>CM037074.1:40388267-41588267 GCA_020882685.1 Aphelinus atriplicis | reverse complement strand
CGATGTATTTATGAGAAATGTAATAATAAATACTTATAGAGCCGTTCAAATCATATTTTTCGACAATGTACATACTTAACCCTGAGAAATTCTATTAGAACAATGTACATTTCAATCTAGTAATAGTACATTCCTACGATATTTACCTGATTTTACAAAAACAATATTCCCGCTGACATTCATAGTACATCCGTACGATACTTACCTGAATTCCCAAAAACAATATTCTAGGAATAATTAAGATGGATTTATCTTGCATATTAAATTAATCCTGTACATGAAGACTCAATTATTCGATGATATAACAAAAGAGAAAGAAATAGAAGAGGCAATGAATGAATCTTTTGCATTAAATATTTCTCAAGTAGACGATGAAGATTTGGAGAGTGATAATGATGAAGAGGAAATGTCAATTCCTCCACAGAAAAAACCCCGGAAATACTAAATAAATAATTGTTAATAATTTAAGATAAATGTATTTATAATTTAAGATATATGTATTTATGAATTAAGATAAATGTATGTATAATTTAAGATAAATGTATTTAAGATTTAAGATATATGTATTTATAATTCAAGTTCATGTATATTGTAAACATTATGTTTAATAAACTTAATATCATAAAATATTTTACTGTGCTTTTCTATTCAAAACAACCTTTATAATGAGAATTGAAAAATATGAATACATTTCTCATAAATACATCGTTACCAATAATATTTACGGTACTTTAACCGACATATATAATCATATTTTGACTTGCTATACTAAATTAAAAAAAGAATCATCAAATTATCTCATATAGAAGCTGAGATATTGTCGATAAAAAATCGAACGTTCATTTTGATCCTGAGCGTTCGACTTTTCGTCGCGTCTTTTTCGCTACCCCCTCCACTGCCCGCCACTGCCGCTGCGCCGAAAGTGCTGCGTTTCAATGACTTCCACCAACCTTCCACCCGACTATTAAGTATGAAGAACATTACTCACGTACATAATAATTTATATTTAAGTAAAATAATGTTCAAGCTACCAGAAACCGTTTCAATTTTTATTCTACTGCGTATACTTTTGCCGGAAAGTTACCTCAACTTTGAACTTCTATATCTCGGGATTCACAAATCAGATTTGAGTAAATGAAAACTCAAAATGAGCGTCTGTTTCTCTTCTATCAGATGCAACTTTTAAATCCCGAATAGATATAAAAACCGCGTTGCAGTTGCATTTTTTTCGAAGAAATTTTTTTTGACAAATTTTCAAAAAATCATAAAAGTTGTTAAAATTGATAAAATCGACCCATTCCAAGAGGGATCGATAGCTAGTATCTATGAAAATACGTAAAAAAATTGGCGGGTTTCGGGGAGGCTCGTAAAGGACTAAATTACAATTTTTCATTTTTTTTTAAAAAATAGATTTTGCGAAAACTATCAGAGATATCAAAATGAAATTTTTTTTGTATTTTCATTACTGTATAAGGTACTCTTAGTAAAAATCTCACTATCGTAGGTATGATTTGAAAACTTGAAAAAGAATCGCATATTTTTTGGGGTCATGTTTTTGTTTATATCTATTTTGCAACAACAATTTACGAGATTGATGTTTCGGAATACTTAATCCTCATGCAAAATTTAATAACGAAACTTTTACCTCTCTTCCATTTTACTCTAGGATTGATAGTTTTGATACAAACTCAAAATGAAAAAAGAAAAATGCAGATTTTTGAACATTTTCGAAAAAAAGAACATGACGCCGCACTTTTCAGTTTGACGCACAACGACCATTCGATTTAGAATCATTTTCCGGAGGGAACCCAATTATTTTTAGCGACAGTGTATGAAAAGTCCGAGATAGCAAATTTTCGAACAGATGCGCACCGGTCTAATTACCAAGGGACTTTTTTGATACATCTATGAAACTTAACCATGCTGCTCTCTCTCTACATTGGTCATCGTATACACGAAATTCTCATCCCTATGTAACATACAAATTTCGGGGCTATCAGATATCTCCTCCTTTAATTTTGCGTCAGTTTTATTGTTGAATTTCCGAGACAAACATGAAAAGCAGTTCCCTTCTTTATGCAGAGCTTTGACATACTGCTTCATCAATCCAAGCTTGATATGTAAAGGAGGTATCAAAATCTTCGATGAATCAACATGTGGTTCTCTCCCAACATTGTATGACCCAAGTTCAAAAGAAGATCTTGGTGCACATATTTTTTTGTATAGTGAGATACCTAGTCTCGGCTATCAAACATACACAAATAACATAGATACTTTGTGAACCCAGATTGTTGTCCAAGTATCATTGAGAGAATTTTTAGGTCTCCACATATTTGCCATTGATGTTCAGCGTATTATATTTTCCTTAAGACCATTTCAAGATTTGAATATTCTACCTTAAGAACTGCTAAATATTCCAATGGGACAGGAGCATGCTCATAAGTATTATGGAGGAGAACTGCCTTCGAACTGCGCATCGATGAGTCAATGAATAATCTCCATTCTTTCGATTTTAGGTATATATATTCGTATAGGTCTGGTTTTGATTCATTGATAAGTCCCTTAACACCTGCACAGTAAAAGAGATCAGTCTTTATGGAAATATTCTCTATTCCAACAGGAATAAAATCCTTGTTACTACTATCATCATCTGTAGAATAACTTGAATCTGATTATTTTGATGCACTTGCTTCGTTTTCACTATGTTCTTCAGATCCAACATTAACGTCCAATGCATCGATTTCTCCAGTTAAGCTGTCGCATGAATTGCCATCCATAGGATTTTTTGTAAATCTTTTACAGGGTAATTGAACAATAGTATCAGAAGGATAAACAATCATGTTCTTATTCATTTTTTTAATATCTTTTGTATTACACCTACAGAAATAGCGATCACCCTCATCTTCAGGTTCCTTCCATATTGTTGGGATTGTGAACTTCAAATTACTCTTATTTCCACGATTCCTACACCGCGTAGTCATGCCATAACATCCATCACAAATCATATTGGGTGCTCAATCCTTGTCTTGTTGGGAAATTCCGATACCAAAACGCACTTCATACAATCCGTCGATATGATCTGTGATTTTGCTTGTAGAGATTTTTCCAACGTATTGCACACATGCATAGCAGAAATGATACTGATTGCTTGGACACCTGTAATTAAAACGAGAACAAAACGTTCTAGCACAATTTCTTATATTGTGTAAAAGGTCGATCTTTGAGGGCCAATCCAGAATGAAAAGGAAAAGGAAAGTTTGAGGATCTTTGTTGTTTTATACCCAAAATCAGATGTTATTAACTTGAAGAAATTTCTTCCTGTAGAAGTCTGGTCGTTTTTCGATCGTAGACCGGGATTAGTATTGTAGTGTGCACCCTCCATAATTCAAATATTGTGTGAAAGGTAAGTCTTTGAGGGCCAATCCAGAGTCAAGTGAAAAAGGAAAGTTAAATGGAGGGTGCACACTACAATAACAATTTTTTATAGATCGAGATTTTCGATTTTCCATGGAATCATATAAAAACCCGCATGCTAAGTATCCTGTTCCAATCGCAGGTAAATCCGCCGCCTTACGGGTTATAACTTTCATTCCTCCCCAGACCCAAGAATGAGAGCTTTCCGACTTCGACGAGGACAAAGTTGGATACACTACGACATCATCCTCGCATCCTAACAATTCCCTGCAAGATAGTGTGCCCTCGCTAGCATCGTTACAACGGAAAACTGGACCGACGAATCATTCTACACATCCCGTTTTCAGAAACGTTGTCATCATGGTCAAAACTCTCCATAGTAGCAGGTTTCTGGCTGTACTAAAATGGCAAACTAGAGTATACCTATTACTTTCATACATCTATATGGGTCATTCTCATGAAAACGGTATTTTTTGATGGCGAAAATGGAGAAGTCGAATTCATCAACTTTGAATTTTTTTTCTCCATTATTTGTGTTCTATGATACCAAAAAAAGCTAAAACCACTTATGGCCCTTCGAAATCGTCATCATTCATTTTTTTTCAACCATTTTCTGTTTTTATGATTTTTTAGCTATTGCGGTAATGGCGCGTTTCATCGATATAATATGAAAAATACATTTTTTTCTCAATCCGACGAATTAATCAGATAATGCGGAAAAAAGTGCGTAAGTTTGATCCATATACTTTTTTTGTCAGATGCCGTTTCAGTGGAGGTATTTACATTTGAAAGTAAGAAAAACGTGGTTACTGTACGTGTATACTGTAAATTGACTATAGTAAATAATACTGTCGATAATACATACTATTGTTCAACAGTAAAGGTACTAGAGTAAACTGTGAAGTATATTGGTAAAGGTAGGAAGGCTCAGAACTGCGAAAAGTGCAAGAGAGCCACTCACAATTCCGAGAAACTCGAGCGCGGGCCGGAGCGTCTGAATAATAGCGAGAATAGCGTTAGTCGATGACGCGCGTTAGTCGATGACGATTCGAACAAAATCATCGATTGCAGGCCCCAGAAGCAAATTTGGAAGGTGTCCGCGTACATGTATTATAGATTCTATTAGTACTAACATATGCATACAGCAGAATTACTCAATTCCACATCTGACTAAGTCTGGCCCATAATATAACAGCGTTAGTCGATGACGGCATATGTTTGTAATCAGTTTTAAGCAAACTTCAAGAGCTGTGGATTCGATGGCAAGGTGCAAAGTGCCAAACTTATCATTACTATTCGATTGCTGGGATCATTGGTAAGAGAACTGATCGATTAACGCGATCTAAACAGTGCTTTAAACTTATTTTTCGAACGGTTTAAAAAAAATCCTAAAGATAGGCAAATTTCGTTGACACAATATAAGTGGCTCAAATTCGCAAAAAAAATGCAAAAAATATAGATTTCAATAGGAAAACTTGAAAATGCACATCTAAATTGTGGGAAAACAATTTTTTTGTAATTTTTGAAGAGAGAATGATAGCCTCCACGTTAGTGGGAAGGTGAAAATTCGGGTATGCGACACGTTAGGCAATGACGATTTTGGCATGTTTTGGTCATCTTTAACACCCTAAATAACAACTTTTGTAACTTTTTATTGTTTAACCTTCAAGGCCGTGGCTAATTCGAACTATCTGTAGCCGTTCGGGATGTCTAACAGTTCTTTTTCATGCTCAAAATGTCGAGGACATGGAAAATACCGTTTTCATGAGAATGACCCATATGCGAAGAGAATTACCCTTCCAAGGGAGGCAAGAGTACACCAGATTTTATCCCCTTAGGCATTACACTGTTCCAGGTGAAATTTCGTAGCACCCAGTAAAGGTTGTTGATTTTTGTGGGCGGGCAAACGATAGGTGATCGAAATTCTACAGCTCAAACGACACAAACAGCTCTTCAAATTTCTTATGCCGTAAGGGGGTGTGATACGTTGCATCAGCTCTGCATATTTTAAGAAAACACACACGCTTTGTTCCAATTTAAATAAAGTTTCTGAGCTGACTGTTTGAGAATGAGTCTACTTCACGCTTCTCCACCCACTCGTTTGCGATACGAGAATTCTCATCTAAAAAAATTACATTTTTCCTCCACATTCCCTCAATTTGACCTTCGAATGATCTTGTAATAGACCTTCGAGGTCAAATCTACAACTTTTGTAAAAGTCACTTGTTCGATATCTCTCAATACAGACGAGATTCATTGTCGAAAGCGGATAAGAAAGCTTGACGTTGGGGTGTAATCTGTAGATCATTGAAAAAAATACTAAAAATTATATCCAAACGTAGAATTTCTCGCTTGTTCAGAATCTGAGGTCAAAAAAATCAATCCCATCAACTGAAGTAGTTGACTTTTAAATCTTTGTCTGTTTTTTCCACCGAATTCTCTCGATTTGACCTTCAGATAACTTTGTGAAATGCTGAAAAACCCCCCATTCTGACTTCAAATTCGGAAACAGCGAACAAAAATACATCGGACTAGTATAGTTATAGAACCAGTTAAGGTTACTTATTTTCTTTTGTGGGCCTGTGTAATTGTATTGTGTATACTTTTACAGTAAAGGTACCTCAACTTCGGACCTCTATATCTCAGGACTTACAAAACAGATTTGAGTGAATGAAAACTTGAAATGAGCGTTTGTTTATCTTTTATTATATACCTGATTGTTACAAAGTCTCGCGGAACGTGACGGAGCTCGATGGTCCCGAACTCCAAACGAGACAACACCTTCGGACAATAGGCAGCTGGACAAAAAACCTTCCGGAAGAGTCGCTTATTCCGAGAGGAAGCAAGATTTTTTAAATCTCACCAAAAAAGGAGCCACGTAAGGGACTGAAAGGATTCACAAATTACTCCAGGGCATCAGCTTGCGAAGCTTGTGTAGAAACTGTAACGGACCAGTTTGGTTCGTTTATTCTGGCTTTCTTCACGGTCGCCAGATATATCTTATCGTATACCGAATTGTTTTGTTATGCTTTTTTAGTATTCTTGTATGGTATCAGATGCGGGTTAATCGAACTGATCCAAAGGAGATCGCAGAATTCGTACAGAACATTCATATTCTCAAGTGCAGTATGATGTATATGCATGTGTTTTTTGACATGATGATATATGCATTCTGGTGATAAACCTAAAATACACAATCAAACGCCCGTGTCACGGAACTCGTTCACTGCCCACATGGGGTTAGAATGAGGGGTCTAGTGTGTAGTCGAATATCTATGTTCGGTACTACTTCCCACTTGGGGTTCAATACGCTAAACATAGATGTTTGATGGAACACCACTGCCAACTTGTGGTTAGGTGTCCAGTATAACAAAACAGTAATATTTGAGAGTTGTATGATTTTATTGACAGTCAAATTATTCTAAGTACAAGGTTTTATAATTTTAATGCAAGATCCGCGCGAACAAGAGTGAGACATTTTTTGTCTCTTCGACGGAGAATCGCGATACCCGATACGCACAGCGTATATGCCGGCGAGAAATCGAATGACGTCGAGTTTCTCCCGCTAGTTCCTAATATACTATTCTATTATGCATGATGAGATCGTATGCAGAATTTACATGCGTTTTTCACCTCTTCCTATCGTTGTATTATGAAGGATCTCGACATTAATTACTAGCTCACAACACCAGCTAAAGATCACCCCCTGAATATGGTCAATCATGAAATTTTTCATTATAAAATTGTCTAGGCGGTTTGGGTATTTGTGTCCATAACTTTCTCAAGTAAATAGATGACTTGACCTCTCCTTGTCAGTGAGGTTCGTTAATCATACAACATTTCAAATTGTACATGGGTGATAAAAGATGGATAACACATCGTTTGGTGCAGTCTGATCCTAGATAGAAATCAGATGGGAATCAGACAGAATCTTGGGCAGGATACTACGTGAAACCACTTTTGAAACATTATGAAAACGCAATAATCTCGGATAGAGTTTTAACGTTTGAGATGGTCTTACATGTTAATTGTTCACAAGGTTTCCAATAGAAAATATCATGTTTATTCTCACAAAGATAATCACTTGAGAAACCGTAGGGGGTTTTCAATCGAGAATGAGTAACGGATGATAGAAAAAATAGATTTGATAATCAACTGATGTATTTAATTGGGTATAAACAGGTGCTGACTCTGGTGTACCAGGAACAACCAGCAGTGACAGTAGTAGACAGCAGCCACATGCGCGGCGACGAGAAATGGCCCCCAGCTTCGGTTCGCGAGCAGAATGAAGCGGAGAACCGGATGCGCATTGAGCTGACTAAAGGTCCGGTTTGTCGGCCACGCCGCGTCCAAAAAGATTACACTGGCTTCTTCTCACAGCACGCCAGCATGAATAATTATCCGGGCTACCGGGCTCCACCTGGCACTCAGTTCTTCACCCCGGCTTACCAGCACTGATCCATTGGCAACCAAACACAACCGCGCTCTTCTTTTTATCGCGCGAAAAGTTCACAATATAATCTATATAAATGTATTTCACTCACACATTTCGATTGCATCTAGATCTTATTATCTGCCAATCGCTTATGTAACCTAATGTACATTATCCATTGTGTTTGGCTTCAAATGAATCAATGAATAAATAAATAAATAAATATATGGTCTGATCCAACTGAAGGCAAGTCAAATTAATCAAGTTTACGTAGAATTGCTATACATATGATTGAAACTTTCATTGCAATTTGTATACATTACTATGATACATATTAGTCTTGAATACCATATTTCCAGTGCAGCTTATAGAGGAAAAAAGTAAATTTGAAATATTGAGCTGATCGGGAGAAAAGAAAATTTCAGAGAATTTGGTTTCTCTCCTAACCCAATTGGTTAACAATTAATGTTAATGATAAATATTCATTTATTATAAATGTTGCTAGAGAAATAAGATCAGAATTCAGAATTGATTAATTTTGAAGTATTTCAAGTATTTATGTGCATTTATTGACATAACTGAATTACAGTACACAGAATTCGATAGTAACCAGCGAGGACGGGGGTCAGTAAGCGAGGCGAGCAGGGAAAATAACACCTCAATTTTATTCTTTCATGTGAATCATTTTCTCTCGTGGACATCAAAATCTTGAATCATAAGTAGGTCGTTCGCGAGCGAAGCGAGTAGAGAAGTAAGCTCCTTAGAATACTTGGGAATGAGAAGAATTATAAAAGAAAAAATCATGCTGAACATCTGCAAGGTTATAAGAAAAAATTGTTTGACACCAAGTGAGGTAGGTAGGTATACCTAATATGCGACAGTACCCAATATGCGCCACTCTTTGGACTTTATATCGTCGCCTCCGAGCAAAAAGGGGCCAACTCAGCGTCCCGAAGAAGAAGGGGCCAACTCGCTGGCCGGGCAAAAAGGGGCCAACTCGCCGTCCGTGCAAAAAGGGGCCAACTCGCAGTCCGTGTAAAAAGGGGCCAACTCGCCGTCCGTGCAAGAAGGGGCCAACTCACCGTCCGTGCAAAAAGGGGCCAACTCAGGCGAGTTTTGAATTTCACATAAAATTCAGTTCACGAATCTCTTGAGAAGTCTTATGCACGCTATGTGATAGCCGTAGTGCGTCTCTTTCAATGATTAGGTGATTTTCACGTAATTTACATGTCATCAGAATGTAACATGTCAAGTTAACTATTTACGTCAAACGGCTTTTGCTTGATGGTTTCTTTTAGAAATTGGTATACATATGTTTTTGAGGTCGCTCATAGTGGATCCGGCCTGAAATTCTAAAAATTCAAATTAGAGCCTCTAAGATCACCTGATAAAAATTTGGAAAAAAATTGAATTTTGTTGGAAATTGGTATACATGGGTTTTTGAGGACGCTGATTACAAATCCGGCCTCAGATTTTGAAAATTCGAATTAGATCAAGCCTCTAAGATCACCTGACAAAAATTTGGACAAAAATTGAATTTTGTCGAAAATTGGTATACATGGGTTTTTGAGGTCGCTGATCACGGATCCGGCCTCAGATTTTGAAAATTAAGATTAGAGCCTCTAAGATCACCTGACAAAAATTTGGAAAAAAATTGAATTTTGTCGAAATTTGGTATACATGGGTTTTTGAGGTCACTGATTACGAATCCGGCCTCAGATTTAAAATATTAGAATCATAGCCTCTAAGATTGGTGACCGAAAATTTGAAAAGATACTGGATTTGAATAAAACTTGGTATACATGGGTTCCTATGATCGCTGATTATGAATCCGGCCTCAGATTTTTAAACTTCGAATTAGATTGAACCTGCAAGATTGCCGAGCGAAAATTTGGAAAGATAATGGAATCTAATGGAACTTGGTATACATGGGTTTTTTAGGTCGCCGATTACACATAAAGCTTCAGATTGAAATAAGCCTTAATCTTCAACATCGTCGACCGTAACAAGGAAACATCCTTTTAGGAGGTTACCCAAATAAAAAACCATCTCATATTTACCTTTATAGAAAAAACCGTTTCAAGTGTGATTACATTCTTCTAGTTTTCGCTCGTTTAGAGTTAATACATGCATTTGTGTGTATATTCTCAATTATAATTATATTCATATACGAGCAATGATCTCTCGCTCGCTGTCGCTCACTCGAGTCTTTCGAGTGGATTTTAATTAAAAAATCTACAAAACATTCTATAATCTTCAATATTCAATTCAGTTTTGAGAAGTTATACTTTTAAATTACTGTGAATAGATATAAATCGACATCATGATGCATATAAATTATAGCCCTCGATCTTCTCTTTCGATCCATCACACCACATGTTCTTCAAATCGTCATTATCTGAGTTGTTTATCAGATAGAAAATTGGAGAAAAATGGTTTTCGGCAACGCGGCAAGTTTTCTATGACGTATATTACGCCCCCACGTCTATTATTCTGGATTCTTCACCTCAGATTATGAAAATACTCATTTTACTCTAAAACTGCAAGATCAGATTTTGAATAGATAACCCATTTATATTATTGTTTTAACGTTATCCTGGAATCAAACGTCAAATAATTGTCTTTATGGTTAATACGTCCCCACAGTATAATTTTCCCAACACATAGCCAGCTCAAATTGTAGCTCTTGACCTCCTCTTCCGACCCATTAAAACGAATTTTCTTCAAATCATCATTATCCAAGTTGTTTATCACTTCCAATTCTTTTGTATGACGAAAATTCGACTATGCATAATTTTCTATGACATAGATTACGCCCCCACGTCTATTATTCTGGATTTTTCATCTCAGATTATGAAAATGCTCATTTTACTCTATAAATCTGCAAGATCGGGTTTTGAATAGATAACTTATTTATATTATTTTTTTAACGTCATCCTGGAATCAAACGTCGAATAATTGTCTTTATGGCCATTACGCCCCCACAGTATCAATTTTTCGAACACATAGCCAGTTCAAATTGTAGTTCTTGACCTCCTCTTCCGAACCCATTATACCGAATTTTCTTCAAATCATCATTTTCGAAGTTGTTTATTACTTCAAAATCTTTCGTATGACGAAAATTCGGCTACACATGATTTGCCACATAATAGATCACGTCCACACGTCTATTGTTTTGGACTTTTTATCTTAGATTATGAAAATGCTCGGGCTCCTCTATCGATCTGCCAGACCCGATTCCAAAATACTCTAACAAAACATTGTTTCCAAGAGCAAAATATGGGAATCATAATTTGTGTACGGATTAATTTTAATATAATGTAGATTTGTTCTACAAGTTCCTTTGAAAGAACGGAACAACTGAGAACTAGAAAATTGATATACAGTGTTTAGAGTGAAATACCGTGAAACTCTATTCGCGTAACAGCATAACCTCTGGTACAAGTATTGAAGATTATACTTGCCCCAAACATTTTTGCATACTCTGATCGATGCTTATTACATTTCCAACATAAGTTTATTTTGAATGGAATTAACCGACTTTCGCTGATACCAGAGTAGAAGAAATGCCTCTTTATTCAGTAAACCATCTAAATGGATGCTTCTTTGTTACCATCGATGATGTTGAAGGTTTAGGCTTATTTCCATCTAAAGCTCGAGGTGTAATCAACGCCCAAAAGAACCCATGGATACCAATTTCATCAAAATCCAGTATTTTTTCAAATTTTCGGTCGTCAATTTTAGAGGCTTTAATTTGAATTTTCAAAATCGAAGGCCGGATTCGTAATCAGCGACCTCAAAAACCCATGGAAACTAATTATCATTATAATCCATTAACTTTCCAAATATTCGTTCGCTAATCTTAAAGGCTCTAATTTGAAATCTTCATATCTGAGGCCGGATTCGTAATCAGCAACCTCAAAAACCCATGGATACTAATCTACACTTCTATACTATACTGTAAAGTTAATCCTCCCGGAAATTTCATGGAAAGATTTTTCAATGAAGGAGTTGACTTCCATAGGAACAAATAAAACGGATCAAAGGGAAATTGCCTGCGGTATCATGTTCCGTATTGAAATTTACAAAAAAAAACATGCGTGGATGTCAAAAATGGTAAAATTCAAGTTGCGTTTTTTTGGTATCCAATAAACCATTGGAAAAAACTGTGAAATAGTTGTATAGTGCAAATTTGAGTTTCACTGATTTATAGATCAATCGAAAATCTTTCCTATTCTATGGTGGAAATTTTGGAAAAAATGATGCGTGGGTGTGAAATATGGAAAAAACAGACTTTTATCAATTTGTGCCGCATAAACCGTTGAAAAATGTATGAAACAGCGTCGTGATGAAGATTCTGATTGGAGGTATCGATAGAGCTCATTTAGCGCTTCAATTATTCATCGTAAAAAAATCAAAAATATTTATGGGTGGGCATGAAGTATGTAATTAAAAATTGGTAGTTTACTTTGCGATTTTTATGCTTTCACATAAATACGTGAGATTATGATCTGGTGCCATTTAGGGTATGTTTGATCGAAAGAATATCTAATGGGCTTGAATATTTACATTATATTAAAATTGATCCGTACACAATTTATGATTCCCATATTTTTCTCTTAGAAACAATGTTTTGTTAGAGTATTTTGGAATCGGGTCTGGCAGATCGATAGAGGAGGCCGAGCATTTTCATAATCTAAGGTCAAAACTTCAAAAAAATAGACGCGTGAGCGTGATCTAAGTTGTGGAAAATCATGTGTAGCCGAATTTTCGACATACGAAAGATTTTGATGTAATGAACAACTTGGAACATGATGATTTGAAGACTATTCGGTATTATGGGGCGAAAAAGGAGGTCAAAAGCTATAATTTGAGCTGGCTATGTGTTGGAAAAATTGATATTGTGGGGGCGTATTGACCGTAAAAATAATTATTTGACGTTTGGTTCCAGACAAACGTTGAAAAACGTTGGAAACGTTGGAAAAATAGTATAAATGAAATAGTATAGTTGAAAAACGTTGGAAACGTTGGAAAAATAGTATAAATGGGTTATCTATTTAAAATTTGATATTGCAGATTTATAGAGTAGAATGAGCGCTTTCATAATCTCAGGTGAAAAGTCCGGAAAAACAGACGCGCGGGCGTAATCTAGATCATAGAAAATTATGCATTGTCGAATTTTCGTCATGCGAAAGATTTTGAAGTAATATACAACTTGGAACTTGATGATTTGAAGAATACTCGGTATGATAGGTCGAAAGAGAAGGTCAAGAGCTACAATTTGAACTGGCTATGTGTTCGAAAAATTGATACTGTAGGGGCGTAATGGCCATAAAGACAATTATTCGACGTTTGATTCCAGGATGACGTTGAAAAAATAGTATAAATGGGTTATCTATTCAAAATTTGATTTTGCAGATTTATAGAGGAAAATGAGCGCTTTCATAATCTGAGGTGGAAAATCCAAAAAAATAGACGTAGGCGCGTAATATACGTCATAGAAAACTTGCCGCCTTGCCGAAAACCATTTTTCTCCAATTTTCTATCTGATAAACAACTTAGAAAATGATGATTTGAAGAAAATGTGGTGTGATGGATCGAAAGAGAAGATCGAGGGCTATAATTTATATGCATTATGATATCGATTGATATCTATTTACAATAAATTAAAAGTATAACTTATTAAAACTGAATTGAATATTGAAGATTATAGAATATTTTGTACATTTTTCAATTAAAATCCACTCGAAAGACTCGGGCGAGCGACAGCGAGCGAGAGATCATTGCTAGTTTTCATAAAAATACAGTATCTTTTCAATATTTCGGTCGCTAATCTTGAAGGCTCTAACTAGAATTTTTCAAATCCGAGGCCGGATTCGTAATCAGCAACCTCAAAAACCCCCACTTTTCGACAAAATTCAATTTTTTTTTCCAAATTTTTATCAAGTGATCTTAGAGGCTCTAATTTGTATTTTCAAAATTTGAGGCCGGATTTGTAATCAGCGACCTCGAAAACCCATGTAAACCAATTTTCGACAAAATTCAATTTTTTTCCAAATTTTTGTCAGGTGATCTTAGAGGCTCTAATCTTAATTTTCAAAATCTGAGGCCGGATTTGTAATCAGCGTCCTCAAAAACCCATGTATACCAATTTCCAACAAAATTCAATTTTTTTCCAAATTTTTATCAGGTGATCTTAGAGGCTCTAATTTGAATTTTTAGAATTTCAGGCCGGATCCACTATGAGCGACCTCAAAAACATATGTATACCAATTTCTAAAAGAAACCATCGAGCAAAAGCCGTTTAACGTAAATAGTTAACTTGACATGTTACATTCTGATGACATGTAAATTACGTGAAAATCACCTAATCATTGAAAGAGACGCACTACGGCTATCACATAGCGTGCATAAGACTTCTCAAGAGATTCGTGAACTGAATTTTATGTGAAATTCAAAACTCGCCTGAGTTGGCCCCTTTTTGCCCGGCCAGCGAGTTAGCCCCTTCTTCTTCGGGACGCTGAGTTGGCCCCTTTTTGCTCGGAGGCGACGATATATATACGCCCGTCTAAAGCGGCGCAACGGCACAGAATCTTATCGGCAACACATAATAATGATGAAACAAAACACGTACGATCGACTGGGAAACACGGTAGATTGACCGGGAAACACCGATAATCTGACGGGAAACACTCGTTTCGAGGAGCCCAAAGAAACGCTGATAACACAGCTCCACAAAAAAAAATTGAACCAGTGTAACGTGCCTATCGGTGTTAGGTGCGTTTTGGCATTTTTTTCACGGTCGCCAGATATACTCACGGTATATCAATATTTTATAAAACATCATCTTTTAAAGAAATTGCCATGTCTCGGATTCATCGAATTAAAGTTGCAGGATTTCGTACAGGACACCCACTTACGTAGATTGTATGTGTGTGTATTAAGATTTGTAAGTGTAAAAATCGTGTATTTGGCATGAAAACACCGGCATTGGGCAATGAACCACAACGCTTGGTTTAACAGCCGTGTCACCTAGCTTGGCCCCTTCCAACGCGTGGTTAGGCCAGCCGGCTAATATGTGTGTGTAATGCACTCAAATGCAGCATCACTTCCTACAGGAGGTTAGATGCTTCGCAAGTGAGTGATTGTAAAACGCTACTGCCAACATGTGGTTAAGCGTCTGTGATTTTAATATGGTTCGGACTTGGTAAATGATTACGAAAAGATTGATTAAAAATAAAGTTACTCGTTTATTGAATACTACGAAAATCTCTTTACAAAAATGTTACAATTAACGCGCAAGTATAAGATTCGCGGCCGCTCGCAATACATGATGTTATGTACACGCGGAGACGATCGTATTCCGATACGCGCTCTTCCGATGCTCGCGATAGAATGCCTGGATTGAGGACGCGCGGCCCTTTATATAGTCTAACGCACCTTCGCAGGGGATTGCGTTAACTCGTTTTTTAGCTTACTTATTTGCTGAACGCCGATAAACGTCACAGTGTGCGCCCACACTTTGTTTCCTCATTTGCCTATAATGGAGATATTTACATTTGTTCTCATAGTTCGTTTTTTATGGGTTTCGCTAAATTCGATAAATTGTTAACTCTAATTATGCATTAACTATTGTTGCTACATACGCGGGTTCGCCGCCTATCAAAGTCTGAAAATAATGCCAATCGCCTAATGTCGAGATATTTTTGTCAAGTTAAATAATTTATAACAATCAACTAATTGTTTATAATTTTTGGATATCCTCATCTATATTTAATAAAAGCTCAACATTAGACAATCAAGGCATGAGTTCTCTTAACATACCCGCAAACCGTTTTTCATTTCGTAATAAATCAATGGTACAATTCATGTTAACATAATTAATCAATACGCTGTTAACATTGTTTATTCGCGACGTAATAATTCCTTTTTCATATTTCAACTTGTATTTGATTCTGGAGATCATGAACTAATGTCTATTGTAACGTTTTTGTGGAAAATATAATATAAAAATAATTAACAATAAACAAATTACGTTATTACATGATACGTTACGCTTCATACGCATATCTCCACATAAGGGTCTCAATGTTACTTAGGCAATCTCGAATTTAGCTTGAATCATATTTTTGCACAATAAACTACGCCACAAATGCAGTTAACAGATCGCGTAATTTGTTGACTCGTATAGCGAAGTATCTGGTGTGTCTGGATAGTTCGTTCTTTTTCTACTGATCCCGTAATAATGGCGTCTCGAGCCGTATGTTCGCATAATTCGATTTTTCATCATTCTACGCATCATTTCATTATCATTTACATTTTCATATTTTTTCGCATACGGTTAGATATATCTATATATATACGTTTTGAATCTACCCGACGATTCATGTATACCGCGTCACGCGCGTGCAGGCGCATATATGTCGTACGCGATCTTATAACTAATACTTTCATGCTCCCTTCAACCAATAATTATTCAGCATCATCAAACAGTTACATGCTAAGGGCTTGAGTTGCCCTTACACCAGAGACTGGACCACCCTACTTATATTCATTTTTGGCTGCTGAATCCGAATCCGAGATCCGTTTAGCTTCATCATCTTTGCGTTTAGCCATAACCTCAAAAATATGGCGGACGACATATTGATGAAATCAATATTTTGCAAAAAAAAATTCTATTTCATTTTACATAAAAAAATAAAAGAAAACTGTCCCAAGCGATTTTTCGATTCGTCGCATAGTTTTTGAGTGAAAAATTCACAAAGTTTGACGGCAAGTGGGCCGGATTCGAATTCCATAGTTTTATGAATTTTTCACTCTTAAACTATGCGACAAATTGAAAAAACACCAGTAACAGTTGCTATCTTTTTTTCTACATAAAATCTGAAAAAAAATTCTGTTTTGCAAAATGATGATTTCTGAAATTTTTTTTGAGGTTATGTCTAAACGCAGAAGTGATTGAGCTAAACAGACCTCGGATTCGGATTCAGCAGCCAAAAATACATATAAATAGGGTGGTCCTGTCTCTGGTTGAATTTTTTTTTGTGAAGCTGTGTAATCAACCGGGAAACACTCGTTACGAGGAGCTCATAATATTTTTTTTCTGACCAATAAAATAGGTCGATCGACCGGGAAACACCGATAATCGACCTGGAAACACTCTTTTCGACGAGCCCAGTTTTTTTTTCTGATACTGGGAAACACTGATAATCGAGCGGGAAACACTCGTTCCGAGGAGCCCGTACTCTTTTTTTCTGATCGAGAAACCGGGCCAATCGACCGGAAAACACCGATAATCGACCGGTAAATACTCTTTTCAATAAGCTCAATTTTTCTTTCTGACACGGGAAACACTCTTTTCAAATTGTAATTTACTATGTGGCACTGAATTGGAACTTATAAGGAGAGTATCAGATCTTCGGGTCACCAATCTGGACCAAACTTGATACGTATGTTCTTTGAAACTATAGTGACCTTACGCAAAAAGTTTTAGGACCTAACGCTCCCTCAGTCCCAAGATATTCACTCTACAAGGTTATTTAATATTATACACATAATGATATTTTCACTTACCAGGTGACACTTGAGAACCGGGTCACCAATCTTGGCCAAAATTTTTTTTATGTTAGTTTGGCTCAAGAATAGGCTGTCCTCATAGTCCCAGAGACTAACACTCCTAAACTTCCAAAATATCAATTAGAATACCGTGGTTGGAGCCGTACTTCAGCGTCCCAAATGACAATATGTCATCTGAGGCGTATTTCCACTCACTACACTGCACTTTCACACTAATCACTGAAAACTGCAGCATAATTCATCCTGAAACACATGCAGAAAGCTTACATGTAAATTCATTAATATTTACTTTCATGTTTTACTCATATTCACGTGGAGTAAAACATGAAAATAAAATTCAGGGTTTGCGACTTTACATTCTGTGCTTGGATACTGAAGCAAAGACAACATGTATCTGAGCACAAGTGATACAAATACTCTGTAATCATTTGATAATTTACTGTCAGAATCGAATTTCACCTGTACGAACTTCAATTCTGAACACTTGTTGTCCAAAATCAGACCAAATACGAATAATAGCAGATATTTTCTACTTACAGTTATTCGACATTTTCAATCCAATTTCTGGCCCTATACAGCTTACCTGGAACACAAATTAACAACAAAAAATCAAATCCTTACAAAAAAAAGTTACAAGGGAAAGGTTACAAGAGTACTTATCTGAATATGGTTGTCTCTCCATCACATTGAAAATCCAGCTGTTCCACACGATGAACTTGTTAATCTGTTCCTACACTGAAGAAGACTGTTGAGATTAGTACAAAAAGAAATCTTCTTTCATTTACTCATTCTGTGAGTAAGCGACACAGTGTACCACGCTTAACTGATGATGATTGTGTTTACCAAAGACATCCATGGTAACCACAGTATCTTTATTATAAACGCCAATCACACGATATTGTTGTAGACCTTGACTATCAGTAATATGATTATTTTTCACTACTCGTAGATTAGTTATTAATATATAATTTATTAATTGAAGCCCACAAAATTATTATTTTAATAATTATTCATTCATTATCGAATTTTTTTTTTCATTAAAAATTTATTAAACAATTATCGTCAACATGTGATTGGTGTTTGAAGTCGATAATGAAGATACTGGTCACCATGGAGGTCTTTGGTAAACACCAATCATCATCAGTTAAACGTGGTACACTGTGTCGCTTACTTACAAATTGAGTAAATGAAAGAAGATTTCTTTTTGTATCAACCTCAACAGTCTTCTCCAGTGTAGGAACAGATTAACAAGTTCATCGTGTGGAACTGCTGGATTTTCAATGTGATGGAGAGACAATCAAATTCAGTTAAGTACTCTTGTAACCTTTCCCTTGTAACCTTTTCCTTGTGAGGATTTG
The DNA here is from genome assembly GCA_020882685.1 of Aphelinus atriplicis. Taxonomy (NCBI): domain Eukaryota; kingdom Metazoa; phylum Arthropoda; class Insecta; order Hymenoptera; family Aphelinidae; genus Aphelinus; species Aphelinus atriplicis. The sequence continues at coordinate 41,569,487 of CM037074.1, read as the reverse complement.
ATTCTTTGTTGTTAATTTGTGTTTTAGGTAAGCTGTATAGGGCCAGAAATTGGATTGGAAATGTCGAATAACTGTAAGTAGAGATGATCTGCTATTATTCGTATTTGGTCTGATTTTGGACAACAAGTGTGCAGAATTGGAGTTCGTATAGGTGAGATTCAATTCTGACTCTAAATTATCAAATGATTACAGAGTTGCATCACTTGTTCTTGGATACATTCGTCTTTGCTTCAGTATCCAAGCACAGAATGAAAAGTCGCAAACCGTGAATTTTATTCATTATTTTCATGTTTTACTCTATGTGAACAATACATGAAAGTAAATATTGACTTTCAGCTTTTTTGGCTCTTACTCTGGCCGATTTTGTACTACAACCGATTTCCAAAGCTCAAAGTTGGCTTGGCGTCGGTCATTCCAGACAATAAGAAACGCATCTGTTCAGCGGCGGAGGTATATATGTAGGAATGGGTGCAGGTCCAGGAAGAAGGAAGACTGCAATGATAAATCCAACAATTTATTAGTGGTCGTTACAAGTTCTCTCTCGCCTCTGTCGCAGGCTATGCCGCTAGGCCAGCTACAGCGGAACTGGCCGTTGTCGCGCCGACTGCCCGCTCGTTCGCCCGAGCTCTCTCCCTGCTCTCGCTGCTGGGCCACGCATGCGCAGTCCGCAGTCGCTACGCCGCTGATCGCAGTTCTCCACATGACTCCCCCCTAAATGCGGCTGTCGGGAAAGCCTTTATTGTTTAAACAATATTCTTAGCAGTCGCATTTAACATACATAAAAAAATTATTCAATTTTATTGCTTTACATAGGAACTGCATGTCAGTCTTAGTGCTAAAGGCATATTGTGGTAAAAGATACTATAAAAATATACTATATGTAAATTGTATCTGAAAGTTACTCTGATTCTACATCTGTTTCACAATAGAATTCGCGCTAACGCTATTTATCTCATTCAAAAGATACCGCAAAAGGTCACGCTCACAATTCATGAAACGACTATACATTACACAGCTGTGAAACTGTTTGGCGAGGTAATCCTGCTTTTATGAATTGTGAAGATTCCCGTTACAGCATCACCTTGACTCTAAACATGCCGAGTCATCACTCTCCCCTTAAGGAGCTTTTTAATTATAAATTGTATTGAATCACATTATAGTCTCACTATCAAGAGCTGTATAAGCGTGTTATCTCAGTCATAGATTTTACAATTATGCAGCTTAACATAAAAAAATCAGTCTACACGCATAAGGCTAAACTTACATCACAGTGTAATGTGAAAGACGTTAATCTAAAATTCACCATGGTACGCACCATATTCTCAGTAAAATCATTCCATGACATAGTTAAACATCTTGAAGCTGTTAAGCTAGAGAAATTGGTATCAGGTGGCAGATTAATGTGCCAGTTAAATTGAATGTTCTTACAGCTAATCGCAATACGCATTACAATATTATAGCAAATGACTAGACGCAGTCTAATTAAATTAGGCATCCTCATTCATACATTATTTTTTTCAAAAGAAATACTGAGAGATACCGATAAGTGAAAATTGCTTCTATATTTACATTAGTCTGAATACTGTTACTTAGCAAGTTCGTAGATTGATCAATTCTACTAACTGCCGTACGTCACATGGAATTCTATTTATAAAAGATTTATTTACAAGAGCGTACTGACTTGCTGTGGGCGCGCAATCCACAGGTGTAGCAGTCGTGAAAAAGTAAGAATTAGGTTCATTTACATAAAACGTACGCAATCATCCAGTGATTGCTTTACAATTTACTTTACATTGAACTAGAAGAGCGCGAAAACACGACTTCATGTCTGAAAAAACTATTGTTTAAAATGTTTAAATATTTGAAAATATTTGGCCAATATAAAACTTGCGTAAAAAAAAATTTATTCGCGCTTCTGCACTAAGATAAGCTGCGAGTGAAAGAGAAGAATATAATCTCGCTACACAAGTTACGGAGAAAAAAAATAAGGCTTTATGCACGAAGGTGCATACAACATATAATCATGAATATTACCCTCAGCCAGATTAGGCGAGGCAACTAAGGAAGTGATCAAATTTGGCAATAACTCCGCCAACTCCCATTCATAAGCCTGCACTTCATTAAGGAAAGATTATCGAATGCGAAGAAACGAAAGGCATCTATCCGAGCGTTGGCGTGTTAAATAACGCATTCGCGCTCGAATCAGATTTACCTGCAAGGCATGAAGGGGAATGTTAACGACACAGTGCGAAAGATCATACAAAACGTTACAAAATGTGCAAAGACGTTGCACAAACATACTAATTATAAAGTGACGGCAATACGCCTAGGAAGCAATCTCAAAATAGGTCCTGCAAAATGACCTGCTGTAAGGGCTTATTCATTTACACGCGTCCAACATATAGAAGTACCGCGTGGCCTCGAATTGCAGTAAAAGGTTCGCAGAAAAATTCAGAGAGCAAGAAAAAAATCCTAACGGAGGCCAATAATTACCAGTCAATTAACCAAATGAAGGTCCAATGGTAGTGTCAGAGGCATCAAAAATTAGACACAGTCTGGCACTAATCCTGGAATATAAATGATGTGGAGTAAATGATGTTTGCATAAAAACTAAGGATCAAAGCATATACACGCAACCTTAACAGGAGTCATCATCAAAAGAGCTACCATATTCGCGTGGGCGTGATTCCCATTTTTCAAACTTAGATGCAACTATATCAACTTTAGCAACAAGCTGATCAAGAGCAGGTTCAGATGAAGATACCGAAATGGAATCTAATTTTACATCCGATTTAAATGGAAAACCTATTAGAAAAGCTTGATCAGCCATCTCCAACATCTTTACTTCCTCAGAAAAGTTTACAATAAACAATTAAATAAAAGCAGGCAAACGCCTTGTCCACAATTGCAAAAGAGTGAATCTGTCAATTTCATTGCGCAAACCATCGATGGCCTCAACAACGGCACTCACTGCTTGCTCATCCATAATGACAGAAAGGACAGAATTTTTAATGGAACAAGGAATACTGCACAAACAGCAAAAAGGTTATTTAATAATATTGAACTGTATTGCTCAACACCCATGTACACACACGCATGAAGGCAACTTGCCAGCTATGGCTCACCAAGACCTTGGCAACAAGGAAAAAAGGTACTGCGAGAACCTAAGCCAGCTTGGTGAGCTCAAATGCAGCATAAAGAGCACGACCACTCTGGTTAGCATACAATGAGCCCCCTCACAATGCATAAAGTCCTCGAAGCATAAGCGAATAAAAATATGCTACGCCAAGAGGTCCAGATAAAACCATAACCAAAGCGCCAAGTTCCAATCAACCACCCAGAACGCCAGCAGCACACACAGTCATTGATTGCAATTTCACTCAATTGAACGTTCGCATAATCTCATATGAGAAAAGAAAGGATATTGTAACGCCAAAGTCTCACACGAGTGAGTCAAAACCTATTACTAAGTGTTCGCAAACAGATCTCCTTGATCAATAAAAAAAAATAAATATTCACTTTCACTTTCAAAATATTTAAACTGAAAAAATTATACTGAGCAAAATAAATAATTACTTAACTCAACAATGATAGTCAAATCAAACATGAAAACTGAAAACTGAAAAGTATTGAAATTATATTAGTTTCCTCACAACTTTTTGGAGAGGCTCGGGAGCACGAACTCATGCAGCCCAAGCGTTTCGAGGTCGTTGAAAGTTGAGCGCGGCAAGCCGCAACTCAATGGCTCCAGATCCAGCAACAAAATACAGGACAGAATTAGCCGTAACTCACAACGCCTAAGGCGAGCTAACTCAACTGTGGAAAGGTGACGGGAACTTTACCTATCACCAACTAATGTTATATGTATTTGCAGGCTACGATCACGAGAGAGAGTACTTAATGCGTGAATCGTTGGCAAAAGAAATTGTCCGCTCACGACTGCGAGGTCGAGAGAGCGAGAAGAAAAATGCCGTATAATAAATAAAAAAAAGATATACAGGCAAAACCAAGTACTTTTAGTACCAAAAAGTTTTCTTATTTTTTTGCTCGAGTATAGCTTCCGCAGCTAACTCAGAGCGTGCCGAACAAGTGTGGCGCCGACTCATAAAAATTCTCAAATGAGAAACAAGTGGTGAGAGAGTAAAATCAAAAACTCAGCTGAATCAATGAATTGTAGCTGCGAAGCGGAAAACGAGAGATAGACACGGCGCCGTCGAAGTTGAAGCGACGCCGGTAGGCAGATTTGGCGGCCGACCACGTTTTCAACCAAGAAGAAAAATGCCGCCTGACGAAGCGCTCGATGCGTGAGTGTGAGGGCGAAGATGTCAGCTCCTCTCGTCGTCGGGGTCACCAATTTGTAGGAATGGGTGCAGGTCCAGGAAGAAGGAAGACTGCAATGATAAATCCAACAATTTATTAGTGGTCGTTACAAGTTCTCTCTCGCCTCTGTCGCAGGCTATGCCGCTAGGCCAGCTACAGCGGAACTGGCCATTGTCGCGCCGACTGCCCGCTCGTTCGCCCGAGCTCTCTCGCTGCTGCGCCACGCATGCGCAGTCCGCAGTCACTACGCCGCTGATCGCAGTTCCCCACGTACATATACCTGCCACTCATTGGTGCATTCAATTGACCGCGTTATGCTTAACTTACATTTTGGGCAAGATAGTGTGGCCTAGAGTGGGTCACTCAGCTCGTGCACTCGTACCATGGCCCCATGAGTTTGATTCGGCGCATTTTTGACACCCGATTCTCTGCTTGCTTTAATCGTTCAACTTCTGTTTGCACGCAGAGTTTGGCAAAAATTGTGTGTGCTGAATTTCCTTAGCTTCATTTCCCAATTATTCCAAAATTTCAATGGCGTTAACTAATATCATCCCCCAGTTCAATCATGTCGTCCTCGACAATTGCTTTGTACCTGTTGATAATGTTACATCTAGAATTTTGATTGTCGTCAGACCTCTTACTGATGCATGCAAATATTCGATTTCTCCAATTTCCATGTATGAAAGAATCGATACAAAATAGAAGTAATATGAAAAGCAATAGTAATATATAATAAAATTGAAGAAGATTCTACTGCTGACCACATTACTCCGTATACTGCATATGATCTCTCAGTTCCAACTCTCCTCCACATTTGTTGCAGATGTCCTTCCTGTCCCTCTTGCTTTTCTTGACATTGATGACAATTAGCTTTGACATATTTAATTTAATTGTCTTCTCACTGAGTTGGTCCAAAAATGTCGTAGGTCCTCTTTTGGGATTGAAAATGATTTTGTTATTAACTAACTTATGATATAAATTGTTTATTCTAGGGTCCATTTCTGTCCATCAGGGTCGTGTTGGTTGCCCAACTTGTCCGGTTGTCCTTTACTCTGTTGAGCATTAATGTTAAGTCCTGTTGTACAGTAGTCGACATTTATTTATTTATCTCATTTCAATCCTTTCTTCTTTTCTTGGTCGTGAGTTTTCCTTCCTCATCTGTGCTCAGCATTGGATTCTTGTTTCCATTTTCCTGTTTCTTTTCGTTCCGTTCTCCTTCTTTGATTCTATCTTGTTCACGTCTCCAGAAATGCTGTTCTCTGCATGTTAGTTCGTGTAGGTCGTATGTTACCGCTTTCCATTGTCTACAATATTCAAAATCGTTTTCCTTTAATGCTCTTTCTGCGTCCACCTTATCAAAATAGCACACGTATCTTTGGGATAACTTTTGTTTTTGTTAGCCATCACTTGGTGATATTCCAAACTTCCAAATGTTGCAAAATGTCTATTGTCTTCTCTCTTATCTATTGTCTTCTCTCTTTTATTCACGGTCACTCCAGGGCAGTAGACAGAATAATCTTTTCCAGTCCTGTGGTTCACTTCTTGGGTCCTTTTCCATGTCCTTGGTGTTTTTCTCTATTTGAATTTGCGGTAGCGCAATGACTGATCTGTGAATCATGCTATAGTTATTCTAGGTATACTAATTTCAATTTGTCCGTGTGTCTGCAGATCCTTTTTCCATTGGGTAATTTTAATATTACATTATTCCTACCTAAGATTTCCACAATTCTGAAGGGCTTATTGCAACAACTATCAAATTTGCTATTCCTAGGTTCTTTTAATATTCTAGCATAATCGTCTACCCTAACTTGAATTCCCTAGCCTTCTTACCATACCTATCTTTTGATTTCACCTTACTAACTATTTGATTTTCAGATACTGCAAGCTTTATTTCACTCAACCAAACTATAAGATCCTTGAGACATAAATTATAAGTTCTTAATTGTTTTTCTCTCAGAATTTTCATTGGGAATCTAGCTACTCTTCTGTACACTAACTCAAAGGGTATGAATTGTGTCGTGTTGTGGACTGTTACGTGGCGAGATCCTTTATAGGCTGGGTTTAGATCTCGGCTGCGGTATTGACCGTAGGCGTTTTACTCGGTAAGGTTCTGTTACATGTCGAAAATAGTACATGCTGAATAGTACCTGTATGCTCTAGAACGTCTTTAAATAAACAAATAAAAAAATACGTGTCGAATCAGGTTATCAATAACTCAGTGCTCTGGAATTGGATTATATGTGTCTTTATTCCCTATTCACTTCACTGAGAGTGCTCGTGTAATTATTCTAATACTAGTGTACAATATGAGCGTTGGACTGTCTGCGCGTGACCGGCATCCGACTAACCGTGTATCTACCGTGTAAATGCCTGACTCCAACTGCCCCGAGCGCCTCAACGTGGTCATATTTAATCCCTCGTGGGGGTGCAGTCGCAACCCCTTAGTGGTGCACTCGGTGGAAGACGGTCAGTCGCCTCCCGCCGTCTCGGGTTACACTCCGTGCGTCACAATTTCAACACTGTGCTTCCAGAACGTTCCGATATTCGTGGCGTGGCCCCGCGCAATACGATTTCTAATAATCGCGGGGCTAGTCACGTGACAGTACTGATGTGTTTTATGTGAATTTGGCAAATGGGGCTAGTTGATCCCAGTCATCATACTTCTCTGAGTACATTCTAACAAAATCCATTAGCGGTGCATAGCTTCTCTCTAATGATCTATTTGTCTGAGGATGATAAGCCGACGTATTCAGATGATGGATCTTGAATATTCTCAGCATTAATTCCACTAGTTCTGATAAGAAACCCGTTCTCTGTCTAATAATGTTGCCCTGGGTGCACCAAAATTACATATTAGGTGTCTCACCAAAGCATCTACAATTGTTGTAGCTTTGAGATTGGGAATAGGTACTGCAATTAGATATTTTGTCAGATTGCATTGTATAGTCAATGAATGATAATTTCCCCTGGGTGTTATTCATCAATTGATACCTTATCGAAAGCCTCAATAAGCGTGTTTGTAAATATCATTGGATAACGTGTTTTTATTCTTTCTATTTTATTCTCTTGGCATTTTGGACATCTCCTGATATAGTTAAGGATATCATTCCTCATTTCCGGCCAATAGAATCTTTCCCTGATTCCCCGATTTTACTGAATGTAATTAATGTAAATTTTTTTGAGTTTTTGATTTCCGATCAAAATTGCGACCAGAAGAGCGGGCACAAGCAAAATAGAAGTACTTTTTCAATGCTATCTAACGGCCGCTATTTTGTTAAAAAAAATTAAAAAAAAATATTTATGTATACTACATGGATACACTTATAATTGTAAAAAAGTTTCGATTGATTTGATTAAAAACTACCCTTGAAAAACGATTATCAAAAATGAGTTTTTTTTTTCTCGTTCTAACTGTATATCCCCCCTTAAATTTTGCGCTGGTTATGGATATTTAGGATTTGCTCTGAATTCTTGACTTGACCGATTATTATCAGTATTGTTCTGACCTTGATTTTGCCTTTGCTGTGAACAATATTACTAGTAATTTGATTTCCTTCATGATTTTGATTGTAATTTTCCCGATCATTGTATCATCTGTCGTAATTTGAATTGCTATTTCGATTGAAATTTCCTCCATTGTTATAACCTCGTGATTTGTTGTCCAGGTATTCTCTTTGCGAATCGTATTGTCCGTTATTGTCACCCTGTGATCGCCCATCGGAGTTATAATTTCCCCTTGCTGACTGATCAGCTCGATTATTCCATTGATTATTTTGCATATTAGATTCTCCTCTATTGTAATTATTAAATGGCCTATTATTTCCTCTTCTAAATTGGCCTGGATATTCATGATTGGTCTGTTCTCTAAAACCTGGATGATGCGGATCATCTATGTCTACGTAATTTACCCTTTCTTGATCTCCATCATATCGTTAATTTTGTGCTTGATGTCGATTTCCATTATTTTGATTATCAGAGTTGTTTTGATTCTGATAATTTCTGCCTTGATTGTGATACTTGTATCTCACATCAGGTAGAATCCTCGCCTCCATTCTTGCTTCCAATCGACAAACTTCTGTATATGTTTCTGAAAGATTTTCTGGTCTTTTTGCATCTACAATTGACTAATTTCTGCCGGTAATCCTCTTATGAAAATGTCTACCGCTGTTTTTTTGAGAAGCAGTGTCATGTTCGCATGATATAGGCCTCCTATCTCCTATTTGAGGCTAGTTTTCGGCAGCTCCTAGTAACACTTTTATTTTATCGTAGAAATCTCCTACTGTGTCATTTTGCTCCTTTCTGATATTCTCAATTTTTCTAATATAATATAAATAATTTTTTCCTGGGGCAAATCTCTCTTTGAGATGTTTGATTAATGTTCCGACCGTGGTTATGTTTTCTCCTCCTAAACTATCTCTTGCCCTTTCTCTTAGTTTGGAGATAATTAGTCTTACCAACTGTGATTCCTATGCTTTAGCAGTATAGGTTTGAGCATTCCTGATATCTTGTATGAGATTTTTCAATGGGGGTATGCCAACAATAGCATAATTTAATGTTATGAAGCTGGAAATTGCTTGAGTAGCTTCATCCATGATTATTGTCTGTTCTACTCTATTTATTATCTTTTCACCCAATTCCCGTCTATGGTCCTCCTGGCTACCTATTTCGACTGCTCAGATTGTCTTTTTCTATTTATTGTTTACAGAAGTATTGCTTCTGTGGTACCTTTTGTTCCTGACAATTTTTCAAATCTCTAAGAACAAATACTTCTCTTATGAATAGCTTTGCTTCTATCCAATAATCTGAGTATTCAATGAAGTATTCTTTTTCTCGCAGGAATAGATTCTCAATTCTTTTCCTGAAAAATTGTTGCTCGGCAGCAGAGAATATTTCAATGCTTGGAAATTGGTTAGCTTCTCTTAATTCTTCAATATTGGTTTTTTCTAACACTATGTTTAGGGCAGCTCTCAACCGCAGACTTTGGATTAATATCCTGTATCCATTTTGGTAATCAATTATATTTCCTAATTAATTATATTAATTATATTATATTATTTTAGCAAACTCTAGATTGTCCTGGAAAGATTTTGGAAGTTTGAGAAATGTTGGTGCACAAATGTGTCCACCAAGAAATTTCAAATATTCCGAGGTCTTCTTTTCGTATTGAATAGTCTCTAATTTGTAGTGGGGTGTATATAGATATAGTGTGGGATGTATATATAGATAGAGAGTAGCCGATGACATGATATTATATAGGTTAGGATAGTCAGTTTCGTTCGCGATGCTGTCATAAGTTTCGACAATTTATTTTCAAAACTATAATTGTAGGTATGTGAATTTGATGGTACGTGGATATTTTAGGCTACCTTTTAGTTTTCAACAGTTGCCGGATAGGATAACTCTGTTAGGTTAAGATGTCTGATTTGCAAGTTTTATGTGTTATGTGGTTTGATGGATCGTTTAGTGTTAAAAATCTGAAATCGTCTTGCGAGCTCAAGGGTCGATAACTCAGGATTATTTAAATAGAAATTGATGTCAGTGCTCGATGGTTCTTTCTAATACTTATATAGTTTTTACACGGATCATAGGAATGTAGGGTTCGGTTATTCATTTAGCTTTTAGAAATTTACATCATGAAATGAATTGAGATGTACGTCAAAACTATTCTGGTCAAGAATCGTGGAAACAATAATTGAAATATGATTTTGAAACGCACACATGTATAGATCGCGCGCAGCGCGTTTGTTGTAGCTAGTAATTATAAAAAGTTGGTGCACAGATATAGTGTCAGACACCAATCCCAAGGGCACACAAAAATACACTCTTTTTCCCTCAAACTCTCTTGGATAGTTATACAGGGTGTTCAAAAAGTACCGGGACGGCTGAATTTAGCTGTGAGGATGACATTAAATTGATCTCCAAGCACTATGGTCAAAATTATGATCCCAGGTCAAGATTTTGGATAGAAACCTAATCTCTTTTGACCACAAAAATGGAAAGAGCGGAGAAAAATACGTCCGAAATTGACCTTCGAAATTTCTTGATTTGACCTTCAGATGGCATATCAAGATCAAACAAGGTCAAAGGCGATCATAACACAGTTCGAATTTATCGGGACGTTTCTATCGCAACCGTAAAAAATATTCCTCTATCAGTCGGTTGTAAGTTCGTTGTTATAACGTTTTCAACGCAACCAAAAAAATTACTTCATAATCAGCTCGTCGTAACAACGTTTCTATCGCAACCTTAAAAAATATTGCATGATCATTACGTTGTAACAACGTTGTCATAACGTTTCCATCGCAACCAAAAAAATTATTTTGTAATCAAAACGTTGTCAAAACGTTGTAGGAGCGTTTTGACGACGTTTCCACTTTTTCCAAGTTGCCCTAGCCACGTTGCAACAATGTTGTGAAATCGTTTCCATAGCAACGTTCCGTATGATATTTCGCAATTTTTGCGGACATTTAAACTTTGTGAGAACGTTGTCACAAGGTTCTCAATGAGGTTGCGAACAACGCTATAACGTTGCAAAAGCAACCTTCAGACAACGTTTTCACGACGTTTTGTGCTATCTGGGGAGTGAGGAATTCTGTGCTAATTCTAAAATCAATGAAGGAGTCAATTTGCATGAAAACGGATGAGGCGGATCGAAAGGAAATTGCCTGCTCTTTAATGTTTCATATTGAAATTTTCTAAAAAATCGGTGCGTAGGCGGTGAAAATAGAAATATGCAACTTGGGTTTTTGTCTTAGCCAATAAACCATAAAAAAACTATAAAATAATTATACGATGCAAATTTGGGTGACTTATCGATAGATCCTTGGAATGGCTTTAGTATTTCATGGTTGTGTGAAAAGCTGCATCATTTTATTTTCTACCAATACCGAGGGAGGGTGCTTCGCCCGACCCGCCAAAAGCAAAACGAATATATGTACTATGGAACAGTTTCGACGAGGTAGCCAAACCGTTGAGTCGATGGCACCTTTTCCACTAAAGAGTTTTGCTTTCTCAAAGAGAAAGCTTTGTAACGGGGTAAAAATCGACCCACCGAATCGGACTTCGGGACCTCGATTTTCTTAATCTACGGTTCGAAAAACATGGAAATCCGAAAATGTCTGTATGTATGTACGTACGTACGTACGTGCACTTTTTTTTGTCGTACGATAACTCTCGAAGGAATTGTCCGATCGTCCTGAAATTTTGCACACAGGTTAGTCGCCGCAAAATCTCGGTCGAGTTCAATTTTCAGCCAATTCCGTTGTTTATTTCTCTAGCAACCGTTGCTAACGTGTTTTTGATAAAAGCTCCGAAAATCATCATCAATGCACGATGGGTCTCCAATTCTTTCGACGACGATCGATGAGAATCGATAAGACATTCATTTTGGAACAACCATTGTTTATTCTCCTAGCAACCGTTGCTATGGAGATACAAAATTCAGCTTCAGACTGACTTTTTTTGTCGTACGTTTATTTTCGAAGGAATGGTCCGATCGTCCTGAAATTTTGCACACAGGTCGGTCTCCGGCAGATGTGAACCGAGTTCGGTGTTCAGCAACATCCGTTGTTTGATTCCATGGCAACCGTTGCTAGCGTGTTTTCGATAAGTTCCCATATAATTCATGATAAATGATCATTTGGGTTTGTATATTTATGGGATTCTATAACAATCAAAGAGACCTTTCCCGTATAAACCATTGTTGATGTCTCTAGCAACCGGTGTTTATATCGCTTGCAACCGTAACTAGGGAATGGGAAAAGTCAGTTGGAGGTTCATTTTTGGAACTGTTGATGACTAAGAAGTAAGAACATCGAAGCTCCGACATTTACCATAGCAACCGTTGTTTACGTCCTTAGCAACCGTTACTATGGAGTGTGAAAAATCAGTTGGAGGTCCATTTTCGGAACTGTTGATGACTAAGAAGTAATAACGTCGAAGCTCCGACATTTACCATAGCAACCGTTGTTTACGTCCTTAGAAACCGTTACTATGGAGTGGGAAAAGTCAGTTTGAAGTCCATTTTTGAAACTGTTGGTGACTAAGAAGTAAGAACATCGAAGCTCCGACATTTACCATAGCAACCGTTGTTTACGTCCTTAGCAACCGTTACTATGGAGTGGGAAAAGTCAGTTGGAGGTCCATTTTCGGAACTGTTGATGACTAAGAAGTAATAACGTCGAAGCTCCGACATTTACCATAGCAACCGTTGTTTACGTCCTTAGCAACCGTTACTATGGAGTGGGAAAAGTCAGTTAGAGGTCCATTTTCGGAACTGTTGACGACTAAGAAGTAAGAACACCGAAGCTCGGATATTTACCATAGCAACCGTTACTATGGAGTGGAGGAAATAAGTTAAAGGTTCATTTTGCTTTCTCAAAGAGTGGTGATTAATGCAAATTGAGGTTCAATTGCAATACTTTGAGAAAGCATACTGCTGAGGCACTTGGCAGCGGTTTTTTTATAAGAAATAGAGGAACATTGAGCTCGTCATAATATTGATTTACTCACTATCCTGATCCTATTCCTGACAACTGGCGACCGTAACAGGACGGTAGTGAGTAATTACTCTCAACTCACAATATAACTTAACCTCAAAAATGGACGCCATGAAGAAAGCGCAAACTGTACAACGTATCGCATTTACTAAATCTCTGAACAATGTAAAAGAAAAGTGCACAAGGACCAATGAATTTCCATCCAGAACGGCTTGTTGGGTTACAGTTATTAGAGTCGAGAATGAACGAACTTGAAGAATCAAACACGAAATACGTTGAACTGTTGATTGCATCGGCATCAAGTGAAAAAGATATAGCAAAGGAAATAGAGAGTCATGACACATACAAGGAGCAATATTTAACTACAAAGTTAATGGTGTTGGGAACAGACACCCCAGATCAGATTCAGCCCAGGATAAATACGCATCCAATCCATCAATCGGAGAAACCGTTCAAACGTCCGACTTTAGAAATTCCGAAGTTCAACGGTAACGTGAGTTCTTGGCTTCAATTCTGGTCACATTTTCAGAAAATTGACAAGGATGCTAGAATCCCTAAAGAAGACAAGTTGGCATATTTGAAACAAGCTATGGTGAAAGATTCGAAGGCAGAGAGTGTTGTCGAAACTTATCCAACAACCGCTAAAAACTACGAGACAGCTCTGAATAGTCTCAGAAATCGTTTCGGCCGTGAGGATTCGCTAGTGGAACATTATACACGGGAGCTTTTGTCATTAGTGCTACAGAATGCTAGTAATAAAGGTAAAAGAGTCAGTGTGGCAAGCATATTCGACAAAGTATTAGCGCATGTACGCGCGCTTGAGACGCTTGGCGTGAAAACAAAAGAGTGCGCGACTATGCTGTATCCACTCGTCGAGTCGTCGCTACCCGAGGAAATTCTGAGAACGTGGCAGCGCGCGATGTCCAGCAGCGATGCGACGGCAACGGGAGACGCGGAAAACAGTGATCGGCTGACCAGGCTTCTGAAGTTCTTGGAGTCGGAAGTTGAAAACGAGGAAAGGATCAACATGGCAGTCAACGGTTTCCTACTTACATCGAGAGCTGATCGTCAAGACGAGGAGAAGGACTTCACAAGGTTACAAGACACACCATCGGCTAGCGCGTTATTCGCGAGCGAAGAAAAATGTAAGAAATGCATCTTTTGCGGCGATGATCATGATAATGCGTCGTGCGACGCGGCCAAAAATATAGCGATAGATTCTCGGAATAATTTGATTAAGGAAAACGGCTGTTGTTTTAAATGCATAAAACGCGGACATCGATCAATAGACTGTAAAGTAAGAATCATCTTCTGATTCTTCTTGTATTGGAGCAACCACCTAAAATAAAGAAGAGTTGGTATGAAATAGTTTCATGTTTAGCAATAATGAGCGCCTACTAACAAGTAAAACTTACTGTTGTGCTGCCACCAGTTTCAGCAGTTGAAATAACTGGAGGTTCTTTGAACTTCTCTGCTGCTGCTACTTGTGCTTGTTGACTGAGATCCTCAGTCTGCATTCACAGAATACATAATTAAAATCAATTTGTTTTCAAGAGTGGAAAAAATGATTTAAATAAAAGTCGAATCGGATGCCCAGAGCAGTTCTAAGCAAAAATACAAATTGAATCATACAACATGATGAAGAAGCTCACCTTTGCTTCACCAAAAACAATATAAGTATCCGAAGCTGGATTTTTCAGTACATCTGGCTTGTTGATGACGAACACGATACTTTTTGACTTTCTGATCGTCACTCTATTAACTCCTAGGACCTGCAATGGGAACAATAACTATTGACTAATGTTTTCAAGAAAGATATGCAGTAATATTCATATCTGAAAATGACTCACAGGCTTCAGACCAAGCTTGCTCATGAGTTTTCTGGCTTTTTTCTCTTCTCGACTCTGTTTGGCCTTAGATATCAATACCAATACCAGGTACATTTGCTCCTGAGAATCCACTACCTGTCGCTGCATCTTCTAATTCTGGAATTGTGTCGTCAGAATCTGAATCTGTTCCTGAGCCAGCTGCTGCTGCCTCATCCTTGGTTGGCTCTGATGTTGCAGCTTTGTCGAGTTCAGTTAGTTCTGGCATTTTGCTTGATCTACAAGATAAAATATGCAACTATCAAACGGTTGTTCATTTCATACCAGAAAGCTTTGAATATAGTGAGGATCATATATAGCTGTATCACGGCATGTATCTCTCTAATAAATTTCTAAATAGTTCACAAGCAAGTTAGGCTATTACAACTTTGTACTATTTTATACTTGGAATGTTTTCAGGGTTATGTGTGTAGGTAGGATAATAATATAGAAAAATATAAAAAAAGACCATAGAAATCGAGTGATTGATGAGGAAGAAAGATACCAAAAATATTTAGCAGATGAGTTAGAGAAATCGAAGGTTCCAAACGCACGTGTTCAAACACAAAAGCAGTCAAGTAGGTAATTTTTTTTATATTTCTAACTGCAATTGTTTCATGAATGACGAACCGAACAAAATTCATGTGTTAAGAAAGTAAAAATGGGATCGACAATTCTTCTTAACATGATAATTTTATTATTTTGAGATAAAAACTTGTGGTTCACACCAATCGTGTTCCCTTTTGTGGTAATTGATTGATGATACTTACACAGTCATATTTATGATGATCACTGCTTGCTTTATGTTTTTCTCCGACTTTCTGTCCACTTTCACTTTCTTCTTTTTCTCCATTCTTGAATTCTTTTTCAAATATCAAAACGAATAATACCGTTTGCACATGCGAAATCATCTAATTAAGCTCGACGACTTCCAGCTCTCGCGTTACTACTACTGTAGCAGACGCCCGTCCACAACATATATATATATACAAGCGAGTTCGAGTCGATGCGAGATATCTCGCAGTCGATGGTCGTATTCGAGATTTCTTGGAGAAGAATTGGAACGAAAATATTTTTTGAATTTAATCTACAAATCAGGACTCTTTACAAGAAAAACGTATCTCTCGGGAGACAAATCAAGGTATAAAGTGGAGAAATTTCGATTTTTATGAGCAATCTACAATATTATCAGACCGGATTGAGCCTATCTGGGTTATTTCGTGAAATTGAAAAATCCATGACCCAATCTTAATGTATAAGTGTCACGCTGCCACCAGCTGGCTTTACTCGACAGGCGGTGGCACTAGCGTGCCACTGGATATCATGCGCGTTTTGCGGCAAACGACATTCAGTTTTGACGTGCTCGGCACTCAGTAATTTTAATAAAACGAATACGAAGAATCTGGAAAAAATGAATGATAAGCCCATTTCCGAACAGAGTCTCGCAAGTTTCAGTAATCTGCCCGATGTTCATTTACTTGTCTTGAAAGTTATCTTATATTCAGAAACGACACAAATAGCGGTACGCGCGGTAATTGACTGTGGTTGCGTGAGATCTTATATTCGATCGGATTTGGTGAAAATTTTAGGTTACGAATCCGTTGGTAATAGAGAAACCGTACACGAGTTGTTTGGTGGGTTCGAGTCGGAAAATGTAACACATAACATCTATTCTGTCCGAGCAAAAAGTCTCAATGAAGACTATGCATGCAATTTTTTGGCTATGGGCGAGCGTGTGATTTGCAACAGTATTCCGAGCGTAAGAAAAGCCGAATGGGTTGAAGAATTGAGTACCAAAAACATTATTCTCAATGACGTAGATTCGGGCCAGAAAGATAGTGATAAGTCGATCGGTATTCTCATAGGAGCAGATATATTTGGCAAATTAATAACCGGAAGAAAATATGAATTGTCCAATGGCCTCACTACGTTTGAAACAAAATTGGGATGGGCGGTGATTGGGAAAATTCCGAGTGTTGAACGAAAGGACAATACACATACGACAGTGTCTATGTTTATAAATGAAGCAAAGATTTCAGGCTTGTGGAGTTTAGACACTCTGGGAATTAAAGATCCAATAGAAAAGTCTGATCGTTTATTGAAGGAAGAAAAGGTAAAAGATAATTTTTTGAAAACGTGACTCGATAACACCGTGAAAAAATTGAAGTCGAATGGACTTTACAAAGACTACAATAAGATATTATAGAAATTGTACCTGCGGATGAATTGGGTTCTTTAGTACATTATTTCCCTCATCGTCCGGTGATCAAAGTTGAAAGTACGACACGGATTCGACCGGTGTTTGCATGACGCTTCCGCGAGTAGAAAAGGTTCCCCTTCTCTAAACCAGTGCCTCGAAACCGGACCAAATTTGATCGACCTAATACCAGCCGCACTACTTCGATTCCGGGAGCATGAAATTGGCATCTTAGCTGATATCCGCAAAGCATTTTTACAAATCGAAATCAACAAAGAAGATAGAAATTTTTTGGGGTTTCTTATGGTATGTCAACGGGCTATTGAAAATATTGCGACATAAAAGACTTGTTTTTGGACTAACTTGCAGCCCATTTATAGTAATTGAAAAATTGTCGAAATCTTTTTACGTGGACAACTGTCTTACGAGCGTGAAATCGAGAGACGAGTTAGACTCTTTTATCACCGTTGCAAAAGAAGTAATGAACGAGGCAGGTTTCGACCTAAGAGGGTGGGAATTTACACACGACTCGACAGATAACGAAACAACACCAGTATTGGGTCTTTTATACAACAAGACTTACGACACGATTTCTATCAATCCACAAATTTTAGGAAAAGAGTGCCTCGAAATAATTAGCAAACGCTCAATTTTGTCCATTGCGCACAAAGTATTCGATTTGATCGGTTTCACCGCACCTGTGACCCTGATACCAAAATTGCTTTTGAAAAAATTGTGGAACTTGAAAACGGACTGGGATGCTCCACTAGATGAAAATATAAAGAACGAATTTTTGACGTGGTATAAACAATTGTCGCTTTTGAACGAAATCGCAATCCCAAGGAAACTCGGAGAATGGAAATTTTCATTACACACATTTTGCGATGCAAGCAAGGTGGCAAGCAAGGTGGCAAGCATGCTGCCGTCACCTTTTTACGTGTAGAAAGTGAAAGAAGTGTCGAACTTAGACTACTCGCCGCAAAATCAAGAATTGCTCCGAAAAAAGCCACCATTCCACGTTTAGAGCTTTTAGCTGCGTCGATTGGAAGTAGGCAAACATACGAGATAGTAAAGGCTTTAGAACATAAGAATATTCCAGTTTTTTATTGGTCGGACTCTACGACAGTATTAGCCTGGATTGAACGCGATAGCCAATGGGGAATTTTCGTATGGAACCGCGTGCGTGAGATCCGTCAGCTGACCAAAAACGATACGTGGACATATGTTCCGAGCGAATTGAATCCGGCCGATCTCGGCTCGCGTGGATGTTATGCAAAAGAACTGCTCAGCTCGCGCTGGTGGGAAGGGCCCGATTGGCTGCGTGCGAGTCGGGATGGCTGGCCGAATTTAGTGGGTGAGCGAGACGAAATTGGAGATCAGTTGCGAGTTAAAAAAATCAATTCCAATTTCGATGCTTAATAAAGAAGGGAAATCAGATGTGAAAATAGTGGACCAGTTTTCTTCCTATCATAAATTGATCAGATTTTTCGCCATCATGATAAGATTTTGTAATTTAAACGCAATATTGTTAAGAATACCAGTGGCAGACTAACCTACACAGAAATAAATATAGCTGAATTGAAATATCTGAAATATTTACAAAGTAAAGCATTTTCAAACGATAAGGACCCACGTTTAGGAAAATTACAAGTTTTCATGCACACGTTTGAGAACTAATATTTCCGAACGCGGGGATCATTTTTCATTTTTATATCCTATAATCGTAGATGGTAAAGACAAAGCGATAGAACTACTTATTCAAGAAACTCACGAGAATATGTGACACGCAGGCGTTCAAACCGTAATGAGTCAACTGCGAGAAAAATTCTGGATCTTGAGAATGAGAAAAACAGTACAGTCTGTAATTTCGAGATGTATCACATGTAAAAAATAAAATGTGAGACCTATGCTAGCAGATCCAATCCCATTGCCATCTTATCGCGTGGAGGACTCCAGTGTTCGGCGTAACTGGAGTTGATTTTGCCGGACCAATACTTTAACGTGGGCAAGAAAGGCATGGATATGTTTGTATACATGTGCGGTATACCGAGCTGTACATATAGAGCTGGTGTCATCCTTGTCAACACAGAAATTTCTGAGTAGTTTACGTCGTTTTATTGCACGCCGTGGAAGACCGACCATAATATTTAGCGACAGCGGAACGAATCTTACCGGGGCTGACAAAGCATTCAAAAGTTTGAATTGGAATATCATTACTAAGCACAGCTCTGCGCAACGAATTGACTGGCGATTCAACCCACCCGTGGCGCCGTGGTAGGGAGGCTGGTGGGAGCGGTTGATCGGTATGCTAAAAAATATTTTACGGAAAGTTGTAGAAAAATCATGGCTTAATTACGAAGAAATAATCACAGTATTGTGTGATTGTGAACGCATACTAAACTCACGACCATTAACTTATATGTCTGATGTAGCTAATGATTTAAAACCTCTAACTCACCTCTAACCCGCCATATTCTTACATAATCTGAAAGAAACCGAAACGCCAGATCTCGATGCAATCTATGAATGCGATTTAAACTCGCGATTTAAACTCAAACAAGAATTAATAGAGCATTTAAGAAAAAGATTCCGTCGGGAATATCTGAGTCAATTGGTTTTGAAACCCGCAAAAATAAAAGAATCACGATAACTCAAAGAAGGTGATATTGTACTAATCGGGAACGAAGATCATAAACTCATTGACTGGCCTCTCGCACGCGTCAAAAAACGATTCTTTCATAATCCAGCTGGATTCGACGCCGTAGCTCGGTGCTCTCAAACCGAAAAAATCCAGCTGGATTGTCGAAAAATCCAGCTGGATTATCCGGAAAATCTGCTGGATCTATAATAACGATATAACCCCAATTCTAGTAAAATCCAGCTGGATTATCTCAGGATCCAGCTGGATTATTCGGGAAACTCACTGGATTTCCCCTGCATCACTTCACCTGGATTTTTCGTTTCCAGCTGAAATCCAGCCCAAATCCAGCTGGAATCCAGTCAAAATCCAGCTAGAATCCAGCGTAAATCCAGCTGGAATCCAGTGCAAATCCAGCTGGAAATCCAGTCGATTTTTTTCAACAGGGTATGACTTACTAGGAGACCACTTGGGATGTAGATCACCAATCTTGATCAAAATTTTTTTGGTGTTTACTTGTGGCAAGAATGGAGTGTATCCAAAGTTTTAGAGTCCAACGCTCCCAAACTCCCGAGATATTAATTTATATATTTTAGTTAAATGACAATATAGAGGAGTGCAATTAGTGAAAACACCCCAAAAATGTGGCTAGCGCTGGATTTTTTTTGGAATCGCTTCATTTTCACCTCTAGATTAAAACTGGATTGAAGCAGAGTCCTGAAAAGTGTGGCAACATTGTCGAAAAATGAGTGAAAATTGGGAAATTACCTGTTTTTTCACATTTCAGTGCATAACTTATTTTAGAGAGACTTTTCGAAAAAATGGGTGGAGTAAAAAGTTGTTTGTATTAAAATTCCCTACAAAAAAAGCTCTGCTGAGTTACGATTCAGTAATTAGGATAGTCATAAAACCCCGATTACATGGTGAGACACGAAAAAATTGAATCAATGGAAAAACACATTTTCCATGCATCAATATTGATGAAAATTCGTGAATAGGATTCTTTCATCGTTGTTTGAATACACCCCCAAGCCGCCTGTGATTGGTCCATAAGTTTTCAAAATACGGGTATTTCCAATTTGGATTCCATCGCTTAATTACGCAAAAATGAAGATATACTTTTAGATGAAACTTTTTTTAAAATGTCCTTGGGATAGCCAGCTTTCATATCCAACATCAATATTACACTAATTTTAGTAAAAAAAAATGCTAATGAACTTTATATATTCGATTAGTTTTCTTACGTCTATGATTTTCTCGAAATAACTGTATGTGATGAAATTTGACTTCAGCTTGACGAGCTACCCCAAATTAAGTGGTCAAACATAAAGATACGACTTATAGTTTCAGAAATATAGAGATTAATATTCGATCGGCTAATTTGAAACGCGCGGAATTAGTTTCCCACTGGCGCCTAGCAGACGGTTTTCCTCCCCCACCACGCCTCTACTCCGTGAAACCTGGTGCGCGGCGCGCTATTTCATATATTTCGACCAATGAATCGTGAATCAGGACTTCTGTTTCACATCACATTACTGCAGCTAGTTCATACCTTTCGAATGAGTCGCGCCGCGTTGACATATATACAATACATAACCTAAAAACTGTTGAAAACTTTAGGAAAAGATAGCTCGTGACACAAGCACAGTAGAGTAACGACTTTCGGCTCAAAATGTGCGGAATCTTACCAGCTTTCATTTGACACCAGATGCATTCTAATTGATAAGCTCGTTTCCGAGAAAATGCAGTTATTTCGAGAAAATCGTAGACGCAAGAAACCCAATCAAACATATAAAGTTCATTAACATTTTTTTTACTAAAATAGATCAAAAATTGAAAGTATATGTATATATATTCATATATTTAAGAGTGTGTATGTCTCTGTGTGCGTTTGTGTGTGTGTGTGTGTGTGTGTGTGTGTGTGTGTGTGTGTGTGTGTGTGTACATGTGTGTGTGTGTGTGTGTGTGTGTGTGTGTACATGTGTAAATGAGTATGTGAATACCTATAGCATGAAATGAAATGACACAAATATGAAAATAAATGTTTTTAATCGGAATTGTCATTACAATATTTGTAACAAAAATAGAATAAAGCCCTTTTTCTGAATATTCAGTGAGTTAGGCCCTTTTTCTAAATATACAACGAGTTAGGCCTTTTTTCAAAATATTGATTTTCAAATAGCTAAAAAATATATTGTAATAGTAGAAAATATATGAATATAAAGGATCAATGATTTTCACAAATTATGCCGTTTTTTCATAACCTACGTTGTTTTTACGCACATAGAGATATCTGGATGATCTTATATAATAAATATAGAAATATTTTACCCTTCTAATGTACTTCCACTGTTTTCCGGAATAACGTCTTAAGTCGAGTTGGGCCTTATTCCACGCAGCACCTCAATTAGTATAATATTAATATTGGATATGATAGCTGGCTATCCCACAGACATTTTAACCCATTAAGGCCCATGGCTAGACCAGCGGAGATACCATAAAACTAATTATTGGATCGCGTGCATTTTTGAAATAAAAATACCCGTGTTTTTTCTTTTTTCAAAATTCAATGTTTAAACAATAATTATTCAAACAAATTGCACCCAAAACCATGAGTTTTTCGAATTTACGACTTTGGGTGGAATTTGTTTAAATAATTATTGTTTAAACATTGAATTTTGAAAGAAAAAATAGGGGTATTTTTTATTTCAAAAAAGCACGCGATCCCGCAATCAGTTTCCATCCCATGGTGATAGAGTAGGCTTGGGCCAAAGCCACTTTTTGTCGGTTGTACTGAATTCCATTGTTTATAACGCGATTGCCAAAAAAATAAGCCTCAAATTGAAAAAATGTATTCCACCTTTTTTTCTTGGTTTTTTCTCTAGAATCGATTGACACTATTAGTTTTTTTAATTTACGACTTTGGATGCAATTTTTTAAAATAATAATTGTTTAAATAATAGAAATGGAAAAAGAAAAAACACGGTTTTTTTTTTCAAAAATGCACGCGATCCAATAATTAGTTTTATGGTATCTCCGCTGGTCTGGCCATGGGCCTTAATGGGTTAAAAAAAGTCTCATCCAAAAGTATATCTTCATTTTTGCGTAGTTAAGCGATGAAATCCAAATTTGAAAAACCCGTATTTCGAAAACTTATGGACCAATCACAGGTGGCTTGGGGGTGTATTAGAACAACGATGAAAGAATCCTATTCACGGATTTTCATCAATATTGATGCATGGAAAATGTGTTTTTCCATTGATTCAATTTTTTCGTGTCTCACCACGTAATCGGAGTTTTATGACTATCCTAATTACTGAATCGTAACACAGCAGAGCTTTTTTTGTAGGGAATTTTAATACAAACAACTTTTTACTCCACACATTTTTTCGAAAAGTCTCTCTAAAATAAGTTATGCACTGAAATGTGAAAAAACAGGTAATTTCCCAATTTTCACTCATTTTCCGACAATGTTGCCACACTTTTCAGGACTCTGCTTCGATCCAGTTTCAATTTAGAGATGAAAATGGAGCGATTCCAAAAAAAAATCCAGCGCTGAACCACATTTTCGGGGTGTTTTTCACGATTTTCAGCCTAATTGCACTCCTCTAATATGTCATCTAAGACGTATTTCCCTCACTCCCTCACTCCACTACACTTTCACTGTTCTCACTCAACACCCCATCACATTTTATCCTGAAAAACATATAGAAAGAGTAAATAACGTGTATACTCAATAAGTCTTATTTCCATGTGTTTTTGGTAAGATTGGTGACCCACATCCCAAGTGGTCTCCTAGTTAGTGAAAACATACGAGAAGAGAAAAGTCTTTCGATAGAGAGGCGGCAAACCATTTAAACTATCATTAACCATAACCTTCTCAACTATTTTGTTCATTCATTACTATTAGAAATGTTATACTAATATAGTAAAACTTTATATAATCAAATAAAATATTCATATTCTGTGACTTTATTTTCAAACACAGATAAAATTTAATCAATAGGAGTCAGTTCATTTTTCATTTTTTCATTATTCGATTTATTCATACTTATATAGATTTAATTCAAAGCATATTAAATTTTAAAAACCCCATTATGGTCAGATGAGATTTTGGCATGAGATTTCAGATGAGATTTTTCGATGGGATCTGTTTCCAAAAAAAATGTGGGCACTTTTACTTCGGTCTCTCCTAGAGTTCCTGTATATTCCCATAAGTCCAAAATCTAGCAAGTAGCTTCCGACAGAGATGAGTTGTTACGTCCGACGCGCGGAGTAGCGGTTAGTTTTGAATAGAATTCTACCGGGTTCAAATACCGAGCGCGTTTCCCGATTTGGCGTGAGCCAGGATGAGGCGATGACTTTTCGGTCGGAAAACAAGTGCAAGAGAGCGGAGCAGTGCAGAAGGACTAGCAGAGCTTATAATAGCGGCGGGGACAATGGTAAGGGTACTCACTTTGCAGGCGAGGCTTGCGGCTGGTGGCTGCTTGGGCCGGGCGGCTGTTGTCAGCTTACGGTCGGTGTCCCTCGTCACAGCAGGCGGTCAGGCTCTTCTTGCGAAGCGCGGTGAATTTGAGTGTTCTTTCGCGACTCTACGTTACGGCGCGTTTGCGCTTTCTTTTGTGACTTGCAAGATCGAATTGGCTCGATCAAATGAACGATAATTATCTTTTAGTACAGTGTAAGAAGGTAAATACAAAGAACAAGCGGATGATTCATTTAAAACTATGAAATTCTTTATTCAGCAAATTAGATTTCTAATACGGTTTCGTTACAATTTAAACTTAGAAAATACCGACGGACAGAGCAACGCGGAATCAAAATTTAGAAGTGCGACCGGCAAAGGTTCGGGGGCGAATGATCATCCTCCTGCTGCACCCCCCGGTTTTCATAGAGCGAGTCCGCCTGCGACTCGATTGAGGGTTAGCAGAGGGTGACTGTGGGCCGGAAATCAGCTGCAATAATTTTGGCTCATTCCAATCCATTAGGTCGATCTCTATGGTTTCTGTGAAATCGGGCAGCGGCATTCTTGATTTTTGGGCCTTCGTTAGCGGCTCCCCTCCGTTTTTTATTCGTTTTCTAAGGATCGGGCAGCTGCTCTCTTTGCTCGATGTGCGCGATACATGCTTTATCGCTGCCCTCATACGCGGATTTTTCTTCGTAGAGTGTCCCCGGGTGGTGTACCGGACGCATAACTTTTGCGGGGCGAATGTCGGCCTATACCGTGATGCGCTGACTTTTTCACATGGCTGCGTTTTACGATCGCCTGCTTAAAAAGAGAGGATGCGTAAACCATACGTGCTACTCATTGATTAGTTGAT
This sequence comes from Aphelinus atriplicis, assembly GCA_020882685.1. NCBI lineage: Eukaryota > Metazoa > Arthropoda > Insecta > Hymenoptera > Aphelinidae > Aphelinus > Aphelinus atriplicis. The sequence continues at coordinate 41,544,648 of CM037074.1, read as the reverse complement.
GGCCGTTCGGGTGCCGTCATTTCGCGGACGCGCGGTACGGCTTTATTCCCTCTGGTTACACTTGCAGGCGTAACCTCTGCAGTTCCCTGGCCCCCTGCTGTGTGCGCTTGCGTAGGCCGTTTTCACGGGTCCAAGCAATGGGCTGTGCCCGAGCGACTTACGGCCCCATTGTATCGCGCGATCGCGCAGCCATAGGCATTGCGCCTTTGCAGGGCGGGGTCGAGTCGGTCTTTTTGCTCCCCCCGGACAACTTGCTGCGCCTACGTTGCCCTTATTTGGACGAGGTGCTCTAGCCTGGGCCGCGCGCTACTTGGCAATAACGCGACATTGGCCGGCGCGCTCTCGTAACGTGGCGCCTGGAGAAGCCCCGAGCGGCACGTGACAGAGTCTTCCGAGCTTCGAGCTCCGTTTTTTGTTGGAATCGCGGAACACGGAACAGAAACAGTGCCTAATGAATAATATTGTCTAGGAGTAATTATGTATATCAACAACTGATTCTTTCTGGGTGCCAAATACTATCAGAAAGTAGTATGTAATCCTATCAATTTCACATGGAAATTTCGTACAAATTTGTGGTTTCTCAGTTGGGTACTGAATTTCCAGCGCCCAACAATAATTTCTAATTTTACTCTTTAAAAACTTCTAGCTTTCAAAATGTATGGATAATAGTTGTTATTCATGAAACCAGCAGACGATAGCCATCATTTTCATTTCCGTAAATAGAAAAAAAAAAATATTTCTAAGCGCTAACTTATCGGACTGGTGGGGGAAACTTTTCAGATGACAAGCAATGACAAGCAATCGTCTACTGCCGTGCGATCAGTAATACCATTTTTGTTGTGTTCTTTTCCGATTCTGGATTATTCTGGATACTGATACTTTCACTGGCGACAAATTTTTGTGGTTAAAATGATGCTGATCTGCCTCCCAAGAATCTTAAATTTTTAAAACCACATTATATGTTGAGATTGTAAGTAAAACTCATGCTACAATTAGATATAAGGCTATGAAACATAACCTTGACTCATATTGGTGAAGACATTTGTTGATTATTTATCATGTCTTATCTTGCATATTGTTTACAAATACTGAAAGAATATTTTTCTTATTTGAAATCCATATTCTTTAACGCAATTCAATCAAATGATACACTTTGGATAGATATTCTTTTATGAACCCTCAAGTTTTATGACTCATCTGATTCTATGTTTGGTACTAATACTAAAAATTATTTGTTCCATGTCACCAAATTTATATCAATTCCATTCGTACATTAGTTCATAAATGATTTATGATAATAGGATAAAGTGATCAATTTTAAATGAATTGTATTGTGCTTTAAAATCAAGTCTTGACATTCTGTACAATTATTATTTAACATCCGAATCATGGAGTCAGAATTTGAAGGTGAGTTGAATTGTTATTTGCTCCTATTGTAGAGAAATTTTTTTCAGAATCCGTGGATAGAGAAACCTTCTATTGTCAATGTTGTTGATCCATTGTTGATATTCATACCAGATGATTAAAAAATGTATTGTTGGGGAAGGACAGTTTATGGGGAGTTGGGGGTTGGTGGGATTGAAGATGAAATTATTTTGACCCCCAGAGAACTAGATTTCCAAGAGGCAACACAAGCTGAATACAGTATGATTCAATATAATTGATAATACTTAAGAATGATCATTATTTGCAAATAATCATTTTAATATTTTTATCAAGTTGCTTGTGGAGAAAATCATACTGTTCTCATTACTCAAGATGGTCAAATCTACTCTTGCGGAAATAATGACTGTGGTCAACTGGGTCACGAAAAACCAACTAAAAGATTGCGTAAATAAAATTGATATATTTTGTTACTTGACTTTGTTCATTCAGCAGAACACTTGCATACTAATATTTTTTTAATCATGGGTGGATTGAAAATAATCACTGATGTTATTCACAGAAATGATACCAGGTTTGGATGCATTTATATTCAAACAAGCAGCATGTGGCGCATTCCATTCTGTAGCAGTGAATAACTGGGGACAGCTGTTCTGTTGGGGAAGTAATGTTGAGGGTCAGTTAGGTCTGGGCTCTCCATTAACTACAGTGCAAATTCCAAGAATGATAAAGGCATTGGGTACAAATGTTATCATTCAAATAGCTTGTGGTCAGAAACACACTCTAGCCTTAACTAATAATGGAGAACTCTATACTTGGGGCTTGAACAAAGATGGCCAATTAGGACTTGGCCAAGATATAAAAATGGAAACAAGACCTAAATTAATTAACAGCCTAGCAGCAGTACCAATTGCATATATTGCTTGTGGTGGTTATCACAGTATAGTTGTTTCGAAATCAGGTTAATATAATTTAACATACTTATAAATTTAAGGATGTTCTGGCTACAAATAAAAATAATGATAGATACTTGGAATTTCCTACATACGCTTATTTTGTGGTATAAAAGTTGTATCCAAAATTTGTTAAAGCCTGGTTGGCTGGTTAGAAAGATATGAGCACTTCGATTTACTTGCACTCTTATGGAATTTCGTGAAATGCGAGTATTTTCATGTTCTAATCTATGTGAAAAACATGGAAAAAATAGTGAGAATCTCAAGATACTCTTGAAAACAAGAGTATAATATTCAATGACTGGTTATATGCAAAGATCATATGCCTGGGTTGGTTGTGGAACAAGATATCAATGGTTTTCTATCCTTCCTGTAAGGAACAAGTCATAACTTCATGAATAAAATCAGATCCAAAATTTTGAGATACGCTTATAAAAACAAGCTCAAATGTGATTTTATGCTATTTGAAATCTTCCATATAACTATGAATACGATTATCTATATCACATATGAAAACATCTGTTGCAGCTCAACTCTCTAAATATGTTTTACTGATTAACCTAACTTTTGGGAATGACTGTGTAGCCAGAACATCCTTGAAATTGATTCAAAACTGTATTTATCAATCTCATTGATGACGGTTTGTATTTTGTATGCAGGAGCTGTTTTTGGTTGGGGCAGAAATACTTTTGGTCAATTAGGTATGAATGATACATGTGATAAATTTTCTCCTTGTCATCTGAAAACTCTTAGAAATGCAAAAGTGAAATATGTTGCTTGTGGGGAAGAATTTTCTGCATTTTTAACTATGGTAATTGGATTGTTGTTTTGTGTTGTGTAGCTGATTGTGAATTATACATTTATTGCTTGAAATATTTTTATTTACAAATTCTATGTAGGATGGTGGGGTTTTTACTTGTGGAGCTGGAATGTATGGTCAGCTTGGTCATGGTACTAATAGTAATGAAATTTTACCTAGACAAATTATCGAACTTATGGGAAGCATTGTGACACAAGTAAGAAGAGAACAGTTTTACATGTACATACTTAATTTTATATAGACATTTAATTTGTGATATATGGCTTTTACTCTTTGGAATTTAGATATCTTGTGGGAAAAGGCATACTCTTGCATTAGTTCCAGCACAAGGTAAAGTTTATGCATGGGGTTTAGGAGGATCAGGGCAACTTGGAAGCCATGTATCGCATAGTGCTGCAACTCCTCAAATTGTTCTTGGACCATGGTTATCTAAAAATGGTTCAAATGCAATGGAAGTAGATTCTGCAGATTCTGATATTGAAGAGTGCATTGTAAAACATATTTTCAGTGGCGGAGACCACTGTTTTGTTACTGTAACACAACGAAAGGTACTTTTAAATTCTAGTCAGTCATTTATTGAAAAATGTATGTGATAGGAATATTGAAGAGAGTCAGAGATTTCAGGACAACATACAACCAGATGACTGTCGCATATATTCCCCTGATTCACAAATTTTAACTATATGTGAGGAACAGCTTACTATTTGTCAAAGGATTCCGGCCAATACTTCAGTTGACCACGATTTAATGATGTGAGTGCTGAAATCTAAGAAACCATCATTTTTATTGTAATATTGATACTCTTCAGGTATATAGAAACAGTGTTCAAAAGTCAAGCTTGCATAAATGCATCATTCTTGTTAGCTAATGAGGCTCATTATAATTGCTCACAACATCAAAATGGAATAGATTTGAAACTTGCTGCGCATTGTTTTGGAATGATATCTGAAATAGTTAATCCCACTATATGCGAATTGGTAAGGCATTATGTCTCATTATATAAGCCTTAACTTGTGGTTAAAAATGACTGTTTTGGTTTTAGATTTTTTCCTGCATAACCGAGTCTCTACTTTCTTCATTGACGACTTGTCCTCCAGACATAGAATGCCTTAGAATTTATTTAATCTTGCCTTTGTATCATGGATTTATCAATCCTGATCATTGTACTGTTTTACACAAGCCCTTCTCTGTAGCACTTTTAAAATTGAAGCAAGAAGCAATGAAAGCTCTAGAAATATGGTGGACCAATGCACCTAAACATTATTTTGAAGGACTTGTTCGGATTTATAAAACTGTTGTTACATATTTTATCAATCAGCCTAACGTCAAAGAAACAAATGTAATATATAATAATTATAGAAAAAATAACTATCCTGCTGGAAAGACTTACCATCTACTTATGACAGTATCAGACCTTTGGGTCTTGGATCTTACTGAAACTTTATGAGATGGCTTACGAAGCAGTGAAACAGATGATGTGTGCAACCATAACGCCCAACATTTCATTTTCTTTGAGATATTCATGACTTGACATCATTCTTGACTTTATATACAGTATATCTGTGCTTGCCTAAAACCAATAATCATTCGTGAATATCTCCAAGGAAGCGAAACGTTGGGTCTTATGGCTGTACACATCACCCGCTTGGTTGCCCAAAAACCATCTTACTAACTAGGAGAGGTTTTCATCTTCGGGTGCCCAATCTTGACCGAACTGCCAGAACTTGTTCCTGGGTATATTATGAGATACCCGGTGCAGCTATTCAGTCTAACGCTCCCAATAACTTGACTTATGGCTCTATGCGAGCCTGGCAGAACACTATTTTCACCATTATTGGCACGTACAAGCTATTTTGGTTTTCCACTCCTTCCACAGCATATCTATCTTAACGCATCTTTTCATATACCTTGAAAACACTGGAAACAACATAATCCATGTGATTACGATTGATCCACACCACTATGATTTATTAAGAGTACCCAAAAGTGATTAAAATAACCAAAAAAATGACAATATGTCTTTGAGACGTATTTCTTTCACTGCTCTGTACTTTCACTGTTCTCACTCAACACCACATCACATTTTATTCTAAAAAATATACAGAAGGAGTAAATTACGTATATACTCAACAAATCTTATTTTCATGTCTTACTCACATAGAGTAAAACATAAAATATATGAAAAAATCAACGCTAATCGACTTTTCACTCTGTGCTTGGATACTGAAGCAATAACAACACGTATCCAAGCACAAAGACAACAAATTTAGTATCATTAGACGACAATTCAGTGTCAGAATTGATTTCCACTCATGAAAACTTCAATTCTGAGCATGTGTCGACCAATATCATACTGTAACCAATTATATCAAAAATCAACTACTCACAGTTTTCTTCTCGCTCAAATAGAATTTCTGGCTCTGTTCAGCTTACCTGGAACACAGAAATTATCACAAAGCAACATATTACAAGAAATATATATAAACAGGCAAAGGTTAAGTTGACTTATCTGAATTTCCTTGCGTCTAGATGAAATTCATCTCCATCACATGATGAAGCTTCAAACCTGCTGGAGAATACTGTGACGGGAATTTATCTATAAATTTTCATTACCATTACTCAAACTGTTGTGAGTAAGCAATGTCTACTTGATGAGTACTGATGAGTACACATCACATGTCTAACTAAACATGGTGTTTACAAACGACGCTTATGGTAACCTGCAGCGCAGTACCTGTGTTACCGACTCCGCCCTGCAGGTTACCATAGGCGTCGTTTGTAAACACAGTCAGTTAGACATGTAATGTGTACTCAGGTAGACATGCACTATTTTTACTTACAACAGTTTGAGTAATTATGAGAAAAGTTTCCAGATCAATTCCCGTCACAGTGTTCTCCAGCAAGTTTAAAGCTTCATCGAGTGCAGCAGCTGATGGATTTTGTATCGAGAAGCAAAAAAATTCAGATAAGTCAACTTAACCTTTGCCTATGTGCATATATTTTTTGTAATATGTTGCTTTGTGATAATTTCTGTGTTCCAGGTAAGCTGAACAGAGCCAGAAATTCTATTGGAGTGAGAAGGAAACTGTGAGTAGTTGATTTTTGATATAATTGGTTATAGTATGATATTGGTCGACACATGCTCAGAATTAAAGTTTTCATGAGTGAAAATCAATTCTGATACTGAATTGTTGTCCAATGATACTACATTTGTTGTTTTTGTACTTGGATACGTGTTGTTATTGCTTCAGTATCCAAGCACAGAGTGAAAAGTCGATTATCGTTGATTTTTCCATATATTTGATGTTTTACTCTATGTGAGTAAGACATGAAAATAAGATTCGTTGAGTATATACGTAATTTACTCCTTCTGTATATTTTTTAGAATAAAATGTGATGTGGTGTTTAGTGAGAACAGTGAAAGTACAAAGCAGTGAAAGAAATACATCTCAATGACATATTGTCATTTTTTTTGTTATTTTAATCACTTTTGGGTACTCTTAATAAATCATAGTGGTGTGGATCAATCGTAATCACATGGATTATGTTGTTTCCAGTGTTTTCAGGGTATATGAAGAGATGCGTCAAGATAGATATGCTGTGGAAGGAGTGGAAAACCAAAATAGCTTGTACGTGCCAATAATGGTGAAAATAGTGTTCTGCCAGGCTCGCATAGAGCCATAAGTCAAGTTATTGGGAGCGTTAGACTGAATAGCTGCACCGGGTATCTCATAATATACCCAGGAACAAGTTCTGGCAGTTCGGTCAAGATTGGGCACCCGAAGATGACAACCTCTCCTAGTAAGTTTCCGCAAGATTCGAGACTAAAAGGTCTGATGCTCTCTTTGTTAGATTTCCATATGGATTTTGCCTAGGAACCTATGTGGTATGTATGTAGCATGCAGAAATTGGTCCCATAACTTGTCGCAAATTTTCAAGCTAATGAGGATTTCTAGTATTTTCCACAGTAATAATAAATTGTGACACAATAATATCGCTATATCACTGTGAACTGGGGTTGAAGTGATCGAAAAATAGAAAAAAATTTCGGGAACATAAAACAGAATGAAAGGAAAGAAGTTCTATTGATTTTTATAACTACTTTTTAAGCTCAGAATTAACTCCATTAACCTTCATAAATGACCAAAATGTATGTTTCCCAAATGGAACAATTGAAGTACATTTAAATATACTTCTCTACTTTTTTGTACACTTTTATACACTCATGTATATGTTTATACACTTTCATATATTTTTGTACATTCAAATGAGACAAATGGGATACTTGTATACACTGTTCCTATTTATACATTTTTATACATTAATTATTTTTACTTGTGTTGGCACGCTCTTTATTTTTTTTAATAGGTTTTTTTGATAAGGCCAAAATTCATGGAAATCGATTGAATATAAATTCCATATTATTAACCCGTTAAGCCCCCACTGGGTCCAGGAGACCCGGCCAAACTTTCCAATGATGTACCGTCTAACGATCACGTTGAAACCCTAATGTCAGCGACATTTATTATAGTTTGAGCCTACTAGAGTAGGCCCGCGTAGTCTTTGATCCCCGCCGAAACGTTTATTAGTGCCCATGTGCTGATCGGTGCAACATCTTTTTTCTCGGGATACCTTTTTTCAGGAGACCCTTATAAAATTATTTTATGTTATACGTGATCATAAACGCTCATTTCACGCATCGAATTCCGTGCGTGAAATTCGATTTCACACATTAGTGCGTGAAATCGCATCGGTTTCCGTGCGTGAAATATTTTACACACGGAAACCGATGCGTGAAATATTTCACGCACGGAAACCGATGCGATTTCACGCACTAGTGTGTGAAATCGAATTTCACGCACGGAATTCGATGCGTGAAATTCGCATTTGATCACTTATAACATAAAATATTGTATGCAACTCGTCAAATGCGATTCCACGCACTCGTGTGACCGCCTAAAACTCGTTCGCCGGCGACTCGTGCAGGCTTGTCACACTGGTGCGTGAAATCGCATTTCACGCACTAGTTGCATAATATACTATTTATCGTAAATTACAGTACTTAATACGCTTCCACTGCAAATTTGAAGTAAAAATATGAAAAAACAAAGAAGTTATAAATTTTTGAAAAAAACATCGATTTTTCCTAATTTTTTTTCCAACAATTTTTTCCTTTTATTAAAAAATAAAAATTGACAACAATTTTCATGCAGCTCTCTCAAACAATGTTTGAACTATATGTGAAAAAATCCAGAAGTCATTATATGCATAGGGAAAAAATTTATCATCATTTTTCATGCTCGGGTCTGCTGGACCCATGTCGGGGCTTCACGTAATTTTTCGGAAGTGGGGGCTTAACGGCTTATAGCCCATTGCTCATCTGTATTTGCTGAGACTTTTCATACACCCTCTCTAAAAATTATTGGATCCCCTCCAGAAAAACATTCTAAATCGAATGAGACATATGAGGAAATTTGAAAACCATGGCTTCATATTTTTTTTTCGAAAATGTTGAAAAATGACCATTTTTTGTTTTTTGATTTTGAGATAGTATGAAAACTATCAATCCTAGAGTAAAACGGAAGAGGAAAAAAAGTTTCCTTATTAAATTTTGCATGAGGATTAAGTATTTCGAAACATTAATCTCGAATATTGTTGTTGCAAAATAGGTGGAAAGGGAAAAGTGAAAAAAAAAAAAATCAATTTTTTGTGATTTTTTTTTCAAGTTTTCAAATCATAGCTACGATCATGACAATTCAATTTAGAGTACCTTATACAGTTGTGAAAATACAAAAAAAATTTCATCTCGATATCTCTGATAGTTTTTCCACAAAAACTTTTTGAAGTTAGCTATTTGAAATTGTAATTGAGCCCGTGAGGAACCTCTCAGAAACCTGCCAATTTTTTTACGTACTCTTATAGATATTAACTATCGACCCCCCCCAGAAAAATTTCAATCGATCAATTTTAACAACTTTTATGATTTTTTGAAAATTTTTCGAAAAAAATTTCTTCGAAAAAAATGCAACTACAACGCGGTTTTTCTATCTATTTGGAATTTAAAAATAAATTATTATGTACGTGAGTAATGTCCTTGATACTTAATAGTCGGGCGGAAGGTTGGTGGAAATCATTGAAACGCAGCGCTTTCGGTGCAGCGGCAGTGGCGGGCAGTGGAGGGGGTAGGGAAAAAGACGCGACGAAAAGTCGAACGCTCAGGATCAAAATGAACGTTTGATTTTTTACCGACAATATCTCAGCTTCTATATTGGATAATTTGATCATTCTTTTTTTAATTTGATATAGCAAGTCAAGAGATGATTAAATATGTAAGTTAAAATAACCTGAAAATTATTGGTAATATTTCGTATATGTGTTGATTGTAATTAGTGCTGCAGATTATGTCTTAATGTACAGGATTTAATTGAATGTGCAAGATAAATCCATCTTCATTATACCTGGAATATTGTTCTAGGGAATTCAGGTACATATCGAACGGATATACCATGAATAGGATTAAATGCACATTAGTCTAATTATATGAGTCAGAAAATATGACTTGAAGGCTCTGCAAATATTCATTATTATATTTCTCACGTATATATCATTACCAATAATCTTCAGATTAATTTAACTTACATATTTAATCATCTCTTGACTTGCTATATCAAATTAAAAAAAGAATGATCAAATTATCTAATATAGAAGCTGAGATATTGTCGGTAAAAAATCAAACGTTCATTTTGATCCTGAGCGTTCGACTTTTCGTCGCGTCTTTTTCCCTACCCCCTCCACTGCCCGCCACTGCCGCTGCACCGAAAGCGCTGCGTTTCAATGATTTCCACCAACCTTCCGCCCGACTATTAAGTATCAAGGACATTACTCACGTACATAATAATTTATACTTAAGTAAAGCAATGTTTAAGCTACCAGAAACCGTTTCGATTTTCATTCTACTGCATATACTTTTGCCGGAAAGTTACCTCGACTAAAAACCTCTATATCTCGGGATTCACAAATCAGATCGAAGTAAATGAAAACTCAAAATGAGCGTCTGTTTCTCTTCTATCATATGCAACTTTTAAATTCCAAATAGATAGAAAAACCGCGTTGTAGTTGCATCTTTTTCGAAGAAATTATTTTCGAAAAATTTTCAAAAAATCATAAAAGTTGTTAAAATTGATCGATTGAAATTTTTCGGGAGGGGATCGATAGTTAATATCTATAAGAGTACGTTAAAAAATTGGCAGGTTTCTGAGAGGTTCCTCACGGGCTCAATTACAATTTCAAAATTTTCAAAATAGCTAACTTCAAAAAGTTTTTGTGGAAAAACTATCAGAGATATCGAGATGAAATTTTTTTTGTATTTTCACAACTGTATAAGGTACTCTAAATTGAATTGTCATAATCGTAACTATGATTTGAAAACTTGAAAAAAAATCACAAAAAATTGATTTTTTTTTGGGTCATTTTTTTCCTTTCCACCTATTTTGCAACAACAATATTCGAGATTAATGTTTCGGAATACTTAATCCTCATGCAAAATTTAATAAGGAAACTTTTTTTCCTCTTCCGTTTTACTCTAGGATTGATAGTTTTCATACTATCTCAAAATCAAAATGGAAAAATGCATATTTTCGAAAAAAAAATATGAAGCCATGGTTTTCAAATTTCCTCATATGTCTCATTCGATTTAGAATGTTTTTCTGGAGGGGATCCAATAGTTTTTAGAGAGGGTGTATGAAAATTCCGAGATAGCACTTTTTTGAACAGATAAGCAATGGACTATTAACTTTTACTAGCCTCCACAGGCAGTTTTGAATCGAAATATTTACATTATTTTTTATAGTAGGCAGTGGAATCGAGAATTCTCATTTGAACAGTCAAGTGTATATTACATGTAGTGAGAATTTTTTTTTATATTGTTCAATATACTATTTTTTGATCTTGTGATAACCACTTACTGAAGTACTACATATATAGATAATAAAGCAATGCCCCACCCCCAGTCGGCAGGTTATATTGCTGCAATATTGCAGTAATCTTCCAGATAAATTGCTGGAGCGCGTCTATCACATCCTCTCTTGCACAAGGTTGGTTTTTTGCTTCAATGTGTCATTAATGTATCAGCGGCAATATAGGGATATTTTTCATTGCTAATTTTAAGAAATACTATATTACTGAAATGTTGCTGTAATATTACAAAAATTCTGATGCAAGAATGATCGTGGTAGGCCTTAAGCCTGGTCCTTTGGTGTGACAGGTGGCATGGTTATCCACTATTCATTCCTGTTATTCTATATTGTTCCATAGCGATTCTTTTGATATTGTACTTATATTGCAAAGGTATATTGCAGCAATATATTTGAAATATTGGTGAAATATGTCTCTAGTATTACCGATGAAATGAAAAACATTCATTTCACGAGCTATATTCCTGCAATTTTCTGAATGTTATATACCATCTGCAATCTATTGCTAGAACAATTCTGATAACTGACCGATGAAATGATTAACATTGAGTTCACGAGAAATATTCCTGCAATGTCGCAAATATATTCTTTGAATATTCAAACTACTCTAGAACACAAGTGCAATACAACATCTGTATATAGTTGTCTACATTCTAGTTGGCAAGTTAAGTATATTGCTGGAATATTGTTCGTAGAATTAATGTATATCATAACATCGATTACATTTCGGAAACAATCCAGTAATATTGTCAATATTATACAATATATAGAAAATTGTAAAAGTATTGCTCGTGAACGCTTTTTATTTCATTGGCACATCTAAAACATTGTAGTAGTATTGCAAACATTATATTATATTTGCAATATTGCTCTAATATTGCTCGTGTAATTAGAGTTTTTATTTCATGCCCTGTTGCAGAAATAAGATAGAAATTCCAGCTGGATTTCAGATTGGAAAACCTAGACTGGATTCCAGGTGTATAAACAGAAATCCAATGGAAAGTTCCAGAAGTATGACTGAAAATTCCAGGATCAAGTCTGAAGAACTCGGCTGATTTTTCCGTGCTCCCCAGATAGAGTTTTCAGGCTTTTACAAATGGAATTTCAGGGACTTCAGATACAATTTCCAAGACCTTCAGATGGGCAATACATCTGAAGTATTGCAGCAGTATTGCTGCACCATTATCATACATTGCAATAATTGTAGAGCAATATAACATACCGACCGCGGGGAGGTTAATTAATGATCAACTAATTTACATATTTCACTAACAAAACATTCGATTTGTATGGAAATCAATACAGACAGCTACGTCATGTTTGAGACCGATTTCTACATACATATACCACATAAATTTCATGTAGATTCCTAATATACTTTCATTAAGAATCCACGTGAAAGTCTGTCACGAATTCCATAAATATTTTTTGTAGGTTAAGACTTGAAAACATAATGCTTTATGATGTACATAACAAAAGATATTTTCAGATAGTTTCATGGAACTCTACGTTGCAGTCAGTATTAGATACTTTGAAATTTTTCAATAAATTAAACAATGATGGTAAAATAGTTCCACATAATATTTTCTATCTCCATGAGATAACTCAATCGATTGATGTAAGGGGAGATTACTGTCGATGGCTGTCAGAAATCAACAGAAATTCGGTAAATCGTAATTCGGTCTATGAGTGAATACTATTATTTCAAGAATCAATGATTGATGTGAAGATAATAGTTATTTTTTTTTGTTTTGAGTTGCTTGAAAATTGTGCATGTATACGACGGGTTCAAATATATGAGTATTTCTCTGAGAAATCGAACTTCGAAAAATTTGATGTTGACTTTTTTTTATACGTTCTAGGGTCGTCTAGAAGCATACATCTCCGAATTCAAAATATTTTTTTAAGTTTCTCAATTCATTTTAATTGAACTTTTAATTCGAACTTGTTGATGTTGTAGTTTACCTATTGCACAACCAGATACAAGTCTATGTTTGTCTGATTGATCAGCCTTCCAATTGACTAAAAATATTCTCATGATTCAAAATCAACATATAGATTTGCAGCATATTAACTAATTCGGACGTGAACATTTCTTTAGGAATACATGCGTTTGAATGAAGAAAACGAGTTGAGAAACGTTCAAACATATTTGAAATTCGTAGATATGATTATTCAAAAATTAGGCGAAAATGTTCCTATTCTGGGCTTTCATCAGTTTTAAGATTTGGAACAGGAATTTAAAGTACCGTAAGGATGAGAGAATTTTAAGCTCAATCGAATTTTTCCATGTTCGATTTTACAGAGAATTGCCCATATAATTCTAAATTCAAACCTTCATAAATTTTTAAATATGTTTTCCGTCCCAGCAGTTGCAGAGTGCAAACTTAACGTCCTGGCGTTTGCAAAGAATGGCACTTTTCTTTTGCGGGTTACAAAATATAGTGTATGGGTCATTCTCATGAAACCGGCACTTTCCATGTCCTCGACATTTTCAGCATTGAATGTTAAAAAGTAAAAACTTACAGAAGTTGTTATTTAGAATATTAAAGAGGACCAAAACTGGTCATAAACATCATCTACTAACGCGTCCTAAATCCAAATTTTGACCTGCCCATTAGCGTAAATTCTATCAATTTTTCTTAAAAAATTACATAATCTTCATTTTTCTTGAATGTAGTTATACATTTTCAAGTTGTTCTATTACAATTTAAATGTTAACATTTTTTGTGAATATGTCACGTACTTTATGACAACAGAATTTGCCTATTTTTATGATTTTTCTCAAGAGCACTCCAAAAACTAGTTTAGATCTTTGTTAAGACCGCGCTCGCCGATCAGTTCTCTTACCAATGATCCCAACAATCGAATAGTATTGATAAGTTTGGCACTTCCCTCCTGAAAACATTTCATAAGTTCTTACGTAAGTTCTTAAGCAAGTAGTAAAATATTTTTTACGCTCTAACTGATAAATTCATCAGGTTTAGGAAAAAATGTATTTCGATTTAAATCTCATATTATATTAATAAACCGCGTTATTACCGTATTAACTGTAAAAACAGGAAATGACTGTAAAAAAATGAATTATAATGATTTTGAAAGGCTATAAGACGTTTTTGCTTTTGTTGGGAAAACACAAATAATGGAGAGAAAAGATTAAAAGATGATAAATTTGATATTTCCATTTTCGCCATAGAAAAACCGTTGTCATGAAAATGACCCATATATACATTTTCTCAGCTATTTCGGCACCCACAAACGGTTGTCGTGTCGAAATCGCTTACCCAGTTCAAAAAAAGCTCGTAAAAAATCACGTAAATATATATATATATATATATATATATATATATATATGGGTGATTCTCTGTCAAGTGAGAGAGTGGAAATGAAAAAAAATTCTGAAATTTTTTTTATGAATTCTAGAATACTCCATCATGTCCCCTGAATTTTTTCAGAATTTTTTAGACCATATGTCCCATGGTATGCGGTCACCCATTTTTAGAATATTTTCGTTAATTCTCATAATGTATTGGTTGATTACAAAAAATAGATCAAATGCAGCACTTTGCGACTAGTCAGGACATTTTGGTAATAAAATAAGCTTTCATTTGGTATGTATCTCATTATGCTGCGGGTGATCAAAACCACTTTTTGATCAGTTTTAAGCCTGGAAATGAGTTAAGTGATAGCTATATGTCTACCAATGACCCAGGGACCAATTTTTCTAAAAAAATTGGCATTTTTCCAGTAAAAAAGTTCTCTTGAGTTTTTGCTCTAAAACATCTCTAGATAGCTCAAAATTGAGGTCAAAGGTCCTGAAAAAATGTCTAATATTGCAAACTCCACCACTTTGAGCCTCTGTCAGGATGGGACATATGGTCTAAAAAATTCTGAAAAAATTCAGGGGACATGATGGAGTCTTCTAGAATTCATAAAAAAAATTTCAGAATTTTTTTTCATTTTCACTCTCTCACTTGACAGAGAATCGCCCATATATATATATATATATATATATATATATATATATATATATATATATATATATATATATATATATATATACATGTGTGAAAGTGTCCCAATAACACATATTTGTGAAAACACGTATTTTGGCACGTATTTTTTGATATGAATTTTCAAGAGGATCGGGGCTGACCACTATACGGTGTTTTACATGTTTTCATGCGTACTTTTACACATGTGTATATATATATATATACACACACACACACACACACACATATATATATATATATATATATATGGGACGTTCCACGTCAAGTGAGCATGGTCAAAATTTTGTTCGCAATTCTGCATTCACAAATTAATTGGTATCCATCCCCAGAATACTAAAAAATTTTTTCAGATTTTTAGGTGCATGTATGTGGAAGTTAGTACATGCACTCAAAACCTGAATTATTCAAAATTTGACCTTTTTCCCAATTTTCAGAGCCCAAATAATCTTGTCTATATGTGAAAATGAAAAAAAGTTGAGAACAAAAATTATGCCGATTACTACTAAGATTATAAAAAAAATTGTTTGACACCAGAATCCTCCATTCGGATAGGCTACTCTATCAATTAAACATGTTTCAACCAGTTTGGCTATGTTCGCCCACTTATTTTTGACCTTTCAAGTTTTACGTACAGACCTCTGTTCGATAGCCTGAAAATGGTCTCATACATTTTTTGGAGAAATTCAAATATCTCCTGCAATTAATTGTTTAAATCCGCAATATCAGCATCCCCTTCTTGTTAGTTTCAACATATCAGGTCCACGATAAAGCTCACAGTGAGGATATCATGCCTTTCGGGTCATCAATCTCAGCCAAACTCTACAGATATGTTCCCTGACACTGGATCAAGCTACCGGTAGAGTTTGGAGTTCCAGCGCTGCCTTGTTATAGAGCTTTTTATGACTTTAGACTGAGGCAGCTATATATAGATATACATATCTGCCTTGATTTGTCTAAAATTCACATAATTTTCATAATTTCATCAAGAAAATGATGTATTTCACTTTATTTGGTACTATGAATAAATATTAACTCATGTGATTGACTTATATTGTGTGAACTGCAAGGCTAAGGTTGGAAAAGCTATTGACCGGTTGTCTCAAATCACATTCCTGGTTAATGTTTATAATTTCATGTGTAAATAACTTGCATGTGATTTGAGACCACCCGTCAACAGCTGTTCACACAATATAAGTGAAACCATAAGTTAATATTCATTCATAGTACCAAAAAAGGTGAAATACATCATTTTCTTGATGAAATTATGAAAATTATGTGAATTTTAGACAATTCAAGGCAGATATGTATATCTATATATAGCTGCCTCAGTCTAAAGTCATAAAAAGCTCTATAACAAGGCAGCGCTGGAACACCAAACTCTACCGGTAGCTTGATCCAATGTCAGGGAACATATCTGTAGAGTTTGGCTGAGATTGATGACCCAAAGGCATGATATCCTCACTGTGATCTTTATCGTGGACCTGATATGTTGAAACTAACAAGAAGGGGATGCTGATATTGCGGATTTAAACAATTAATTGCAGGAGATATTTGAATTTCTCCAAAAAATGTATGAGACCATTTTCAAGCTATCGAACAGAGGTCTGTACGTATAACTTGAAAGGTCAAAAATAAGTGGGCGAACATAGCCAAACTGGTTGAAACATGTTTAATTAATAGAGTAGCCTATCCGGATGGAGGATTCTGGTGTCAAACATTTTTTTTTTATAATCTTTGTAGTATTCAGCATAATTTTTGTTCTCAACTTTTTTTCATTTTCACACATATACAAGATTATTTGGGCTCTGAAAATTGAGAAAAAAGTTAAATTTTGGATAATTCAGGTTACGAGTGCATAGACTAACTTCCACATACATGCACCTAAAAATCTGAAAAAATTTTTTAGTATTCTGGGGATGGATACCAATCAATTTGTCAATGCAGAATTGCGAACAAAATTTTGACCATGCTCACTTGACGTGGAACGTCCCATATATATTCGATATGTTTTCTTACAAACTTATTCATATGTAATTTGATATATTTTTTGAAAATGTTTTAATGTCCAAAATTTTTTATTTTCCGTTTTTTCAATATTCCGACAGTATCAAATTTGAAAAATTCCAAAATTTTTCATAATTTGTATATTTCAAATACTAACGAGTATTATATCTATAGTTAAAATTATTCGTTTTAGAAATCATTCTTATACTTCATCAGATTTTGATTCAATCTATTGTGCTTTCAATTCATATTATTCCATATCCTCTAACCTAATACTTCATATCAATTCTCAAGTTCTTGAGAATGATTAGATTTTTCTAAATTTTTAAACTCTAAACTTTTAAATTTTTAAAAATTAGATTCCCAAAAATTTTTGAAATTCTTGAAAATTCAAATAATTGAAAAATTTAAAAAACTTATAAATTTATAAATTGGAAAAAATTACAGTTTTCGAAATTTGAAGTTTTATATCAAAATATATCAAAATACATATGTAAGAAATCATACGAAAAAATATGCGTGAAAACATGTAAAAATGCATGCAGTGGTCTGCTTCGATCCCACTAAAAAATCATAAAATAGACGTGTCTTCACGTGCTTCGTCACGTCTTTTACCACATGTTTTACATGATTTTTTACACATAAGAAAAATTATGTTTATGAAAAAGCCAAGGCCAAATACTTATATTTTTTCAAATTCTTCTATGATTTTCGAAAAAGTTTAAACATAAATTATGTTTACAGTATCACAAAATATTTTTCTGCAACTACCCATTTCTATTTGATGCAGAGGCTAAAACTATTCTTCTAGAAACGGATCAAGCACTTCAAGTATTGATGTTGAATATAATGTTATAGAATCGTTAATCATACATATGGGGAGTTCTTTGTCAGCTCTCCGGAGCCGGCGCGCGGACGCTAAAACCTCACGTTTTCGACGCTTGTTTTCGACTCTATATGACCCATATCTGAATAATGTTGGATATGCTATCAATGTAGTTTTTTCTCAGCTTTTCGATGGTGAGTTTAGTTTTCCAAATTTTTCACATTTTCACAGAAAAAAAACATAAAACAGGCCATATCTCAAAAACCTATTTTTTTTTAATTTTTTTAAGTAGTCTAGATCGAAAGCTGAGGTTTTTTTACGTTGATATAGACCTTTTGGATAGCTAATTTTTTTTTGTATTTGAGTAATTGAGTAGCGAACATGAGAAAATGCGCCGCGTCGGGCCGGGCCGCGCCGTGCCGCGCCGCGCTGACTCCACGCGCTCGATTCAATATCCATACTAAGTAATTTGTGTCTGTTGAATAAAGGACTATCTCTCAATGTGTCTGCGAGAGGGATACCATTTTTTTCATGTCCGCTATTGAATTTCAGGCAACAATTTTCATAGTAGTTATCTACTTTCAGAGGAATAATGAACTTCAACACAAAAGTTTGGCTATTATTTCGGATAATTTATCTCATGACACTATTGCAGTTCATGTATACCAAGAAATAATCATAAATTATCTGAAGAAAGAATACAAACCAAAGAAAATTTATTATAGTACCGATGGAGCGGGTTTCACAACACTTCAAAAATCAGAAAAGTTTCTCTAATCTTATTAATCATAAGAAAGATTTTGGCATTCCCGCGGGATGGCATTTTTGTGCGACCGCACATGGGAAGGGAGCATGCGATGGAATTGGAGCTAATGTGAAACGAGGTGCTAAACGAGCAAGTTTACAACGCTCAGCAAATAATCATATTTTAACCGCAGAAGGTTTATTTGAATGGGCAAGAAATTACTGTGAAGAAACCATGGTATTTTATAGTGAAAAAGAAGATTATGAGCAAGCTAAACTGAAATTGAAAGAAAGATTTGATAAGTGTTTTGCTATACAAGGTACTCTGCAATTTCATGCGTTCATACCAACTTCCGATGACAGACTGATGGTCAAAAAAATTTCATCTGCTGAGGAATATGAGATTTTTCCTAGATCAAAACGAACTGAAAAAGTAGTTCAGTTGAAACATAGTATGGCAAAGTCTTCAATATCAAAGCCAAAACAAAGGTGAAAGAATGTGAAATGAAATAATGTCCATATCTCAGTCCATAACCCAAATGAGTACATGATCTACGCTAGATAGTAGTTTATCCAACAGATAGAGACTTGTATGGATATTAAATATATTCCGATTTCGGCACTCTTGTGAGCAGAAGACTTGAGCTGGAGCGCGTGGAGTCAGCGCGGCGCGGCACGGCGCGGCCCGGCCCGACGCGGCGCATTTTCTCATGTTTGCTACTCAATTACTCAAATACAAAAAAAAATTAACTATCCAAAAGGTCTATATCAACGTAAAAAAACCTCAGCTTTCGATCTAGACTACTTAAAAAAATTAAAAAAAATAGGTTTTTGAGATATGGCCTGTTTTATGTTTTTTTTCTGTGAAAATGTGAAAAATTTGGAAAACTAAATTCACCATCGGAAAGCTGAGAAAAAACTACATTGATAGCATATCCAACATTATTCAGATATGGGTCATATAGAGTCGAAAACAAGCGTCGAAAACGTGAGGTTTTAGCGTCCGCGCGCCGGCTCCGGAGAGCTGACGAAGAACGCCCCACATATATATATATATATATATATATATATATATATATATATATATATATATATTCCAGATGCAATCGGCTATGAATGAGGCAGCTAGTAGAACATTAACTCATATACTTTTTAATACATTCGATGCAATGAATCCTGAAGTTCGGCAGCATCATCAATTTGTAACCCTCACTGTTTCACGAGAAAATATAGTTGCAGATACATTTAGAGAGTTATCAGATTACACATCAGATGATCTGAAGAAACCATTAAGAGTGAGTTAAACAACTAATATTTTTGAGAGGAGTGAAAAATTAATTAATTGACTTTATATTCATATGTAAACTTTGAATGCATCTATATTACTTTTTGAACTTTTTGAAGGTCAAATTCTATGGAGAAGAAGCAGAAGATGCAGGTGGTGTAAAAAAGGAATTTTTTATGCTTTTGTTGAAAGAAATTCTAGATCCTAAATATGGAATGTTCAAAGAATATGAAGAAACAAGAACAATTTGGTTTAGCGAAGATTCTTTTGAAGACGAAGCTATGTATTTTTTGATTGGTTTACTGTGTGGTCTTGCTATTTATAATTTTATTATTATAGAATTATCATTTCCGTTAGCACTTTATAAAAAGTTACTGAAAGAGTCAGTAACTCTTTCAGACATTAAAGACATGTCACCAGTTCTTGCAAGGTGAGAACTTGAAATAATAGAATTACCATATTAACAACTCATAAGTGAATCAATGATCGGATTCAAAAAATGATATGAAATGATTCTAGGAGTTTACAAAATATATTAGATTACGAAGAACAAGATTTAGAATCTGTATTTTGTTTGAACTTTGAAGTAACAAGAGAAGTTTTTGGCGAAAGAAAGACATATGATCTTATCTCTAATGGTAGTGAAATTCCTGTGACAAATAACAACAAGTAAGTGCTTCTAATTCGTTATATTATACAATAAGATTGAAAACTCATTGCTATATTCTCTCCAGGAAGCAATTTGTTGATTTATATGTTGATTATATTTTGAATAAATCTGTCGCCTCACACTTCGAAGCTTTTTACAAAGGTTTCCATAAAGTATGTGGTGGACGAGTTTTAGAGCTATTTCATAGCGATGAACTGATGGCTGTCGTAATTGGTAATGAAGAATATGATTGGGAGGAGCTAGAAAAGAATGCCAGTTACAAAGACGGATACACAAAAGATGATTCGACAGTCATTCTCTTCTGGCAGGTTTTTCATGAGCTGTCTCTTGAACAGAAGAAAAAATTCTTGTTATTTTTGACTGGTAGTGATAGAATTCCTCTGCAAGGCATGAAGGCCATAAAAGTATATAATATAATTCTCTTGCATGAAACTATTCAATTACTGTTTCAATCATGTTTGTATATGAACATTTTCATTTTAGATAACAATACAGCCTATGTCAGATGAAAGATTCTTGCCTGTAGCTCACACTTGCTTCAACCTTCTAGACCTACCACGTTATCGAACTCAGGAGAGACTTCAGTCTAAACTAATGCAAGCTATTCAACAAACTCAGGGCTTTTCTTTAGTTTAAATCAAAGTTGAAGGAAACGCAAGAGATTGTACAAAATATACGAAAATGATATTGAGTGTTATGATGCACGTTAAATGAAAATGTTCTTATCAAAACTGAGAACACTTCAAACTGTTTTCATCAATGAAAAATCTATTTTTCGATGGTTAACGTAGTAAAAACGGTAACCGTTGTAGAAAGTTTAGCTCTGTTTTAAATCGAAAAATATCTTCAAGATCAATACATGGTAAACGTTGTTGGGATATCTCTTTTGTACGGGAGATTTTTTTAATGTTTCTGGAAACTCGCACAAATGAATAAAAAATTGTAGAATCGATGATCTAATTCAGTTACTATATTGAAAAATTTGTTTATTATTAATTTTAATTTGTAAACCCTACCTGGTTGAAAAAGAGCACGTGAAAAATTATGTGAAAAAATATGTTGAAAAATGTGTAAACACTTGTTTTTTCACGTGTTCAGCTTTCTCAAAGAGAAAGACTTGTGACAAGGCAACATCGAATCTTCGAATCAGGTTGCGGGATCTCGATTTTCCTCAATTTACGGGTCAAAAAATATGTAATCCCAAAAATGTCTGTATATACGTAAGTACTTACGCATGAGTAGTGTAGCTATGTTGGTTCTGGCTCATTGAGCCAGAACCAACATAGCTTTTGCAGGAAAATAAATCATATCCCCACTACTAGCGCAGAGAGGGGAGCGCACCGTCTCACCTTACATGTGATAAGCAATCATTATATTGTGCGACTTGCTATCGCATATTATAATTTTTTGTAGCCTTTACTTTTGGGTAAAGACCAATCATTTGTTGATATTCCAACAAATCTCAATGGAGATTTTTTTTTCTCATCTCCCTTATCAGGAGCGAGTTTTGTATAACCAGAGTTACTCTGATTCTGTCCCATGATGAAATGATGAGTTTTTCATTTTCCTTGAGTATTTATATACACTCCATAGGCTCTGGGTACAGCTCTTGGGAACTTTGTTTAATAAATTGCTTCATGAGTCTGACATTGTGTAAAGCACAGCTAGCTCGGTATGCTCCATTGTGATGGGGGCAAACCGTAACAAGTTTTATTTTATCCAGGGGTGGATAACCCATTTCGGCAAGATCTTGAACATTGAATCTGAAACGCTCTAGCCAATTTTTCTGTATTGACCCCATTGCATAAATTTGTTTAGCATCCCTTAAAGATGCTCGAAGGATATCTCCAATGGTATTGTAAGGATGATCTCCACTATTCCATGGTATTCCATGATAATGTCGTTCAAACCAAATGTTCTGCTTTTTATATTTTTCGGTGAGTCTTTTCCAAGAAAAGGGTGGTTTGAATAGAAAAATCAAAGGTTCTGCGTTTTCGTCGTTGAGAGGGAGAATGGCCAACTCTTTGAGGATGTAGTCGTTGCCAGGCTGTTTAAAGCCCTGCATATCTACTACGTACTCCATCTCGAAAGAGAATGAACTTTCGAAATCACTGCATTCATATATGCATCCCCACCACCACTGATTTAAATAATTTTTCTGACATCCCCACTCATAGGATTATATTCAACTATACGATCATGTATAATTAAACAGTATGCTGATGTATTGTCTGGGAAATTTGTGCCAACATCTAGTTCTCAACGAACATCGACTGGAGCATTTTTCAAAGATTCATTTTGTTTGCAATTATACGTTCCGAAATTTTGATATCTCTTGGGATTATACTTTATTCCATCAATTCCAAAATATAACATGAGATCTAGAGGTGGCTGAATATTGCCAAAACTATCGAAATATACAACATCATTGCCACATTTTCGATAAGCAACCCAATGTGAACCAGGTCCACTCGCGCTATCGAGATTAACAATAGCCGATTCTTGATAGCGTGGACCATCCAGAGCACGGACTTAGTATATAGGGACGGAGCGCATGCTATGCTCGCCGTTGAGAGAGAGTGGCTGCCCACACTTCTGAAAGTGGAGGGAGTTTGCGCCAAAAACGCAGACATTTACACTTTCTCTCTCGTCGGTGTAGCTGTACACCATTAAACAGATGCCGTGTCTGTGTAGCCACGAACGCTTCGAACTGAAGTGGATAGAAGCCTTTACAAATTTTCGAATGAGCGCGGGCCTGCGGGTCTATGTATCGAGAGTATTTTTATTGTCATGTTCGAGAGAATCCTAAAGTTTCTCTTCAATTATTTTTTCTATTTATGTACATACATTAGATTAACATCAATTTGACCTCTAGCAAGCAACGAACTATTTGCGTAACTCTGTGAAAAACGAATATTATTCATCACATTTGAATTTTTTTTTCAAATTATATGATTATATGAAATTATTTATCGACGAACTAATTTTGTTTTCAAAATAAGACATGATATCAAACGATTCAAAACCCTAATGCGGATTGAATTATTCTGCCCATTTCTGGTCCCAAGAAAACTAATGATAAATTTCAGAGACTCAAATGCGAGACTCAATAGCATATGCAGAAATATTTCTCCCCATTCAAATAAATTTCAGGCTTGTCCGAGTGACCCATATCGATCAGGTACGACCTGCATTCATTCCAAATATATATACATATTTACGTGTATAGATGATGGGTCATTAGGGCAATCTTCATCATATATATGAAGATTGCCCTAATGATCCATCATCTCATGCAGGTATTACCTGCAACTGTCTCTGAATCAAAACAATGGATCTACATTTTATACTCCAATAATAAGGATTACAGACATGGTCACGAGTGCGGGAAAACCAGCTTCAGTATATATACATGTGAAGTTTATACAGTTTGTCTTTAGATTTACAAATGTTTATGTTCTTGAAAGTGCGCACGATGCCTCTCAGGCAGAGGGGACGAGAAAATTAGCTGATGGACTGGAGATGGGGAAAAAATGTAACTGCCACGCAATTTTCCGCACGTTCCGCTGTTGACTAATAAATTTAAAAATAATAAAATTGTTTGAAAATGAAATTAAGAAAAGTATCTCACTGTAGAAATAGACATATTCGACAAAGATAAACATATTCGAAATAAAAAGCATACATTAATAAATTAGTATAGAATTTTGATCCAGAGTATCTGATATTTATGATTAACATTTCGATATGAGGCAGACATAAGAATTGTACAGAATAAACAAGTACTGCCTTTTTTAAATCCTTGAAAAGAAACTGATTCTACGTGCAATGAACGAAAAAGAAAAACTGTTAAGGTAGCTCCTCCACTTCAGTATTGCTGTGTTAGTGGCTCTTGCCGCGAAGGCACACGGACACGCGCAGCGGTGTAAATGTCTGCGTTTTTGGCGCAAACACGACGAAAAGTGGTGGGGGCTCCCTCCCGTCTCAGCGGCTACCCCGCAAGCGTTACGCTCCATCCCTATATACTACATCCGTGATCCAGAGGCATTTCATCACGCATGAATACACCACGGAAATTTGGAATATTCATCTGTCGAGCATATTCGAGTATATCAAAATTTGTTAATGCTCGCTTGGGTAAAGTAACGTCGATCTTTTTTTTTTCATACCTGCACCCAAATGTGGTTTTAGATATAATCCAAAACCTTTCTTGTATGGTTTCAAGAAAAGACCTTTACCAATGGCAATTGCTTCCATTGTCTTATTATGTCGCTGACTTTCTTCCAATTGTCGACGGGCAGCCTTAGCATCATTGATGGCTTTTGCTACCCCAGCTTCTCCTCCTGCTAATGCACCAGTAGCATTCAAACCTGCAAATAATGGTATGAGATATGGTAAAAATCCACCAATTTTTGAAGAAACTGGCAAGATGCGAGGAACTTTTACACAGCTTTGACCTCCTGCTCTCTTGATGACTGACTTGGCACCTTTGAGAGCCGAAGAAATAACTTTCTGAGCAGATTTACTAGGAACAGCTGATTCGGAAGCGGCTTTGATCACACTGCCCAGAGTGATGGATGATTTCTTCTTCTTTGTCCCCTCAAGTCCCATATTGAAAGTTGACTTTAATTTCATAGCGTTAGTTACAGCCAGGGCCGCTGTCTTCTCTCCTATTCCCGAGTCTGTAGCACGAACTCTTTTCCAAGCTCTTTCTGCAAGTATTTTATCGGCTGCGTTTCTTGCTTCAATATTTTCTTGATTTTTTGAGTAGGCTATATCGTGTTCTTTGCAAGCTATATCCAAGGGATTGATCCCTGGATCGCCTCGAGCTAAACGCTTAGATAATTTGGTACCAGGTCCACAGTACTGATAACCCGGCAAGTGTAATCCAAATGGAAGTTTATTAATAACCTTATTGACTAATCCTCGACCACTTTTCTTCTTCTTCTGACTATAGATAATCGTGACTCTCTGATGGTTTATAATCGAATGAAACAAAAAGTATATAAGCGCCCTATTTATACTCCAACAAACAGTATTCGTCAAGATAGCAAGGAGTGAAGATGAATTTCACAGAGCATTCTATGAAACTTCCTGTAGCAAATTTTGATGCTATAGTGGAGAAAGAAAAGAAGAGCAATCGTCATGGAAGTCTACTTCCCGACAGAATAAGGGCAGTATTTTGTGGTCCTTCCAATTGTGACAAAACAAATAGTTTACTTGCTCTTATTACACACCCTAATGGGGTGAGATTCGAAAACGTTTATGTATATTCAAAATCTCTCAATCAGCCAAAGTATAAGTATTTAAAAGAGTTATTAGAGCCTATAGAGGGTATTCGGTATTTTGCCTTTAGTCAGCATGATGAAGTTATATCTCCGGATAAAGCACTCCCCAATTCCATAATGATATTTGATGATATAGCTTGTGAAAAGCAGGATAATGTGAGGGCATTCTTCTGTATGGGCAGACACAAGAATGTTGATTGTTTTTATCTTTGTCAATCATATGCACATGTCCCAAAACATCTTGTGAGAGACAATGTTAATCTACTCGTTATATTTCGACAGGATGATGTAAACTTGAAGCATGTGTATGATGATCATGTAAATACTGACATGAATTATATACAGTTTAAAGATTTGTGCTCGAAATGTTGGAGGGAAAGACATGGATTCATAGTGATTGACAAAGATAGACCTATAAATGATGGTCGATACCGCATGGGTTTTGACCGTTTTGCTATAAATATATCACGATGATGGCTAGATCAAACAGTCGCTAATTGAGCGTTGATGCGTCAACATGGACGATATAAGAAAAGAAAGAAATATTCTACAGCAGTTAGTGAAGGCTAGAAATGCAGTTAAGAAAAAGTATAATGTGTTGAAATTTGAAAGAGACACGTTTGAGAGTGCTTTAGCTGACACTATCAAACCTATTGTTGTTCCACTAGAAAAAATTGCTTCGGATACTCTGATGAGAAAATATACTTTCAAGTCTCGCAGGCCGTCAATCAAAGAAGAATTTAATCAGCCTATCTTACCACCTAGGTTGCCCAATGAATCTTCTTCTTCTGCTCAAGAGCTTGATGATATTTTCAATTCAACTGCAAAACCTATATTTGAAGATACTGTTCTACCTGCAGATTTATCTGGTTTTCAAACCGCAACTGATGATAATGATTATGATGATGATGATGATGATGATGATGATGATGATGATGATGATAGTTACAATGGTAATAAGTCATTCTCACGGGATTATATTCAAATGTTGGAGAGAAATGAGCAGGATCTCGATAGATTATATGGAGTGCGTAAAGAAGGGAATATACACATGATTGGGGATTCTCCAATCAACTTTCATCATGATGTAATAAACATTGATGATGTGAATTATAAAAAAACTGAAGGATTGTTAGAATTGCTCTTCAAAAGACATCCCAATGAAAGATTGATTACTCAAAATGATATGGAACTTTATCATAATATTTTACAGCAAACAAGTGCTCACAAGAAAAAGCATAAATCGAGTGAGGCGATTAAAACGTCAAATAGTACCAAGTACACAAAATTCATCAGTCCTTTGTTTAAACAGAAAATGGGTTCGGGGCTTTTACCTCGTTACAAGATTGCCAGTAC
This sequence comes from Aphelinus atriplicis, assembly GCA_020882685.1. Taxonomy (NCBI): domain Eukaryota; kingdom Metazoa; phylum Arthropoda; class Insecta; order Hymenoptera; family Aphelinidae; genus Aphelinus; species Aphelinus atriplicis. The sequence continues at coordinate 41,517,330 of CM037074.1, read as the reverse complement.
TCGTACTCAAATGGACTACGTATACTGGGATGATCCCAATGAATTAGTTGATCGGCTTCGGCTACTTATGGCCGAACGATCAGCTGGCAATCCAAGTCATGAAAATGAGATTCAATCAATTATTGAAGAGCTTCGTGAAGCAGGGTATATACTGAAACAAACTGAAAATTTGTATCAGTATCAAAATGAGTATCGATGCGTTTGGACATCACTTGAAGCGATCATCGAATGATCGAGGTCCACCTGGACCTGGTTACAAAATCACCGACGACGGCCAATACGACATTGACAATAAGCGATTGTGCAACATAGCACAGCCAACTATGGACAATGATGCAGTCAATTTCAAGACTTTGAAAGATATGAATGAATCAAATTTTGCTGACTTGCGTGAGATAGTTAATCTAGTTGCATCAAGTATCATGACAAACATAGAGGAGAGTGTGCGGAAAAAAATCAAAGAATTGCTGGATATTATTGAAGCTAATAGAGATGAGATTGATGTGAAAATCAATCAACTAGCAGCTGATGTCCGGAATTTGAAAAAATAATATATAATGGTGGACATTAATGATCTCAATTCATTGTTCATGTGAATGTCATCTAATGAAGATGCAGAAGCAGACAGTTGTAGAGGAGCTTCATAAGCCAGCATTTCGTAATTATTCTCGTCGAAAGTTTGATGTGCGAGGCTTGGATGAAACTTGGCAAGCTGATCTTGTCGAAATGCAGCCATATGCAAAAGAGAATAAAGGATTTCGATACATGCTAACAGTCATAGATATATTCTCCAAATATGCTTGGGCCCTTCCTCTCAAGACAAAAAGTGGCGAGGATGTGACTGCAGCCATGAAATCAATTTTCAATCAAGGAAGAATACCAAAAAATTTACATACAGACATGGGCAAAGAATTTTATAATAAACACTTTCAATTACTCATGGAAAAGTATAAAATTAATTTGTACTCTACATATAGTAATCTCAAGGCAGCTATATGTGAAAGATTTAATCGAACATTGAAAAATAGAATGTGGAAACAATTTAGCCTCCAAGGAAACTACAAATGGATTTATATTTTGAATGATTTGATTAAAGACTACAATAGTACAGAACATCGTACAATTGGTATGAAACCGATTGATGTTACTTTGGCAAATCAAGCTCGAATATTGAAAGAAAAATTCTCATCCAGATGTGGTTCGTCAAAACCTTCAAAATTCAAAGTAAATGATAAGGTACGAGTTAGTAAAATCAAACAAGTATTTGAGAAAGGCTATACACCAAATTGGTCGAGTGAAATATTCACAGTTGACAAAGTGTGTACTACAAATCCAATTACTTATCATCTCAAAGACTATCAAAATCAGCCCGTGGCTGGCGGTTTTTATAAACAAGAACTATTGAAAGTAAAATATCCAGATTTTTATTTGATTGAAAAAGTCATCAAAAAGCGGGGAAATCAAAGTTATGTTAAATGGTTGGGGTTTGATAGTTCACACAATAGTTGGATAGATAACAGAGATTAATGAATAATTGTGGAATGAAGAGAGGGGCCCCAACCATGCTCTCATTCAATGAGGTAATCATATTTCTAGAATTCGCGTATAACCCCTCCCCCAATTCATCCCGATTCATACCCGTTCATCCCCGTTCATCCCCATTCATCCCCATTCATACCCTATTCACCCCCGTTCATCCCCGTTCATCCCCATTCATACCCATTCATACCCGATTTATCCCCGTTTATCCCTATTCATCCCCATTCACCCCCGTTCATCCCCGTTCATCCCCATTCATACCCAATTCATCACCGTTCATCCCCATTCATACCCGTTCATCCTCGATTCATCATATACCCAGAATCTACATCTACATAATAATATAAAGTTAATCCTCCCGGAAATTTCATGTAAACAAATATCAATGAAGGAGTCGACGCACATGAAAACTGATGAGATCGATCGAAAGGAAATCACCGGCGCTTTCATTTCCCGTACTTTAAAATTTGAAAAAATTGATGCGTGGGTGTTAGAAATGTAAAAATGCAGCTTGAGTTTTTTTTCTCAGCGGATAAACCATCGAGAAAAACCATGAAATAATTGTACGGTGAGAATTTGGGTCAGACTGATCGGAGGATCCTTGAAAGGGCTTTCATGTTTCATGGGTAAAACTCCAAAAATATTGATGCGTGGGCGTGGAATGCGGGAAAAACTGATGTTTAGCAAGTTGTACCTCATAAATCATTGAAAAACTCGATCAATCTGCGTCACGATGGAAATTCGAATTAGACAGATCGGTAGAGCCCATTGAGCGCTTCAATTTTTCATCGTTAAAAATTGAAATATGTTGATGCGTGGGCGTGAAGTATGTAGTTGAAAATGGATGGTTTATTTTGTGATTTTTATGCGTTCAGAAAAATACGTGAAATTATGAAATGGTGCAATTTTGAGTATGTCGGATGAGAAGAACATCGAATGGGCTTTCATATCCATGATCAATACTTTGAAAAAATTTATGCGTGGGCGTGGAATGTGGGAAAAACTAATGTTTAGCAAGTTGTACAAGATTGATTGATAAAAAAATCGATCAATCTGCGTCACGATGAAAATTCAAATCTGACAGTTTGTTAGAGCTCATTGAGCGCTTCAATTTTTCGTCGTGAAAAATTGAAATATGTCGATGCGTAGGCGTGAAGTACGTACTTGAAAATTGGGGGTTTCCTTTGTAATTTTTATGCGTTCAGAGAAATACGTGAAATTATGATATGGTGCGATTCCGAGTATGCCCGGTCAGAAGAACATCGAATCTTTCGCATCCATGATTGATACTTTGAAAAATTTGATACGTGGGCGTGAAATGTGAAAAAAATCATTTTTAGAAAGTTGTACAAGATTGATTGATAAAAAAATCGATCAATCTGCGTCACGATGAAAATTCAAATTTGATAGTTTGTTAGAGCTCATTGAGCGCTTCAATTTTTCGTCGTGTAAAATTGAAATATGTCGATGCGTGGGCGTGAAATCCGTTCTTGAAAATTGGGGGTTCCCTTCGTGATTTTTATGCGTTCAGAAAAATACGTGAAACATGCGTTCAGAAAAATACGTGAAATTATGAAATGATGCAATTTTGCGTATGTCGGATCAGAAGAACATCGGATGGGCTTTCATATCCATGATCGATACTTTGAAAAATTTGATGCGTGGGCGTGGAATACGGGAAAAACTGATGTTTTTCAAGTTGTACCTCATAAATCATTGAAAAACTCGATCAATCTGCGTCCCGATGGAAATTCGAATTAGACAGATCGGTAGAGCTCATTGAGCGCTTCAAGTTTTCATCGTTAAAAATTGAAATATGTTGATGCGTGGGCGTGAAGTATGTAATTGAAAATGGATGGTTTATTTTGTGATTTTTATGCGTTCAGAAAAATACGTGAAATTATGAAATGGTGCAATTTTGAGTATATCGGATCAGAAGAACGTCGAATGGGCTTTCATATCCATGATCAATACTTTGAAAAAATTGATGCGTGGGCGTGGAATGCGGGAAAAACTGATGTTTAGCAAGCTGTACCTCATAAATCATTGAAAAACTCGATCAATCTGCGTCCCGATGGAAATTCGAATTAGACAGATCGGTAGAGCTCATTGAGCGCTTCAAGTTTTCATCGTTAAAAATTGAAATATGTTGATGCGTGGGCGTGAAGTATGTAGTTGAAAATGGATGGTTTATTTTGTGATTTTTATGCGTTTAGAAAAATACGTGAAATTATGAAATGGTGCAATTTTGAGTATATCGGATCAGAAGAACGTCGAATGGGCTTTCATATCCATGATCAATACTTTGAAAAAATTGATGCGTGGGCGTGGAATGCGGGAAAAACTGATGTTTAGCAAGTTGTACCTCATAAGTCATTGAAAAACTCGATCAATCTGCGTCACGATGGGAATTCGAATTAGACAGATCGGTAGAGCTCATTGAGCGCTTCAATTTTTCATCGTTAAAAATTGAAATATGTTGATGCGTGGGCGTGAAGTATGTAGTTGAAAATGGATGGTTTATTTTGTGATTTTTATGCGTTCAGAAAAATACGTGAAATTATGAAATGGTGCAATTCTGAGTATGTCGGATCAGAAGAACATCGAATGGGCTTTCATATCCATGATCAATACTTTGAAAAAATTGATGCGTGGGCGTGGAATGTGGGAAAAACTAATGTTTAGCAAGTTGTACAAGATTGATTGATAAAAAAATCGATCAATCTGCGTCACGATGAAAATTCAAATCTGACAGTTTGTTAGAGCTCATTGAGCGCTTCAATTTTTCGTCGTGAATAATTGAAATATGTCGATGCGTAGGCGTGAAGTACGTACTTGAAAATCGGGGGTTTCCTTTGTAATTTTTATGCGTTCAGAGAAATACGTGAACTTATGATATGGTGCGATTCCGAGTATGCCCGGTCAGAAGAACATCGAATCTTTCGCATCCATGATTGATACTTTGAAAAATTCGATACGTGGGCGTGAAATGTGAAAAAAATCATTTTTAGAAAGTTGTACAAGATTGATTGATAAAAAAATCGATCAATCTGCGTCACAATGAAAACTCAAATTTGATAGTTTGTTAGAGCTCATTGAGCGCTTCAATTTTTCGTCGTGTAAAATTGAAATATGTCGATGCGTGGGCGTGAAATCCGTTCTTGAAAATTGGGGGTTCCCTTCGTGATTTTTATGCGTTCAGAAAAATACGTGAAACATGCGTTCAGAAAAATACGTGAAATTATGAAATGATGCAATTTTGCGTATGTCGGATCAGAAGAACATCGGATGGGCTTTCATATCCATGATCGATACTTTGAAAAATTTGATGCGTGGGCGTGGAATACGGGAAAAACTGATGTTTTTCAAGTTGTACCTCATAAATCATTGAAAAACTCGATCAATCTGCGTCCCGATGGAAATTCGAATTAGACAGATCGGTAGAGCTCATTGAGCGCTTCAAGTTTTCATCGTTAAAAATTGAAATATGTTGATGCGTGGGCGTGAAGTATGTAATTGAAAATGGATGGTTCATTTTGTGATTTTTATGTGTTTAGAAAAATACGTGAAATTATGAAATGGTGCAATTTTGAGTATATCGGATCAGAAGAACGTCGAATGGGCTTTCATATCCATGATCAATACTTTGAAATAATTGATGCGTGGGCGTGGAATGCGGGAAAAACTGATGTTTAGCAAGTTGTACCTCATAAATCATTGAAAAACTCGATCAATCTGCGTCACGATGGAAATTCGAATTAGACAGATCGGTAGAGCTCATTGAGCGCTTCAATTTTTCATCGTTAAAAATTGAAATATGTTGATGCGTGGGCGTGAAGTATGTAGTTGAAAATGGATGGTTTATTTTGTGATTTTTATGCGTTCAGAAAAATACGTGAAATTATGAAATGGTGCAATTTTGAGTATGTCGGATCAGAAGAACATCGAATGGGCTTTCATATCCATGATCAATACTTTGAAAAAATTGATGCGTGGGCGTGGAATGTGGGAAAAACTAATGTTTAGCAAGTTGTACAAGATTGATTGATAAAAAAATCGATCAATCTGCGTCACGATGAAAATTCAAATCTGACAGTTTGTTGGAGCTCATTGAGCGCTTCAATTTTTCGTCGTGAAAAATTGAAATATGTCGATGCGTAGGCGTGAAGTACGTACTTGAAAATTGGGGGTTTCCTTTGTAATTTTTATGCGTTCAGAGAATTACGTGAAATTATGATATGGTGCGATTCCGAGTATGCCCGGTCAGAAGAACATCGAATCTTTCGCATCCATGATTGATACTTTGAAAAATTTGATACGTGGGCGTGAAATGTGAAAAAATCATTTTTAGAAAGTTGTACAAGATTGATTGATAAAAAAATCGATCAATCTGCGTCACGATGAAAATTCAAATTTGATAGTTTGTTAGAGCTCATTGAGCGCTTCAATTTTTCGTCGTGTAAAATTGAAATATGTCGATGCGTGGGCGTGAAATCCGTTCTTGAAAATTGGGGGTTTCCTTCGTGATTTTTATGCGTTCAGAAAAATACGTGAAATATGCGTTCAGAAAAATACGTGAAATTATGAAATGATGCAATTTTGCGTATGTCGGATCAGAAGAACATCGGATGGGCTTTCATATCCATGATCGATACTTTGAAAAATTTGATGCGTGGGCGTGGAATACGGGAAAAACTGATGTTTTTCAAGTTGTACCTCATAAATCATTGAAAAACTCGATCAATCTGCGTCCCGATGGAAATTCGAATTAGACAGATCGGTAGAGCTCATTGAGCGCTTTAAGTTTTCATCGTTAAAAATTGAAATATGTTGATGCGTGGGCGTGAAGTATGTAATTGAAAATGGATGGTTTATTTTGTGATTTTTATGCGTTCAGAAAAATACGTGAAATTATGAAATGGTGCAATTTTGAGTATATCGGATCAGAAGAACATCGAATGGGCTCTCATATCCATGATCAATACTTTGAAAAAATTGATGCGTAGGCGTCGACATGTATTGAAGCTACGATCAACATACCTTAAGGGTACATCCACATGACCACATGAAAATACATAACTTCTAGAAAATTCGCGGTAAAATTCGATTTTATTCATTATAATGAAAAATTTAATTATGCCAACCTGTGTGCGTAAGATTCGTTCTCGAAAATTGGTGTTGTAAATTGTAATATTAATGCATTGAGAAAAATACGTTAAATTATGGTATGTTACGATTTTTGGTATAACTGATCAAAAGATAAATCTAACCAATCTTTCAATAGGCTTTCATGCTGAACATGTCTTAAAATTTGTGCGTGGGGGTGTAACGTAAAGAAAAATTATATTTTAGTAACTTGTATTGTAATAATAATTAAAACAAAACTTAAAATAGTGTTATGATGAAAATTATACTGTTACGAATCGATAGATTATGTGCAAATTCATTCTCTACAATTCATTATAACCGTTTTCGTATGTATCTATGTTTTAATGGTTGAAAATATTTGAAATTAAAAGGATTATTTGTATTCATTTTTATAATTCATTATTGTAAGTCTTATTATTGTGTATGCCCATGAAACACTCGAGCGAGCGGTAGCGAGCGAGAGACTATCGCTAGTCTAGTATAAATGGTTTCCAATGCATTTAGAAGTCATTCAGTCGTCAACTTGAAAAGAGTTAACAACAAGAGAGAAAACCATGTATCCGAGAATGGAGTTTGTCAAGAGTAAAAGAGGCCAAGATAAGTTGAACTTCAATGGATACTCTTATGTCATACATAAACGAGCCCAAACTACTGGTAATATTTCTTGGAGATGTATTAATTATCAGAAGAAATGTCTAGGTAGAATAGTGACTTGCGATAACAATATCATAACAGTTAAAAAACATAATCACAGCCCATTGATGGAAAATATTAGAAAACCTCAATTAACTTTTGAGCTTAGTAGTCATCGAGATGATCATAAGATAAATTCTCGACAAGATGTAACTAATCACGATCGAACCATTGATTTTAGAACTGAATTATCAAGGAATGAAAAAGGCCGTCTTATTATAGAGCCCGAGAAAAATGGAATAGTCGATAAAATGTTGCAACTGAAAAAGATGCAAAACTCTGAATCTCAAGAATGTTTGAGAAATAATATATATGACAAGACTAGTTCTCTATATTCCAATAATAAATCTGAAAATTCTCAATTTGGAGAATTAAAAAGTAGTCATGTTACTGATGAGAAAAAGAATGATTATGCAATGAGTGATGATAGTCATAGCTCTGATCTCTCTCCCAATCAATCAGTTATATCCAGTATTATCAGCAGTGATGAACATGATGATTTCAAATGTCTCAAAGAAATATCTCCAAAGAGGTTTATTATGAATAGAAACAGTAAACGATTTTATCGACCATCAGAAAGATTATCTGAAAATCGAAAGATTCGTGAGAGGAGGAAATTGATGCATTTGAAACCTGATTTGGATTCGCCACCGTTAAGATGTCCAACTCCAGATTATTTGGACTGGCATGATCCAAACGATTTGGTGGATCGACTTCGATTCCTTAAAAACGGTGGAATCGGATATCCGAAGGAAGAAGAAGTTATTTGTTGGATATATGTATCATTCGGCCCTTCTCCCCTCTCCGCCGGCCACGGCGAGAGCTGGCGCTGTCGCGCCGGTCGGCACAAGTCCCGCGACTGCCGTCGAGCACGGACACACACACGGTTGTGTTTGTATAGAGTCGGCGCGTATCACAAATAAACCCTTTTTTTTAGACATTACTCGGAACATTCTTTTATTTCACCTGCCCCACGTAATAACCAACAGGTTATGGGAAAGGCCCGCTTCCACTGCGCGTAAAAGTGTTTCCGAGTGATTGCGGTGAGTGAAATTGTGAGGTGTGAAAGGCGAGATGAGGAGAGACGCGAGTTTCCCGACAGGCCCCCCTTCACCGTGCAACCAAGGATCGAGAGGATGTTGGACGGCGGAGACGCTGGAGTGTTGAGCATGCCGACCCCGGAAAGCTCAAGTAAGTAGGAGTGCTTGAAGCGGTGCGCGATCGGTGACGTAGGGTCGGCGCCGAGTCGCGGCCCGTTCATCGCGCGAGGCTCGGGTTCTCCTAGTTGCACGTTGCGGATCGAGGTGTCGGGGTGCGTGCTCGAATATTTTAATAAAGGCGCGAATCGGAAAATTCGAGAAAGGCGAGGTCCCCAGTGCGGTAAGGGGAGCAACGCGTGGGGACACGCGATCGGTTATTGTTCGACCGTTGAATTCGCGAGTACTCGGAAGCGCGCGACGATTGTGTTTTGTCGTGGCGCGAGTACTCGGAAGAGCGCGACGACTGTTTCTCGCGGCGCAAGAGCTCGGAAGCGCGCGGTGACTGTTTCGCCGCGGCACGAGAGCTCGGAAGCGCGCGACGACTGTTTCGCCGCGGTGCGAGAGCTCGGAGGCGCGCGGTGACTGTTTCGCCGCGGCGCGAGAGCTCGGGAGCGCGCGACGATATCGTTTAGCGCGGCGCGAGGCTTTCTGCCGCGCGAGGTTTTCAATCGTCGCGGGGCGAAAGACTAGATTGCTCGAGGCGTGATTGCTGAGAGCGCGAGAAAGGCGAGGTCCTCGGTGCGACGAGGTGAGCGGCGCGCGGGGACAGTCGATCACTGTTGATCGACCGTTGAGTTTCCGAGAACTCGGAAGCGCGCGACGACGTGTTGCCGGCCGGCACTCTTGCACACGCGCGGAGGGGACGGGGGCGCTCGACTCTCGCTCGCGCTACTGGCCAGGGCGTAGGAGCGAACGTAAACAAACGGTTTACGGTGTCGGCGCGCCTGACTCTCCGCGCATAACCAAGCTTCGTTGTCGCCGCTCGATCTCGAAAAAAAATAGAGGCGCGTTACGAGTGTTGAGAGATTCACACTATACATATGCGCGTGCATATATATATACAAATATATATACATATGTATACGTGTAATTAATTAAGCAATTGCATGTGATGAGAAGTTGTGTATAATACCATTGATTTTAAGTTAACTAGATTTTCTATCCACAGCTATCTTGAAAGAAAAGTCGGCGTGGGAGGTGCTGACGAGCTCCTTCTACCTTGACATAAATCACAAGGGGGAGGATATTTTAGTTGAAATTGAAGGAGATAATTTTACTTTAATACCTGAAAAGGGTGAACCCTATACTTCAGGTAAATAATGTTCGACATTTACGATGAGACGAGACAGTTTTATAAAAGTGCATATGTATATATATAGGCTAGCATATATATGTATATAATAATTGGTAGCACTTTTGAAAAAGAAACACCTGATCAGTGTAAACAAATATATCCTTTGCTGGAAAAATCCAATTAATGTAAATTTACAATATTATATAAACATATCTCTGACCGGTTGGGTGGCGGATGTGTGCTTGCGTTCGGTACGCATAAGCTGTCTAACTGGAATGAACATTCGGAATGTCTTGGGTTCAGCCACTCTGGTTTGTTCATTCAATCTTTGAATTAAGTTATGCTTGTTGTTCGGTAAACTTATTTGAAGATGACCTATGGCAAACATGATCATGTAACAAAGTAAAATCTCGAGTACAAAATTATTAAAATAATTGGCTAAGTGTGTTATTAATCTGCAAGAAAGTGATCAGTGAAATACCATAGTTCAATGGTATGAGGATCAAGTCTTGGCAGAAACACCAGCCATAATGCCAAGGCCGAGGTCAGAGGACGACTCGATTCATGAACCAAGTACCTCAATAATTGATAATGGGATTGACATAAGATTTGATGTTGAATCCCAGAAGGAGAAAGATGAGAAAGAAGATGAGAGAGAAGAGGAGAAAGATGAGAAAAAAAAGATGAGAGAGAAGAGGAGAAAGATGAGTCAGAGGATACAATCTTGGCCAAGCTCAATAAAATTGAGTCCATGATCGAGAGCGTCAAACAAACAGGTAAAGATAAATTGAGAATAGTGAGTAACCGAAAGGTTGTACCTAATCTCAGATTGTTGAAATCTAACCAAATCCTAATGCACCAACCATTTGAACATAATAATGATGAGTCTCTTGAATCCCGTACAGTAAATAATACTGAAAAGAGAGTAGTCACACTAGAGAACAAATTGGCAGGTACATCCAATTTCGTTGAGGGACTCTCTGAGAGTATCAATAGGTTGATGGACGTAAGGGAGAAAAAGGAGAGTGTTAACAACCAAAGATTTTCAGAACTTGAAGAAGAGTCAAAAATCAGTCAGAAGGAGAGATTAGACCAAAGTATCAAGTTTCGCAACCTTATGACTACTATCAGAGAGGACTATGCGAAACAACTTGATAAGGTCAACGAAATTGTCAAGAGCCTGACAAACTTGTACAACAGAGAGGAGAGTGAAGATGAGAGCTTAATTACTTCTGAAGATGACGAAAAGGTGAGAAATAAAAACATGATTCAAAATAGTGAAGTAAAATCAAAAGGTAATAGCAAAAATTCCAATTCAGTAAAGATGAGAGAACAGAGCTGAGAGCCTGTAACTTCTCACACACTATTGATGAGAACAGCGTTTTGCGTGTGGATGAGACAGTTTTAGAGGATCACAAGTTCCAGAACTCGTGACATCCTAATAAATCAAAGCAGGCGAGGTAAATTTAGCATCTTACACTATACGCAAATCGCTGTATAATATGGAATATATAATTGGAAAAGAAACGGCTGTCGAATTTTGTGAGAGATTTGAAAGTGTTGTAAGAAACTATGAAAACTCTCCTGGCGCCAAGCTATTATCGGAAGATGAGAAGAGAGATGCGTTTTATAATGCTGTTATGGTATCACTACCTACAGCTCAAACTATTGAGTTTGTTTCAAAGGACATAATGGAGAAAGTACTTCATACGATGAACTAAAAGCAATTGTTGTACAGGAAAAGCAGGTGACAAAATTAAACTCTAACACCATCCCAAGGAGCGCAAATCAGGCCAACCTATCCTCGATCTAATGATATGAGTGCCAGGGCTCAGAGCACATTGCAACTGACTGTCCCAACAAAGGAAAAGGTGTCCGGTGCTACAACTGCAACGGATTTGGGCACAAGGCTTCTGAGTGTCCAGAGTGCTCCGGAAATGGGGAGAGGAAGGTATGTCAATAAGACTAAGAGATCTCATAACTCAAATGGTGGTAGGCCTGTGAGTGGTGTGAAAAGGAAGAGTAATAACGATGAGAATGCGACGGGTGCGAAAACGTGGTCGAATGTCGAGAGGACGTGGAAGATCCAATTACCAAAACACCGGAAATCGGAAGCAACAAAACAGAGAGAAAGGTGAGAACCAAACGGCGAGCGTTTATAACATAAGTTGCGAACAAGATCAAATTTTCTCCAAGTTTCTAGCGGATTCCGGTGCTACGGAACATATAACTAATTCCAAAATGATCTTCACGCCTCTTGATGAAAGCGATTGTGGCGTGATAAAATGCGCTAACAAAAACAGTTCAGCTGACATAAACACAGAAGGCGCGGGTACAATATTCGTGAGAATGAATAACGGAAAAATTCTAGAAATTGATAAATTCATTTTCGCCAACGTGTTAAAAGATAATCTCTTGTCGTTACGAAAATTCGCTGATATGGGAGTAGCTATATATTTAGATAGTACCAAAATAAATATCTTTGATCCCTGCTCAAACGAAATTTCATTTTAGTGTTAACACTCCTATCAGGCATATACAGACGACCTTATTGGCTAATAGAACTAGAAATCAGTAAAGATTTGCCCAATGGTGAGACTGTCACACAGAAAATAAATAGGCAAATATTTGCCAATACAGTAGATGCGGATTCAGATGCGAAAAGATATAATACACGAAGTGTGACAGCTCAAGTTCAGTCTTTACCAGAATCGGTTCCGATGCCTGGTAGCAGTGAAGAGTTTGAAATTGTAACGAATGAGAGATGTGAGAATGGAAGATGTGAGAATGGAAGATGTGAATGATGTTGATAATAGAATATTAATTAAAATAACTAGGGGGGTACCCCCCTGCTTGCTTCGCTCGCCAACCCCCCGTGTGTTCTTTAGAAATCAATAATTTCAATAATAAGTGTAGTAATAATTAAAAGAAAATTACATTCAAAACAATAAAACTTTAAACTTGAACTTTCGATTTTGTTCGATTGAAAAGAATACTGAACGAACGATTCGAATCAAAATAAAAGATTAATGTCAGCTATATTCATGTTAAACGTTTGTTTTTGCTTTCTCAAAGAGAAAGCTTTGTAATGGGGCAAAAATCGACCCACCGAATCAGATCTCGGGACCTCGATTTTCGTATTCTACGGGTCGAAAAACATGGAAATCCAAAAGTGTCTGTATGTATGTGTGTATGTATGTATGTATGTATGTATTTATGTATGTGTGTAACGTTTTTTTTCGTCCACGATAACTCTCGAAGAAATGGTCCGATCTTCTTGAAATTTTGCACACAGGTTAGTCGCGGCAAAATCTCGGCCGAGTTCAATTTTCAGCAAAATCCGTTGTTTATTTCTCTAGCAACCGTTGCTAAGGTGTAAAATTTTTCGTTTCTTTTGTCTAGGATAACTTTCGAAGGAATCGTCCGATCTTGCTGAAACCGTTTCTAACGTGTTTTCTCACAAATCCTTATGAGTGCTCATTGGAGCAAGCCGGAAAATCAGTTTTAAGTCACACTCGATGGCCAAGGACACTGAATTGTTCTATTTTCTTCATAGCAACCGTTGTTTACTTCCCTAGCAACCGTTATGAAGGTTGGAAATTAATAATTTAAGACCTATTTCCATCATTTTCGACGGCAAGAAAAAAATCTTCCCAATTAGCTCCTTAGCAACCGTTGTTCACCGCCCTAGCAACCGTTGCTAATGGGGAAAAAAATTGATGTAAGTTTCGTTTCCAGTATTTTCAACGTACTATAGAGAAGATTGGGAAGATTGGGAAAATTTGGTGTCTTTTGCCGTCGAAAATGATTAAAATGAGTCTTCAAGTGTGCTAAATACGGACTTAAGGGCAGTGCGGATCGATTTTGACCGCCATTTAACCGTATGACAGTCACAAGATGAACTGATCGAAAAATTATGCAGGTCCAAATGTCTCGAATCGTGTAGAACCTAGAACAGTTTGCTTTGTTGCATTTGATCAAATAATAAGAGAGCCCGGTCAGACATCAACACTCGCAACATAGTTTGGTCAATTGAAAAAGAACGACACTTTACACAGTCACAAAGATACGAATTGAATTGATTAAATAATTTTTTTGTAATTTTTGAAAAATAGATGATAGTATCTACGCTAGTGGAAAGGTGAAAATACAGGTTTGGGACGCGTTTGTGGGTGATGTTGAAGCCTCTTTGAGAAAGCATACTGCTAAGGCACTTGGCAGCGGTATTCAGATTAATAGTGGGTTTAACTTTAGGTTAATAGTAACATGTGCTAGATCATATTTTTTGGTTTGGGTATTCCGCGTGTTCCATTTCAGATTTTCACCAGCAGATTTTGAGTAAGATTGCAATGGTTGCTAGACACGTAAACAATAGTTGCTATGGGTAAAATGGGGATTTTGTACCCTGTGCAGTTGAAAATACTGGAAACGAAACTTACGTGAATTTTTCTTCCCCTTAGCAACGGTTGCTAGGGCGGTAAACAACGGTTACTGAAAAGCTAATTGGGAAGATTTTGTGTCCTTTGCCGTAGAGAATGATGGAAATAGGTCATAAATTGATAATTTCCAACCTTCGTAATGGTTGCTAGGGAGGTAAAAAACGATTGCTATGGAACAAATATAACAATTTAGTGCCTCTGGCCATCGAGTGTGACTTAAAACTGTTTTTCCAGCTTCCAAAACAACGGTTGCTAGGGATGTAAATAAACGGTAATTTCGACGAATAAGTGGATTTATATTGAAAAAAAATTGTCCAGAATAATATTTAGTCCTTTCCTTCTACTGCAGCAACGGTTTCTAGACACGTAAACAATGGTTGCTATGGGTAAAACGGAGATTTTGTATCCTGTGCAGTTGAAAATACTGAGACGAAACTTACTTTTTCTTTCCCTTGGCTACGGTTGCTAGGGCGTTTAACAACGGTTACTGAGGAGCTAAGTGGGAAAATTTTGTGTCCTTTGCAATCGAAAATTATGGACATGGGATTGATCATTTCCAACCTTCGCAACGGTTGCTAAGGATATCAACAGTGGTTGCTATGGGAAATATCTCATCGATTCTCTTCGATTCTCATTGAAGGGTGAAAAAAGAGGTGAAAAAAGGGGTGAAAAAAGAGGTGGAGAAAAAGGTGGAAAAAAGGGGTGGAAAGAGGGATAAAAAAGGGTGAGAAAAGGGGGGTGAAAAAAAGAGAGGGGAAAAAGAGGTGAAAAAAAGGTGAAAAAATGGGTGGAAAAATGGGGTGAAAAAAAGGTGAAAAAAAGGGTGGAAAAAGAGGGTGAAAAATGGGGTGAAAAAAAGGTGAAAAAAGGGGTGGAAAAAGAGGGTGAAAAATGGGGTGAAAAAAAGGTGAAAAAATGGGTGGAAAAAGAGGGTGAAAAATGGGGTGAAAAAAAGGTGAAAAAATGGGTGGAAAAAGAGGGTAAAAAATGGGGGGCAACTTAGGGGCAACTTGGGGGAGCAACTTGGGGGAGCAACTTGGGGGTCAAAATTTCCCACGGCGGCGGCGGCGGCGGCGGCGGCGGTCTGGCTTTTAATATAGAGAGATATAAAAATACTTGATTTATCGAACTTCGATCTCTATTACAGATAGAAAATTTCATAATATAGATAAGGCCCCCATGACAGAAGTTAACCCTGACGAAACTCCATTTTCGTTTGACACAAAAAGATTTCTTGAAAAGAACAAAGCCATGCTGTGGCACGTAAGATTTGGTCATGCTTTGATCGCCTATCTCAAGGCGTTGCAAGCTAAATTCCCCAAAAATAAAGAACTACAAAATGCGATTTTCGATGAGGCGTTAAAAGACTGCGAAATCTGTCTAATAGTTAAAACGAACAAACTGCCTTTTCATCAGTACGTACTCGGGCTACTGCTCCCCTACAAATTATTCATTCCAATACCATGGGTCCAATCTCACCACCTTCTCATCCCAAAAGATACAGATTTATATCTGTATTCATAGATGATTTCTCAAGACTAGCAATAGCTTACCCCATGACTCATAAGAGTGAAACTGGGTATTGTCTTGAAAAATATGTAAGGAGCGCAAAAAATCTTCTAGGGTACGAAGCAAAGGTATGTTATTTACGCTCGGACTAAGGGACTGAGTATACAGGTGGATACACGGTAGAAGTATTGAATAGTTTGGGCGCAGAATTACAACTAGCAGCCCCAGACATGCCTGAACACAATGGTGTGTCAGAGCGATTTAACCAAACAATTCAGAAGAAGGTGAGAACATATATTTACGATGCGAAGTTACCCGAAAATCTGTGGGATATAGCATTGACAGCTGCTGTATACGCATATAATCGGACTCCGCACAAATCGAACCAAATGGTGGCACCTCTGGAAAAGTTTGCTCCCCAACATAATTTCAGTATTGATCAGATCAAAAGATTTGGATGCCTGGCTTATGTGAAAGTTCAGAGAAAAACAGGCCCAAAATTCAGATATGAAGCAAGGCGAGTTATCCTGGTGGGCTACACACCAACAGGTTATATTTTGTTGAAACCAAAAGAAGGAAAATTTTATGAAAGCCGAGATGTGAGGTTTAATGAAAAACTGGTTTACGGAGACAAATATAACAAAAATGGAATAAAAGATTTTCCTGTTGTAAGCAATGATCTGAATAAAGATGAGTGGTTTATCAAATCTGAAATGAATGAAAGATGCGAAGAATTTTCAAAACAGGAGGGAGAATCCATACAAACTTCAAAACCGGAGGGACAGATCAAGAGAAAAAGAGGTAGACCCCGTAAAACTGTAACTGTCGTTACCAAAAATGTAGAAGAGAAAGGTGAGCTTATTAACGATGTCAGTTTCTCGAATCTACCCCTTGATGAGAATATCAAAGCAAAGGTTATGCTGTCCTATAACATATCAGATGAGATAGATGAGAGTAAAATCAATTCTAATGATAAGATTTTTCATGCCTTGCTTGCTGATATCAACTCTGATCCCTCTAACTATAAAGATGCGATGAATTCAGATGAGAAAAATTGTTGGAAGTCAGCAATTAAAGATGAGTTGAATTCTATGAAGAAAAATGATGTCTGGGAAATAGTCAAAAGACCTACAAAGATGCGTGATGGAAGAAAGGCAACAATAATTGACTCAAGATGGGTATTTAAACGAAAACTGGATTCAGAGGGTAATACCAAATACAAGGCGAGATTGGTTATCCGTGGGTTTAAGGATAAAAACTTCTATGAATTAAGTGAAACGTACGCACCTGTGTCAAGGTTGACACTTGTGCGAGCTGTGATAGGTATTATCAATAAGTTCAAATCACTTGTATGTCAAGCTGATGTTAAAACAGCTTTCCTAAACGATGTCCTCGATGAGGAAATATATATGGAAATACCTGAAGGAGCGGAATTTACAGAGGAGCAAAAACGAAACCAAGTGTGTCGAGCGATGCGTGCTCTATACGGATTACGCATCAGCCCAAAGAAATGGAACAATAGTTTCACTAAAGCAGCCAAAGATCTAGGTTTGCAAAACTCTAGAACCATGTTTGTTCATTTGGCGAGAAGGTGCAAAATTTCTGATTGTACTTCTCTATGTCGGCGACCTACTTATGGCGAGTAACGATGAGAGAAAACGGATGCTTATGATGAGTTACTTACAAAAACTAAAACCAAGGAAAATGTTCCTTACAGAGAAGCCGTGGGAAGTCTGTTATATCTGGCAGGCGCGACAAGACCAGATATTTCATATGCAGTGAACATTCTGAGCAGACATCAAGTAAGTCCAACCGAGGATGATTGGAAAATGGTTAAGAGAGTGTTCCGTTATTTGAAGGGAACTAAAAATCTGAGCTTGAGATACAAAGGTGAGACAGAAGATATCCAAGCCTTTTCAGATGCAAGCTTCGCTGATTAAAAAAAACTCACTCACTACGTGTGGCTTCGTTATAAAACTGTTCGGAGATGCGATAGTGTGGCGAACCCACAAACAGTCATACGTGGCACTGTCTACTTGTCAGGCAGAATACGTAGCGATGAGTGAGGCGAGCCAAGAGATGCTTTCTGTATACAACTCTCTTAGACTGATCTTAGTCGAACCTCCGTTGCCAATGATCTTGTGGTGCGACAATAAAGCTGCGAAAATAAATACTGAGACGAGTGGAGGAAATATACTGCGACACTTGATAGATGCGAAAGTGAATCGCATAATTACTTAGTGACTA
The DNA here is from genome assembly GCA_020882685.1 of Aphelinus atriplicis. Taxonomy (NCBI): domain Eukaryota; kingdom Metazoa; phylum Arthropoda; class Insecta; order Hymenoptera; family Aphelinidae; genus Aphelinus; species Aphelinus atriplicis. The sequence continues at coordinate 41,499,421 of CM037074.1, read as the reverse complement.
AGTTGATGAATCATGATCTTAATTATTAACCATTTTTTCTTCCAGGGGTTATAATTATTAGCCATTATTTTACAGAGAATAAGAAGGTGTGAGTAATTAAAGACGGCGAGGAACCGGAGGATCTCATGGGAGGGAGTGTTGGATATATGTATCATTCGGCCCTCCTCCCCTCTCCGCCGGCCACGGCGAGAGCTGGCGCTGTCGCGCCGGTCGGCACAAGTCCCGCGACTGCCGTCGAGCACGGACACACACACGGTTGTGTTTGTATAGAGTCGGCGCGTATCACAAATAAACCCTTTTTTTTAGACATTACTCGGAACATTCTTTTATTTCACCTGCCCCACGTAATAACCAACATTATTATTGATCACCTTTGTAAAGCTGGATATATACTGAATTGAGAAATATTGAGTGAACACTACAGTTGCAAGCAGCATCTAACTGAAATATCGATGAATACTTGGTCCTTAAGCAAAGGTTACAAAATTGTAATATGATATATACAGATAGTATACAGATGGACTAGACCAATGCGATAGCAAGTTGCATATATAATGAATCAATGGCTACTCTAGTTTATTGTATGTAAGATGAGCCGCCTCGTTTTTCGGTGTCCACACTGCCCCCCCCCTCCACTCTATCAACACTACATTATTGCATTAAGCCATGTGCATAATCATAAGGGATTCATTCATCATCATGTCGTCATCTGATTCGATTGTCGGGAGAAGTTTACCACTTCTGCCCGAAACACGAGAAAAATGGAAACCGATTCCATTTAAAACTTGCAAAAGAATGATAAAAATTATTCAATTGCAAGAAGAGCCATGGATTAGAAAAAGAACAAGACCGTGTAGAGTAATTACATCTCGATCTACTCCACCATTCTATCCTTAATCGAAATATATTTATACGAAGCATATATAGGATACAAATACGCTCGGGAAAAAATACGGGCAATATGTATTGAAGTACGGTGAAAATATCATGTGTGGGAAAAAGGAATTGTATATAGGCTTGCTAAGCCGTGTATAATAGAAGCAGTGCGATACGCACTTGCTTTTCAAAGCGCCGAAATCAGAACACTGCGCTCGATTATCACATGTAAGGTGAGACGCACTGTCTTTGATACGTCCGCCGCCTGCGCGGTCTCTCTCTCTCGCTCGCATTCCTTAAAAGTAGCATGATTTATATTTCCGCAAAAGCTATGTTGGTTCTGGCTCAATGAGCCAGAACCAACATAGCTACACTACTCGTATGGTGAATATAGGCTTTTCTGAGGCACGATAACTTTCAAAAAAATCGTTCGATCGTTCTGAAATTTTGCACACAAGTCAATCGTGAAAAGATGTAGCCCGATTCCGTTGTTCAGTAACATTTACATATATTTTTCGGAGCAACCGTTTTTTACATACTCAGTAACCGTTGGTAAGAAAAAGGAAAATCCACTTCTAATTACATCAACAGTGTGTTTTCTCAAAGAGGTTTCACATGATGAACGGTTACTATGTAAAAATAAAATTTCTGTGTCTTTTGCCACCAACTAACGGACCTAGAACTAATTTTCCGATCTACCTAGCAATGGTTGCTAGGGACATCAAGAACATTTGTCATGTAAAATATAAAAATACTGTGTTGTGCCACCTCCAAATTGCTACAAATGAACGTAGAAAACCGTTGCTAAAAGGAAACGAGGTTTCCGTGTCGTTCACCATCAATGGGTGGACTTTATAATGCTTTTCCCTTTCTCGTGGCAACCGTTGCTAGGGGTGTCAACAACGGTTGCTACGAAAATTATTTCATCGATTGATTCATTGATCTCGTCGATTCTCGTGTGTATTCGGACCCCAACGTGCATTTAGGGAGAGTTCTCAAAAAATAGTATATTACACTACAAGGGACGAATGTATATACTATTTTTGGATACTCGGCTTCGCCTCGGGGGGGCAATCTCTCCGCCGGGAAGAATGATCGACTATCGTCCCGTGTGGTGTATACTATTTTTCTTAATAGTCGGACGAAAATTCGTGGTCCATGAACCACCGTGATGCAAAAATTTGCAAGCAGGGAGAATTCGTCTGCTTCACAGTCGTGGCCATGTTCCGCGTGCGTGGCAGCACTGCTAATGCAAGAGCAGATATGCGGCTGATCTAAACAGGAATGAAGGACTTTTATCATCTGCTGATATTTACGACCCGAGCGAAGCGAGGGTTGTTGGTTAGCAGATGATCAAAAGTCATGAGAAAAAAACTAGATTAATCATGTCAAGTAGATATTTTGACATTGTAAAATGAGATAGGTAAGACGGGCGTAATAATAAATAGACAAAGGTTAGAAACTAGAACTATAAATTTGGCAGCGGCGAGGAAAGCTGAGATTCGTTTTCATTCCTCCCGGCCGATTAGATGGCACGCAGATAGGAAGGAAACATCAATCATTGAGTTTCGAAGACTGTACATGGGAACGAATGTCGAATTTTCGGACGAGGTAGTAAGAAAAAACATTAGCAACGATTGCTAGAGAAATAAACAACTAATTCTGCCGATCAACAAACTCGGGCTACATCGTTTCATGACTGACCTGAATGCAAATATTTCAGGACAGTCTGACGACTTTTCCGAAAGTTATCGCCCGCCAAAAAGTACATACCGACAGCCCTTATAGAGAAAAGCACAACTCAGAATTAGGTATTTCCAATTTTCCTATACATATAGTGTAATCTAACGCTTAAGGGGTAATATACCTTTGTGACTTTTTTTTTCCAATTTTTTTTTATTGGCTTAAACACTCCATAAACTACCTAAGAACGATATAAAAAGTCGATCAAGTGGGGGAAGAAGTTCTAAGTGCCTCAAAAAATCGATTCTCTGAACAGAGTCGTATTGTACTAGTACAGTACTCAAAACTTTGACAAGTTTATCTCGAAACCGTCTTTTTTGACATTAGCCTACCGATAGCGCCGTCAATTTTCAACCGATTCACTTCAAATTTTAACTGTAGCCTGGAAACATGATTTTTAAGTGAACGTCGTACGATTTTTTCGATATTTTGATTTTTACCGATTTTATGGCCGATTTTCGATCGATTTTTTCGCGAAAAAAAAACAAAAAAAATTCAAATTGACGCCATTTGGCCCCAAATTCGAATTTCAAAAAATGGCCCGACGTTCACTGAGTTTTCTATTTTACTTCAAAACCTCGTTTGATTTTTTGTTCTAAGTTCAAAATTGTGACCTGTAGCGGTAGGCTAGTGAAGAAAAAGTAAAAAATTTTTTCTCCTTTGACGAGCTGGTACGCCGCCATTTTGTATTTCTTGGAAAAAATGAAGTGTGTTTTTTGTAGTTGAAAAGTAGTACTTTCATATGCAACAAACCCCATATTCCTAGGATTTTTCCTGCGTTTATGGTAAGTGTTTGAAAATGACCTCGAAATCGGAGGTCACAAAAATATATTACCCCTTAAAGTTGCCCTCGAAGGAAATATTAGAATAATGTTTTAAGGGGATCTCGTTATGTGCTATCCTGGATTTCGCTTTTTCGTTACCAGTTCAATAGTTTTGAATATTTTTTTATAAAAACTTGAGGGATGTATGACAAGGAGGTCTTGAATGTGCAGACTGACTTTTAACTGACTTTTGACGATGATTGCATATTATATGTCACTCCAGGAATAAAATGGCATCAATGCAACAAAGTTCCCTTCAAAATTAATTCAACAGTAACGAAAGACGCTGAGCGTCAATTTTTGAATTTTCTTGATAGAACGGAAGATAAAACAAAGCAAATAGCTGAAAATGGGAGAGGAGTATGAAAAAACCAGCAAAAAAAGGGAGCCGGCCAGAGCCCAGAGACGTGAACCGCAGGTAGGGACACGTGTTTACGCAAGATCCGCACGCTTCTCCCGGTTTTTGAGCCTGTTGCTCGAAGGGTCGAGTAAGCGCTGTCCTTTTTTTTATCAGGGTTATTGTAAACTTTGACAAAATTTTAAAATGTTCACTTTTTCCATATTAAAAAGTAGTATCGTTTCCCCTTAAAACAGCGTTAGGTGATAATAGAGAATTTCGATTCATAAAAATCTAATTTGCCGTAACTGTTGGTTCAAACGGATACACGAATCAAGGAGGCAAGTTTCTGTTAGTTAGACAGTACAAGCCGCTTTCTTTGAAATGAATCGACATCGGCATACTGAATAATCATATATTCTACAGCAATAAATTTTATCGTTGATTCAGGAATTTCAAGGCGCATTTAAATTCTAATAAATGACAATAGTTAGAACTTATCTCGTATGGACATCAAATGTCTTACGTGTGAATATAAATCTACAATGTGTTAAAATTAATCAGTACACAAATTATGATTCCCATATTTTGCTCTTGGAAACAATGTTTTGTTAGAGTATTTTGAAATCGGTCTGGCAGATCGATAAAGGAGCCCGAGCATTTCCATAATCTGAGGTGGAAAATCCAAAAAAAAAGACGCGTGGGCGTGATCTAAGTTGTGGAAAATCATGTGTAGCCGAATTTTCGCCATACGAAAGATTTTGAAGTAATAAACAACTTGGAAATAAATAATTTGAAGGATATTCGGTATAATGGGTCGGAAGAGGAGGTCAAGAGCTACAATTTGAACTGGCTATGTGTTGAAAAAATTGATATAGTGGGGGCGTATTGACCGTGAAAATAATTATTTGACGTTTAACTCCAGAAAAACGTTGAAAAAATAGTATAAATGGGTTATCTATTCAAAATTTGATCTTGCAGATTTATAGAAAAAAATGAGCGCTTCCATGAACTAGAGTGAAAAGTCCAAGAAAATAGACGCGGGGGCGTAATCTATGTCATAGAAAATTATGCATAGTCGAATTTTCTTCATACGAAAGATTTTGAAGTAATATACAACTTGGAACATGATAATTTGAAGGATATTCGGTATCATGGGTCAAAAGAGGAGGTCAAGAGCTACAGTTTGAACTGGCTATGTGTCGGAAAAAGTGATATTGTGGGGGCGTATTGACCATAAACCAATCAATCGACGTTTGATTCCAGGATAACGTTACAAAAATTATATAAATGGGTTATCTATTCAAAATCTGATTCTGCAGATTTATAGAGTAAAATGAGCGCTTTCATAATCTGAGGTGAAAAGTTCAAAAAAATAGACGCGCGGGCGTAATCTATGTCACAGAATAGTATCTTATGCAACTAGTGCGTTAAATGCGATTTTACGCACCAGTGTGACAAGCTGGCACGAGTCGTCGGCGAAGCCGGCGAACGAAGGCTAGATGGTCACACGAGTGCGAAGAATCGTATTTCACGAGTTGCATACAATATTTTATGGCATAGTGATCAAACGCGAATTTTACGCATCGATTAGAGTGCGTAAAATCCGATTTCACGCACTAGTGCTATAATAATTGGGCAAAAACACTGGTGCGTAAAATCGCATTTAAGGCACGAAAATCGATACGTAAAATGAGCGTTTATGATCACGTATACCATAAAATTATATATATAATGGGTCGGAATAATGGTCGGTATAATGGGTCGGAAGAGGAGGTCAAGAGCTACAATTTGAACGGGCTAAGTGTTCGGAAAATTGATATTGTGGGGGCGTATTTACCATAAGAACAATTACTCAACGTTTGATTCCAGGATAACGTTAAAAAGATAAAATAAATGGGTTATCTATTCAAAATCTGATTATGCAGATTTATAGAGGAAAATGAGCGCTTTCATAATCTGAGGTGAAAAGTTCAAATAAACAGACACGCGGGCGTAATCTATGTCACAGAAAATTATGCATAGTCGAATTTTCTTCATACGAAAGATTTTGAAGTAATATACAACTTGGAACATGATAAATTTGAGAATATCCGGTATCATGGGTCAAAAGATGAGGTCAAAAGCTACAATTTCATTTGGCTATGTGTTGGAAGAATTGACATTGTGGGGGCGTATTGACGGTAAAAATAATTATTTGACGTTTGATTCCAGAAAAGCAATGAAAAAATAGTATAAATGGGTTATCTAGCCAAAATTTGATCTTGCAGATTTATAAGGAAAATGAGCGCTTTCATAATCTGAGGTGAGAATTCCAAAAAAATAGACGCGGGCGTGTATTATACGTCATAGAAAACTTGCCGCGTTGCCGAAAATCATTTTTCTCCAATTTTCTATCCGACAAACAACTCAGAAAATGATGATTTGAAGAACATGTGGTGTGATGAATCGAAAGAGAAGATCGAGGGCTATAATTTATACGCATCATGATGTCGATTGATATCTAGTTACAATAAATTAAAAGTACAACTTATTAAAACTGAATTGAATATTGAAGATTATAGAATATTTTGTAGATTTTCTAATTACAATCCACACGAAAGACTCGAGCGAGCGACAGCGAGCGAGAGATTATTGCTTGTTCATAATATATATGATGTATGGGGCTCTAGTGCCAGCGTGTGGACACGTATTTTGATATTTCGATTTTTCGATTTCGCTCCATCATACTCGATTAATTTTAGTTGAGACTGATATAGAGACAATATTTCAATGTCTTATGAATGCCAGGTTCTGTTTATCGACTTCCAATTGTTGATCGCAAATATTGAAAAATTTATCAATAAAAAATATGTAAAACGAGCAATAATCTCTCGCTCGCTCAAGTGTTAACTATGGGCATTTATACGATAGTACCATTTACAATAATAAATCATATAGAAAACAATTGAATGATCTTTTCAATTTACTCATTCATCAGGCCTAAAATCGCAAAATCATTTGAAACAAATTTTATTGCTCGATAGTATCGTAGATACGGTTCGCATCATATGACTATTTTCTAGATTATTCAATGGTCTCCCCATGACAAAAACAACAACAATTTTGTTTAATGAATTTTACACCCACGAATACAAATAATCTAATTTTCCACGATATATAATGGATGTGTTCAATCGATTCTATCGATTAGTAACAGCAAAATTTTCACCATAACACTATTTCATATTTCGTTTTAATCATCATCACAATACAAGTTACTAAAACATGATTTTTCTTTTACGTTACAAACGTCACATACGTTTACGCATAAATTTTAAGCAATGTTCAGCATGATTTATAAAAGCCTATTGAATGATTGGTCAGATTCAAATGAGCACTACACTACTATTTCTACATTTTGCGCCCACGCACCAATTTTTTTGAAGTTTTAACCGTGGAACATCAAAACCCTTCCAAGGATCCTTCGATCAGTTCGACCCAAGTTTGCACCACACAATTATTTCATGGTTTTTTTCGATGGTTTATCGGCTGAGAAAAAAAAATGTAAGCTGCATTTTTACATTTCTAACACCCGCGCATCAATTTTTTCAAATTATACAATAAGGGAAATGAAAGTGCCGGTGATTTACTTTCGATCGATCTTATCAGTTTTCATGTGCGTCGACTCCTTAATTAATATTTTTTTTCCATAAATAAACTTCCGGGAGGATTAACTTTATATTATAATATAGATACGGGTAATTTTAAAATCTCAATTTATCGATTTACTCAATCAATGTCGATTACTCTCAAATTCGATCAATATGATGAAAAGTTTTGATAGTAATCTTATTACTTGTATGTTTGTTTTTTCACCCTCCATTATTCAAAATTCGTTATAGTTTCGATCTTTGAGGGCCAATCCGTGATGTGGAGCTCAAATGAAAACTCCATATTTATTTGTATTTTGCGTGGTTTTGCCAGCTTGGTTCGCCGGCCTTATCAGACTATTCTGTATCTTCCTTTCTATTCAGTGTGTGTGTGTTATACATGTGATTGTGAAGCATATCGGAAATAAGTCTTTTATTATAATTTTATCCTCCATCCAAATTTTTAATATTGTTCCAATCAAAACTATGGGTACTATTTTTGACGATATGAAGTGGTACAGGCAGTAGGTTGTTCTTACATTTTTGATGTTCAGGAATTCTTTCTTTCAATTTTTGTTTCGTTCCGCCTATGTAACATGCAGAACAATCTTTACAATCAAACTTATAAACCACACCGGTCTCTTATTCCCATTTTTCAGTTTTATCTTTGCCAAGCTTAATTACAGCTTAATTACATATGAGAGTTTGTAATTGACGAGAAGGTCAGTACGAATACCGAATTTTTTCATCGAACCAGTAACCTTGTTGAAGAATCTTTTGTGGTAAAGAATTGATAACGTAAACAATGGTTGTGTATTATTACTATTGCATTTTTTTTTGTTGAAAACCTTATTGAACGGAGTCTATCATTAATGCCGGAATCTATGAATTTTAAGGGGTAGTCATTCTCTAATAATATGTTTTTTATTTTATTCATGTTTTTAGTATGGAAACGTTTTTCTGAAAGTCGTATGGATCTGTCTACTTAAATTGAAATAATGTTACGTTTTTGCTGGGTTGTGTGGTTTGAGTCAAAATTCAATATTCTGCATATACATGTCGGCTTTTGATACTAATTTGTAATCAAACAATTTTTACTTTTGATGATCGATAAGTCCAAAAAATTTATCGAGTTATTATCTTCAAGTTCATGTTTAGACTTCAAATTTTCATTATATTCATTCTCACCTTTTGTAAAATAAGAGTTCACTGATTGAAGAGTTGATTGTAAAGATTGTTCTCTATGTTGAAGTGTGGTTTGAGACCACCCGTTAATAGCTGTTCACAAAATGAAAGGCAGCTATATGAGTTAATACTCATTAATAGTACCAATCAAAGTGATATACATAATTTTCTTGGCGAAATTATAAAAATGATGTGAATTTTAGGCAAATCAACCCAGATATATATGTCGCCCACCCTATACATTTTAACATGGTTCTCTTAAGTCGCTCGTTGGAGTGTCGCAGCCTGCCTGCACACATGCAACTTACGTAGTTATAGTATTCCGCTTTCTCACAAAAGCAGAAACGTGGCAACGGCCCTCGAGCCACGAGCGGATGTTCGGCGACGCGCCGCATCTAGAGACGCGCCGCGCCGTATCGGAAAATCTTTATGGCTTTTCCGCGTAGCCGGACTGCCTGAGTTTCACTTTCGGCGGATGCAACTCTTGAGGGACGCAGCCCTCCAAGGAAAGCGACTGCCTGCGTGCAGTCACCCTGTTGAAAAAAATCGACTGGATTTCCAGCTGGATTTGCACTGGATTCCAGCTGGATCCCAGCTGGATTTGGGCTGGATTCCAGCTGGAAACAAAAAATCCAGGTGAAATGATGCAGGGAAAATCCAGTGAGTTTCCCGAATAATCCAGCTGGATCCTGAGATAATCCAGCTGGATTTCACTAGAATTAGGGTTATATCGTTATTATAGACCCAGCAGATTTCCCGGATAATCCAGCTGGATTTTTCGACAATCCAGCTGGATTTTTTCGGTTTGAGAGCACCGAGCTACGGCGTCGAATCCAGCTGGATTATGAACGAATCCTGCTGGATTTTTTCGGTTCTAGAACAGCGGGCTACGGCGGCGAATCCAGCTGGATTATCGAAAAATCCAGCTGGATTCGACGCCGTAGCCCGCTGCTCCCAAACCGAAAAATCCAGCTGGATTCGTTCATAATCCAGCTGGATTATTCGGGAAACTCACTGGATTATCCCTGCATCACTTCACCTTGATTTTTCGTTTCCAGCTGGAATCCAGCCCAAATCCAGCTGGAATCTACCTGGAATCCAGTCAAAATCCAGCTAGAATCCAGCGTAAATCCAGCTGGAATCCAGTGCAAATCCAGCTGGAAATCCAGTCGATTTTTGCTTTCTCAAAGAGAAAGCTTTGTAACGGGGTAAAAATCGACCCACCGAATCGGACTTCGGGACCTCGATTTTCGTAATCTACGGGTCGAAAAACATGGAAATCCGAAAATGTCTGTATGTATGTACGTACGTACGTACGTGCACTTTTTTTTGTCGTACGATAACTCTCGAAGGAATTGTCCGATCGTCCTGAAATTTTGCACACAGGTTAGTCGCCGCAAAATCTCGGTCGAGTTCAATTTTCAGCCAATTCCGTTGTTTATTTCTCTAGCAACCGTTGCTAACGTGTTTTTGATAAAAGCTCCAAAAATCATCATCAATGCACGATGGGTCTCGAATTCTTTCGACGATCGATGAGAATCGATAAGACATTCATTTTGGAACAACCATTGTTTATTCTCCTAGCAACCGTTGCTATGGAGATACAAAATTCAGCTTCAGACTGACTTTTTTTTTGTCGTACGTTAATTTTCGAAGGAATGGTCCGATCGTCCTGAAATTTTGCACACAGGTCGGTCACCGGCAGATGTGAACCGAGTTCGGTCTTCAGCAACATCCGTTGTTTGATTCCATGGCAACTGTTGCTGGCGTGTTTTCGATAAGTTCCCATATAATTCATGATAAATGATCATTTGGGTTTGTATATTTATGGGATTCTATAACAATCAAAGAGACCTTTCCCGTATAAACCATTGTTGATGTCTCTAGCAACCGGTGTTTATATCGGTTGCAACCGTAACTAGGGAATGGGAAAAGTCAGTTGGAGGTTCATTTTTGGAACTGTTGATGACTAAGAAGTAAGAACATCGAAGCTCCGACATTTACCATAGCAACCGTTGTTTACGTCCTTAGCAACCGTTACTATGGAGTGTGAAAAGTCAGTTGGAGGTCCATTTTCGGAACTATTGATGACTAAGAAGTAATAACGTCGAAGTTCCGACATTTACCATAGCAGCCGTTGTTTACGTCCTTAGCAACCGTTACTATGGAGTGGGAAAAGTCAGTTTGAAGTCCATTTTTGGAACTATTGGTGACTAAGAAGTAAGAACATCGAAGCTCCGACATTTACCATAGCAACCATTGTTTACGTCCTTAGCAACCGTTACTATGGAGTGGGAAAAGTCAGTTAGAGGTCTATTTTCGGAACTGTTGACGACTAAGAAGTAAGAACACCGAAGCTCGGATATTTACCATAGCAACCGTTACTATAGAGTGGAGGAAATGAGTTAGAGGTTCATTTTGCTTTCTCAAAGAGTGGTGATTAATGCAAGTTGAGGTTCAATTGCAATACTTTGAGAAAGCATACTGCTGAGGCACTTGGCAGCGGTTTTTTCAACAGGGCAGTTCTTGATGTGACCTTATCCTAGATATAGATTTCCGAATGGTCTTTCAAAGATTGGAAGACAAAGAAAGAATTAATAGATTCACACGCGCTCTCAAACCAGAAATCCGGCCATTAGTCATGACAAAAAATCCCATGACCCTTAATAACGCATTTCAATTTGCGATGTATGAAGAAAAAAATACTTAGGGAAGACAAGATGTTAAGAGAAAAACAGAGAAACAGGCGAGATGAGTCGCACGCGAAAAGTCGTGAATCAGCAAGCAGAACTGCTGATAATTTGCGCCCTATGCATCAAAGGGATGCGAGAGACATTTGCGATTCTTGCGGCATTCCTGGGCATAGAGAGGAAAAGTGTTTCAAAAAATACCCTCATTTGAAGAATCCAAATTTCCAAAAAATTCTGCCTCAGGGCAAAGACCCGCCGAAGAAAATACACGAAATGCAGGAGTCATACACAACTCATCAGCCACACGAAATATCGGAGATGGAGCTCTCCGATTCGATAGAGCGGACGCATTATTGTTTACCCGATAAACAGGTTCTGGCAATACTTGGATTATACTGGTAAACTTATTATAATTTGTGCGGTAACTTATGGCATTTTCAAATGCAGATTGTTTAAAGCCCTAAAGATGTTGGGAATAAGTTTTATGCCAAAATGTGCTGCTGTGAAATAAAATATTATAAGAACACCAACGTTGTTCATGCGCCACAAGCTCCATCATACATAGCAACCTATCAATCTGAAGCTACTACGATCAAATCCGTTGACTTAGCGTCGAATCTGGATAATTATAAGTATACACCGTTATTAAAAGGACAGAATGAAATGTAATATTCGAAATCATATTTCACTGTTAAGCTTTAGTTATAAACTTACACGCCATTGGGTTCAGTTTCATTTAGTTTCATTTAATTACAAGGCAATACTTAATTCAATATATATAACACTCCGTGCGATAATATGTAGAATAGACAACGAAAAAATTACCTCTGGAATTTTTTCTAACCTATTGGGAGGGGGTGTCGCCCACCCTATACATTTTAATATGGTTGTTTCAAGTCGCTCGTTGCAGTGTCGCAGCCTGCCTGCACACATGCAACTGACGTAGTTATAGTATTCCGCTTTCTCACGAAAGCAGAAACGTGGCAACGGCCCTCGAGCCACAAGCGGATATTCGGCGATGCGCCGCGCCGTATCGGAAAATCTTTATGGCTTTTCCGCGTAGCCGGACCGCCTGAGTTTCACTTTCGGCGGCCGCAACTCTTGAGGGACGCAGCCCTCCAAGGGAAGCGACTGCTGGCGTGCAGTCACTTCTTAATGTGACCTTATCCTAGTCGGAGGCTCTGTCAACTAGACCCGCGCGTTTCAATAAATATAGTTACATATATTTACGAATCACGCTACGCTTATTATTATCAATTCGCCCGTCCCACGATCCTCCTGTGAACTTTCTTACATATATGCCCATGTATAGCTTCCTCAGTCTGAAGTCATATAAAGCTCTAAACTAAGTCAGCGCTGGAACATCGAACTTTAGCGGTAGCTTCCACTAGTGCCAGAAAACATATCTGTTGAGTTTGGCTGAATTTAATGATTCAAAGGCATGATATTCTCACTGTAAATATCAACATAAACTTTATATATTTCAGATTGAGAAACATTAATTGGAAGAAATATTGGAATAGCTCCAAAATATGAATATGACCATTTTGAAGATATCGAACAGGGATATGTTCGTATACCTTGATAAGTGAAATATAAGTGGGTGAACAGAGCCAAAGTGGCTCAACCTTGTTTAAGTAAATAGTGCAGCTAATCAGGATGGAGGATTCTGGTATTAAACAATTTTATTTTTATCTTTTGATGTAATACAAGATTATATGTGAAATTCAGATAATGAATATATTGACGATGAGAAAGAAGGAAGGAAGTCCATTATCGGCAATCAGCAATAAATAACGCAACGTTATTCCAAGGAGGAAAAAGGGGAACGACAAGAATTATTAACGTGGTTGAGCGAAAATTAATTTTTTTTTTCCACGTGGTCCAGGTCGGTGCGAGAAAAAGTGGGTTGATAAGTCAGAGCGCCGGCGCATGGTAAAACAGAGTGGCTGTATGGTAATTAGATTCGAGTCTTCTTCTTCTTTATCGCTATTGGCCGTGGACTCCATCTAGGAGCTCCGAGTTGCCACAGTTCAAATGTAATGCTCACAGCGGAGCGTGATTTTTTGTTTGTTTTTGTCCCTATAGTTGCAATATAATGCATTACAACTGGCCCTACAGTTTTAGGTGGGTTCCGAACCACCGAGCCGCGGTGTGAATTTCAATGCACATGAAAAAATCAGAGGTGCACGCCGGGATTCGAACACAGACCCTGTAGGCGAGAGTCAGGAGAATTAGATTCGAGTGGTAATGTAGAGTCCAGTTATCTATCTAGTGTTTGAATTTTGTGCGGGAAGATTTGAATTCAAAATAGAGGACTTAGTAATTTTTCGGAACTTAGAATTTGTTTTTCTCTGATGATTGAAACATTGTTAACGGAACGACATCGTTGTTATTTCTCAATAACAAGGAACGGATAATAAGTAAACAATTAATTATAATTGTTTACTGATCAAATTGCTCGAATAATTATTCGAGTTCGCCGATTTTTGTATTATTTTTGGAATTGTGTTGGACATCGAGGGAGCACTTTTGCTGTAACAAATTTTTGTTTTTGGATAATTAACTTATTTGTTAATGAACGATTGGTTGGTTTGGTTGTTTTCTCATCGGGTCCGGCCAATTTTGGGAATTATTAAATCGTGCACAGTGGAACGAGCTCGTTGTTACTAACTTGTTTCGATTATTTTTAAATTTAATTATTTATAATTTTTTTTGTTATTAATTATTTTTCAAATTTAATGCTTCTTTTTTTTTCTTCTTCTTCGAGCGTGAGTGGTAAATTTCTTTTGGGTTTTTTTTCTTTGCTTTCGGTTATTTCAATTTTCAATATATTGAATATTCGGATGGTTAGGGTTTTTAGCACATAACCAGTGGACGAACGATCATTGGAAATTGAACCAAACCAGATAATATCCAAACAGTATAACTGAACGAACTAGACAATAATACATAATAGTATTGGTATTGTATGATTATGTATAGTGATTAATATTGTACTTCACATATATATTTATTGATATCGCACCATTGTTGTCCCCAACGGAGTTTACACTCCTTTTTCCTGCATTATTGCGATTTAAGTGATATATTTTATTATTTACAATATACATGCGCATATTCAAGACGGAGAATAACTGCCACTGAGAACATGGCTCGAAGTATAAAGAGACGATATTGGATTTTGTAGAATTTCAGCAGAACGGGTGACAGCGTGTATGAGCGGGTCGTAGCGAGTGAAGAGATTTTTCGAGTTAATTAATACAATCACACTGTTCTGCTGACTAATTTGTACTATTTTGTTGTTGGTTTGTTTGATATGTACTGTGGAAGCAAAGTCAAATAACTTTCTTTTGTTTCCTTTCAGTTCTATTTCACAATTGGATTTGTTTAGTGTGTTCCGACGCGTGTTTAGAGATCGCATTTATTTCAAATTTGTTTTTCTTTAGAATCAATTAACTAGTTAAAATGGCGGTGCATGAAATTGTACAAAGAGGCCATGGAGGAGTTAATGAAGGTAGATAAATAGAATGAACGGCACAAAGCAATAAATAAAATGAATGAAAAAACAGTTCGCAGAAAACTGGAAAAAGCGGAGATCGCAGTAACGGGAAAACTGCGGACACAAAAAGAACGGTTGCTGAGGTGGGAAATGAAGCAAGCAAAAGTCGAGGATGTGCCGTGGTTCGAGGACGATAAGAAGGATCATGCGCGTACTATGTTAGAACGAACAATGATCAGCGATGAGTCGAGAACGAGAGCGAGAATATGGAGAATACGGATACGGAAGAGACAAGTAAGAAAGCGGAGAACATCCTCGATTATCTTAAGGTACCAGAAGGAGTAACAATGATACCGGGGATAGAAAAATTTATTCTGGAAAATTGGTCAGCGCTCGGGAAGGTACCGTTGCCGAGGAAGAGAATAGCAAAACCAAACACGAACGACCTAGACGATCCGAACATATAGTCCGGAAGCATTAGCGAGTCCGACGCGAGAACAAGCACGCGTATTAACCAAAGAGAGCGACGAAAGAGCACATTACGCAAGTCGGAGGGTCGCATATCATTACAAGTGAGCCACGGATGCATTAAAACAATGCATGATTGGAAACTGCGGTTCGCGGACGATGGATCTGTCGACGCGTTGGAATTCATAGAACGACTGGATGACTACAGAACAAGTGTAGATATCCCTGATGCTGCGTTGCTGGCGGCGATGCCCAGCATACTCCACGAAGGCGCAGCGGATTGGTTTCGAACAATGAAAGCGGAAAATCAGAACGTGGCGCAAATTTAAAAAAGCCTTCAAACACAGATTCGTAGTCAAAATGGACGACGAGGACGTGTGGGAGGAATTGCGAGCGCGGAAACAGCATGAATCAGGAAAGATTTCGACATTCCTGTCGAAATTCAAAGCCATCGTCCGCTATTTCAGAGTTGTGCCAACGGAAGCGAGACAAGTCGATAGAGCTTTCCGTAATTTACTGCCTGCATACAGAAGCGCTATGCTTCACATGAGGATAAAATTCTATAGAGACCTGGAACGAGCAGGCAGAGAATACGAGAAGGTCTGAGACTTAGATGCGCGTTATGAGCTACCGCCGACTGAAGTCACGAATACCTTCAGCTGCGTACGAGTGCGAAAAAAGGGGGATCAATATTGGGGATCCGGGAGTCTGAAAGCAGGCGCGGCAACGAGGAGAGTTCTTCAGAAGAAACAAAAGAAAAGGAAGCACAGAAGAATGAGAATACGATAGAGAAAGCAGAAGTCGCTGCGGTGACAAACGAACGAACGGGCAATCAGAAATTAGCAAGCTGAAGGAGCTGCTAATGGAACTGATGAAAGACCGACAGAGCAAACGAGCGCAATGGAATAGCGGCCAATCGGGGCCACCACAACACAGGGAACGCGCACGCGCCGAGAAATGCAAACGGGCCCATGGGGGGACCTAGTAACACGTTTGTGGGAGTGTGTTTTTCCTTTCAGAAACACAGGGCAGCGGACACTACTCACGCAATTGTCCGAATAAGGTTCAGGGGTCGTTTTATTGCGAAACACCGGGAGTCGAATATGACTCGTATTTCGTGTGCCCTGGACTTAAATCGCTGGCGAGAGAAGGGGAGCGGCAGTGTGTTGAAGTCCCACGCGCTCTACGCCGTCACAGATGGGACGAGTCAGCAGATTGCGAGCCTCCGAAATGGAAAAGAGGGTCCGACTAATATCAACTTGGAACGAGCGGAGACTTCAGCGGTGACGAATGCAATTGAGGAGTTTGAAAACTAGAAAAACCAGTTAACGAATGCAACGATTCGAGGGGATGGCGCGAAAGAACGAGCGGATGAAAAAACGGCGAAAACTCAAGAACAGGTTGACGAATCTGACTCGCGAGCTCTGCCGAGGAATCAGCTTGGGTCGAGTTTGATCGTAACGAGTAAGGTCGTCGAAAAAGACGACAAAAGTGTCAGTAAAAATTGCGGGAAAGATACCAATAGAGCGCCTTAAGCTGATTACAGCGCAGAGCCGAGTCAGAAGGTACCTGCAAAACTGATCGACGAGTGTGCGAGTGAAAGCAAGAACGAGTCCCGGAGCCGTGGCAAAAGGCAGCAGTGCACACTGGTAACGGCAAACAAACGGAAGACCGGGAAATATCGCAGAGTGTCGAGTGAGAGTAACGTGATAGTGAACGACGACCCCAGCGGCAGTAATGTTGCGCCCAGCGCTGGGCACACCAGGGGAGCGAACGATCACGAGAGAGTACCTGATCCAGAGGGGTCAGAAACGAGTAAGTGTCGATCAGCATTTCAACGGGCGCAGACTGCAGACTGCTCCGGACACACGCGACCTACGGAAGCGTATGAGAAATTGCTGATCGAAAGGCGAATGAGACGCGCAGCAAATTCCGACGAGGATGAAATCGACTTTGAGGTCGAGAAGACGAACCAGTTGCGGGAATGGCGAGGAGCAAAACGCTTTTTGTTGGAAAACTGGATTAGTGAGGAGAGCGCGGTCAAAAGTACCGAGGATATAGGTGGCCAGCACACAATCGCGTCCGGTAACGATGCAGTATGCGCCCATCTTGTCCAAGGGAATACGAACGAACGAACGGGCATCGGTGATCCACACATAATGTACGATGCGACCACCAAGAGTTTGGAAAGGGGGAGGAGGGTGGTTTACCCCTCAGAGAACGATGGAGGTGGCACGCGGTGTGCCATAAGCTTACCGGCAAAGTCGCCACAGGAGGCCCTGGTCAGCACAGAGGCGTGCGACCGGGCGTAAAAAGAAAAAAAAAAGAGAACGATGTCTGAGGAACCTGGTTTCCCTGAAAACATCCCCTCTCTCTACGCGGGGTCGCATGAGCCTGAGTTGCGGACCGTGTGGTCCGGTTTAGAGGGTTCCGGGAGAGAGGACGAGCACCGGGAAGCCGAGACCGACGACAACACCGCAGCCGAGCCACCCGAGCCGTGCAGCAGAGCGAGCGAGATGAGAGAGAAAGAGAGAGAGAGAGAAAAAGAGAGAGAGTCGACATACAAGGCTTGGCGGTGTGCGCGTCGTGGTCCCGGTGTTCCCCCCCCCCCTCGAGTACATCAGTGTGTTGACGAGCGCGCCACACACTACCCCAAGAACGACGGGCTCCGGCCCTGGCCCGGGCCTTTCCCCTTGCCCCCCCCCCCGTTACGCGGCACGAACGAACGCGCGCGGAGGCGACTCCGTTCGAGTCCCCGCGCGCCGGCCGTCCCCCCCCCCTCTACGCGAGAAGCCCGTGCTCCCGAGTTGAGCTAGCCAAGGCATTCCCGGCGCCCGTAACAAATACGAAGTGCCCCGGCGTAGAGCCAATCCCTGCGCGGTCCCTAATGCAACCCGGTGTGAACGGGCACCAGGCCACAACACTTTATTCACCTTGTGATGATGAATCTTGGTGGCCTATGTCTTCGTTGAATTGTTGTCATTGCTTTGACTGGATGAGTCTTCTTTCGGGTGACCTGTACCTCGTCCCCGAGTGCAGCCTCTGGGTAACTTCCCTCTGTTATTGCCCCTATGGGCTCCTCGCTGACCACGGTTTGGGTAACTTCCTTTGCCTCTATTGAGCAATGGTGAATTCCAGCATTCCTTTTTGTAATGGCCTTCTTTGCCACAGCCATAACAGGTTCCTCTGGTTCCAGTGTTGAACGTACTCACATTTCTCTTGTGGTCACTCTCACTCTTGGTCATGTTTTTTGCTTGAATTTTTGATTTAACAAATTCAAGTGTTTGCTGTTCCTTTTGAATCACATTAATAAAATCTCCAATGAAACTGTAGTTTGGTGGCAGTGCTCTGAGCAGATATCTCATTTTCTCTTGCTCGTTCAGCGACCCACCTGCTGCTTTAAACTTATTACATCCTTGTTCGAACTCCAGAAAGAAATTTTCAATTCTGTCATAGTTTTAGATAATTAGAAGAATCTATAGAGTAAATTATCTATAGAGTAAGAATCTATAGAGTAAATTATCTAATAATCTAAAATTATTAGATAATTCACTCGAATACTACGAGAGTACTTGGATTGGTCATAGAAATCGCAACAATAGTCGCTCAGAAACACTGTTTTGTATTGAAATGTGGAATAATTATAATGATGTTCTGAATCATTTATCAAGAACAAATAATGCTATAGAGGGGTGGCACAATGGATTTGCTCATCGAGTAGGTAGACATCACGCTAATATGGATGAGTTTATTGATTGCTTGAAATCAGAACAAAGTCCTACGGAGTTTAACATCAACCAATTAACCCATTAGCGCCCAAACGGCTCGACGACCGCTTTTTTGAGCGACAGATTCCATCTGGTTATAATTGTTCAAAAAATTTGGAAAGAATATTTTCTTGTGCGAAATTTTGTCAGCTTTCCGATCCCGTTATTTTCTCTCGATTAAATGAACGCCCTCATTGTTATAAACAATTAATTGCAAAGAAAACATGAAATTTCGAGTCAACATTTTCTTCGTGTCAACCATAGAACATGGAAACCGGTTGCAACGAACCCCGAAGAGTGAATTTCGAGCGTCCATGGACCTTAAACTGAAATTTGGAATAGTTGTGATTGTTCAAATTATTTTTGGAAGACCCTGAATGGCGGCCGGTAGGAAAAATTGTAGCCTTCAACTTGGCAATTGTTATTCTCGAAAACTATAGATCAAATCAAAAAATTCTTAGGAACAAAAAAGTCTTAAAAGTACTTGAAGAACACTCTCGAATTTTTTTTAGAATTTTTTGATGAAATTTTTCAGAATTGCTTTTTTATATTTTCAAAAAAACGCAAATTGCTTCAAAACTTCTTAAAAAGTTTGAGAATGTTCTATGAGTAATTTTAAAACTTTTTTGTTTCTAAGAAATTTTGATTTGATCTATAATTTTTGAGAAAAAAAATAATGAAATTATTTTTTAGAAATTTTTCTGTGCGTTTCTTAGCCGGCAAATCGACTATTGTTCACTAAGCCTGATAGAATTTATTATTCATCGTTTGTAAACTTGTGGACGTTAAGAAATAATAATACGTTTGAAAATCGTTTTGCCTAATACGAGCGTTGCTCCGCGTCGTGCTTAAGTCATGAATACCAACACGTTCAGTATAGTTTCTAGTATACGACCGCGCTGATCGTACGAATTCTTTTTGTAATTGTTTATTCTTGTCGAGATTTATTAACCCTACTTTCTGTCTTTTGTTGTTCATTTGGTTGGTTCATGTATATCTTACTATTATATAAAGAGGAAGCCGTTTTTTTGTTCGCATTTGGCTCCAAAACTACTGAATCGAATGTTACCAAATTTTGACAGTAGCTTCATTGCACACGCCAGATGGTTATAGGCTATGCAAAACGTTGAAAAATACATTATTTAAATGAATAAATAAATAGTCGAACTACTACTTCTTGGCGTATTAACCGCAGAACCCCCGAATGGCAGGCACGGCGCCTGCGCGGAAAGTAGTCCCTCCGCCCGCCGACCCAGGCTACAGCGACGAGCTTCGCGCCTTCTCCACTAGGCGGCTGAGCGCTATCCGCAACAGAGTTGAGCTGCTTCACTTATAAGTAGAGCATGAAAGTGCATAGATATTGTCTCTCCCTTTGGAGAAAATTTCTCGCATATATATATATATATATATTATGCGAAAACACGATTGAGCGGATTGGGTCGTCAGACTCGGTCTGCAAATCGAATGTCAGTACATCGTAGAGCAGTCCCAGAGCAAACCAGAGTCCATGTGGCAGGTTACAGAACTGCTTTTGAATATAATTGTTTTTTGAATTATATTGATTCAAAAGATGTGCAAATTGGTTCAATGGATAAAATATGCAATCATTGCTTCGCCAAAAAATGGAATGATGAAGCCGCAGGCATGTGTGTGCAGAGGAGGCAAAGTTTCTCTTTTACAACTTGAGGAACCTCCTGATCCCTACTGATTTACCTTTTCAATTTAAGAGATTACAATTCCCTATAAAAATTTCTTTTGCTATTACAATTAACAAAGCACAAGGGCAAACGTTTAAATACGTTGGAATTGATTTACGTATAGAATGCTTTTCCCATGGTCAATTATACGTTGGATTCTCTAGGACAGGTAAATCTGAGAATCAATTCATTCTATTACCACATAATAAAATAACTACAAAGAATATTATTTACCCAGAGGTCCTTTGAATTCAGAAAAAATCCAGTAACAAATGAAATTCTATGTTTATGAGATACAAATTTTGTTGTTCCCAATTACACGTATCGCGGGCGAAGCCGCGACGGGGGATGCTAGTGGTAATATATTTCCATAATTGAGTACTTTCATACGTTTCCCTTGTTCCCCATGTTTCTGAATGAAGTGACAACCCGTCATACCTTAAGTTGGTTCCGAAAGAAATCAAAATCGTGTTATTCCATGTGCGACGTTGTATCCGCTCCGCAGATGGAAGAAGAGTAGAGTAATCATGACTGAACGCCTCTTTCTTGGTCTGTTCCATGGCGCACGAGAACCGAGGTGAATGCGGGAAGAACGAGTAGAGTGGAGCAGTAATACACGAGACACGACCGTAGGAAAGAAAAATAAGGGAGAGAAAGAGAGATTGCGGGAGAGAAAGCGAGTGTGAGAATAGCGAGGAGCGGGGCCATAGCGTAAGGGGCGCACGGCTACTCCGGCGCGCGAGCTAGGAAAGGCGCGGCTAGGGGATTTTTGTTGGCGCCGCGGCGCGGTGCGACCGAGTGGAAGCTGGCAGTTCTGCATCGGCTTCCGCCATTGCAACATGCGTAGCAATCGATGGCGAGCAGGAGTGCAGCGCGATCCTGAATATGCGAGAGGGAGAGAGAGAGAGAGAGAGCCAGGAGGAGGAGCAGCAACAGCAGCCAAGCAGCCAAGTAGGAACCGACGGCGGAGAGACGAGCTGGAGGAAAGATTAGATTAGATTAGATTAGATTAGATTTATCATCCTGTACATTATGTTGTAAAATTTTATAAGTTTCGTATATGCATAAGTGTGTTTACACAGTAATATTGAAAGTTACAGTTTATTGTTCTCATTTTTAATATGTTTTAGAGCTAATCGAGCTAACTTATAGACTGTGTCAGAAATTGTAAAAATAGATTTTTACGATCAGTAACGCTATTTTCAGATTCAGATTTGTCTTATTCTCTGTACATTGTGTTGTACAATTTTGTAAGTAATGCAATGTAACTAAAATCATATGTTTAAGGGGTAATATACCTTTGTGACTTTTTTTCTTCGATTTTTTTTATTGGCTTGAACACTCGATAAACTATCTAAGAATGATATGAAGAGTCGATCAAGTGTAGGAAGAAATTCTAAGTGCCTCAAAAAATCGATTCTCTGAACAAAGTCGTATAGTATTAGTATTGTACTCAAAACTTTAAACGCGTTTATCTCGAAACCGTCTTTTTTGACACTAGCGTACCGATAGCGCCGTCAATTTTCAACCGATTGACTTCAAATTTTAAATGTTGCTTGCAAACATGATTTTTAAGGGAAGTACGAAGGATTTTTTTGATATTCTGATTTTCACCGATTTTATGGCCGATTTTCGATCGATTTTTTTGCGAAAAAAAATTAAAACTGACGTCATATTGCCCCAAATTCGAATTTCAAAAAAATCCTACTCACTTCCCTGAGTTTCCTATTTTACTTCAATACCCCGTTCGATTTTTTGTTCTAGGGTCAAAATTGTGACCTGTAGAGGTACGCTAGTGGAGAAAAAGTAAAAAAAAATTTTCTCTCTTCGACGAGCTGGTACGCCGCCATTTTGTATTTTTTAGAAAAAAGAAAGTGTGTTTTCTGTAGTTGGAGAGTAGTACTTTCATATGCAATACACCCCATATTCCTAAGATTCTTCCTGCGCTTATGGTGAGTGTATCATACTAAACGAGTGTATACTTAACACTAAAAAGGTGGACTAGGAAAATAGATATATTCTCAAAAGATTTAGTGATTGTTCCAATTCATCTTGGAGTTGATTGGTGTATGTCCATCATAGACTTAAGGGGGCTTCAGCGTTAGGTGCCGTACCAATGTGGGGCCCTACTGGGGGT
The DNA here is from genome assembly GCA_020882685.1 of Aphelinus atriplicis. Classification (NCBI taxonomy): domain Eukaryota; kingdom Metazoa; phylum Arthropoda; class Insecta; order Hymenoptera; family Aphelinidae; genus Aphelinus; species Aphelinus atriplicis. Next base: position 41,476,563 of record CM037074.1, on the reverse strand, counting down.
GCCTGAATTATTTTTCAAAATTCTCCGAATTATATCGTTTTAAAGTAGATCAGTCTTATCTTAGACTACTTATGGATGCTTGAAAAGGGAAAATAAATTATAAGTAAGTCAAGATTTGCACATAAACACTTGTCAAATTCATCAAAATCCACTTTTTTCAGTTCCACGATCTTATTTCGATGGTGACATACGATTTTCGTGATCATATTATAATCTACTTATAAAAACCTATTACTTAGAATTTTTTCAAATTTTTCTATACACCATATTTAGTTGAGAAGGGATTAATCGATTCTCGCCATAAGAGCCTATGTAAAAAACGTCATTTTTGTTATAGCGCTCATATGGAAATGACCATGTTGACCCATGATTTTTCTTTGTTGCAATTGAAAGTTGGTTGTGCTAGGTACATTCTATGAAAGTTTGAGTTCATTCTATAATAGAATAATTACTCGCTGAAGCCCCCTTAAGAGTAAAATCCATTCGTTATTATGACAGCATGGGTACGCCCAATACCAGATTCATAGAGGCATTGAAACAGTACCTCTTGGATGAGAGTATGGACAAGAAGAAACAACGTTATGATTTATCTTATAAAACTAAAGATTTCACCGAGGGACGTTTAAGATATGCTCATAGAATGGAAATTCCTTCATTTTTTTGTAACTTGCAGAAATGTAGGTTCAAGAAACATTGAACATCAAATCGTCGCCTCCGAGCAAAAAGGGGCCAACTAAGCGTCCCGAAGAAGAAGGGGCCAACTCGCTGGCCGGGCAAAAAGGGCGAGCCAACTCAGGCGTGTTTTGAATTTCACATAAAATTCAGTTCACGAATCTCTTGAGAAGTCTTATGCACGCTATGTGATAGCCGTAGAGCGTCTCTTTCAATGATTAGGTGATTTTCACGTAATTTACATGTCATCAGAATGTAATATGTCAAGTTAACTATTTACGTTAAACGGCTTTTGCTCGGTGGTTTCTTTTAGAAATTGGTATACATATGTTTTTGAGGTCGCTCATAGTGGATCCGGCCTGAAATTCTAAAAATTCAAATTAGAGCCTCTAATATCACCTGATAAAGATTTGGAAAAAAATTGAATTTTGTTGAAAATTGGTATACATGGGTTTTTGAGGACGCTGATTACCAATCCGGCCTCAGCTTTTGAAAAATCAGATTAGAGCCTCTAAGATCACCTGACAAAAATTTGGAAAAAAACTGAATTTTGTCGAAGATTGGTATACAAGGGTTTTTGAGGTCGCTGATCATGAATCCGGCCTCAGATTTTGAAAATTAAGAATAGAGCCTCTAAGATCACCTGACGAAAATTTGGAAAAAAATTGAATTTTGTCGAAAATTGGTATACATGGGTTTTCGAGGTCGCTGATTACAAATCCGGCCTCAGATTTTGAAAATCGAATTAGATCAAGCCTCTAAGATCACCTAACAAGAATTTGGAAAAAATTGAAATTTGTTGAAAATTGGTATACATGGGTTTTTGAGGTCGCTGATCACGGATTCTGCCTCACATTTTAAAAATTCAAATTAGATCAAGCCTCTAAGATCACTTAACAAAAATTTGGAAAAAAATTGAATTCTGTTGAAAATTGGTATACATGGGTTTTTGAGTTCGCTGATCACGAATCCGGCCTCAAATTTTGAAAATACAAATTAGAGCCTCTAAAATCACTTGACAGAAATTTGGAAAAAAAAATTGAATTTTGTTGAAAATTGGTACACATGGGTTTTTGAGGTCGCTGATTACGAATCCGGCCTCGGATTTGAAAAATTCTAGTTAGAGCCTCAAAGATTGGCGACCGAAATATTGAAAAGATACTGTATTTTTATGAAAACTAGCAATAATCTCTTGCTCGCTATTGCTCGCTCGAGTCTTTCGTGTGGATTTTAATTAAAATATCTACAAAATATTCTAGAATCTTTGATATTCAATTCAGTTTTAATAAGTTGTACTCTTAATTCATTGTAAATAGATATCAATCGACATCATGATGCATATAAATTATAGCCCTCGATCTTCTCTTCTGATCCATAAAACCACATGTTCTTCAAATCATCATTTCCCAAGTTGTGTATCGGATAGAAATTTGGAGAAAAATGGTTTTCGGCAACGCGGCAAGTTTTCTATGACGTATAATACGCGCCCACGTCAATTTTTTTGGATTTTTCACCTCAGATTATGAAAGCGCTCATTTTTCTCTATAAATCTGCAAGATCAAATTTTGAATAGATAACCCATTTATATTATTTTTTTAACGTTATCCTGGAATCAAACGTCGAATAATTGTCTTTATGGTTAATACGCCCCCACAGTATAATTTTCCCAACACATAGCCAGTTCAAATTGTAGCTCTTGACCTTCTCTTTCGACCTATCATACCGAATATTCTTCAAATCTTCAAGTTCCAAGTTGTATATTACTCAAAATCTTTCGTATGACGAAAATTCGACAATGCATAATTTTCTATGACCTAGATTACGCCCGCGCGTCTATTTTTCTGGACTTTTCACCTCAGATTATAAAAGCGTTTATTTTACTCTATAAATCTGTAAGATCAAATTTTGAGTAGATAACCCATTTATACTATTTTTCCAACGATTGTCTGGAACCAAACGTCAAATAATTATTTTTACGGTCAATACGCCCCCACAATATCAATTTTTTCAACACACAGCCAGCTCAAATTGTAGCTCTTGACCTCCTCTTTCGACCCATCATACCGAATTTTTTTCAAATCATCATTTTCCAAGTTGTTTATCACTTCCAATTCGTTTGTATGACGAAAATTCGACTATGCATAATTTTCTATGACATAGATTACGCCCCCACGTCTATTTTTCTGGATTTTTCACCTCAGATTATGAAAATGCGCGGGCTCCTCTATCGATCTGCCAGACCCGATTTCAAAATACTCTAAAAAAACATTGTTTCCAAGAGAAAAATATGGGAATCATAATTTGTGTACGGATTAATTTTAATACAATGTAGATATTCAAGCCCATTAGATATTCTTTCGATCAAACATACCCTAAATGGCACCAGATCATAATCTCACGTATTTATGTGAAAGCATAAAAATCGCAAAGTAAACTACCAATTTTAAATTACATACTTCACGCCCACGCATCAATATTTTTGATTTTTTCACGATGAATAATTGAAGCGCTAAATGAGCTCTATCGATACCTCCAATCAAAATGTTCATCACGACGCTGTTTCATTCATTTTACAACGGTTTTTGCGGCACAACATGATAAAAGTCAGTTTTTTCCATATTTCACGCCCACGCATCATTTTTTCCAAAATTTCCACCACAGAATAGGAAATATTTTCGATTGATCTATAAATCAGTGAAACTCAAATTTGCACCATACAACTATTTCAGTTTTTTCCAATGGTTTATTGGATACCAAAAAAGCGCAACTCAAATTTTACTATTTTTGATATCCACGCATCGTTTTTTTCGTAAATTTCAATGCGGAACATGATACCGCAGGCAATTTCCCTTTGATCCGTTTTATTTGTTTCTATGAAAGTCAACTCCTTCATTGAAAAATCTTTCCATGAAACTTCCGGGAGGATTAACTTTACAGTATAGTATAGAAGTGTAGATTAGTATCCATGGGTTTTTAAGGTCGCTAATTACGAATCCGGCCTTCGATTTTGAAAATTCAAATTAAAGCCTCTAAAATTGACGACCGAAAATTTGAAAAAATACTGGATTTTGATGAAATTGGTATCCATGGGTTCTTTTGAGCGTTGATTACACCTCGAGCTTTGGATGGAGATAAGCCTAAACCTTCAGCATCATCGATGGTAACAAAGAAACATCCATTTAGATGGTTTACTGAATAAAGAGGCATTTCTTCTACTCTGGTGTCAGCGAAAGTCGGTTGATTCCATTCAAAATAAACTTATGTTGGAAATGTAATAAGCATCGATCAAAATATGCAAAAATGTTTGTGGCAAGTATAATCTTCAATACTTGTACCAAAGGTTATGCTGTTACGCAAATAGAGTTTCACGGTATTTCACTCTAAACACTGTATATCAATTTTCTAGTTCTCATTTGTTCCGTTCTTTCAAAGGAACTTGTTGAACAAATCTACATTATATTAAAAATAATCCGTACACAAATTATGATTCCCATATTTTGCTCTTGGAAACAATGTTTTGTTAGAGTATTTTGGAATCGGGTCTGACAGATCGATAGAGGAGCCCGCGCATTTTCATAATCTGAGGTGAAAAATCCAGAAAAATAGACGTGGGGGCGTAATCTATGTCATAGAAAATTATGCATAGTCGAATTTTCGTCATACAAACGAATTGGAAGTGATAAACAACTTGGAAAATGATGATTTGAAAAAAATTCGGTATGATGGGTCGAAAGAGGAGGACAAAAGCTACAATTTGAACTAGCTATGTGTTCGAAAAATTGATACTGTGGGGGCGTATTGACCATAAAGACAATTATTCGACGTTTGATTCCAGGATAACGTTAAAAAATAATATAAATGGGTTATCTATTCAAAATCTGATCTTGCAGATTTATAAAGTAAAATGAGCATTTTCATAATCTGAGATGGAAAATCCAGAATAATAGACATGGAGGCGTAATCTATGTCATAGAAAATTATGCACAGTCGAATTTTCGTCATAGGAAAGAATTGGAAGTGATAAACATCTTGGAAAATGATAATTTGAAGAAAATTCGGTATAATGGATTCGGAAGAGGAGGTCAAGAGCTACAATTTGAACTGGCTATGTGTTGGGTAAATTATACTGTGGGGGCGTATTAACCATAAAGACAATTATTCGACGTTTGATTCCAGGATAACGTTAAAAAAATAATATAAATGGGTTGTCTATTCAGAATCTGATCTTGCAGATTTATAGAGTAAAATGAGCATTTTCATAATCTGAGGCGAAAAATCCGGAAAAATAGACGTGGGGGCGTAATATACGTCATAGAAAACTTGCCGCGTTACCGAAAACCATTTTTTCCAATTTTCTATCTGATAAACAACTCGGAAAATGACGATTTGAGAAACATGTGGTGTGATGGATCGAAAGAGAAGATCGAGGGCTATAATTTATATGCATCATGATGTCGATTTATATCTATTTACAATAATTTAAAAGTATAACTTATCAAAACTGAATTGAATATTGAAGAATATAGAATGTTTGGTAGTTTTCTTAATTGAAATCCACTCGAAAGACTCGAGTGAGCGACAGCGAGTGAGAGATCATTGCTCGTATATGAATATAATTATAATTGGTAATTTACACACAAATGCATGTATTAACTCTAAACGCGCGAAAACTAGAAGAATGTAATCACACTTGAAACGGTATTTTCTATAAAGTCAAATATGAGATGGTTTTTTATTTGAGTAACCTTCTAGAAGGATGTTTCCTTGTTACGGTCAACGATGTTGGAGATTTAGGCTTATTTCAATCTGAAGCTTTATGTGTAATCAGCGACCTAAAAAACCCATGTATACCAAGTTCCATTAGATTCCATTATCTTTCCAAATTTTTGGTCGGCAATCTTGCAGGTTCAATCTGATTTGAAGTTTAAAAATCTGAGGCCGGATTCATAATCGGCGATCATAGAAACCCATGTATACCAAGTTTCATTCAAATCCAGTATCTTTTCTAATTTTCGGTCCCCAATCTTAGAGGCTATGATTCGAATGTTTTAAATCTGAGGCCGGATTCGTAATCAATGACCTCAAAAACCCATGTATACCAAATTCCATCAAAATTCATTTTTTTTTTCAAATTTTCGTCAGGTGATCGTAGAGGCTTGATCTAATTCGAATTTTTGAAATCCGAGGCCGGATTCGTAATCAGTGACCTCAAAAACCCATGTATACCAAATTTTAACAAAATTCAATTTTTTTTCCCAAATTTTTGTCAAGTGATCTTAGAGGCTCTAATTTGTATTTTCAAAATTTGAGGCCGGATTCGTGATCAGCGACCTCAAAAACCCATGTATACCAATTTTCGACAAAATTCAATTTTTTTCCAAATTTTTGTCAGGTGATCTTAGAAGCTTGATCTAATTTGAATTTTCAAAATTTGAGGCCGGATTCGTGATCAGCGACCTCAAAAACCCATGTATACCAATTTTCGACAAAATTCAATTTTTTTCCAAATTTTTGTCAGGTGATCTTAGAAGCTTGATCTAATTCGAATTTTCAAAATCTGAGGCCGGATTTGTAATTAGCGACCTCAAAAACCCATGTATACCAATCTTCGACAAAATTCAGTTTTTTTCCAAATTTTTGTCAGGTGATCTTAGAGGCTCTAATCTGATTTTTCGAAATCTGAGGCCGGATTCGTGATCAGCGACCTCGAAAACCCATGTGTACCAATTCTCAACAAAATTCAATTTTTTTCCAAATCTTTATCAGGTGATATTAGAGGCTCTAATTTGAATTCTTAGAATTTCAGGCCGGATCCACTATGAGCGACCTCGAAAACATATGTATACCAATTTCTAAAAGAAACCCCCGAGCAAAAGCCGTGTAACGTAAATAGTTAACTTGACATATTACATTCTGATGACATGTAAATTACGTGAAAATCACCTAATCATTGAAAGAGACGCACTACGGCTATCACATAGCGTGCATAAGACTTCTCAAGAGATTCGTGAACTGAATTTTATGTCAAATTCAAAACTCGCCTGAGTTGGCCCCTTTTTGCACGGATGGCGAGTTGGCCCCTTCTTGCACGGACGGCGAGTTGGCCCCTATTTACACGGACTGCGAGTTGGCCCTTTTTTGCCCGGCCAGCGAGTTGGCCCCTTCTTCTTCGGGACGCTGAGTTGGCCCCTTCTTCTTCGGGACGCTGAGTTGGCCCCTTTTTGCTCGGAGGCGACGAAATGTTATTCTAAATTTTCACGATTTTCCTTCCGATTTTAATCAGCATTTTTTATACTACAAGCATAGTGGCTAGTTTTCTTTTACATGAAATGAATTCGTATGAAATAATCGCATCGTGGATAAATTACATCGGAAACTGTGAAACAATGGGCCCGTGGCAAGTACATGTATTCGTTAATTGCATTGACTGAAAATAATGGAAAAGAGAAGTGAAACAAAATAAATACATTTCAATTGAAGAATGGAAATAATATCATGATGTGGAATTGTAACATTCAAACGTTACAAGTTGTAATGTAAAAGTTTCATTCATGTATTTATCATTGGGATTCGGGATTCAAGTAAACGTTAGTTATATTATGAGAAAGAAAATTTTCCGAAAGAAAATCCGTACGGATTTCCGTACAGATTTCCGCACGGACGGAAATTTTACGAAATTTTGTTTTGTTGTTACGAAATTTTACAGATATCTTCAAGGATTTTCATATCATATACCGTACGAATTGCTGTAGAAAATTTTGATTATGGAGTATTCTAGTCGATTGCAAATCATTATGAATTTAATACTGAATCCTTACAAAATGGTACTAGTTTAACTACTTGACATAGAATTGTGATTTTAGTACTTTCTATCTTGTCATTGGCAGATGTATTTGAAATGTATGTAAATACTTCCCTGTCAAAAATATCCGTACGGGAATCCGTATGGAAATCCGTATGGAAATCCGTACGGGAACCTTTACGGAAATCAGTCCGAAAACGCAGTACGGATATCCGTACAGATTTCCGCACGGATTTTGTTACGAAATTTTACAGATATCTTCAGGGATTTTGTGCGTACGTGTGTGTGTGTGTGTGTGTGTGTGTGTGTGTGTGTGTGTGTGTGTGTGTGTGTGTGTGTGTGTGTGTGTGTGTGTGTGTGAGTGTGTGTGCGCGCGCGCGTGTGTGTGTGTGTGTGTGTGTGTGTGTGTGTGTGTGTGTGTGTGTGTGTGTGTGTGTGTGTGTGTGTGTGTGTGTGTGTGTGTGTGATATGAGGCACATAAGTGAAATTTAGTTGCGCTACCACAAATTGAAAAAATGATCGAAGTCGGTACATCGACCCTCCCTATTCATAAGGACGTATCTCGGGAGTCAGAATAATAAGGACGTATCTCCCGGGACGCCGGGACGCCGGGCGCCGGAAAATAAGGACGTATCTCGGGAGTCAGAATAATAAGGACGTATCTCCCGGGACGCCGGGACGCCGGGCGCCGGAAAATAAGGACGTATCTCGCGCGAGCGCAAAGTAAGGACGTATCTCGGAGGGACGCGCAAAATAATATCGTAGCTCGGAGAATTGCGAAGTAAGAAAGTATCTCAGCGGTTTAAAATCAACTTATGAAGTTTACACATGAAGATAAAACCCAGTCACGAGTCACTCAGTCGTATTAATCTTCTAAAAAGAGTAGGAGACCAATTCTGATCACTATAGTCGCCACTCGAGTACCTTACACGTTTCACTACAAGTTTATTAATAACATCCATAATAAGCACTGCAGTACACTGTCGATATGACTCTGGTTTTGATTAACGAAGTTGACGGTCGAGTCTGACAGCGGCTACTGCAGTGACCAACTGTGGAATGAGCCGCCGCGCGCCGCGGTCGGTGGCTCAATTCGTGGATAAGACTCGAGGTTCGATTCCCGGATTTCCCGGCATGCACCTCTGTAGGGCCAGTTTTATATGGAAACCAAAAATAAGAACAAGCTCCGCCGTGACCATCATATGATTGTGGCTAGTCGGTTTCTTGAATGTAAACTACAAGCCAATAACGAGAGACGAAAAACTGCGTTTTGTTACTAGTTGCTAAGCGCTCGCGACTCGCGACTGCAGTCAGAGCAGCTTGGCCTGTATACATACTATAGTCTTAGCACAGTCCAGCGCAGTCAAGCAGAAAGCCACCGCGTTTCCACGTACATAAATGCCAGATAGGCTCTTGACCATCGTTTCTGTGCTTTTGACTCATGAATAAAAAAATACAGTTTTAATACTATGCTTGAGATTTATTTGCGGTTATGATCGGTTATAATTTTCAATCAAATAATAGAGATTCAATATTGAGTCGCAATTCTCCGCGAGCTGCGACATTATTTCGCGCTCGTCCGAGATACGTCCTTACTTTGCGCTTTTCCGAGATACGTCTTTACTTTGCGCTCGCCCGAGATACGTCTTTATTATTCTGCCGCCCGAGATACGTCCTTATTTCGAGAATCTCCGAGATACGTCCTCATGGATAGGGAGGGTCGACATTAGAACCGGAGATATCATCAATTTTCCGCGGGGCCAGGATTTGAAGCGCGTGATCGAGCTACTGGCAACTCACTGTCTGCCGCTCCCATACCCCTCCAAATACACCGCGACGAAACTGCGCCGACTGGACTTCTGTACAAGCGCTACTTCCTTCAATCATTGCCATGGCTTTCCTTCAACTAAGTACTGTTACGTTACGGGCCAATTTTCAAAATTAAGATAAGGCGAACAATCGTGTAACATGGACTGCCAGATGCAGTAAATGGACAGTCGGAGTGCATCTTTTTCTGGGCGAGAGCGACAGCACAGGGCCAGAAAAATCTCAGGTCGTCACCCCAGACGCTGACTAGACAGTCACCGAGCCGATGGCTAATTGCCGGGTGACGCGACTGTGCGCCGCTAAAGACAATGGGTGCAAAAGAGGGGGCAAGATTCCTCTCCACCCTGCACTGCGTAGCCGTGTGAACACTCGTTTCCCGTTTCCTTTTTTTTCTTTTGATCAAAGTCAATCAGTTTGAATTAATTTAAGATCGGTGACATAGTTCCATAATTAAGGGGACAGTTGATTGAGTAAGAAGGGACTGGACAAGCCAAGCTCAATACTCTTGAGAACCGAGAGCGGAAATTTTGAGTTGCGCGCCTAGTTTGCCTAAAAGAAGAAAAGTATAATAACTAATGGATATTATTGTTTAGTCGAATCAAATTCTTTCCTTCATTTTTGCCCTCTTTGCAAGTGTTGAAGCTCCCCGAAATTGTGCCCTGTGCATTAACTCAAACGTTCGAAATGGACAGAATTTTTGTAACTTGTAGATAAATACATCTGTTTGATAGTCTGAAGGGTAACATTTTGAACCCATTTTTTTCATTATTCCCTTCTATCATAATTTGAATTATATCTGTTATCTCTGTGACCTGATCTGTCATTATAATTCTGATTCCGATTATTGTATCTGTCATTGCTTCTCTGGTCCCTACGATCGTTATAATTTCTGTCACGATGATTGTATCCGTCTCCGTCTCAAAATCTGACATTCCACGGTCTGTTAGCATTATCCGGTCTCTGCGACCGGAGCATTTTGATATGCTGTCAGCTATTGTAAGTAAAGTAGTGGCTGTGTTGCGAGATGACTGACCACTTGTACGGTTTGCATCGAATTTTGTACCAACGATGTCTCTACCTGATCTGCTTTCCCATTTTTAATGAGATTCTCTAACATAAAACATTCATCACATACATGCCCCGCTCCATTACCGAATTCACGTCTTTTTGATTCATATTTCTTCTTTTTACACTTATCTTCGCTATGTTCCGTGATGTTACAGTAACCGCATCTTACATCTGGTGTTACCATTGTTCGCCTACTCGTTTTACAAAATCTTTCCCTGAAAAATATCTCCTCTGAACTTTTTCTATCCTGCTCTACTAATGGTCGCGTAGTCGTTTTCCCTTCGAAATCTGCTGCTTCTACAGCAATCGCGTCAGTTAACGTGCGAGGTTGCATGCTTCTAGCTCAATGTTCCAATGCGCCTAGTAATCCAAACTGAAATTGTTCTGCGACTTCTATTTCAACCTTACGTTATTGTTCACCCGTTGACAGTCCAACAGTGCGATTGCTATCATAAATATTCAATATCCGGTGAAGTAATATCTTTATTCGCAGTCCATAATCTACGGCCGATTCTCCCTTGTTCTGTCTTACTATTTTGAGATTTGCCATCATTCTATCTACACCCCTTCTTCTGCTATGATGAGTTGACTAATCCATCTGCGAATTCTCTATGCTGTTATGATAATTCAATCGCAACCTATATAAATCACCGACTTTTCTTTTCAATTCGTCCTTTCATTGTTTTTACCGACTAGTCTAGCTACGTTTCTCAATGCGTCTCTAAATATTGGTAGCGTATCGGGTTTTACATCAAATTCCAAAATATTATTGAAAGCTTTATTCAAAGTGATTCGTATGTTTGGTTCGTACTATAACCCATTCCCTGTCCATTCTTTCGAGCCCGTCATTCTCACGCCTTGAGGATTCGCTTCAGTCCTATACTGGTGTCCGCTCCTAACGAGTTATTCCCATTTTGTTCATACATTCCATGTGATGACCGGTTATTGTTCATGGTACGGTGGTCCTAAGTACCCGCTTTGTCTTTCGAGATTCTTTTGATGATTCGCATGGTTTGTTGGACCGTCTTTCCGGTACTGTCGCGTTGGGTTTCCACACTATATTTGTGAATGTACTGTCATGATTTCGACTCCGTCTGTGTCGCTGACGGTCTCTGTGTTTTAATGTCACGTTTTGGAGTTTAATGTCTTATTTGTTCCTGCTTAACCTTGTATAATATACTAGCATTCCACGCCGCGGCTTCGCCCGCTCTCCGATTTAATAGAATTCAAATGATAATTATTAACTGTGCATAGGAATAAAAACGTAACATTCAAATGTTTAGAGTTTCAAATCCTTAAAGAAGTACTTCAGGATAAACATTTTTGGTTTTAGAATTGTAATCGAATTTGGTTTTCCGATTTGCACGTTTTAGGAAGTCTAACATACAACTGCCCGTGTGAAAAACAATCTGAGCGTAAATTAATTCCGACATATTTAAATGTCTGACCTTGAACCTTATTTATTGCAATAGCAAAAGAAAAAGAAACCGCGTGAGTGGTTCGTACAGCGGTTCGGCACCTAGTGGCCAAAGAGAGAAGCCGGAGCTTCAAATTAAGGCATATTTCAGCCGTTAAAAATAATTCCATGAGAAATCATAAGTTCGATTATTTAGGTAATCGATTACACCCCTATAATATCAGAAGTCACAATAGCACGACCATTTTAAAGTTTTCCATGAGAAAATCGAGGACTTAAACACTGATTGCCTTATACTTATAGGCCAGACCGCGCCCTTCAGCTGCGTGAACGGCTGAAACAGCGTCTCGCCACCTAGTGGCCAAAGAGAGAAGCTCGAGCTGATTTGTTTGTTATTTCCATATTTTGCATAGAAACGTTCCTAATTAATTAATGATAAATCTTAATAGCCTATAACACTTCAGGATACATAGTAAAGCTACTGTCAAAATTTGGAGGCGATTGGTTCAGTAGTTTTTGAGATTTTTGCGAACATATAAACAAACGTTTCCTCTTTACATAATAGTAAGATTGAATGTCATAAAATTTGTCCTGTTTATAATTGGCTATATTAAGCCGTTCCAAGTTTAGTTTCTGAACTTCTCATTCTAATTTTTTGCTAATTTTTTGCTTCTAATTTTTTGGAATCGGGTATCGTCGTTTGGGGGGGAAGAACATTCCATTTCAGAAACTTTCTATAAAAAGTTCCATTTCAGATTCACTTCTATAGAAAGTGCGATTTCAGATTTACTTCTATGTAAAGTGCTATTTCAGGAGAAATCTCATCCAACTTCGGGGATGATGTGGTATGCGTGCGTCTGTATGTCCATGTGTGTATGTGTGTACGTACGTCTAAATAAAACAACTTGATCCACGTTGAAACGTGATACTCTGAAAGTGAACTATTTACATCACAGATTTTTTTCATCGATTTGAAATTCAATACAGATCATCCAAAATGGCGGACAGGGAATCTGAAAAGTTACTCGATTTCAATGAAATTTGGCATACACGGGATTTTCGAGTCGCTGATTACAAATCTGGCCTCGGGATTTCGAAATTCAAATAGGGACCTCCAAGTTTGCCGACCAAAAATTTAAAAAGATAGTGATAGATTTCAATGAACATTGGTAAAAACTGTTTTGTAATAAAATTAACGTATGTATGTATAGTAAAATGAAAGAATATATATTCACAAGGTGATTCTCGCAATGCTGGTCCCTAGAAATTGGCTATGATTTTCAAGAATAATTTTCTCAACAAATATCTTTCGAGGCTTCCTCGCGTTCTCAAATTTTCGGTCGGCAATTTTAGAGGCTTTGATTTGAGTTTAAAAAATCTGAGGCCGGATTCGTAATCAGCAACCTCAAAAACCCATGCATACCAATTTCCATCAAAATCCAGTTTTTTTCGAATTTTCGTTTGGCAATTTTTCGAATTTTGATAATCTGCAGCTGGATTTATAATCAGTGACTTAAAAACTCTGATACACAAATTTCCATCAGAAACCATCGATGAAAAAAATCTGTGATGTAAATAGTTCACTTCTGTTATGGCCCAGCCTCGCCCCGCCCAAGATTTTAATTTTTTTATCAATTTCCTCCCCTTCCCCTTGACCACAATGAAGATCTACGTCATGCCCTCCGCCCCACACGAGTCCTACGACGACGCGAGCAGCTCAGCTGTTCGCCAGTGTAGAGACGATAATTGTATGAATGAGAATACGAGTGAGAGAGACACGGCGCACGGTAATCAAGACGCGCTGCGTTATCATCTGCAGGCGATGATTGCATTACCCTCCGTCGTGCATCTCGAGAGTGAAGAATGGCCAGGGCGTGGCATATTATATAATAAGTTTCAATTCATGTTTTGTTATAGTTCTTTCTTTTTTTTTACGTTGAGCACGCTAGCCCAGCTGATAAGAAACATTACAATAAATTAGCCACTGGCATAGGTAGCTGCACGAACATTCTGCACGAGTCTTTATCAAATCTTTCAAGTCAATGTAAAACATATGCGAGTGAAGCGTTTTCAAATTCCAATTTGAACATAATTCCGAACTTAACGTATAACCATGACCAATGTAGCATGTTCACGTGGCTTATTTCTTTCCATTTCGATTTTCTTTTAATATATAGAATTTAGAAACAACCAATTCATCCATATTACACGTAGCGTATTACCAATGAAACCTGCTCTACAATCAGGCAGCATACGCCATCGATCGAGAGCTCATGACTCGAGATTATTATAATTGGTGACGTGTACATCCCTAAGTAATGGAAACAATGTAATAATAAAGTAGAATTATCCTTTATCGAGTAAGTCTCGCGGGCACGCGGACAAATATGCATATTTGTCAATTATTGTTAGAAATAAGTCAATCATGTAACGCCAAGTTACACCTATTATATCTATATATGCGCGAGGATTTATTGCGCAGTATAATTAAGAAATGTAGTCCCTGACGCCACGGTCTTGCTCCGCGCCTCATCCGAAGCCATGACCATATAAGGAGCTGTTCGGCCACTCGGATAGTGTCGCGGCACCTTCGAGGAGCGTTCCGCGACCCTATCAGTGTGACTTCACGGAGAGGATGAGAGAGCGAGCTGCGGCCGGCCGCGGCAGAATTCCACCCGCCACCGATTGCGACACACGTTTATAGCGCATGTCCTTAACGTACAAGTAACCACCGCGGAATTCTCGGGCGTGACGCGAATTATAGTCTAGCAGTGTATCAGTTAGTGAAACTGTGAATAAATTCGAAGCTGGAAATTAAAAGTGAAGGAAGTGTGTGTAACTTATTCACCCGCACCTCCTACTATCCGAACGACCACGCAAGGCGTGGCCGCCCTGAAGGAACTGCGGAGCCGAAGGAGTCGCGCCTGCAGCCGAGGAATAACTGGTGGGCCGTAACCGGACACCAACGATTTGGGGAGCAAGCCGTGTAGACGCAGCGGCCGCCCCTCCCCTCCCACCATCGACGGAGCGCCTCGCGAGTTCGCGGCGCTCGCTATCTTTCTCCGACGCGCTACAGCGTGAGCACGCGCACACCAACGGTCCACGCGCCTCGCTTGGCGACGCACGCTGCCAGGGCCGCACAACTGCGCGCACCCACGCTCCACGAGCGCGCCTTATAGTAAGTCCCGTCCCGCACGGACATAGATACGAATTTCAGGATAGCAGAACCCGGCAGTTTCCCACTCAAACATATATATATATTTATATATTAGTCCCTCCCCAAAGGTCGGGCCTTAACACTTCCAGAGTATCAAGCATACACACATACACACATGCACTGCAGACTCAGGCATACCACATCATCCCCGGAGTCGGAAAAACTTCGAGGGATAAAATTTCTTCTGAACTGGGACTTCTTATAGAAATAAAACTGAAATGGCACTTTCTATAAAAGTAAATCTGAAATGAATCTTTTTTAGAAAGTTTCTGAAATGGAACGTTTTTCCCCTAAGCGACGATATGTTCTGGTTTACCCTTCGGAAAATATACCTGTTCTTTATTCAATTCATTTCTTCCGTAATTTCCGCGGCCATCCTTCTGCATTATCAATTCCTGTCCTCTACATTCGTATTTCGAGACCCCGTTTTCGTCTTTGCTAACTCTTTTCTTTTCTCTGTCCTCATCGCAAATGCGTCTGGGACAAATTTACGATATGCAAGGTGTAAGTTGACTGGCGTCTCTATTGTATTATTTAGATTCGTTTCTTTATTCGAATAGTAGAATTATAAAACAGTTCTCGTCGTATGGTTCTCGTTCGTTTCCCTGTACGATTGTGGATGATTTGTGTTTGCTTCTTCACGGTCTTTCAGTTCCTACAACTCTCTAGCTCGCCTATCTCCCTGTTCTCGTTTACGCTGACCCAGTTTTTTTCCGAATTTTACGACGCGTAATTTTCCTAGTCTTCTCCAAAAATTCGATAGCTTTCATTTCCAAATATTCCGATTCACATTATAATAAATACTCAATTCCTTTGAATGCTTTCAAAAAATCCTGCTCGTTGTCGTCATCGAGTTGAACTATTCTTATAAGTCCCGTTACCATCATCCATTTCGCTTCTACTGACGGTTACGTTATGAATACTGTGAAGATGTATTTACCGCCTACAACCACATTAGTTGGGGTTCTTCATTGGGCGGAAAATAACTCAATAGTAAGATCAACTCTGAATGGAATACTACAATAATTCAATTTTCGGAACTTTATTTCAAAACATAATCTTGTAAAAAAACCTAGGATATGAGAACGGGAACACTCGGAAGTGACGGAACGCGTACTCTAATACATTACATTTCACACTTACATTCACACCATAATCCCTTACACTCAACGCGACAACACACGGAAAAGCAGTTCTGTGAATAGTTGAGATGGGCGAACAGCTGTGGTCTCGGGCTCTCCTGCGAATGGACAGTAAACCTGTTCAGCAACAGCTGCTTTTCGGCGCTATGGGCTCTACTGCCGCTAGGCGCTGAGATGCTCGGGCTATGCTGGATCCTCTCAGGCGTTGGGCTGCTCGGCTGGTGAAGACGCGAACAGCTGTCGATGTCCGCACTGAACTGCAGACCTGGTCAGCGGCTGCTTTTCGGCGTTAGACTCCGGCTCTACTGCTGCTCAGGTTCTCTCGCATCAGGCTGTTTAGATTGGGGAAGTGGTATTTCGTTGGAGTATTGAGAGCCGGACTCTCGTCGAACCCAAAAGCTGTTTCCACCGAGAGAGCTGGTCTAAGACAGACAGAAAACTATGTTCTCAAAAACCGCTGTTTGCTTCTTTAGCAACCAGATGACAAACGTCATTCTCTTGCTTCTCATCTTTTCTAGATGAAATGGCGTCTTTGCAGGCAGTTTTCAAAGAAAAGTATAAAAACCTGATCTGCATAACTGTCCGGGCAATCTTAATATCACTTATTTGATCCATGATATTTTAAATTTTCTAGGATTTGATTAACCGGTCGATTGGGTCTGCAAAACGACTATTTCTTATGCTTATCAAATTATCTTCGTATAGTTGATAAATCATCACTGATCTACCCAATCATATCCATCAACTCATTGCAGCTTTTGAAAAATCTGGGAAGAATATGTCAAGACATAGTTCTGACAAACATCGATGAGTAATTTTGATTCTCTAGAACTGCATTTACCCGTATATATGGCCCGTGAGACGACTGTTTCCTATGCTCATAAAAGTATCTTCTATTAACTAATTATTATTTATTTTACAGAACTATCTTCATAGCTGAGTGGAATTAGGCTAAAAAATGACCATGGTATTGTAACGTTCACGTTTTATCGATTTTTTTGCGTTATTTTGTGAATGCACTGATACGGTCGCCAGATGCCTGAAGCGCATCAAAAATTCAAAATTCAAAACTCTACTTTGAATGTATATAATATACATTTTTATATTATATCCCGACACGAACTCAGGAAACCCTGTACTACGCGCACGACCGCGCTTCTACCCGACACTATGCAGGTAGAACCTTTGACTCGGTGCGCAATTTGTACAGGGGAGCTATGGTCGCACTCTCAACCGACGCAATGCATATGAGACCTTGATCATTGTTTCACTCTCGAGTTATTGTATATATATATTTTTTCAATTCAATAATTCGACGATTATACCCGACGAGCCTTAGGATCTTTGCACTGCGCGTACAGTCGCACTCCAACTCGACACTATGCAAGAAGGACCTTGATTATGGTGCAAGTGAGCCACGATCGCAATCTTATTCGACGCGATGCAGATAAGACCTTGATCGCTGCTACACTCCGTTGGCTTTATTTATTTAAAATGAAAATGAATCGTTGTATTGATTCTATTTGAAAATTATTATCAAAAAAGCATAAGTTACGGTAGCAAAAATAATTATTTCATTTGATGCTCATTGTACATGTTCAATGATGAACATATCGCACGACCCGAAAATAACCGCGTAAACACACTGAGTGAGGCTCAAGTATGCTACATCGTGACGCGTTTGCCTCGGTGTCCGGCGCAATGATGCATGCGGAGCCCTGAATGATTCCACTTAACCCATTAACGCCCAGGATTGCAGTTTTTCATGATCATGTTTGATTGGCTGCCAACAACGCTAGGTTGATAGGAATCTAGCAAAACACCGTACCCTACTATTTTCGGGTATGCTCTTACAGATTTTGATACTTGAGAAGCTTGAAAAATCGATCTTCACGGGAATTTTCCTAATTTTTTCAAAAATTCCACAAAATTTTAGGGTACATTTTCTGAAAAAGTAATTTTTTTCGAAACTTATGTCACTCGGATCTACTCGTTTCCATGAAAAGTCGTGCAATTTTTATATGTACTTTGAAACCCTGTATTTGCAGAAAACCGATTTTTGAGAATACTTCCAAAATGGCGGCTACAAAATTTTGAAATTTGGAATAACAACGCATCATGTGTGCAATTCTCAGAAAATCCACCGATTTGGACTAAACTGAGAGTTCTCACGTTTTTGAGGTCGCTGATTCCGAATCTGAGGTCCGATTTCCAAAAGTCAAGATGGCGGATGCATATGGCGGACAAATTTTTCTTTTCTCAACCGATTTGGACTAAATTGTGTGCAAGTACGTTTTCAGGGTCGCTGATCACGAATCTGGAGTCAGATTCTCAAAATTCAAAATGGCGGATCCAATATGGCGGACGGAATTTTTTTTCAACCGATTTGGACCAAATCGTGTGTTTATACGTTTTCAGGGTCGCTGATTACAAATCTGGAGTCACATTGGCAAAATTCAAGATGGCGGATGTAATATGTTGGACGAAATGTTGTTATTTCAATTGATTTTTAACAAATTTTGTGTGAGGGCTCCTAGGAAACAGTCAATTATGCATATTGAATTGATTACAGTTAAAAACATAGAAACATTTCGATTTGATGCTATAGAAGTATCAAAACAGATGACTAGAAATTGTTCCAAAGCGAAAATTATTTTATCGCATTCTAACCTCAAAGTAACTCCTTCGCTGCTTGATTTTGGATTCTCATTCGATAAAACATTGTACGAAACTTCTTCGTAAAGGCTTTTTTGTAAAGTCGTTACGTAAATATCTATTTAAATATTGATTCGCAATGTTCAGTTGAACACCATTTGCCAGGGTATATCGATTCATACCCTGTTGCCCGATTTTCACCACGTGGAGGTTGTGCTCTCGAGAATCTTGCTTTTTTTCTAGTTTTTAATTTTTTTTTTTGTATTTTCCCAATGTGACTCCAGATTTGTAATGAGCGACCCTGAAAACGTATAAACACACGAATTGGTCCAAATCGGTTGAAAAAAATTCCGTCCGCCATATTGGATCCGCCATTTTGAATTTTGAGAATCTGACTCCAGATTCGTGATCAGCGACCCT
The DNA here is from genome assembly GCA_020882685.1 of Aphelinus atriplicis. Classification (NCBI taxonomy): domain Eukaryota; kingdom Metazoa; phylum Arthropoda; class Insecta; order Hymenoptera; family Aphelinidae; genus Aphelinus; species Aphelinus atriplicis. The sequence goes on along the minus strand of CM037074.1, from coordinate 41,457,343 downwards.
GAAAACGTACTTGCACACAATTTAGTCCAAATCGATTGAGAAAAGAAAAATTGGTCCGCCATATTGCATCCGCCATCTTGACTTTTGGAAATCGGACCTCAGATTCGGAATCAGCGACCTCAAAAACGTGAGAACACTCAGTTTAGTCCAAATCGGTGGATTTTCTGAGAATTGCACACATGATGCGTTGTTATTCCAAATTTCAAAATTTTGTAGCCACCATTTTGGAAGTATTTTCAAAAATCGGTTTTCTGCAAATACAGTGTTTCAAAGTACATATTAAAATTGCACGACTTTTCATGGAAACGAGTAGATCCGAGTGACATAAGGTTTCGAAAAAATTACTTTTTAAGAAAATCTATCCTAAAATTTTGTGGAATTTTTGAAAAAATTGGGAAAATTCCCGTGAAGATTGATTTTTCAAGCTTCTTAAGTATTAAAATCCGAAAGAGCATACCCGAAAATAGTAGGGTACGGTGTTTTGCTAGATTCCTATCAACCTAGCGTTGTTGGCAACCAATCAAACATGGTCATGAAAAACTGCAATCCTGGGCGTTAATGGGTTAAATAGGAAATTGTTATATCTAGTTATAGTGCGACTTTGCCAGTTTTCCGCGTATAGCAGTCGACTGCCGAGTTGGCGGGAACTGTGGCGCCACCAAACCAGTGGGGCTGTGAGAGTCAGTGAGACTTTGTACTCCTCGCCCGGTGAGGCTTTCAATGTCACACTTTTTTCTGAATGTAATCAGTTGCACACGATGGAGTTCCAAATCTGCTCCTACTCTGAAAAACACTTTAGTGTAATTGATGCAGAACCTTCTCTCACAACTACTCAAACTGTGAGTAAGTGTCATTTCTACAGCATAGCTGGTAGTATGACTGCTAGTCACAGTCTGGAATTATGAACATGCGTGATTGACATTTAGGGTTGGTAAGATCATTTAGCCAATTTCAAGTGTGAATAACTGGGAATGTGATTTGAGAAAACCCGTTAATAGCTGTTCACACAATGTGAGTGGATTTCATGTGTTAATATTCATAAATAGTACCCAAGAAAGTAAACTATAACATTTTCTCGATGATAATACAAGAATTATTGGGAATTTCAGGCAAATCAAGAAAGATATGTATATTTATATATAGCGGCCTTTGTCTATAGTCATATGAAGCTCTAGACCAAAGCACAGCTGGAACTCCAGAATCAACCGGTAACTTCCTTTAGTACAAGAGAACATATCTATAGAGTTTACCTGGAATTGATGACCCAAAGGCATGATATCCTCACTGTGAGTTCCAACATGAACCTTATATGTTGGATTTTGTAGTGTGCACCCTCCATAATTAAAATATTGTGTAAATGGACAATCTTTGAGGGCCTACAATATTCATCCCGGTCTACGATCAAGAAACGACCAGACTTCTACAGGAAGAAGTTTCTTCAAGTCAATAACATCTGACTTTGGGTACAAAACAACAAAGATCCTTATTTCCTTTTCCACTTCACTTATATGTTGGAACTAACAAAAAATGTATTGTGATATTGCAGATTAAAAAAAAATAAATTTTAGGGGATGTTGGAATAGCTCCAAAATATGTATGTGACCATTTTCAAGGTATCGAACAGGTTGTTCATTCATTCAAATTCATTTGTTGACTTATCAAGATGTACGCACATACATGTAGAATGGGTGTTCCAGTTTTTTCAAATCACATTCGGCAGAATACAGGGAATCCTGGAGTTTCATCTGCTTAGAAATATCTTAATCATCTGTAATGCTGAGTTTTGATCAAGTATAGAGAGTTTTTGGCTTCTAGGAAAAAAACTGACAAGGAAAGTATCAAACCTTCGGATCACCAATTTTGACCAAACTTTGTACGTATGTCCTGTGACACATCAGGGATCATCCGGACAAAGATTTGGCTCCCAACGCTCCCTCGAGTCCAAGTTACTCTGATAGCATTATAATTACACTTTATCATATTACACTACACACACTGATCCAGATAGTTTTCCTCTCCACTGTGTTTATGCACTTTCTCCATCGAACAAACTGCTACTTGATGCTACGACTGCTTCTTGCGTACATCAGAAAGCTGAAAAAAATATATAAACTTTAATATATCACATTGACTGAGCACTCATGAGTCAATAAATACATGTAAACATCTGATTTCTATCAATTCTAAATTTTGACGTACAATGATTTGAGTGGCTAATACTTTTCACATGGACAATGAACTTTGTGCATGGAATTCAAAGATCATTGTCGACAGAACATACTCTATTAGCATGTTTATAAGCTACAAGAAAAGAATGTCCATAGTGAAATGATTAGCGCACCCACAAGGAGAGGCCACTACCTCTGGGTCCACCAATCTTGACCAAAATTTTTTGGCGTTTCTTGGTGACAAGAATAGAGAGTATGCAGAGTTTTAGGGTCCAACACTCCCAAACTTCCAAGATATAAATGTAGTATCATTAGACGACAATTCAGTGTCAAAATTGATTTTCACTCATGAAAACTTCAATTCTGAGCATGTGTCAACCAATATAATCCTATAACCAATTATATCAAACCTCATCCACCCACAGTTTTCTTCTTGCTTCAATACAATTTCTGGCCCTGTACAGCATACCTGGAACACAAAAATTGTCACAAAGAAACATCTTTCAAAAATATATGTAGAAAGGCAAAGGTTAAGTTTACTTATCTGAATTCCCTTGCGTCTTGAATAAAAATTATCCTCATCAGCTGCACACGATAATGCTCCAAACCTGCTGGAGAACACTGTGACGGAAATTGATCTATAAACTTCCATTACAATTACTCAAACTGTAGTGAGTAAGCAATGTCTACTTGATGAGCACACATCACATGTCTAACTGACTGTGTTTATAAACGACGCTTATGGTAACCTGCAGCGCAGTACCTGTGTTACCGACTTCGCGCTGCAGGTTACCATAGGCGTTGTTTGTAAACACAGTCAGTTAGACATTGCTTTCACAATAGTTTGAGTAATTGTAAGAAGAGTTTCCAGTGTTCTCCAGCAAGTTTGGAGCTTCATTGTGCGCAGCAGCTGATGGATTTTTATTCAAGACGCGAGGGAATTCAGATAAGTAAACTTAACCTTTGCCTTTCTTTATATATTTTTGAAAGATATTTCTTTGTGATAATTTTTGTGTTCCAGGTATGCTGTACAGGGCCAGAAATTGTATTGAAGCAAGAAGAAAACTGTGGGTGGATGAGGTTTGATATAATTGGTTATAGGATTATATTGGTTGACACATGCTCAGAATTGAAGTTTTCATGAGTGAAAATCAATTTTGACACTGAATTGTCGTCTAATGATACTACATTTATATCTTGGAAGTTTGGGAGTGTTGGACCCTAAAACTCTGCATACTCTCTATTCTTGTCACCAAGAAACGCCAAAAAATTTTGGTCAAGATTGGTGGACCCAGAGGTAGTGGCCTCTCCTTGTGGGTGCGCTAATCATTTCACTATGGACATTCTTTTCTTGTAGCTTATAAACATGCTAATAGAGTATGTTCTGTCGACAATGATCTTTGAATTCCATGCACAAAGTTCATTGTCCATGTGAAAAGTATTAGCCACTCAAATCATTGTACGTCAAAATTTAGAATTGATAGAAATCAGATGTTTACATGTATTTATTGACTCATGAGTGCTCAGTCAATGTGATATATTAAAGTTTATATATTTTTTTCAGCTTTCTGATGTACGCAAGAAGCAGTCGTAGCATCAAGTAGCAGTTTGTTCGATGGAGAAAGTGCATAAACACAGTGGAGAGGAAAACTATCTGGATCAGTGTGTGTAGTGTAATATGATAAAGTGTAATTATAATGCTATCAGAGTAACTTGGACTCGAGGGAGCGTTGGGAGCCAAATCTTTGTCCGGATGATCCCTGATGTGTCACAGGACATACGTACAAAGTTTGGTCAAAATTGGTGATCCGAAGGTTTGATACTTTCCTTGTCAGTTTTTTTCCTAGAAGCCAAAAACTCTCTATACTTGATCAAAACTCAGCATTACAGATGATTAAGATATTTCTAAGCAGATGAAACTCCAGGATTCCCTGTATTCTGCCGAATGTGATTTGAAAAAACTGGAACACCCATTCTACATGTATGTGCGTACATCTTGATAAGTCAACAAATGAATTTGAATGAATGAACAACCTGTTCGATACCTTGAAAATGGTCACATACATATTTTGGAGCTATTCCAACATCCCCTAAAATTTATTTTTTTTTAATCTGCAATATCACAATACATTTTTTGTTAGTTCCAACATATAAGTGAAGTGGAAAAGGAAATAAGGATCTTTGTTGTTTTGTACCCAAAGTCAGATGTTATTGACTTGAAGAAACTTCTTCCTGTAGAAGTCTGGTCGTTTCTTGATCGTAGACCGGGATGAATATTGTAGGCCCTCAAAGATTGTCCATTTACACAATATTTTAATTATGGAGGGTGCACACTACAAAATCCAACATATAAGGTTCATGTTGGAACTCACAGTGAGGATATCATGCCTTTGGGTCATCAATTCCAGGTAAACTCTATAGATATGTTCTCTTGTACTAAAGGAAGTTACCGGTTGATTCTGGAGTTCCAGCTGTGCTTTGGTCTAGAGCTTCATATGACTATAGACAAAGGCCGCTATATATAAATATACATATCTTTCTTGATTTGCCTGAAATTCCCAATAATTCTTGTATTATCATCGAGAAAATGTTATAGTTTACTTTCTTGGGTACTATTTATGAATATTAACACATGAAATCCACTCACATTGTGTGAACAGCTATTAACGGGTTTTCTCAAATCACATTCCCAGTTATTCACACTTGAAATTGGCTAAATGATCTTACCAACCCTAAATGTCAATCACGCATGTTCATAATTCCAGACTGTGACTAGCAGTCATACTACCAGCTATGCTGTAGAAATGACACTTACTCACAGTTTGAGTAGTTGTGAGAGAAGGTTCTGCATCAATTACACCTAAAGTGTTTTTCAGAGTAGGAGCAGATTTGGAACTCCATCGTGTGCAACTGATTACATTCAGAAAAAAGTGTGACATTGAAAGCCTCACCGGGCGAGGAGTACAAAGTCTCACTGACTCTCACAGCCCCACTGGTTTGGTGGCGCCACAGTTCCCGCCAACTCGGCAGTCGACTGCTATACGCGGAAAACTGGCAAAGTCGCACTCGAAGACTCTACACTCGCGGAAACGGTGGGGCTGAGAGAGTCCCATCGTGAGGCTCTTAGAGTCTCACCCGGTGAGGCTTTCAAAGTGTCACTTTTTTCTGAGTGTAGATGTAAATGTGATGGAGATTTAACAAAATTCACATTGTGTGTACTCTAAACCTACTCTAAATAAGTATACTTTAAGCCTATACTTTTGAATATCTATTCTGTATAAGAATGTGATTCTTTGTTGGCAATTTTTCATTTCAGGTAAACTGTACAGGACCAGAAAATTTGACTGGGAATAGCAAATAATTGTGAGTAAAGAAGTTATGTTGTTAACTCATATGTTATGATTTTGTTCAACAAGTGTTCAGAATCAAAGTTTTTGTTGATAAAATTTAGACTGACCCCGAACTTTCATACAATTTCAGTGTTTTCGTGTCACTTCTGTTTGGATACATGTTGCTACTGTTTCAGTATCCAGGCACAGAGTGAAAAGTCGAGAACCGTGACTTTTGTTCAAATATTCCATGTTTTACTCTATATGAATAAATATGAAAGTAAATTCTGATAAACGTACCTGTAATGAATCCAATTCTTTTCATGTATCAGTATGTAATATGCTGCAGTATTCTACGGCTCCAACCAAGGTACTACAAACTACAATTAAGGGATAATGTACCTTTGTGACTTCTTTCTCTTTTTTTTATTGGCGTAAACACTCCATAAACTATATAAGAATAATATGAAGAGTACGGGGGAAGGAGTTTTAAGTGCTTCAAAGAAACGATTTTCTGGACAAAGTCGCGGAGCGAATAGGTAGTCTTTGGCGTGCGCGAACAGTTATGCAGTTAAAGCTTTGATTCTTATCTGATGGAATGTCTAGACCTTCATCGATCAGAGCAAAGCAATTGTAGAGAATAATTCTCAAGTGAAAAAAAAGGATGCATAGACTTTGTCTAGAAAAGAAAGGGTATTCGTTTGGAAAATTTAGTGGAAAAAACTAACGATCTGAGCGGGAAAGACGAGTTTACTGATGGAGTAATCGATGAAATAACGATATATTACAGCCTTGCAATGAGGGGGAACTGTAATTCAACAGCAGACATAAATAAAGCAATCTGGGCCACTTGTCATCGACCAACGAGCAGCCTTAACATCAGTTATGCACGGAAGGTTCGGAATCATAGTGCTCTTGGCAAACTGGAAAAGCGAAGGGTGGAGACATGGCAAATTTCCAGCATGATCCACCTATGTCGAAGGAAGTATTCGACGCTGTCAAGCCAATATATGACGAACTGAACAGAGAAAAACTTCTCATACGTTGTTTAGGTGCATTCACACAGAACTCCAATGAAAGTTTGAATTCAGTTGTGTGGTCTCGGAAATCGGAATCTTGTAGCAGAAGGCCAATTGTATGGAGCAGGCATCGCAGATTAGAGGTAAAGCAAAAAATTAAAATCGATTTTATAGTACTTGAAACTTTGAACGCGTTTATCTTAAAATCGTCTTTTTTAATCTAGCTGTACTGATAGCACCGTCAATTTTCAACCGATTCACTTGAAATTTTAACTGTAGCTTGGAAACATAATTTTTCAGGGAATGTCGCAGGATTTTTTTGCGAAAACAAAAAAATTTCAAATTGACGCCATTTGTCCCCAAATTTGAATTTCGAAAAAATCCTACGATTTTCTTTGAGATTGTCATTTTAATTCAAAACCTCGTTCGATTTTTTGTAATTGTGTTCAGTTTTCATAATTGTGACCTGCAGCAGTACGGCCGAGGGGACAAAGTAGAGAAAATTTTTTTTTGAACGTGCTGGTACACCGCCATTTTGTATTCTTTGGAATAAATAAAGTAAGTTTTCTGTAGTTGGGGATTAGTACTTTCATACGTAAAAATCCCATATTTTCAAAATTTTTTCTGCGCTTATGTTAAGTCTTTGAAAATGACCTCGGGTTCGGAGGTCAGAAAGGTATATTACCCCTTAATGGACCTCCAAAACCTTCAACACCTGATCTCAACGTCTCCTGTCTAGCGGCAATTAAAACAGTTGTGCCTTTGGTTTCTGCGGTGCAGGGGGAAGGAGTTCAAAAGTTGATGTCGTAGAACGAAAAGTAGAGAAGTGGTCCAGAAAACAGCATCCGGATTCCCAAGAAAGCGGGAATCGATGCTTAAATATCATTGGAAGATAGCACCTCAACTTTTTCGCTGCCTCGAGAGCGGAATTTGGTCGATAATGCTCCTAGAATCCTCAAATTCAACAGGGAAGAGAATGGAACGGAAAAGTTAGTCGCTTTGGGGAAGCCTTGACTAAAGGTTTAAGTTCCACTCGCTAAAGCGACCATTCCAAATTTTGTTTTTCCTACAAGGAATTTTGCAGAATTGGTCCCCATTCAAGGCATGACTCTTGGGGAAACCTTGAAGTGGGATAGGGCTGGTCAAGTGCGACGAGGATAATATCCAGCCTCAAGTAGTTGAGAAGAAAAAGAAGAAGAAAAAGAAGGCTAGAGATTACTCTCGATGACAACCGGCTGCAGAGGACTTAAGTCCATCGCTTCAAGAAAGTCTGGTTCTCCGAACGGCATTAGAGATGGAACCGGCAGAACATCAATCGATCGAACGGGCTCAAACACCAAAACCAATGGAGACATGTGTTGGTCAGGTCCGTACCCGACGTTCCCGGTAGGACTCGCCAGCGAGTTCTGTGGTAGTGGAATAAACAGATCAACTACTAATCGCCGTCCGAGATGGGAGCCACCTATGGGAACCTTGGTTCGATCCCAGCCCATACGGACTCGAGGGGTTATGTTTGGAGGTATTTTGTTGATTCCACGGGACTCTGAAGTAGACCCGCCGTCTCATGAGTGCTACAGGTATTGAGGTTTCGATCATGAATAGAGACATTGTCCAGTTCCTCGATTCACAGTATTTTGTGATAATTGTGGAAGAACTGGACTCTATCTATGATTTCCCAAGACGTAAGAAGGCGTTCCATGATTTTCTGGAAAAGAGGATGAAGAAAAATCCACCTTCTTTGAGCCAATCTGCTTCCACAGCAGAAACGAGGGAGGCATTCTCGGAGGCAAACCGAGTGATGGATTGCATAGGACATTTACCAGCAGATGCACAGTAGCCAGCAGATGCTGCCTTTCTCCGTTACCTGGGTTCCCAGGAGAAGAAATGAACGCCGTTAACCCTTTGAGTCACAGTGGTACTGCCAGAGTACCACCTTTTAAAACCACTGTCAAAAATGTTCTACTGCATATTTTTGTCTAAATTTTTGTACAAGGGGGATTTTCGGGGTCGCTGATCACGAATCTGAGGTTAGTTTTCCAAAATTCAAAATGGTGGATCCAAGATGGCGAACAAAATTTTTGTAAGTCAACCAAATTTGATCAAATTTGGTACACAAGGGATTTGGGGTCGCTGATCACGAACCTGAGGTTATATTTTTATAATTTTCGAATCCAAAATGGCCGATCCAATATGGCAGACAAAATTTGTGAACTTCAATCAAATTTCACTAAAATTGGTGTACAGGAGTTTTTAGGGATGCTGATAATGAATGTGAGCTTAGATTTGCAAAATTCAAACCGGCGTCCTCCTGATTTCCGGTCAGTTGCGCTACCATCTGCGCTACCGGGAAGACAACTATTCGTCACATCCCTGAAGCATGAATTTATTATTAATTTTTTGAAACTTGCGGACATTCAAAAATAATTATTTGCTAGGTTAAAATAGTTCTTAAGAATGTTAAGATGATTGAACCATTGTAAAGTTGATTATCTTGGTGTGAAACCAAGCAATCAGTTGACCCAGAAAGAGTAAACATGGACCAATCCTAACAGGTGGTCCAGTTTAGGGGGGAGGAATGTGACGTAAACATACGTGGAGTCAACGTTGCTTCAAAAAAATCAGAATCGTAAAATAATACGAACAAGTATTAATTGACGATCGTTCTTTCTTCGAGGTTCCACGCTGCGCAGTACTGTGAAGTTGCCGCGGACGCGTTTTTCAACTGGTTGCCAAGGAGGCGAACATTTGTTGTTGAAAATAGCTTTTGAGGTCGACGAGAGTCCGGCACCGAAAGGCCCAGAGAAATACCACTTTCCCAATCCGATCAGTCTAACGCGAGAGAACTGAGCAGCAGCAGAGCCCGAGACTAACACCGAGAAGCAGCTGTTGACCACTAGGTCTGCAGTTCAGAGCGGACATCGACAGGTATTCACGCCTTCACCAGCCGAGCAGTCCAACGCATTAGAGAAGCCAGTGTAGCCCGAACACCTCAGTGCCTTGCAGCAGCAGAGCCCGGGAACACAGCTGTTTGCCCATCTCAGCTGCTCGCAGAATTGTTTTTTACGTGCGCTGTGAGAAAAGAAGTGTGATGAGTCTGGAATTGGAATTAGAGCCAACCGGTCGATAGCTATTCGAATCTCATGGAAAATACTCAAGGAAATGAACCATCACATTTTTCTACTAATATTAGAAAGATAATGGGAAATTCATCTACCGTCTACTGTGTGTGTAACTGATAAATCTTGATATTTACCGATTTTCTTGCATATACGATACTAGCGTCCCCCGTCGCGGCTTCGCCCGCGAATATGAGTATTGAGTTCGAAATGTTGTTACTCTTATTTATTGTTGAAAAACTCGTATGATATGTTTTTTAAAAAAAGTAAAAATGTTGCGTCAAGCATGTAGCAGAACTAGTTTACCTCTAGTATTGCTTAAAAAAAAATGAAATCCATAATAGACACATGAGTCAATTTATTATTTCATCAGTATTCATTCTGATTAATTCTCATATTGTTGGAGTATTACGTATTCTTATTACAGTTTACATACTGCAGGAGACTTTGTCAACTTTAACTAACGAATTACGAAAAAACTTACCAGAATGCTTCTTAGGTACCTCATCAATTATTTGAAGAACTAATGACGAACCAAATTGACGCCACTTGGTTGGATCGAATATCTTTGAATGCCTTATTATCCCATTAACGCCGAAGCGTACCGTTTTTTTAGTGCATTTTCAACGCGATTATTTTCTATGTTATCGGAGCTGAAGTCATTTTATTTGTACATATTCCAACGTAGAATTTTATGCTCTTTCAGAATCTGGACTCAAACTTTTGATTTGACATCAAGAAAAAAAAATATGGCCGATTTAAACATAAAAAATGCAAAAATCGGAAAAAAGATTTTCTCGATTTTTTTTCGCAATGTTACCGTTATAGATCCATGCTCTAATTGTGATCAGAGGTGATCAAGATAGTTGAAATTTATTGGAAAATTTTTTTGTAATCATTAAACCACTTCTATTTACAATATGGTGACAAGAACGTAAATATTTTACACCAACCTAAGTCAATTTTTTTCTCGGAAACTATCGAGTTGAGCACAAAATATCTAGGAACAAAAACATCTTAGAATTGGCCGAAGAGTACACTCAAATTTTTTCATAAATCTTAGAGATGATTTTTGGTTTTTCAAAATCTCAAAAAAATGCCAATTTTTCAAAAATTAGTTTTTTTTTCTGAAAGAATTTCAGGATATTCTTTGATCGATTATAAGACATTCTTATTCTATAAAAATGTTCACCCAACTCAATGGTTTCCGAAATAGTATATTATGCACCTGAGCGAGGTTAGGCGATTTCGGCACGCAAAACGTTTTCGATCCGAGCGTAGCGAGGGTATTAGGTTTGCGCGTGCCGAAATAGCCTAGATGAGCGAGGTGCATATGCTATTTTTCGTCTCCAGTGGGAGAAAAGTGTCATTCTTTGCGAACGCCAGGGAACAAAATAAACACTTTGCTCCCGCTGGGACGAAAAAAAAATTATTCAAGTTAACATATTCTACTCTTTGCATTTTGAAGAACCAAAAATCATCTCTGAAGGTTATGAAAAAATTTTAATGTACTCTTCGGCCAATTCTAAGATGTTTTTGTTCTTAAATATTTTGTGCTCAACTCGATAGTTTCCGAGAAAAAAATTAACTTAGGTTGGTGTAAAATATTTACGTTCTTGCCGCCATATTGTAAATACAATGCAGTTAATCCTATAATTCAGATGGACTTTATATATTCTTCTATTATCAATGCTTCCATTGTCTTTCAAAGAGACAAATATTAATACATCAAACTATTGATCATATGTCTCAGTAAATTATAAATATTTCTATAATATTTCTATGATAATTTTTACATACAATGATTTAATGAAATATTATGATTCTTAAGACGTTAAAAATGCCTACCAAGTGGCGTCAATTTGGTTTGTCATTAGTTCTTCAAATAATTGATGAGGTACCTAAAAAGCATTCTGGTAAGTTTTTTCGTAATTGGTTAGTTAAAGTTGACAACGTCTCCTACAGTATGTAAACTGTTATAAGAATACGTAATACTCCAACAATATGAAAATTAATCAGAATGAATATTGATGAAATAATAAATTGACTTATGTGTCTATTATGGATTTCATTTTTTTTTTAAGCAATATAAGAGATAAACTAGTTCTGCCACATGCTTGACGCAACATTTTTATTTTTTTTAAAAAAGGTTTTTTTGAGGATTTCAATTCTTTTTGCGGAGTATTATATATTATAAAAATAATATTCAATAAAATGTATATGTATAAGCGTCAGTAATAAGATTAAATAGATATTTTTCCAAAATGCTAATATTTATATGTATGAGCGTTACTCAAAAAAAATATAAGTAATCAGTAGAAATTAATTAATCTATTATCTGAAAATAAGACAAGATACATCAAAATTTATCCCATGTTTTTTGCTTTCTCAAAGAGAAAGCTTTGTAATGGGGCAAAAATCCCTGTTGAAAAAAATCGACTGGATTTCCAGCTGGATTTGCACTGGATTCCAGCTGGATTTGCAATGGATTCCAGCTGGATTTTGACTGGATTCCAGCTGGATTCCAGCTGGATTTGGGCTGGATTCCAGCTGGAAACGAATAATCCAGGTGAAGTGATGCAGGGAAAATCCAGTGAGTTTCCCGAATAATCCAGCTGGATCCTGAGATAATCCAGCTGGATTTCACTAGAATTAGGGTTATATCGTTATTATAGATCCATCAGATTTTCCGGATAATCCAGCTGGATTTTTCGACAATCCAGCTGGATTTTTTCGGTTAAAGAGCACCGAGCTACGGCGTTGAATCCAGCTGGATTATTAAAGAATCCAGCTGGACTTTTCGACAATCCAGCTGGACTTTTTCAGTTCTAGAACAGCGGGCTACGGCGGCGAATCCAGCTGGATTATGAACGAATCTAGCTGGATTTTTCGATAATCCAGCTGGATTTTTTCGGTTCTAGAACAGCGGACTACGGCGGTGAATCCAGCTGAATTATGAACGAATCCAGCTGGATTTTTCGACAATCCAGCTGGATTTTTAGGTTTGGGAGCAGCGGGCTACGGCGGCGAATCCAGCTGGATTATGAACGGATCCAGCTGGAATTTTCGACAATCCAGCTGGATTATGAACGAATCCTGCTGGATTTTTTGATAATCCAGCTGGATTCGCCGCCGTAGCCCGCTGTTCTGGAACCGAAAAAATCCAGCTGGATTGTTGAAAAGTCCAGCTGGATCCTGAGATAATCCAGCTGGATTATTCGGGAAACTTACTGGATTTCCCCTGCATCACTTCACCTGGATTTTTCGTTTCCAGCTGGAATCCAGCTGGAATCCAGTCAAAATCCAGCTGGAATCCAGTGCAAATCCAGCTGAAATCCAGTGCAAATCCAGCTGGAAATCCAGTCGATTTTTTTCAACAGGGATCGACCCACCGAATCGGACCTCGGGACCTCGATTTTCGTGATGTACGGGTCGAAAAACATGGAAATCCAAAAATGTCTGTATGTATGTATGTGTGTGTGTGTGTGTGTGTGTGTGTGTGTGTGTGTGTGTGTGTGTGTGTGTGTGTGTGTGTGTGTGTGTGTGTGTGTGTGTGTGTGTGTGTGTGTGTGTGTGTGTATGTATGTGTGTGTAACGTTTTTTTTCGTCCACGATAACTCTCGAAGAAATGGTCCGATCTTCTTGAAATTTTGCACACAGGTTAGTCGCGGCAAAATCTCGGCCGAGTTCAATTTTCAGCAAAATCCGTTGTTTATTTCTCTAGCAACCGTTGCTAAGGTGTAAAATTTTTCGTTTCTTTTGTCTAGGATAACTTTCGAAGGAATCGTCCGATCTTGCTGAAATTTCGCACACCGGTTAGTTGTGGCAAGATCTATCACGAGTTCAATTTTCAGCAGAATCCGTTGGTTATTTCCTTAGCAACCGTTTCTAACGTGTTTTCTCACAAATCCTTATGAGTGCTCATTGGGGCAAGTCGGAAAATCAGTTTTAACTGATAGCAACCGTTATGAAGGTTGGAAATTATTAATTTAATATCTATTTCCATCATTTTCGACGGCAAAGGACACAAAATCTTCCCAATTAGCTCCTTAGCAACCGTTGCTCACCATTCTAGCAACCGTTGCTAATGGGGAAAAAAATTGATGTAAGTTTCGTTTCCAGTATTTTCAACGTACTATAGAGAAAATTGGGAAAATTTGGTGTCTTTTGCCGTCGAAAATGATCAAAATGAGTCTTCAAGTGTGCTAAATACGGACTTAAGGGCAGTGCGGATCGATTTTGACCGCCATTTAACCGTATGACAGTCACAAGATGAACTGATCGAAAAATTATGCAGGTCCAAATGTCTCGCATCGTGTAGAACCTAGAACCGTTTGCTTTGTTGCATTTGATCAAATAATAAGAGAGCCCGGGCAGACATCAACACTCGCAACATAGTTTGGTCAATTGAAAGAGAACGACACTTTACACAGTCACAAAGATACGAATTGAATTGATTAAATAATTTTTTTGTAATTTTTGAAAAATAGATGATAGTATCTACGGTAGTGGAAAGGTGAAAATACAGGTTTGGGATGCGTTTGTGGGTGATGTTAAAGCCTCTTTGAGAAAGCATACTGCTAAGGCACTTGGCAGCGGTTTTTATAATAATTTTTACATAGGCACATGGTGGTTTAGGATGCCGATGTCGACGTGTCGACTGAAGTTTTATTTGAATAAGGATATAACCTAATACCCGATAATGTCCAGGTGGCTAGGGTCGCTGATGGCAGTGTCCTGAGGGTACGCTCCTGGTATTTTTGTTTGAGGAAGCTGATTACTTTGACTCCCTGGACATCATTTAGGTTCAGAGTCAGCTACTTCAAGCGAAAAATCCAGGAGCGCACCCTTGGAACATCGTCATCGGGTACCCTGACTACCTGGACATCGTTTGGGTCTAGAGTCAGGTACTCCAATCGAAAATAACAGGAGCGCACCCTTGGAACACCCTCATCGGGTACCCTGACTACCTAGACATCGTTTGGGTCTAGAGTCTGGTACTCCAACGAAAAATACCAGGAGCGCACCCTTGGAACACCGTCATTGGGAACCCTGGCTACATGGACTTCTTTCGGGTCCTGGGTCAGGTCCTCCAACGAAAAATACCAGGAGCGCACTCTTGGAACATCGCCATCGGGTACCCTGACTACCTGGACATCGTTCGGGTCCAGGGTCAGGTACTCCAACGAAAAATACCAGGAGCGCACCCTTAGAACACCGCCATTGGGAACCCTGGCTACATGGACTTCGTTGGGGTCCAGGGTCAGGTCCTTCAACGAAAAATACCAGGAGCGCACCCTTGGAACACCCTCATCGGGTACTGACTACCTGGACTTCGTTGGGGTCCAGGGTCAGCTGCTTCAAGCGAAAATTCCAGGAGCGCACCCTTGGGACACTGCCATTGGCGACCCTAGCCACCTGGACATTATCGGGTATTGGGGTATATGCTTATTCAAATAAAACTTCAGTCGACACGCCGACGTCGGCATCCTAAACCACCATTTGCTCATGTAAAATCAATTATAAAAAAAAACATGAAATAAATTTTGATATGTCTTGTCTTATCTTCTATGAGTTTGAAAAAATCTGCAGTACTTTTCGTGGAATCTATGGAACACGGCCAATAGTTTTCCCATATCCTTTCTAACTATACATTAACAATTTATTTTCAATCCCATGGTTTCAAATCTACGCAGGAAGCAAGAGCATGTAAACGTTGTTACGTACTATGCGTGAACATAGCTGCATTATCAGGCTACCGCGGCTAACTTCAGGGTCGTAAGATGGAGAAAAATTTCTGGTCGAAAAAAAGTAGTAGATCGCGTGACACGGTACTCCAAACTCATCATTGCGACGAGTTTTTAAGTATTTCTTTTTGTCGGTCGCTCAATTGGGATGCTAGATGAGCATTAAATCCTGTTTCGCATCCAAAAAAAGTCGTTTTGGCTAAATTAATGTCAATGTAAAAATCGAGCGTGCGATCTCAAACATTATATAGTTGCGATGTCTTCTGCTTGACGCATGGAACACTACCGCGTTCCGTGTTATCTGTAAACTTTGATTAACTTGATATTTTGTAATTCTTGGAGTTGTAATTTTCATGTATCCTCTGAGAATTGGAAATTTTGGATAAACGGCGTTTTTAGTTTCTGAATTTTGAGGAATTAATATGAATTGGTTACGTGCAACCCCTATCCGTGAAAGAGCAACATACAATTGTCCGCGTGAAAAACATTCTTTTTGCAAATCTATCCCTACGTACTTGAAGGTCTGTCCTTGAGATTTGTTGATCGTCAAGGCGAAAGAAAGTTTCACAGGAAATTGTAATCGTTTGAATTGGAATGGTAAGTGATGGAATCATAGGTATGCATGAATACTGTTTCTCCAGCTGCAGGTCCTGTAAGAATAGTTGCTTCGATTATATTTTCCCGCATAACTTTAGTTTGCAACCTTGTGCCATTACATAAATTGGGACGATTTAGATTGCGTAATAGCATTATTGGAGAACTAATTTTCAATTCTAAATCATGAGGTAGAAAGCCTGAAGGATCAAGAGAGTTCAGAAATTCTTGAGGGTAGTGTACAACTTCATCAATGTTGATCACTGTACCGATAGAATGATAATGTCGTATTTCTCCATCTAACTTTCCTAAAATAATAGTATCAGTATTATGAGCGGTAGCGTTTTGAGGCGTTATGATTGCCCTTTCGCATAACCAATTGAAAGGTTTGTCAGAGAGATTTTCAATTTCTGGATAGACTTTAGAAATCAGGTCCATGACTGTATTTTAACAGTCGTTCCTACTTTTGTATCAATATTAATCTAATCATTTTCATTTGATACTTGACCATCTTCAATTAGTAAAAGTTCTAAAGCAAATTGCACGTTTCCACCCCCAAGAGGCAATAAACTCCCCATACTATGACATAGTTGCCCTTGAATTTTGAAAGTTGGCCTAAAATTTCCTTCTCGAATTTCGTTAGCTCCAAAAAAGTCATTTGAATTAGTGTATTATACTTTCTTAAAGGGGGATATACAGTTAGAACGAGAAAAAAAACTCATTCTTGAAAATCGTTTTTTAAGGGTAGTTTTTAATCAAATCAATCGAAACTTTTTTACAATTATAAGTGTATCCATGCAGTATACATAAATATTTTTTTTTAATTTTTTTTAAGAAAATGGCGGTCATTAGATAGCGTTGAAATAGTACTTCTATTTTGCTTGTGCCGGCTCTCCTGGTCGCAATTTTGATCGGAAATCAAAAAATTAAAAAAATTTACATTAATTACATTCACAGTTAGTAGATGAATTACAAAAGAAAGTGAAAAAAAAGATTTGCACTTTTGGCGTATCTTTTTCGAAAAACTCAATTTTTTAAAATTTTTTTCCCGCCATTTTCTCACATTCTTCCATATTTAATAATAAAATATTACAATAATTTTTAATTCATCTGATAGGTTATTACTATAATAAAGAAATTCTATAAGTTTCAGCTCAATCGGAGTTGAAAGTTTTAAATTACCGTTAAATCGTACTTACACTTCAATCAGCAATCCCTTGGAAAAAACACTTGGAGTTCGAATTTCGAAAAAAGGGTTTCAGGAGCATATTCTACGGGAAATTTACTAACTTTTTATAAAACAAATAAAGACGAATTTTTTTTTCATTCTAACTGTATATCCCCCCTTAACTCGTTCCGGCCCAGAATACCACTCGAAGCATGTCGCACTTCGGTACCTCAGAACTTTTCCTATTCGCGACAGAAAAATTTTTCAAGGACATATTTCGAAAGGTAAAGACTTGCTCTTTCCGGTGGTGTCCATCAAATTTTTCTAAAACATTGTTAAATAGGCAAAAATACAGTATTTTAGAAAAAAAACACGATTTCCTCGAAACAGTTTTTTTTTTTAAATCATAATTTTTGGTATAAGTGCAATGTTTTCGAGAAAAACCGCGTTAATGATCAAATTAGTACCCTATCATGGAAAAGTTCTTGAAATCACTCAAAGAATACGCTGGAAGTTTTTCAGATATTTTTGAGCGTTTTTTTTTAATTTTGCACTTTTCAATACTTACAAAATTCAAAAAATCGCTCAAAAAATTCTGAAAAAATTTCAGCGTATTCTTTGAGTGATTTTAAAAACTTTTCACCTTTGGCAATGTTTTGAAAAGTGCGTAATCTTTGTAAAAACAGGTTTTGAAGTTTTTGAAAAAATGTTGCAGTTGAGGTGCCATTTTGGATGCAAAGGGGAGAAAAATCGATATTTGAACAATGGATCCTTTAAGTATAGACATTTATTCCACAGGTCACTGAGGTTCAAGGTCCATGGCAGACTCAAACCCCTTGGAAATTTGATTTAAAAAAAAGCTATTTAACAATGTTTTAGAGAAATTTGACACCACCGGAAAGAGCAAGTCTTTACCTTTCGAAATATGTCCTTGAAATATTTTTCTGTCGCGAATAGGAAAAGTTCTGAGGTACCGAAGTGCGACATGCTTCGAGTGGCATTCTGGGCCGAAACGGGTTAAATAGGCCAGAAAATGCGTGGAATCAGTGTGGTTCCCTAAAAGAAGACTTTTGAGAGGTTCTGGTGACTCTTCAACAGTAGGAAGATTAACTTTTCCACCAGAACAGCACAATCCAGGAGCTTCATCTGGCCACTTTTTGGCTTGACACTTGTCACATACTTTATTCATAGATGCAACTACAATATCTTTTATATAAGCGCAATTTTCTGTTGGATCATACTTAAAAGATCTCCCACGTACTATAAACGGGGCTTCAATTATTCGATCTGACGAACGGCTTGCGTTCGTCTGGTTCTAATTGTATACCGCCTAATGTTACTTCTGGGTCACGGCATTGTTACCAAAATTATTCGGCAGAAGGGGACTGGGATACGAAAGATCCCAGAAAAAGGCAGAGCTCATTTTCAAGCTTTCCCATATAGCCGATAGAACGCCGACTCTCTTGCGAGAGAGCGCCGCACTATACCTTATACACCTGCGACTCAACGCCTCGCCATCTACTGGCGCGCCATGGTACTTGGTCGGTTACCCCCACTACACAAAAATGCATTGTCTATTTCTCGATTCTACTCAAAATTTTAAGACGCCACATATCTATAAACATGCCTGGAGTGGTCAAGAATCAAGTATCAAAATTTCATGAAAATCGGTTCAGTAGTTTTTGAGATTAGCGGCCACAAAAAAACAGGCTGTCCTTTTATATAGTAGTATATAGATATAGATATAGATTGCACATACGATATATTGGTTTACTATGGGTAATCAAGGAATCTGCCCACTCTGGGACTGCTCTAAATACTTTGTTAACATAATAAGCTAACTTTGGGTGGATATGAGATCCTGATCCGGGTGATCGAAAACTTTTGCTTAATTTAGAGTACTAAAGTGATCAGCATGATGTTCATATGACCACCTATGATCTTAGACATATTTTTTTTAAAACTTTGATGGGACCCCAAAGTCTCCCAAAAAAATTTTCCAAAAAAATTTTCAGACTTTTGGCTTTTTGCTTTCTCAAAGAGAAAGCTTTGTAATGGGGCAAAAATCGACCCAACGAATCAGACCTCGGGACCTCGATTTTCGTGATCTACGGGTCGAAAAACATGGAAATCCAAAAGTGTCTGTATGTATGTATGTGTGTGTGTGTGTGTGTGTGTGTGTGTGTGTGTGCGTCCCGTTTTTTTTTCGTCCACGATAACTCTCGAAGGAATGGTCCGATCGTCTTGAAATTTTGCTCACAGGTTAATCGCGGCAAAATCTCGGGCGAGTTCAATTTTCAGCGAAATCCGTTGTTTATTTCCTTAGCAACCGTTGTTAAGGTGTCTATTTTTTCGTTTCTTTCGTCCACGATAACTCTCGAAGAAATGGTTCGATCTTCTTGAAATTTTGCACACAGGTTAGTCGCGGTAAAATCTCGGCCGAGTTAAATTTTCAGCAAAATCCGTTGGTTATTTCGCTAGCAACCGTTCCTAACGTGTTTTCTCACAAATCCTTATGAGTGCTCATTGGGGCAAGCCGGAAAATCAGTTTTAAGTCACACTCGATGGCCAAGGACACTGAATTGTTGTATTTGCTCCATAGCAACGGTTGTTTACCTCCCTAGCAACAGTTACGAAGGTTGGAAATCATTAATTTATGACCCATTTCCATCATTTTCGACGGCAAAGGACACAAAATCTTCCCAATTAGCTCCTTAGCAACCGTTGCTAAGGGGAAGAATTGATCGAAAAATTATGCAGGTCCAAATGTCTCGCATCGTGTAGAACCTAGAACCGTTTGCTTTGTTGCATTTGATCAAATAATAAGAGAGCCCGGGCAGACATCAACACTCGCAACATAGTTTGGTCAATTGAAAAAGAACGACACTTTACACAGTCACAAAGATACGAATTGAATTGATTAAATAATTTTTTTGTAATTTTTGAAAAATAGATGATAATATCTACGGTAGTGGAAAGGTGAAAATACAGGTTTGGGAAGCGTTTGTGGGTGATATTGAAGCCTCTTTGAGAAAGCATACTGCTAAGGCACTTGGCAGCGGTTTTTTTATCAGTAACTTAGTAGAAAATCATCCATATATATATATATATATATATATATATATATATATATATATATATATAAATTAATCTATATCTTGTTCTATCAGCAAAGTGCACACCCTTTGGATCACCGATCACGATGAAACTTGTTGTGATGGTTCATGGGTCCCCTAACAGCTCATATGTCAAGCCATGAAGTGTAACGTTTTGATTTGCAGGTGATATTTTGTCAATTCATTCGATTCCATATATTCACAGTATATCTATATTTATGGCTTCTTGTATATATGGTGTGACGAAGTGCAGCCTCGTCAACGATTGCGCGGAGCGCAAGGCGGCCGCCGAAGGATCGCAGGGCCGATACAGCAGTCGTTTAGGCAGGGAGAAGGGGGACAGCGAAGCACGAAGTTGCAGCGCGTGCCGATAGCGCGCAGCGCGGCACTTAGAATTGAGCAGTCACGCTTGACTGATCAATTAGCCTGCGGACTTGAGCCAAGCCCCGACATCCGTCGCCGTTGACCCACGTGAGCGTGCGCCATGGGAGGAGAGCCTTTTTTCCTCCAGCGTCCAGTCTGCAGCAGGAGAGCGTTACCTCGCACCGCCAAGCCGACCTAGTGGGACGCCACTGGTACGGGTCAACAGCCCCCGTCGACCGTCGCCAAACAAGCCGGCCTTCCACGGCAACGCGGACAGCACCGACGACGATAGCGAAAGTCGGGCCTACGTAGAGGCAAACTGTAAGTACGCACCTGCGTGTGCGTCTAATTCATTGTTGCAAGCGAAACAGCGAGACTCATCGACACTCGCAGCCGACGAGCGGCCCTCAGGTACCACGCGACGTATTGTTAGAAGCCGCGGCCGCCCTTCCGGCAGTCGCGGCACGTGTAGCTTTAGTGTAATAAACGCATCTTCCCTTTTACCACTATTGTAATACTTTTGCGCCCTAGCTTTCCAATCTCCACCGTGACTCCCAGTACGTGAACACGGCACTGCACCACGCCGAACGGGCCAATCAACGGATCGGCCTGTGACCGAGCTAGCCCGGGCGTGCGCAGAATTCCCTCATTCCAACCTCCAAAGCGAGGCATTAACGAGGCTCAGCCCTACGTCGAGGGACATACCGAGCAGCGGCTGACACGGGCATTCCACGCCCAGGACGGCGATCTCCGTATCCCCCCCCCTTATTCAACAGCACATCCCGTCACCATAGATATACTGTTTATGCTTCAAATCCAACATATTCGACAGGATAGCTTCAAGAAAACAAATCGTTAGACTTTATAGATCGAAATATCGATCCTCCTTATTCATAAGGACGTATCTCAGAGAGTCACGAAATAAGGACGTATCTCGGACGAGCGCAAAATAATGTCGCAGCTTGGAGAATTGCGAATCAATATCGAATCTCACTGGTTGAAAATTATAACCGATTATAACCGTAAATAAATCTCAAGCATGAAATTAAAACTCGGCAAACATAAAAGTAAGAAGGGTCTCATTGATTACAAATTTTGCTCGCGGCCATTGAACAATGAAACGATCATGGGCGAGAGTCAAAACATGAAGCATCTGTATTTTTTTATTCGTGCGTCAAAAGCACAGGAACGATGGTCAAGAGCCTATCTGGCGTTTATATACGTGGAATCACGGTGGCTCTGTTGCAGTCGCAAGTCGCGAGCGGTTAGAAACAACAAGTTACAAGACGCACTTTATAGTTGATCTTCTTCGTCTCTCGTTATTGGCTCGTTACGGCTTCTTGATTAGGATCAATTATGACTATCTAGAATTCTAAAATACAACTTTATACGGGGAGTTTATCAAAAAATATTCCTACCATACGGAAGATCAGATAAACATAAAAAATGGTTTCTAGCAGCCATGTTACATCTACCATTTTGAATACCAACAATCTGATCATTGATTCGTCGTCAACAGCCCAGTAAACTCCCAGGTACTGATTGTCACGGAAATCGGATAGTTTCTGTAATTTTTGGCAGCTACATTAGATCCGTCATCTTGAACTTGGAAAATCTGACTTCGGATTCGTGATCTGAACGTGACCCCAAAAACCCTAGATTACTTACTTGTAAGGGAAATGCATTCGAAAATATAGCTCCAATACGAAAAATCGTTGGATGGAAATAGTTAGGTTATGGTTAGGTAGCAAGGTTAGGCGATTTCGGCACGAAAAACGTTTGCGATCCGAGCGCAGCGAGGATTACAAGTTTGCGTGTGCCGAAATAGCCTAGATAAGCGAGGTGCATATACTATTTTTCGTACCTCGCGGCAGAAAAGTGCCATTTTTTGCAAACGCCAAGACGCAAAGTAGGCACTTTACTGCCGCTAGGACGAAAAACAAATTATCTTCATGTGGCCATCCTCATTTTCGAAAAACAAACTTATACGCATTAAAGTCCGTAGACGCAAAAGTGTTGCTTTCTAGAGATATGTCTTGACTACTTCGAGTCCAAAATAATTAAATAGTGATTAGATGTAATGAAAAATAGTTTTTTTTTAAATCAACAATCATAAATTTTTCAATTAGCATTTTTTTGAATATCTGACTACATACTTGGGAAGTTTAGATAATTTTACGTTATAATTCATTGTTTCCAAATTATTTGACAATCTATTCGACAGCGAAAATGTCGTTCCCTGTTGAAAAAAATCGACTGGATTCCAGCTGGATTTACGCTGGATTCAAGCTGGATTTTGACTGGATTCCAGCTGGATTTGGGCTGGATTCCAGCTGGAAACGAAAAATCCAGGTGAAGTGATACAGGGAAAATCCAGTGAGTTTCCCGAATAATCCAGCTGGATCCTGAGATAATCCAGCTGGATTTTACTAGAATTAGGGTTATATCGTTATTATTAATCCAGCAGATTTTCCGGATAATCCAGCTGGATTTTTCGACAATCCAGCTGAATTTTTCGGTTTGGGAGCAGCGGGCTACGGCGTCGAATCCAGCTGGATTATGAAAAAATCCTGCTGGATTTCTCGATAATCCAGCTGGATTTCTTCGGTACTGGAACAGCGGGCTACGGCGGCGAATCCAACTGGATTATGAAATAATCCTGCTGGATTTTTCGATAATCCAGCTGGATTTTTTCAGTTTGAGAGCAGCAGGCTACGGCGTCGAATCCAGCTGGATTATGAACGAATCCTGCTGGATTTTTTGATAATCCAGCTGGATTATGAACGAATCCAGCTGGATTTTTCGACAATCCAGCTGGATTTTTCGGTTCTAGAACAGCGGGCTACGGCGGCGAATCCAGCTGGATTATGAAAGAATCCTGCTGAATTTTTCGACAATGTAGCTGGATTCGACGCCGTAGCCCGCTGCTCCCAAACCGAAAAATCCAGCTGGATTGTCGAGAAATCCAGCTGGATTCGTTCATAATCCAGCTGGATTCGCCTCCGTAACCCGCTGTTCTAGAACCGAAAAAATCCAGCTGGATTCTTTCATAATCCAGCTGGATTCGACGCCGTAGCTCGGTGCTCTCAAACCGAAAAAATCCAGCTGGATTGTCGAAAAATCCAGCAGGATTATCCGGGAAATCTGCTGGATCTATAATAACGATATAACCCTAGTTCTAGTAAAATCCAGCTGGATTATCTCAGGATCCAGCTGGATTATTCGGGAAACTCACTGGATTTTCCCTGCATTACTTCACCTGGATTTTTCGGTTCCAGCTGGAATCCAGCCCAAATCCAGCTGGAATCCAGCCCAAATCCAGCTGGAATCCAGCTGGAATCCAGTCAAAATCCAGCTAGAATCCAGCGTAAATCCAGCTGGAATCCAGTGCAAATCCAGCTGGAAATTCAGTCGATTTTTTTCAACAGGGTTGGAAAAGTGTTGAAAAAACGTCCATTCTGGACGGGTTCAATAATGTAAGCGTGTTCGCATATCTATGATGATATCAATATAATGAGAGATACCAGGGCCCAAGACCATTTGACTATATAGGCTATATGTGACATGAAATTAGGCAACTTTTAGTACCCATAGGCTTGTGCTCTGGACAGGCTAAATTACTGGCTGTAAAATTAGAGGCGTCAAATAGTAATGTGGAGTACTATATGCTCCAATGGCCTTGGAAACAATCCTCATAAAAAATTCATGCGATTTCCAGACAAACATTTTTCATTAATTTTTTGGCTCAGATGACTTTTTCAGCGTGTAAATTGATGTTGGAAATGCATCTGAAATTGCAAAAAAAACAAGCAGAATCAGCTACCGTGGCTCTGGATATAAAAAAAAAACATTAGAAAAATGTTGAGTAAAATCGAATTTTTCAATGTAAGATTTTACAGAGAAATGCCCATACATATTCATACAGACAGTCAGCTCCTGGGCTGTGTGATGTCACCTCGTTCGCCGTATAACGTATTATTATCATGAATGTATCAAAAGTCTTCTGGGTAGAGTTGATATTATATCTCATCAAAAATGCTCATTGCATATTACATCATGACAATAGAGTAGAATTCATAGATACATACAAACTGAGAATGCTTCACTTAAAACTATATATATGATCTTCATCATATTGCAAAAAGTATAGTGTCCAAATTCTCTTCAACTCAAATATCAAAATATAATGAAATATGATGGACTTTGGAGTTTGAACGATCGTCGAAATTGAAATTATTCTTACTATTTCTATATTCTATTGAACCTTTTGCAACCAACAACTTCTAAAAATAGTCCATAGCAGTTTTCTGTTAGTGAAACTTCCATCAATTTCCACCTCAAATATATGTTCATTTTGTTACTTTGGATTTGACAAATTTAAGGCTATAAGTACAAAATACATTGAGATTGTATGTTCATGAATTTTTATTAACAGCATTTTTACTCTCATTCACTCTATTTCGCCACATAAATTCTTCGCAACACTTTTCATGCCATGCCTTCATAAAACATGAATGTAAACGTTGCGGGAAATATTACATTTATTATAAGTATTTGTTACAGATAGGTATGTATCAATCAAGGCCACGAGTGTTTCATTGAAATATAAAATACATTAACATTGTGAGGTTACAACAGTCATGAAAATATCATCATTCTATTGATATTAACCGTTTCCTTATTCCTGATCACAATTCATGGTTTTCCAGAATTTTTTCACTTAACAACAGTGTTCTGTAAGTTCAGACTCCCGCCAAATGTATAGAAAATACAAGCATGCATATATATATATATATATATATATATATATATATATATATATATATATATATATATATATATATATAAAATCAGTAAGGCTTGAGGATTTGCTTGGGAGCTTAGCTTTGGCCTTAACGTTGATAATTTAAATGTAAAACGTAATGTTCCCTCTAGCACTAGTTAAAAATATATCCATATTATTACTCTACATTTAAAAATAATACTCTCCTCTGTATGATAACATACAAAGTTATAGCTTAGACTTTTTTCAGTTACTGTTCATTAAAAATAGTCATCAAGTGAACTCATAAAACCAAAAGCTCTCCAACAATTCCCGAAGTAGTAACAAATGATCTAATGGCGATTATTCAGGATGAATACTATCTTAAAAGCAAAATCATTTTCCTCAAATCATGGCATCACTATATCCATGTTCAACTCATCCACGAACAGTTTTACTTTTCAGAAAATTCTGAAATGTTATCTGAGATGCGTGCAAGTTACGATAGTAAAAGAGTCGTATCAATATTTTCCGAGATACCAAAGCTTTAATTATATTGATATACTGTTTATCTCGTTCCAAAATATTTCCAAAAATTCGTGATTCCTAACTTCAATATCTTCAACATGTATGACGAATCTTTAGTTATGAACATTGGAGTGATAATTCAAGACTACTTGTTATGGAAAAGCAGTACAAAGAACTGAAAAAACGTTGGAAGATTCTGTATTTTTCTTCTTTACATATTCTCGAACTGGTCAACGCGACGTTTAGTGTTACCCTTACGAATTTCACGAAGAGTTTTATATTTGTCACGACCTTGGCGTACATTTTCCCTATGAATTTTGTCCATAACAGTCTCCTTAGTTTCGTCACGTGATTGAGCCAAATCCTGCTTCAGAGCCTGAAAATATAGAATAATTTCATTTTTACACACTTTCTGTATGTCTGAAGTGGAAAT
Organism: Aphelinus atriplicis; assembly: GCA_020882685.1. Lineage (NCBI taxonomy): Eukaryota > Metazoa > Arthropoda > Insecta > Hymenoptera > Aphelinidae > Aphelinus > Aphelinus atriplicis. The sequence continues at coordinate 41,431,000 of CM037074.1, read as the reverse complement.
TTTCGATCGAATTTCATTCCATTTCTCCTTCAGCTAAGAATATGATACTTTGCAAATGAATTTAATGTCCAGAAACATTCTATGTTATACGGAAATTCCTAAAAAAAAACTATTTCTATCAAAAATGAGTGACTAAAAAATATACGATATCGAACGTGTGAACTAATGTTGGTTACAAAAGAGGAGCACATGCACATGTTACAGATCACCATTGCTAGTGATCATAATCTATCAGTGTAAGTCGTCCCACGAAAGAAAATGTAAGAAATCGTAATTGGAAAAAAATTGCTTTTGTATTCATTTACAGTCAAGTAACTCACGCTTTTACGAAGAACGTCTAGGATATACTCGATTGATGGGAATTTTTTTTTCTACCTATTTGTACTAAAGCGTGTTTGTGAGAAACGGTTTCTCACAATATTTTATCTGATGATGTGAATGGTCATAACTTGTCTCCCAATAAAAATACTAGAACTCAGAAACCTGTGGCATTGTTCAAGTATACTTACTTTTAGTTGATCATGAAGACGTTCATTTCTTTCAGCTAAAGTACGTCTTTCTTCAATAGGATCGATTATTGATTCGTCAGTAACAAGTTCTTTAGTTACATCTCCATGAAGTACGTCTTCTCCGTCTTCACCATCTTCTTCATTTTCTTCTACATGGTGGTGGCGAGGAGTAGTGTTAGCTTGATACTGTCTGTCAGCTTCTTCCTGGCGAAGTCTAAGATATGATAATAATACAATTAGTAAATTCTTAAAATATGTTTCTCTAAGAAGTATCTTCGATTGAATTTGACAATAATTTTTCTATATATTCTATATATTTCTATAATATTTTGAAAATGATTCTTGTTGAATCGTGGTTATATGAGGTTATGGGGCTTCGCTGATTGGTTTTCTAGTTTAGGGTTCAAACTAGGTTTCAGTGTTAAATTATAAAGTTAGATTAGAAAGTTGTTTGAGGTTATGGAGAAACCATGATTTGCAACAGTTATTTCTTAGACTCGGATCAACCGGCCACAAAAAACATATATTTATAAGATGTTTTTGAGGTTTGTAAGAAATATTTATTTTATCAATTTAAATCATACTAGCTACATTCAAACGTGCTGCGCGCGATCTACACCATGTATGCGTTTCAAAATCATATTTCAATTATTTTCTCCACGATTCTTGACCATAATCGTTCTGACGTACATCTCAATTCATTTCATGATGCAAATTTCTAAAAGCTAAATGAATAACCGAACCCTAAATTCTTATGATCCATGTAAAAACTGTATAAAAAAGTATTAGAAAGAGCTATCGAACACTGACATCTTCTTCTATTTAAATAATCCTGAGCTATCGACACTTGAGCTCGCAAGACGATTTCAAATTTTCAACACTAAACTATTCATCAAACCACATAACACATAAAACTTGCAAATCAGACATCTTAACCTAACAGAGTTATCCTATCCGGCAACTGTTCAAAACTATATACAACCCACTACAAATCACGTGGTTAGGTCTACACCAATCAAATCACAAGTTAATGCCTTCACTCTAAAGGCCATCACTTTTTTATATAAGGATTAGAAATAATCACATAACAATGTTTTGGTAAACCCATCAAAGCAAACTAATTACCCCCCACATTATTATATATCGCAGTGTTATATTTTCATTGAAATAATATGAAGTTTGTACGACGTTTGTATCAATTATTAATGAAAGAAAATTAACAGATACTCTAGCGACTTTTCGGCGGGCTATTCAAAAGGGGCGCGATAGCTTGTCCGTCCAGTGTACATTCAGACAAACGTAGTAAAATTCTCAATAATTTATTTCAATTTTGAATTTCCGAAAGAAATGAATAATTCATGTCCCTTCTTGGGTCGTGAACTCTGTATGATTTCAACTGAATCAGTAATTTATAGATTCAATTTCATTCATATTAGATTTCACCTCTGGAAAATTCCGCACTTACGAGATTCTAACTCGGGTCCACATTGCGAGAAACTATTACGTTTATCGCTTTACGAACAGCCCTTGTTATATCCAAAGATTCAAAACATCTCTCTAACCTTTGGACGACGGGACATTTTTAGTACAAGTGCACTTCTTCTAAATCATGTAATTCCAAATCAAATGGTCCGTTTTTCGTCAACTCTCCAGAGCCGGCGCGCGGCCGCTTTCGACTCTAAAACCGATATCTGAATAATGTGACATACGTTATCGATGTAGTTTCTTCTCAGCTTTCCGACGTTACATTTAGTTTTTCAGAATTTCAACGTTTACCCAGAAAACGAACATAAAACAGGCCATATCTCAAAGAGCTATTTTTTTTTATTTATTCAAATAGTCTAGATCAAAAGTTGAAAAATTAATATAGCCCTTGAAAAAATGAGCCATTTTCGTTGTATTTGACTAGTTGATTAGCGAACATGAGAGAATACGCCGTGCTGCAACAAACTCGAGCCCGAACGGGTGGAGACGGCGCGGCACATTTTCTCATGTTCGCTACTCAATTAACTTTTTGAGATATGTCCTGTTTCATGTTTTATTCTGAGAAAAAATTAAAAAAATTAAAAAACTAATTGCACTATCGGAGAGCTGAGAAAAAACTGAATCGATAAGGTATTCCACATCATTATGATGTCGGTTTCATAGAGTCGAAAACAAGCGTTAACAACGCGAGGTTTTAACGGCCACGCGCCGGCTCTGGAGAGTTGAAGTAAAACACACGATATATCGAATGAATAACTCAGAACAAAATTATCAAGCAAACAGGTGGTCCCTGAAAGAACTAGTCCCGCTGACAAAAGCCAATGCAAAATATTTGTAGTATATGAAACAAATTGTCAAAAAAAATTCTGGACGCACCCTTGATTTTAAAAAAAAAAAGTAATTTCATGGTCAAATCTCTTTTTTTCACATTGTGAGCTCAAGTATCGTATTTTTACGATTTTTGATGTGTTGAGTACAAACAAAAATTGTGGAAAAATCTTGTGAAAAACCCTTGAAAAACATAAAAACTTTGTTCCCTGTCGTAGTCTCTACGGGTACCAGTCCCTCGTCTAAATGTTCAGAGGATCCGCTACGATCCTTAAAACTCCGGAACGAGTGAATTCGCATCACAGTTGGTTTCTCATGTAGAAAGTTACAGAAAGAATCAAATTTCGTTTACATAATCATCATTATCACGACCTTCTATACCATTGAGCATCAAAATAGTCTTGAAAAGTATTAGAATGGAAAATATATTAGATGAACAAGTAGCGCCATCTTTAAACTCTATTTATCTCTCTGTTCGAAGAAAAATCTATTTTCTCACTAACTATTCAATCTTCATACACTGATTCAGCTGAACACTTACGTTGGAGAATGACTCAATAACATTTAGTACGGGTGTCTTACGCCATTTTTCGGAGATAATCTTTTGTAGAACTAGTGTGAAATGAACCCTCTAGAAACCTTTTTGGCAATTACGCTGACCCGGTGCTTATTTGAAACTCTATTGTTAAGCCAACCGGTCGATAGTTGTTCGAACCTTGTTTCATAATATGAGTGGATTTCATGAGTTCATATTCATGAATAATACCAAGGAAGTGAACCATTCTTCATATAATGGTTTACTATGGACAATCAAGGAATCTGGCTACTCTGGGATTACCTTGGATACTTTGTTAACGTAATAAGCTAACTTTTGGTGGGTATGAGATCCTGATCCGGGTGATCGAAAACAACTTTTGCTAAATTTGGAGTACTAAAGTGACTATCATGATGGTCATATGACCACCTATGATCTTGAACATATCTTTTTTTTGAAACTTTAAGTAATTACCAGGGAAAAATGTCATTATACGTTTTTTGCTCAGAGGTCATTTAACCCATTAAGCCCGGGATGGCGTCGGATTTGACTAAGTTTTCAACCTCATTTTTTTTATGTCATTCGAATGGGTAACAATTTTTTGCGAAAAAAAGAGATTTTCAAGATGTGAAATTTTTAATTATCGAAAATTTCCATATGAAAGCGTGAAGATGCACATCTTTTCATTGACTAAAACGTGGCTTCGAGTCCTGCACTAAAAGATAGGTGAGGTGCGGAATGATTGATTCAACATTAAGATCCTCAAAATGGCGTCCGAACTAAAATTTTTTTCAACTCTTTTTCAAACCTCAGTAGTTGGGCTATATTTCATGATACAGATAAACTACATGCACATTTTATAGTTTGAGACATCGCTGAATTCGAATTTGTTATTATTTTTGCAAAATGATTCTGTTTAAACAATTTGTTTAAACAAATTATTGCAAAATGAAGTTTTTTGGCAAAATTAATACCAGAATCTGATTCCTCAGACAAAAATACATCTGGTTCGCTAATTTCAGTAATAATCAGACATATTGTTATCAACGAATCATCAAATAATTGATTTCACAACATGGATAAATCGTTTGTTGACCTTGAGTTGTGGATAAAAACATAGGCCATGACAAACATGGAAAACGCAGGAATTTTCCAGATATTTTTGGTTTTATTTTATTTATTTAGTTTCCAGAAAAAAATATCATAAGGTCATAAAACTTTGAAAATCTCGTGAATTCCGTTAGCCGTCGATAAATATCAGCGTTGTCCGATCCTAACCGTGTGGAGGTGGAATTATAATGATCTTTTCTTTTTTTTTTGTTTTTTTTTTCTTTTCCATATAATCTTATATTACTGGAGAACCTCTTCTCCTCTATCTTCCTTTTGTTCATATCTCATGGCGAAGTCATCCTTTGTGTTTGTTTGTGGAACAAGTTTGGCATTGGTGGGTATTGCATCCAATAAATTTTCTCATGGTTCGTTTACCGCATCCTTTGTGAGACTTCCTGGATGTTTATAGATTGTTGTCGAAGTATGGCAGATGATCTATAGCGTGCAGACGATTGTCGACGCGGGCACTCGACGAGTCGTCACGCATGGGCAAATTCTCAAAATTCTGGATCCAAGATGGCGGTTTCAAGATGGCGGTTGACGATTTTCCACATTTTTAGTCGGAGAATCGTGAAAATTTGGAATAATGGGTTTTCGGGGGCGCTAATGATAAATCTGACATCAGATTTTCGAAATTCCGTATCCAAGACGGCGGTTTCAAGATGGCGGATCATGATTTTGTACATTTTTGGTCGGAGAATCGTAAAAATTTGGACTAATGGGTTCTTGGGGGCGCTGATGATAACTCTGACATCAGATTTTCAAAATTCCGTATCCAAGATGGCGGTTTCAAGATGGCGGCTCATGATTTTGTACATTTTTAGTCGGAGAATCGTAAAAATTTGGACTAATAGGTTCTTGGGGGCGCTAATGATAAATCTGACATCAGATTTTCGAAATTCTGTATCCAAGATGGCGGTTTCAAGATGGCGGCTCACGTTTTTGTACATGGACAATTTTCTATATTTTCAAAATCTCGTTATTTTCATCTTATAGCCGTCGTTTTCATACATGAACGACGTCGACAAAATATAGATAAAATGAAGATTCAAATTTTTTGTTTCCGATTTCAGTCACTATTATGCTAAAAAAAATCATAGATGAAAAAACTCAACATTCTATTTCAGCAGTAAAGATTCAGAAATCCTTTTATTCACATTTTCACAACCTCCAACTAAAAATATACAAAATCATGAGCCGCCATCTTGAAACCGCCATCTTGGATACAGAATTTCGAAAATCTGATGTCAGATTTATCATCAGCGCCCCCAAGAACCCATTAGTCCAAATTTTCACGATTCTCCGACTGAAAATGTACAAAATCATGAGCCGCCATCTTAAAACCGCCATCTTGGATACGGAATTTTGAAAATCTGATGTCAGAGTTATCATCAGCGCCCCCAAGAACACATTAGTCCAAATTTTTACGATTCTCCGACCAAAAATGTACAAAATCATGAGCCGCCATATTGAAACCGCCATCTTGGATACGAAATTTCGAAAATCTGATTTCAGATTTATTATCAGCGCCCCCGAAAACCCATTATTCCAAATTTTCACGATTCTCCGACTAAAAATGTGGAAAATCGTCAGCCGCCATCTTGAAACCGCCATCTTGGATCCAGAATTTTGAGAATTTGATGTCAGAATCGTTATCAGCGACATTGAAAACCCCCGTATACGGAATTTCAAAGGAATGTATCGAATATGAAAATGAATGCTTTAAAATATTCATAAAATGGAAATCCAAAATATTGATTCCCGTTTTTTGGCCGCCATTTTGCTGAAAAAAATCATAGTCGAAAAAACTCAACGAATTTGGAAAGTTCAAATATTTTGTGCACTCTTGTGCATATTTGCGACAGTAAAAATGAAATTCCTTCATCCTCTGATTTTGGATTGAAAAAAAAAAGTGCTCCAAAAAATTGCATTTTTTATTTTAATTTGTTAATTATTTATTGAAAATCAATTTTTTCAGTCTTTTTAACCATTGTATCGTGTAGAGCATACCCGAAAATAGTAGGAATGACTGTTTTGCAATAAACCTTCCGTCTTATTCATCAAAATATTTGAGCTCAAAAGTACCAATAAAATTTCTGCAATCTGGGACTTAATGGGTTAAGTCAACTACATTGCATGTGCTTGCTTTGATATGCTCACAATAGCAACGCGATTAAAAATAAAGGTTGCGCCAATTCCATTTCAAATTGTTATTTACTGCTAGCACATTCTCAATTCGCATTACATATTACCAAAAATCATTGCAAATTGATGAGCACGATGTGAGATATATATTGCTCGTCGGCTAAGTTGATCCAACGTAAAAAACTCCAAAAATATGATGATCTAAGCTTTTATTAATAGCTCTTTTTTCGAAACGTCCTCAGCATCGGTTGAACCATGTAACTGTTTATCGAAATAATCGTTTCAAAATTTGATAACATACTTTTCAATGGAAAAAAATTCGGTGACTCTTTTCGAGAACTCTCAAACCACGATGAAAAGTATCTCTTAGTTATTATCTGTCAACAGTTTTATTCCAAAGATTTTCTCATAACGAGTAACATGGTATTAAAAATTCAGAAAAAAAGTCGAAAAAAAATTACCGATGAGATTGATAAAAAAGACGGAACAGAAACTGGAATGGAAATAGTGATTAAAATGCGACCTGTGCGAAATTGTGCGAGAAAAATTAAATTATATGAGGAATAGTACGAGGTCTGTCCAGAAAGTATCGGGCCTACGTTAATATCTTTGCTCCATAGTGATCGAGCGACCTCTGCCAGACAGAAACGTCAACAATAAAGCCTCACGAATCTATTGGTTACATATTGACACCTGCCTTCTTCACATCCGTCAGAATTTGTTATATTCAGAATGACTGAAAAACAAGATCAACAAATTTGCTTCCAATCTTGTGCAGCAGTTTTTGAGCAAACACAATATCGCATTGCTTTGACAACCTTCATACATTCCTGACCTAGCCCCTCGTGACTTTTGGCTGTTCCCGAAACTCAAAAAATCACTCAAAGAACACCGATTCGATGATAAAACAACGATTGAAAACAATGCGACGAGTGTACTTAAGGCTATCCCTAAAAGTAAGTTCCAGGACTGTTTTGAAAAGTGGAAACATCGATGGAACCGTGTTATTCAATCAAGTGGGGATTACTTTGAAGGATGCCACCCACCAGATGATAAAGAATAACGCTAGCACGGAAATATAAAGGTAGGCCCGATACTTTCCGGAAAGACCTCGTATGTAATTAATTCAAGTATGGTAATTTTCTATGTAAATAATTACACAGCTCCACAAAAAAAAATTTTAACCAGAGACTGGACCACCCTACATTTATGTATTTTTGGCTGCTGAATCCGAATCCAAGGTCCGTTTAGCTCCATCACCTCTGCGTTTAGACATAAACTCAAAAAAAAAATTAAAAAATCATCATTTTGCAAAATAGAAATTTTTTTCAGATTTTATGTGAAAAATTAGATAGAAACTGTTCCTGGTGTCTTTTCAATTTTTCGCAGTTTGCGAGTGAAAAATTCATATAATAATAAATTTTGAATCCGGTCCACTTGCCGTCAAACTTTCTGAATTTTTTACTCAAAAACTATGCGACGAATCGAAAAATCGCTAGGGACAGTTTTCTTTTATTTTTTTATGTAGAATGGAATGAAATTTTTTGTTTTGCGAAATATTGATTACATCGATATGTCGGCCGCCATATTCTTGAGGTTATGGCTAAACGCAGGGGTGATGGAGCTAAACGGACCTCGGATTCGGATTCAGCAGCCAAAAATACATATAAGTAGGGTGGTCCAGTCTCTGGTTCAATTTTTTTTTGTGGAGCTGTTATCCATTCACAGTGGATATTCGATAAGAAAAAATTCTTTATTTTGTTATTTGTAATAATTTTGAAAATGAATACATTACTGTACAAAAAATCTTGAACAATATTTTTCAAAGAATATATATTTTCTAGAAGTTTCACTATCTCATACCTACTAGGAGCGAGAATTTTTCGAAAAAATGAATAAAACAAGGCCTTTTTATTTTGAAAAAATTTACTCAAGAGTGAGATAGCGACGCTTGTAAGGGGTAAAATCTTCAAAAGATATCATTTTTCTTTGCAAAAATCAGTGTTGAGACCTTCTGCACGTATGCTGTTGTAGACATTGTTCCTCTGTAACTTTTGGAGCATGTCTTAAAAAACGATCAGCGATAAAAGATGGCGGCTCATGATTTTGTACATTTTTAGTTGGAGGTTCGTGAAAATGTACATTATTCCAAATTTTCACGATTCTCCGACTAAAAATGTGGAAAATCGTCAGCCGCCATCTTGAAACCGCCATCTTGGATCCAGAATTTTGAGAATTTGATGTCAGATTTATCATCAGCGCCCCCGAAAATCCATTATTCCAAATTTTCACGAACTTCCGACTAAAAATGTGGAAAATCGTCAGCCGCCATCTTGAAACTGCCATCTTGGATACATAATTTTGAAAATTATATATCTAATCAATATATAAACATATATATGTACTAATATGTAAATATGTAAGTAGATTATTATTTTATATTGATTTTTAAAACAATTTTTTGTTAAGTCCCCCCCCCCTCCTTTCCTCTCTCGCCTACTCTTCCCCGTAATCAACCACACGCGCAGTTTTGCAGAAGACTCGTCAGTACATGCGCGCGACGGACGTCCCTTGCTTCGTGGGCCTCGAACAGTTTATATAGCTTAGTGCATATTTGTAGACAAACTTTCCGCCGGGGATGCGAAAAAATCGTATATGTCACTCGGCTGTACTATGGGAGCATCGTAGTATACATCCATCCCGAGCCCCCAGGAGTATACGGCCCAGCGTGCCAACGATAACTCGGCTGCCACGCAACCAAGCAACAGACGAGGAGAACAAGGGCGCCGAACGAATATGGATTTTGTTAGTGGCCGAGCGGTCTTACAACGAGCGAAACCCGACGCGAAACTTGACGCTCCAATACCAAGCATTCCCATCAAACAGAGGTATTTGGCCCACCTCCTCTGGATAACGGTCGAGCCATCACAGAGATATACTGCATGGAAAACGATGCAGGATTAGACATGCACAACAGGTTCAAAAATTGAAAAAAATTAGCATTTTTTCAAATTTAATCAATTTTGCTTTCAAGAGAAAGCTTTGTACCGGGTAAAAAGTGATTTTTTTGGATCGGACTTCTGGGCACGCATTTCTGTAATCTACGGGTCTAAACCCGTGATCACAAAAATGATATGTACGTACGTACGTATGTATGCAACGCTGTATTGGGACGCAATGACTCTCGAAGCAGTCGTCCGATTTTCTTGGAACATTGCACACATGTTAGTCGTGGCAAAATGTAAACAGAGTTCAATTTTCTGCAAAATACTCCTGAGGATTAACCCATTAAAAACCAGGCAAAACCTGGCAGAGATATCGAGAAACGAACTATGCCATCCTTTGCATAACCGAAAAAAAAAATACCCGTGTTTTTTCTTTTGTCGATTACAATTGTTTATAACAAATTATTTAAACAAATAACCCAAAATGTCGTAATTTTGCAAAACTGAACGCGGATATCGATTCTACGGGCAAAATAACGACAAAAACCTATGTAACGCTTTTTTGTCAGAGTTCAATTTGTTAGTGTAAAATGAGGATAAACAATCGTACTCTGGGAAGAGGGCATTGACCATGCCAAATACCATGCAAAATCTGGCAGAGATATCGAGAAACGAACTACGCCATCCTTTGCATAACCAAAAATCAAAGTACCCGTGTTTTTTCTTTTGTCGATTACAATTGTTTATAACAAATTATTTAAACGAATAACCAAAAATGTCGTAATTTTGCAAAACTGAAACTGAACTGTTCCTGTTTTAGACTAACAAATTGAACCCTGACAAAAAAACGTTACATAGGTTTTTGTCGTTATTTTGCCCGTAGAATCGATATCCGCGTTCAGTTTTGCAAAATTACGTCATTTTGGATTATTTGTTTAAATAATTTGTTATAAACAATTATAATCGACAAAAGTAAAAACACGGGTATTTTATTTTTTGGTTATGCAAAGGATGGCATAGTTCGTTTCTTGATATCTCTGCCAGATTTTGCATGGTATTTGGCATGGCCCTCTTCCCAGAGTACGATTGTTTATCCTCATTTTACACTAACAAATTGAACTCTGACAAAAAAACGTTACATAGGTTTTTGTCGTGTTTTTGCCCGTGGAATCGATATCCGCATTCAGTTTTGCAAAATTACGAAATTTTGGGTTATTGGTTTAAATAATTTGTTATAAACAATTGTAATCGACAAAAGAAAAAACACGGGTATTTTTTTTTCGGTTATGCAAAGGATGGCATAGTTCGTTTCTCGATATCTCTGCCAGATTTTGCATGGTATTTGGCGTGGTCAATGCCCTCTTCCCAGAGTACGACTGTTTATCCTCATTTTACACTAACAAATTGAACCCTGACAAAAAAACGTTACACAGGTTTTTGTCGTTATTTTGCCCGTAGAATCGATATCCGCGTTCAGTTTTGCAAAATTACGACATTTTGGGTTATTTGTTTAAATAATTTGTTATAAACAATTGTAATCGACAAAAGAAAAAACACGGGTATTTTTTTTTTGGTTATGCAAACGATGGCATAGTTCGTTTCTCGATATCTCTGCCAGGTTTGGCCTGGTTTTTAATGGGTTAACGAGAAGGGAGCAATCAGTTCATGATCCATTTGTCGATGACGGATGACATCTTTCATTGGAATTATTTTTTCTTTCATACCAAAGCCTCTCTGACAGAGCACACTGTTAATGCAGTGATCAGAGGTTTTTTCTCAGCAAATATTGATTCTACAATAAAACTCACATCTATTTTTCATGTAGAATCGTTCAAAGAGTACGGAATTGTTTTTTTTTTTTAAAGCAAATCAATAGTGCTATCAATGTTTGGTAGCAAATAGTTTTCTAATAACAAATATCATGTCATTATTAAGGATTGCATTGTACGAGGCCACGGCATAAATACTGGAATATTATAGAACGGTGGTCCCAAAATGTTGGAATGGACAATAACAGCGGTTTCATTGTTGTGCGTTAAGGATGTTCTGGCTACAAATGAAAATAGTGAAAAATACTTGAAACTTCGTACATTAGCATATTTTGTGATATGAAAGTTGTAGCCAAAATTTGAGAAAGCCTGGTTGGCTGGTTAAAAAGATATGAGCACTTCGATTTACATGCACTCTTATGGAGTTTCGTGAAATTCGAGTATTTTTATGTTCTAATCTATGTGAAAAGTATGGAAAGAATAGTGAGAATCTGAAGAAATTTTTAAAAACGGGAGAATAATATCCAATAATTGGATATATGCAAAGATCATATGCCTGGGTTGGTTGTGGAACAAGTTATCAATGGTTTTTCATCCTCCCAGTGAGGGATAAGTCATAACTTGAAGGATAATCAGATTCAAAAGCTTAAGACGTGCTTATGAAAACGAGCTCAAATGTGATGTTACGCTGATTAAAATCCTCCTTACAACTATGGATACGGTTATTCATATCACATACGAAAACATCTGTTGCAGCTCAGCTCTTCAAATACGTTTTACTGATTTACCTAACTTTTGGGAATGACTGTGTAGCCAGAACATCCTTAAGTAGATTACTCTAGTGCGCTAGAGTTTTGAATATCGATATCACATAAGTGTCGCATGTAAACATGTAGGGAGTATGGGAAGGAAGCTGGCAGGCTCGGTCCTGTTGGTCTTGCTTCAACTAGTCAGTCATTGATCGGCATTCAAACTGAGTGGACGAGCTCTAATAAAGCACTTATTCAATCCTAAAGAAACTTGCCTTTTTCATTAATTAACCTGCTTCTACATATTATCAACTAACTTTAATAGAAAATTGCGTACCTGAAGTTTCACTCGAAACGGCAGAAGACTGTGGGTACAATCCCTAAGTCGACGGGAATATCCGAAAGCTTAGAAAAGCGCGGAACAGAGCCAATTGCCGCGTTTGGCAATCTGGCTTTCTCACAGATAAGGTTGCACATTCACGACTTCAGGTCGTGGCAAGTAACGCGATCTATTCAGCCGAAAATCGACATATTTAGGCATCCCTGGCGAACGCCAACAGCATGAATGCAACGTGGCGCGATCTCAGATAATTGCATGTAGCTGACACCGATACAAACTCACCGTTTCAGTACTTAACCGCGAACGAGTTCAACAACCATTAAGCTGCCATAGTAATTCGTGCCGATGCACTCTCGGAAACCGAAATTCGCGATGCGCTGGCAAATCCCCGTCGAAGCAAACACGGCACTTGATTTTCGTTCGGTTACGATTGAGGACACTCTGAACATATTTTGTCGCTGCCTCCAAGGGTGTGGTAGTCGATAGCATCTCCGTAAGGACGCTAGCCCTCCCTCACTACCTCCCTGCGCTCACGGATTTGTGCAATTATTCTTTCTCACTCTCTGTGAGTCAACTTTTCCAGAAATAAATAAGAGAGCACTGATCTTGCCCGATTTGAAGTGCTAAAGTCCCACCACACCACCAAACATAAGACCCATCGCATTGCTCCCGGAACTATCGAAAGTTCTCGAACGAGTCATTCACGCCCTACTAACCCGCTATCTAAGATTAAACGCCCTATTAAATAATGCACAGGCCGCATACAAGACCAGCTATATAGTATGTAAATTCCCTGATTTGAGTATTAGACGATACTCGCAGAGGAATCGATGAATATTAAATGACTATTATTGTACTCTTTGATTTCTCGAAAGTATTCGATTCGACCCCACACGCCAAGCTCATAAGCAAACTTTGAAGGCTCAACGTTTTAAACAGGCTGCTTCGCTAGTTTTGCAGTTATCTCGTTGATCGACTCCAGGCGGTTGTGGAAAACCGAAGGAGCGTCAACGAGTGACTGCGCGTCGCGTCCGGAGTCTCGCATACGGCATAGCATACGGGGCTCTTTACTTTTTTCATTCATATAGACGACCTCCCAAGATTTTTTTTGTACTGTAGATGTGTCGTCTACACCGACGGCAATTGAGCGCTATTATTCTTGCCAGTGATAAATATACCCCCTCGATCAATTTTACGACAACCCCAAAGATCTCAGTGGTCGGTGTGTCATTAAGGTAAAAAACCTAGGGGTCATTATAATTCCAACCTTGGACTGGAAATCACATACCAAGTCAGTCGTGTTTAAGATCTATTCTGGCCTTTTCACTCTGCGTTTTTTTCGGCATTCGCTGATTAGCTTCGACGTGAACTCGTTTTACACCTAGTCTTCTCGCACTTCGATTACGCTTGCGCAGTCTTTTTCAAGCTTGACAATACCAGAAACCTCAAATCGCAGACTGCACGAAACGCTTGCGACCATTTTATTTTAGACAACATCGCTTACAACGCGCACGTCAATCTCTAACGGCGTATCTGGGTTGGCTATCCGTGTCCAGACGTCGTGAATACTTCGCCCTAGCCCTCGCATACAGAATAATTGTATCACGCACGCCGGAACACATAGCGAGCAAGTTCCAAGACTTGGATACGGATGTCTTCTTGCGGATATTTACGAGGAACTCACCGAGTGTTTTAGTATGTCCTGTACCACGTACGGCGCTACTGAATTACCTAGAAGTTACCGATTTCAACCCAAACGCAGTTTCTTCATTCCAACTGTTACACGTTTTTCATAAAAAGCCGAATTCAGCAAGCACATGACAATCAAAACTTATGGTTCATGAAACAACGCACAGCCACAGCAGTCTCATGTACTTTTCTGGAGCGAGAGAGACAGAATTCTCAAGGCCAGAAAAGTATCGGGTGGCTGCTACAGACGGTGACGAGGCTGTCACCAAGGCAGGAGAGGCCGGCCCCGCTCCCTTGTATCGATGTACCATCAGAACGCATGGTAGGGCTGTTACCAAGCACGCCTAATGCCATGTAAATTTTTCTTAATTTTTCTTAATTAATCTTAATTTTTCTTAATTTTTTCTTAATTATTTCTTGATTTTTCTAAATTATTTTTGAGTTCGATTAGTTAGTTCCCGTTGCTTTGGTATAAGGTTTTCAATCGGTACTGTAATCATTCGTGTTCTTTTTCCAAGTGAAATTAGTGTACCTGATTCTGAACGGCCTGTATCTCGAGTCCAAATCAATCGAGCCACCGTAAATCGTGGAACCTGTCTTCAACATTACCTTCGTAGCTACACCTTGGAGAATAAGAAGCTGAACTGAGTCATTAAGATCATTCAAATTGTTCCCTCTAGCAAGTGTTCAGTTCCCTCTTAAAATAATTTGAAAATTAGAATTTTTGTGTGAAGTGAAAGAGCATCAGCTATACATCATCTGACAAAATTTGGGATGTTCAATTTTTTTTATATAAGCACTTTGATTTACATGAACTCTTATGGAGTTTCGTGAAATTCGAGTATTTTAATGCTCTTTACTATGCACACAGCATGGAAAAAATACTGAGAATCTCACTAGACTCTCGAAAACAAGAGAATATTATCTAATGACTGGATATATGTAAAAATCATTCATATGCCTGGGTTGATTGTGGAATAAAATATCAATAGTTATTCCGATACTTCCTATTCATGAGGACATATCTCGGACGGCATTATAATAAAGACGTATCTCGGAGGGGCGCAAAGTAGAGACATATCTCGCACGAGATCAATGTAAGGACGTATTTCGCCCGAGCGCAAAATAATGTCGTAGCTCGGAGAATGGCAAAATAATATCGCATCTCAGTTGTTGAGAATTAGAGATTTGAATTGGTTTTTCCTTGAGAAAAGCTTTATGTTGATCGAGCTGCGGCTTTCAACTTGAGGTCGATTATGGGTACGCAGTGTCAGCAGATTACAAAAAATATATTAATAGAAGAAAAAATTCTAAGAAGAAAAAATGTACATTTATAAGTTTAGAGAGCTGACAGGGAATAGTTCAAATGCTTTAAAAGACCTCGTACACTTCTGATGTTGAGACTATTAACAATAGGGAATGTAAAATTAATTTTTTTTAAACATCATTTAAAGAAAGTTTAATACTCTGTCATCGTCATTCCAGAGGGAAAACTGAAAGATTTGTTGGAGCTCTGCTCCAACAGCATTATTTCCGTGGACTATCAAGCATACTATAAGGCATTACGATCTTCACAAAATGCGACATCTGATATAGATGAAGATGATTGCTAAGTTTCATGATACACTAGTAGAAAACGAAGATGTAAATTAATGTAAATAACATTTGATAATCAATAATTACTAATTCCCAAAACATTTTGTATTATTGAATGGAAGCTGAAAAGGAAATAAAATTCCTCTAGTCGCGTCATGCTCATTATCGACAGTGTGCTGTAGTATTTATTATGGATGTCACAAGTCAACATGCAGTGAAACGTGTGAGGTACTCAAGTGGCGACTATCCTCATATGAAAAGTGATGGCCTCTAGAGTGATGGCATTAACTCGTGATATGATTGGTGTAGATCTAACCACGTGATTTGTAGTGGGGTGTATATAGATATAGTGTGAGATGTATATATAGATAGAGAGTAGCCGATGACATGATATTATATTGGTTAGGATAGTCAGTTTTGTTCGCGATGCTGTCATAAGTTTCGACAATTTATTTTCAAAACTATAATTGTAGGTATGTGAATTTCATGGTACGTGGATATTTTAGGCTACCTTTTAGTTTTCAACAGTTGCCGGATAGGATAACTCTGTTAGGTTAAGATGTCTGATTTGCAAGTTTTATGTGTTATGTGGTTTGATGGATCGTTTAGTGTTAAAAATCTGAAGTCGTCTTGCGAGCTCAAGGGTCGATAACTCAGGATTATTTAAATAGAAATTGATGTCAGTGCTCGATGGTTCTTTCTAATACTTATATAGTTTTTACACGGATCATAGGAATGTAGGGTTCGGTTATTCATTTAGCTTTTAGAAATTTACATCATGAAATGAATTGAGATGTACGTCAAAACTATTCTGGTCAAGAATCGTGGAAACAATAATTGAAATATGATTTTGAAACGCACACATGTATAGATCGCGCGCAGCGCGTTTGTTGTAGCTAGTAGTGATCAGAATTGGTGTTCAACTAAGTCACGTGTGACAATTTTTAACGGATTAACCCATTAAGTCCCAGATTGCAGAAATTTTATTGGTACGTTCGAGCTCAAATATTTTGATGAATAAGACGGAAGGTTTATTGCAAAATAGTCATTCCTACTATTTTCGGGTATGCTCTACACGATGCAATGGTTAAAAAGACTGAAAAAATTGATTTTCAATAAATAATTAACAAATTAGAATAAAAAATGCGATTTCTTGGAGCACTTTTTTTTCAATCCAAACTCAGAGGAAGAAGGAAATTTATTTTATGTTATACGTGATCATAAACGCTCATTTCACGCATCGAATTCCGTGCGTGAAATGCGATTTCACACACTAGTGCGTGAAATCGCATCGGTTTCCGTGCGTGAAATATTTCACACACTAGTGCGTGAAATCGCATTTCACGCACGGAAATCGATGCGTGAAATATTTCACACACGGAAACCGATGCGTAAAATATTTCACGCACTCAAATCTCGATGAGTGAAATTCGCGTTTGGATCACTTATAACATAAAATATCGTATGCAACTCGTGAAATGCGATTCGACGCACTCGTGTGACCGCCTAACACTCGTTCGCCGGCTTCGCCGGCGACTCGTGCAGGCTTGTCACACTGGTGCGTGAAATCGCATTTCACGCACTAGTTGCATAATATACTATTTACGGTCTCAAATAGGCACAAGAATGCACAAAATATTTGAACTTTCCAAATTCGTTAAGTTTTTTCGACTATGATTTTTTCCAGCAAAATGGCGGCCAAAAAACGGGAATCAATATTTTGATTTTCATTTTATCAATATTTTGAAGCATTCATTTTCATATTCGATATATTCTATCAGCAGCATCAATGTTGCTGATAACGATTCTGACATCAAATTCTCAAAATTCTGGATCCAAGATGGCGGTTTCAAGATGGCGGCTGACGATTTTCCACATTTTTAGTCGAAGAATCGTGAAAATTTGGAATAATGTACATTTTCACGAACCTCCAACTAAAAATGTACAAAATCATGAGCCGCCATCTTGAAACCGACATCTTGGATACAGAATTTCGAAAATCTGATGTCAGATTTATCATCAGCGCCCCCAAAAACCCATTAGTCTAAATTCTCACGATTCTCCGACTAAAAATGTACAAAATCATGATCCGCCATCTTGAAACCGCCGTCTTGGATACGGAATTTCGAAAATCTGATGTCAGATTTATCATTAGCGCCCCCGAAAACCCATTATTCCAAATTTTCACGATTCTCCGACTAAAAATGTGGAAAATCGTCAGCCGCCATCTTGAAACCGCCATCTTGGATCCAGAATTTTGAGAACTTGATGTCAGAATCGGAATCAGCGACATTGAAAACCCCTGTATACGGGATTTCAAAGGAATATATTGAATATGAAAATGTATGCTTTGAAACATTGATAAAATGAAAATCCAAAATATTGATTCTCGTTTTTTGGCCGCCATTTTGCTGAAAAAAACCGCTGCCAAGTGCCTTAGCAGTATGCTTTCTCAAAGAGGCTTCAATATCACCGACAAACGCTTCCCAAACCTGTATTTTCACCTTTCCACTACCGTAGATACTATCATCTATTTTTCAAAAATTACAAAAAAATTATTTAATCAATTCAATTCGTATCTTTGTGACTGTGTAAAGTGTCGTTCTTTTTCAATTGACCAAACTATGTTGCGAGTGTTGATGTCTGCCCGGGCTCTCTTATTATTTGATCAAATGCAACAAAGCAAACGGTTCTAGGTTCTACACAATGCGAGACATTTGGACCTGCATAATTTTTCGATCAATTCATCTTGTGACTGTCATACGGTTTAAAAGCGGTCAAAATCGATCCGCCTTGCCCGTTTTTGATCATTTTCGACGGCAAAAGACACCAAATTTTCCCAATCTTCTCTATAGTACGTTGAAAATACTGGAAACGAAACTTACATCAATTTTTTTCCTCCTTAGCAACGGTTGCTAGGGCGGTGAACAACGGTTGCTAAGGAGCTAATTGGGAAGATTTTGTGTCCTTTGCCGTCGAAAATGATGGAAATGGGTCATAAATTAATGATTTCCAACCTTCGTAACTGTTGCTAGGGAGGTAAACAACCGTTGCTATGGAGCAAATACAACAATTCAGTGTCCTTGGCCATCGAGTGTGACTTAAAACTGATTTTCCGGCTTGCCTCAATGAGCACTCATGAGGATTTGTAAGAAAACACGTTAGGAACGGTTGCTAGGGAAATAACCAACGGATTTTGCTGAAAATTGATCTCGGGCTAGATCTTGCCACAACTAACCGGTGTGCAAAATTTCAGCTAGATCGGACGATTCCTTCGAAAGTTATCCTAGACAAAAGAAACAAAAAATTTTACACCTTAGCAACGGTTGCTAGAGAAATAAACAACGGATTTTGCTGAAAATTGAACTCGCCCGAGATTTTGCCGCGATTAACCTGTGTGCAAAATTTCAGGACGATCGGACCATTCCTTCGAGAGTTATCGTGGACGAAAAAAAACGGGACGCACACACACACACACATACACACACACACACACACACACACACACATACATACATACAGACACTTTTGGATTTCCATGTTTTTCGACCCGTAGATCACGAAAATCGATGTCCCGAGGTCTGATTCGGTGGGCCGATTTTTGCCCCATTACAAAGCTTTCCCTTTGAGAAAGCAAAATGATAGTCGAAAAGACTCAACGAATTCGGTAAGTTCAAATATTTTGTGCACTCTTGTGCATATTTTCGACCGTAAAAATAAATTTCCATCTTTCTATGAATTTGGATTTAAAAAAAAGTGCTCCAAAAAATCGCATTTTTTATTTTAATTTGTTAATTATTTATTGAAAATCAATTTTTTCAGTCTTTTTAACCATTGTATCGTGTAGAGCATACCCAAAAATAGTAGGAATGACTATTTTGCAATAAACCTTCCGTCTTATTCATCAAAATATTTGAGCTCGAATGTACCAATAAAATTTCTGCAATTTGGGACTTAATGGGTTAATACGATTGATGAAATCGTGTCTGGATTTTATCTTCATGTGTGAACTGCATTAGTTAATTTTAAACCACTGAGATCCTCCCTTATTTCGCGGTTCTCCGAGCTACAACATTATTTTGCAGGTCCCTCCGAGATACATTCTTACTTCGCGCTCGTGCGAGATACGTCCATACTTTACGCTTCTCTAAAATACGTACTTATTATTCTGATCCCTGGAATTAGTCCTTAAGAATATAGGGAGTATCGATTTATTTTCCTAGTGAGATACAAGTCATAATTCGAAAAGTAATCAAACTCAAAAGATTAATACGCACTCATAGAAACAACCTCAAATGTGATTTCACGGTGCTCAAAATCCTGGATGAAATTATAGATACGACTATTCATACTACATACGAAAACATCTTCTGCAGCCCAGCTCTCCAAATAAGTTCTACTGATTAACCTAACTTTTGGGGATGACTGCAGAGCCAGAGCATGCTTAATTACATTGAACCTTTTTGAAATAGCTTCCTGATATCCAAATAGATGATATTGGCAGTTGTACGTCATATCGTTTTGATTTATCAAAGATAAACCAAACCTAACTCAACTAATCATTACTAATTGTATGGACGCATAACGTGTACATTATTTGTAATTAATGTGATTAATTAATCAATTAATCATTAACTTCCAACGCGCAAAAGATGTTTTTTGGACGGTCAAGAATTAATACCATGTGATATATTCAATCGAAAAAAAAATTGAAAATCGTACCCTATGTTTTCAAAGGCGCTGTTTCGAATGGTGACGTTATAGTAACATAAAAATTGTTTTAGATTTCTCCAAATCAGTCGGGATTAGGAAATCATGAAAATACCGTAAAATTCATGTTATTTCTTCAATTTCCATTGAAAAATAGTTTTCTTTGTCAAATCTGACGAATATATCAAGATGAACAAGAAAATACACGTGGACATTGTATACTTAATTTCATTAAAGTGTCATTTCAAGCGATTTATTAACGCTTCAAGGTTTGTATATAAAAAAAATGCTTTTGTAGAATTCTGTAGACGAACAACTTGATTATGCAATCTTGGAATATAAATAACTCTATTAAAACTGCAGCTATAAAAAAACCTACCGATTTGATTCAGATGTCTTTTGCCATCGACGAATGGACCTCAAACTAATTGTCTCCAGCGTGCAGAGCAACAATGCCCAATCTTTAATCAATTATGACAACCGTCAATTCGAAATTGCGGTAGCTGGAGGGAAGCGAATATAGAGCAAAAATTGTGAGGCTCGCATTTTGACTCTCTAAACGAATGGGATCCGCTCAGCCTATTTTCATGAAAATCGGTTTTCGAGTACATCTAGCATCGTCAACGAAGAATAAGCAGTCAATTGGTATAAAATTCAGAATGGCGCACTCATGGAGAAAATGTCGATAAAGTATCCAATTTTCGCCCAATTTTGAATTTAAGTGCGTTTATAATCAATAATTCCGATGCTTAAATGAAACAGCCAATGTTTTCGTTTAACGATCAATAGAAGAGGTAGAATACTCGTGTAATCACGTAAAATTGAAACAAATTATATATCTACTGATAGATATGATCATGAGTCTGATTGCAAGAATATAATTTTATATATATAATAGTAGGCTTCTAGTATTTTTTGCATGCTTTTTTGAGCGTCAATTGATATTCACTCACTTTTTTTAAATGATAAACTTTGGAAATATTGACAACAGTATCACCGTAATATCGTGGACCATTTTCTTATTTTTTTTATTCCCTTCTGAACATTCGAGACAAAAACTGATAGAATGTTTGCACCAGAATTATAGAGTATGCTTGTTCAACGTCAAATTTTTCAGATAAAAACATAGTTCGAGAAGTGAAAATCCGATAATATTTCCTCTGTTAAATCTCAGCTGCGAGAAAATTTGTTCAAACTCGAATTCACCACTTGGGAGATACATCGACTGTCACTGCCGACCCGGGTATCCCGAAGGGACGCGCAGGTATCTGACTACAGTTTATGGCTTTTAGCCCAAAAAAATCAAAAATTTTTGAAGTAGAGTATGCTCGTCCAACGGCAACTGTCTCTAATAAAAATATAATTCGAATGGTGAAGTCCCGATAATACTAGCTCTGTGAAATCTTGAGAAAATTTGTTCAAACTCGAATTCATCACTTGGGAAATACATCGACAATCACTGCTGATCCAGCTATCCCGAAGAGATGTACAAGTATCTGACCTCTGTTTATGGCTTTCAGACTAAAAAAATCGGAAATTATTTAAATGTTTGCACCTGAATTATAAAGTATGCTGGTTCAGCGGCGAATTTTTCAGATACATAGTTCGAATGGTGAAAATCCGATAATATCAGCTGTTCAAAATTAGTTGTACCCATCATGTTTTGATTGCAAATTGTCCTGAATATCTCGTGACAATTTTGAGCCGGGGGAAGGTATTGAATTGTTGTTCTGACACATCATAGTTAATTCATCAGAACCGTCTTTCTTCCAGTCGTCGCTTGGGAGGAAGAACGTTCCATTTAAGAAACTTTCTATAAACAGTTCCACCTCAGAATTATTTCTGAAAACAGTGCCATTTCAGATTTACTTCTATAAAAAGTGCCATTTCAGGGAAAATTTTTTCCCTCGGAGTTTTTACGACTTCGGGGATGATGTGGTATGCACGTCTGAAAACGACAACTTGATCTACCTCGAGACGTGATATTCTGAAAGTGAACTGTTTACATCACATATCTTTTTCATCGATGGATTTTGATGAAAATTGGTAGCCATGGGTTTTTGAGGTCGCTCATTGCGAATCCGGCCTCAGATTTTGAGAATTCGAATTAGAGCCTCTAAGATTGGCGACCGAACATTTGAAAAGATACTGGATTTCAATAAAACTTAATATACATGGGTTTTTTTAGGGCGCTGATTACACATCACATTTCATATTGAAATGAGCCTAAACCTTCAAAATTGTTGATCGTAACGAGGTAGCATCCATTTCAATGGTTTCCTAAATAAAGGGCCATTCTTTTCATTTTGTTCTCAGCGAATGTCGGAAGGTTCCATTAAAATTAAGCTTATGTTGGAAAAGTAATAAGTCTAGATCAAAATATGCAAAGATGTTTGTGACAAATATAATCCTCAATACCTGTACACTGAGATCCCATTGATTCTGTCCCATGTTCCCTTAACCCTCAGGGTACGGACTGGGTTACCGTAACCCGAGCGAAATTTGAAAGAAGCGCCATACGAAGAGAAGTCGGTGATGGGGGTCCGGACCAGGGGGGGGGAAACTTATAGGTACACACTATTAGAGGCCCAAGCGGCAGAGTCAGTCTCCGCTTTGTGTCCGAGCTAGACACATATGAACATAGTGCTCGGGTGTGGTACACCCAGTCCGTATCCAACGTTACAAAATCCAAAATTTTCAAAAATATAAAGTTTTAATTTTCGTCTGTTTGCCGCTGAGGAATAAAAAGGTAAGTAAGAATACGTACTCTTTGCTTAATTTTGTAGATTCTAACCTCAAAATAACGCGTTGTACATGGTGTAAGCGAAGTATTGTAGTAGATCTCAATCACTTGAACGTACGTCTTATATCGAAATCTTTGCCGCTCGTAGTGAATTATAACTCATTAAATTTTGTTCCTTGTAATTTTTTATTACAGAACACGCATTAAAAACATGGCAACGCGTCGAATCACTCGAAGCGTTGCTACTTTGGAGGAGTCGTACAATGAAAATGAGGAGGACAGCGTTACAGAGAACGACAGTGACACCGACGACGCCGTAGATGCGGTAGAGGAAAGTTCCCACGATTCTGAAGCAGACGCCGACAAAGAGGATGCCGAAGAAGAGGCAGAATAGGCGATGTGTAAAGAGCACGTAGCGAAACTGTGCTGCGAGTGCGGCAATACTATGTAATATGACTTTAGTAACCTTTTGATAATAAATATTCGTCTTTAACAATTATTTTTGGTATTTATTTATATAATACTACTCAACAATATCTGAGAAACAATTTTTTTACGCTCAAAGTAATTATTTTCAACTTTTATCATCATAAATCAACGAAACAACGTTTTTTCGCTAACTCAAAAAAACGCGTATTTTCATTTTTCAAAAAAAATATAGTTTTTAGAATAAATCAAGAAACCGTTATGGACATTTAAAAGAACTACTTCTTACCTTTCAAACGCGAGTTATACAATGTTAATATCTTTTTTTTTTCAAAAAGTTACAGCATTTTGAAAAAAAACGGTTTTTTACAAAAAAATTTCAAGACTCGTTCACATTTTTCATTATAATTTTTTTTTAATCAGTTAATTGATTAATCTGACAATTCTATCATATTCTTGAGACAATTTCACACAAAATGAAAAAAAATTTATTCAAATTGACAAAGTGCAGCTCGATATACACCCAATCAAAGTCGCCGGGTTAGGCTAACCCATGTCCGTACTGAACGTAACTTTTTTATAGTCCGTACCCTGAGGGCGCTTGGCGTTTCGTGACCGTCCTTGCAGGGGCAATTTCGTGCAGTCGTAGTCACGGAACGTCACGAAACACCCAGCGTTCGAGAGCTTGGGACAAAATGAATGGGATCTTAGGACCAGAGGCTATGCTGCTACGCAAATAATGTCATGGTATTTCACTCGAACCACTATATATGAATTTTCTAGTTTTCATTTCCTCCATTGGTCACTTTTGATGCAATAAGTAAAAAACGACTGATAGAAACAACAGATTAGTCCGTCAACTTCAACAACAGCTAGAGAGAATGATTAAAGTTTTGGCAATCGTTCATATACATTAACTGTAAGCTTTAATAAATAAGCAAAATTGCCCAAATGTACTGAGAAAAAAAATTAGTTATGGTTAATATATTTTTAATATGATGTTTTAGTGCAATAGCATGACTCCCTTTCGATATTAGTACACGGAGAGAAAACATATAGTGAATTTTACAAAAAAATTTGTAAAAATTACCATTTTTTTAGTAATGCAGGGGCAGACGGCCACTTCAGTAAACTTTACTAGAGACTGTGGTAATTTTTCCTATAGTTCCCAAGGCTTCGGTCACATGTTAATTTTTACTATTTTCCATTGTATATTTTACAGAAATTATTTGTAAAAATTATTTTTAAGTATAGTTAATGAAAAAGTATATATATGATTGTTTCTCACTTATAAAATTTTGTACTTCGAAACTTTTGGTTATTTGGATGCACAAGTCATTTTAGTTATTTTCATCACGCTCGAAAATAATTATTTTTTTGACTTCAACTCGTCAGTACTTAGCCGGAAAAGCATGGAATGAGTTCAAATTTTCCATGTACTATGAGACAACATTCGTGATTCTAATGGACCAAGTCAGTTATTGAAAAAGTCTATTTGTTGAACATTATTGACCACTTGATAAAAAAAAATTAGCTCCACAATTCCCAAACTTTGCGAAGGAAAAGTGTGTGACGAAAGTCGAGCCACGAAAAACTTCCAGCGACAAAGTTGATCGATAATAATCAAGTCAGTTTTCTACAAAGTTTCAAATGAATCCATCAATAAATTAGCGAGATATAGAAGATAAACGAAAAATTGTGCTGTGAGCGCCCCGCCACCCGCTTCAACACTTCGACGCTCTCAGCGACTCTCATTTCAAACGACTGTAACGGCACACCGTACGTCGTCCTGTACTATAGTGCGGCGCGGTGTTTGAAATGGGAGTCGCTGAGAGCGTCGAAGTGTTGAAGCGGGTGGCGGGGCGCTCACAGCACAATTTTTCGTTTATCTTCTATATCTCGCTAATTTATTGATGGATTCATTTGAAACTTTGTAGAAAACTGACTTGATTATTATCGATCAACTTTGTCGCTGGAAGTTTTTCGTGGCTCGACTTTCCTCACACACTTTTCCTTCGCAAAGTTTGGGAATTGTGGAGGAAACTTTTTTTTATTAAGTGGTCAATAATATTTAATAAACAAACTTTTTCAATAACTGACTTGGTCCATCAGAATCACGAATGTTGTCTCATAGTACATGGAAAATTTGAACTCATTCCATGCTTTTCCGGCTGAGTAATGACGAGTTGAAGTCAAAAAAATAATTATTTTCGAGCGTGATGAAAATGTCAGAAATTGTTATTTATCTCAAAAAGAATAATCCACACATGAAAACTGTAAATGTAAAACATGTGCGCCTAAATGAGACAAATCCGATGGTATGTTAAAAATGTTGTATTTTGTATTTTCAATTTTTAGTTGGAAATATACCCACTCCCGACCGCCACACATGGGTTCGAGCGTAGTGCGCCTTATTCGATCGGGACCCTCAATTATGAACCGGAATTAACTGTTGAGAAATTAACGTAAAATTGAAACAACAGGATGGGGGTTACTGCCGAGTCCGGACACATCGTTTACATCATTCCTTTGGCATGATACGGTTAATTTTTGTAATATTTTAATTCGAGCTAGACAATGTCGACATGGACCATTTGTTGTCCACATCAGGATATAGGATTAGTCCGTCAACTTAACGGACACGGAGATTATTCAAATTCTACATGTTCTACAAAGGAACTTCAAATATATGAATATAATTATATTTGGGAATACCTACGCATATGCATGCGTGTAGCACATCAACTCCAAACGCAAAAAAACTAGGAGAAATTAAATAACACTTGAAACGGTTTTTTCTATAAAGTTGAATATGAAATGGCTCTTTATTTAGGCAACCATCCAAAAGGATGCTTCCTTGTTACGATCGACGATGTTGAAGGTTTAGGTTTATTTCAATCTGAAGCTTGATGTGTAATCAGCGACCTCAAAAACCCATGGATACTGATTTTTATTAAAATCCAGTATCTTTTAAATTTTCGGTCGGCAATCTTGCAGGCTCAATCTAATTTGAATTTTGAAAATCTGAAGCTGGATTCATAATCAGCAATCTCAAAAATCCATGCATACCAAGTTTCATTAAAATCTAGTATCTTTTAAAATTTTCGGTCGCCAGTCTTAGAGGCTTTAATTCGAATTTTTAAAATCTGAGACCGGATTCGTAATCAGCGACCTCAAAAACCTGTAGATACCACCTTTCATCAAAATCCATCGATGAAGAAAATATGTGATGTAAATAGTAATTTCAGAGTATCATCTCGAGGTAGATCAAGTTGTCATTTTCAGGCATGCATACACACATACACACATGCATACCACATCATCCCCGAAGTCGGAAAAACTCCGAGGGATAAAATTTCTCCCAAAATGGCACTTTTTATAGAAGTAAATCTGAAATGGAACGTTCTTCCTCCCAAGCGATGAAGTCACCTATTCGGTCCTTTTTCCAATTTTTCCCCACTGTGCGGCGCCAACTTTAGTTGCGTAATCTACGTTTGGAAATCTTGTGAAAGCATAAGAGAATCGGTATCAATTATGCTCAAAAATATGATTCATGGAATGAGCAGTATGTTCTTATATAATTTAATATGAGCCCGATCGCATTTTTTAATCCAAAAAATTGTGTTATGTAACGTGAGAAATCGTTATTTTCTCAAGAAAACCGATAGTATACGGGAGTTAAACTAGATTTATCTGATAAATTTGACATATAAAATCATTATTCACATATTGTACTCAACTAGATTTCTATATAATTCGAATACGCGGGCTAAATTTGCTATGAATTATGTAGACCTATGCCCGGAGATCACATGGTCGTTATGGTTTGAGAAGAAAATAGAAGAAAAATGATTACGAGAGCAGATTATGTTGGATACAAAATTACTTGGGCTGAATCATTCATCCCTATAATTTTAGTCGGTAGGTAATATAGAGGTTGCGATGTCTGATTGGAGAGTTCGATTTTGGCCTCGTCACAAATCTTTTTCTTTGAGAAAGCAGAATGGATTGAAAAAAAGAATCTGATAGTAGAAATTGGAGTTAAAAAACTGCTGCTAACTGCATTAGCAGTATGATTTCTTGAAGGGGTTTTATGAAGTAATACATTATGAATATCCATTTACCTGGCGGCTTCGACTTCTTCTTGCAATCTTCTAGCTTCTGCATCTTTTGCTTCAACTTCGCTTTGAATGCGCTGAACTTCTTCTTGTTTACATCGAATTTCTGCTTCCAATTTTGCCCGTTCAGCCGCTTCCATTTCATGAGAGCGTTCTAGTTTTTCCATCATTGCTGTTAATTCCTGAAATATATCCTATGCTATGAAATAATATCACATGAGAAACCGTTAATAGTATTTTTGATACCGCATTTTTCATCACGCGTGTGGGAAAACAACGTCCAAAGATCAAAATAAGCAAAAATGATTGGGTTGTATTTTTTATCATTTCATTCAATCGAAATTCCAGCTAATACGAGGGGTGAAATCCATGTACTGTGACACTGGTAGTAACATTGTGACGTTATTAACATTAAAAGTACATCCGTATATACTGAAAACGTCAAATCTTTTAACATGTCTCATCAAAAAATGAGTTGGAACAAAAATTGAAAATAAGACCTTCATATTTACCTATATTCGATGTAATGCATGTATGGGGCGTCTGAAATCAACACTCCAGAGCCGGCGCATAGACGCTGAAACCTCGCGTTTTCGACTTTATTATAAGCTGACGTTTTTCTTCATTAATATGCCCCTTAAAAAATGAACCTCATTCGTTAGATTGTACCGACAATCTTCCTCGCTCTTCGAGAGAGTCATAAAATCTGACATTTAACAAATAAGATAAAAATTACTCCTAGAGTGTCTGTCAATCGATTACGAAAAAAACAGGCCCGAAAACGCAACACTCCTAGGGTGTTGAGCGGTGAGCTGCTACTACGGCAAAACTGACTGTTTCCTCTTAGGACCGGACATTTATGTCGCGGCGCATTTTCTCATGTTCCTAGTTTTTTTTGAGCAAACATGAAAATTTTGGAAAACTGAATTCACTATCGGTAATCTGAGAAAAACTACATCCACAGCATATTTCATATTTCTAAGATTTTGGTCTTATGAAGTCGAAAACAAGCGTCGACGACCCGAGGTTTTAGGGTCCACGCACTGGCTCTGGAGAGTTGACGTAAAACGCCACATATGAAAAGTGGTAGTTACAACGAATTCAAATCCCCTATTGTTCAAAGAAACACTTTTATTTCAGTGAGAAATGACTTATCATTTTCTTGAAGAGAATGACTTATGACGGGGCAAATATTGACTTTCCGATTCAGACTCCGGTTCCTCTATTTTTGTAATCTATGGTAGAGGTTGGTGGTAAAATACTCCATGAATTAGCTAAGGCTAATTTTTTAATATGATGTAGTAAGAAGGGTCTACACGAGTCAGCACCCACTCGCAAGGTCAGGTGAGATCGCACCTGGCGGCGGCGCGCTTTGACATATTCAAAATGATGATATACACTAAATATGATTCAGTTATAGTTGAAAGTTGGCTGTAAATTTGATGACATAAAGATACACGAAAAACTGGTCAAACCGAATTTTCAGCCATAACCAACTCAATTTTTGGCATCATTTTTACGACAGCTCAAGGGACGCGCTGACTCGCCACGCAACACGCTTATGTGGTCTGATCGTTTTCACGTGTTTTTTGTATATCATAAATAAGTTTACAGTCAATTTCCAACTATAACTAAATCACATTCAGTACACATCATTTTAAATGAGTCGAAGCGCGCCGCCGCCAGGTGCGACCTGACCTGACCTTTCAAGTGGGTGCTAACTCGTGTACTCGTACACCCTTCATACTACATCATATCCAAAAATTAGCCATAACTAATTCATCGAATTTTACTACCAGCTCCCCTACCACTACAGGTCGAAAAACATGGAATCCCATAAATGTCTGTATGTAAATATAATTGGTGTATACACTGTTGTTTTTTAGCGCGCTATTACTTTCCTAGCAACTGTTGCTAAGATGATTTTTGAAAGTTTCCTATGATTCCTCGTAAATGTTTTGTTGAGGACTGAATATTCACGAGGATCAACGAGAATTTGCTAGGAAAGTAAATACGGTTGCTAAGGATATCAACGATTATGTAGCGTCTCACGCACGTGCCAATCATATTATTATTTATAAGATAATCCTTCCCTTTCGGGTCGGATACGACAATTTCTACGGGAAATATCTCGTTGATTCTCGTCGATCCTCGTGTGTATTTGGACCCCACGAGCATTTATGAGGAATTATAGGGAATTCCTCAAAAAGACCTCAGCAGCGGTTGAAACGGATTTTGCTTTAAGTTAACATGCTTTACATCTTGCCATGACAAACCGGTGTGCGAAATTTCAGGAAGATCGGACGATTTCTTCAAGTTCCCACGTTTTAAAAAAGTTCCATACATCAGTATGTACATACATACATTCTTGATATTGTTGTTTTTCGACCTGTAGATTACGAAAATCGAGATCCTGAAGTTTGATCGGGAGTTCGATTTTTGTCACATTACAAAGCTTTCTCTTCAAGAAAGATAAAGTATGTAGGTTTGTTGAGAACTCTCTCCATTGTTGAGAAGTTAGACGAAAAGTCGATCTGTGAAGACCAATCCAGTGGAATGTGGAGAATGAAAGGAAACTGTTGAACTGTCTAATGTGAACTTATTTAAAAACTGGTAAAAAATGTTAGTTTGCTTTTTCTTTGATTGTTCTGTACACCGATTGCATTATTTATTCCGTATTTTTTCCAATGAATTTAGTATTACGAGGCCAGTAAACATTGCTGGCGAAAAGTTGCAAATTATGTAATGGAGTTTGTAATTTTCCATTGTCCACATTTCACAAAATTGGCCCCAAAAGATCGACTTTTGATCTAGTTTCAGTATAGAGGTATATTTCCGGTTTAGAACGTATTTTCGAAGAGGATGGCGGGAAAACAAATTTTGTACATGTATTCTCGTTCTGAGAGAAAATATGCACCGAATCAAGAAAACTTCGAACACTGCATTATAACTATGAGTTTGCTCTTTGTCACTTTTTCTTTGAGAAATCATTCCCATGCATTCGCTGATTTTATATACGTTTCCAATGTTATTGCATGTAAAACCGAGTCCCGAGTAATTCCAATATTCATGCATTAATCGTTGCCGGTAACATGAGTTATTGAAGTTTCACTTCTGTCCAGGGTCCAGTGACCTACACTCATTTTTTTCCCGACTATCTCAGCGAAGTTTTGATTTACCTCTGATTGTGGACAATTTCAGTATCATTCATAATCTACATCGTTCTTCTTAAGAAAATATTTTTCTCAGTTTTACTGATCTATAGGAACAAAGTTTTCTTGATTCTCTATATTTATGTATATGAGTTTTAAGGGCCCTTAAATAACGTAATGAATGAAATAGGCTCACAGTCTGCCTATCCTCAAGTTCTTCTTTCGCAGCCTGTAGTTGTCGCAGTTGCTCTTCCAGCCGACGAATCATTTCTTGAGCTTCGTTCAATTCAGTTTGTCTCCTGTCCATTTCTTCGGCCATGTTACGAAGTCGTTCTTCATATTCTTGCTGCTTCTTTTCAGCCCGTTCTCGTGCTGCAATTTCCAATTGTAGTTTTTCTCGCTGCTTTTCGCGAGCAAGTTTTTCTTCTTTTGCTTGGGCCTACAAATAAGATTTTTTTTTTAATTAATCATTGAAATACAAAATAATATAATTTTTCAAATTTACCTTCATTTGTTGAACATCGATAGTATCAGGCTTACGTCTTCGCATATATAATTCATGATTTCCCATACAGAGAGCGAGAATTCGTTTATTAATCTTGACACGAGCAGCGAAGAAAACAAAATCTGGGGCTTTTTTATCAATTGGTTTGATGATGAATTTCTTCTCATTGAAAGAAATGTTGCGGATTTCCGACCATGGAAAACCAATTTTTGGTGTAAGCTTATCATCTTTTTCATAAATATTCAAACCCAAAGCATCAACTCCAAGCCAAAGCTCAGTACCTTTTTTATTTCGTATCTCGAAATAGTTAACACCATACATTTCTAGATCCTATGGTAACAGAAAAAATTGATTCATTAAATAATTGAATTTGGTAGGGAAAAATAGCTATCAACTGAATGAAATTAGCAGTATACTTTCTCAAAGAGATTAAACGCTAAAACCATGTTTGATAAGTCCCAATGTTTTAATTCATTTGAATTCGTTGAAAGACATAATGAAGATTCATAATAACAGTATAGAGTTTACTACTCGATTTTAGTGAATCAAAAATACCTGCAGTTTATCAAAATCGAATAACTCGATTACAAAGGATTTGGAGGGATCGCGAGGCCACGATTTTTTTGTGTGGTTTGTTATATCAGCAGGGTCTTCAATCAACCTTATTTGATTATCTGTACGAAATTCCATCAAGGTCCAACCACACAATAGCCAAAAGAAAAACCATCAAGAGTCCTACAGTACGGAAAACAACTTGGTTGACACCACAATCGAGATTCGACCATTTTTAGCGAAAAAAAGAGATTACAATTTTCATAAATTTTTATTTTAAAATCAACATAATTTTGCCGATACTGACTTTCGGTTCAGCTTTTCGATACTCTCGAACAACCCTACACCAACTTATTACAGAAATGGAGTAATTGAACATTTCTAGTGAGAAAACTAAAATAAGAAAGATGATTCGTGGTGCGAAAGTTCCAAGTTCCATAAAATTATTCCCAAATACAGTGATATAATTTAATAACTATCTAGGAACATAGAATTATCAGAGAAATAGAAATCAAAGTATCTTATTTCATTCCAAAGACATTTCAGGCTTGGATATAATTTCAAACTGTTATACAGAACTGAAATAATCGAATTTTATCATTATTCCTCGTAACTAATTTCTAAGGACTACTTCCAGCTTTCGTAACCGAGAATAAATATGAGAAGATCCACGTCATCTCGACAAAATATATATTTAATTAGTCATTTTGACGTGACAAATTTAGCCGTATTCGTCCGAATTCACGACTTTAGGTGCAATTTATTTAAATAATTACTGTTTAAACAATGGAAATGGAAAAAATAGGGGTATTTTTTTTTAAAGCACGCGATCCAATAATTAGTTTTATGGTGTCTCCGCTGGTCTGGCCATGGACCTTAACGGGTTAATTATTGCTTTCAGTCTGCAATCTCATAACACTGAGAGCAGTTTATAGTTGCGTAAACTATAAATCTCCAATAAATATAGTTCTATTTTGACCCAGCTATGAGATATTGTGAATCCAACTATACAAATTTCACTATTGTATACCATGGAAAAAGTATTAATTATACTATATTCAAAGTAGATTTCACTCTATACTGCACTTTTATTCATAGTAGATATGATTAAGCGGACACAGTTGACTTGTAATTCTGGTTTATTAAACAATAATTATTGGTCGATGAACAATAATCAAATAGGAATTGAACATTGATGAAAAAAACTCTAAAACATGAGGGTTATTCACACAAATAAAGTTAATTCAACGATATTTATAGTAGATTTTTCTATAAATACGTTTACTATATCATATAGCAGATTCCGATAAGAGAATTTTTCTCAGTGAATAATACTCCTCTTGTAAGTTTCAATATGAAATCCATGTTGAAAATCTTAAGGAGAGTATCAAGAGTTTGAATCAGTAATTTGGACGAAATTTTTTTGTATGTTAGTGTTACGTGGCGTGGTCCTTTATTCGCTGGGTTCAGATCTCCGCTGCGGTATTGACCGTAGACGTTTTACTCGGTAAGGTTCTGTTACGTGGCGAATCAGGTTATCAATAACTCAGTACTCAGGGATTGGATTATATGTGCCTTTATTCCCTATTCATTTCACTGAGAGAGCTCGTATAATTATTCCAAATACTAGTATACAATATGAGCGTTGGACTGTCTATCGTCACCGCGTAACTCACGTAGCTGCCGTGTCTCTCCGTCCGATTGTCGTGTGACTGCCAGCCCGACTAACCGTGCGACTGCCCCGAGCGCCTTGAGGCGGTCGTACTTAATCCCTCGTGGGGGTGCCGTTGCAACCTCTTGGTGGCGCGCTCGGTGGGAGGCGGTCAGTCGCCTCCCGCCGTCTCGAGTTATGCTTCGTGCGTCACGATTTCAACATCGTCCTTTTAGAACGTTCCGATATTCGTGGCGTGGCCCCGCGCAATGCGATTTTAATGATCGTGGGGCCAGCCACGTGACAGTAGTTTAGCCCAAGAATGAGTAATATTCGGAATCCCTTGGTCTGACGCTCCCTTGATCCCAAGATATCAATTATTATACACAATTATTATCACTTCACTTTTACCTTCTTACCACTGAATTTGAAATCCTGTATCATACGTAGAAATTATTGATTCATATTTATGTGATTGAATGTCACATAAATATTTGACCCAAATAGTGTGAAATATAAATAGATTGAAAATAAGTCACGGTTTGCAACTTTTCACTCTGCTCTTGGATTATAAAGTAATGACAACCTGTATCCACGCGTTAGTAACACTTGTCCAAAATCATACCAGCTGTGATGGTAAAGGTGCATTTTCATGAACGCGCGAACAGCTGACGTCCAATAGGTTAGATTTTGATAATGTTGGATTATCAATATAGGCAATTTCGACTTTCAAAAATTATTGAATCGTCACCGGTGATGATGAATTAGAAACAAATGTAAAGATTATCTTGTTATGACTGGGTAAGTAAGTAAAATTTTTTATAAACGACGAATAAATTCGGGCTTGGTGGACTATCCCAAAGTGATATTGCGAGAAAAAAATTCCACGCTCCCCGGGCTGGATTTGAACTAGCGACCTCCTGATCTCCGGTCAGTTGCGTTATCCACTACGCCACCGGGAAGACGGCAGCTCTCCACATCCCTGGAGCATGAATTCATTTTCTCGCAATATCACCTACTAGCATCCCCCGTCGCGGCTTCGCCCGCGATACGTGTAATTGGGAACAACAAAATTTGTATCTCATAAACATAGAATTTCATTTGTTACTGGATTTTTTCTGAATTCAAAGGACCTCTGGGTAAATAATATTCTTTGTAGTTATTTTATTATGTGGTAATAGAATGAATTGATTCTCAGATTTACCTGTCCTAGAGAATCCAACGTATAATTGACCATGGGAAAAGCATTCTATACGTAAATCAATTCCAACGTATTTAAACGTTTGCCCTTGTGCTTTGTTAATTGTAATAGCAAAAGAAATTTTTATAGGGAATTGTAATCTCTTAAATTGAAAAGGTAAATCAGTAGGGATCAGGAGGTTCCTCAAGTTGTAAAAGAGAAACTTTGCCTCCTCTGCACACACATGCCTGCGGCTTCATCATTCCATTTTTTGGCGAAGCAATGATTGCATATTTTATCCATTGAACCAATTTGCACATCTTTTGAATCAATATAATTCAAAAAACAATTATATTCAAAAGCAGTTCTGTAACCTGCCACATGGACTCTGGTTTGCTCTGGGACTGCTCTACGATGTACTGACATTCGATTTGCAGACCGAGTCTGACGACCCAATCCGCTCAATCGTGTTTTCGCATAATATATATATATATATATATATATATATATATAATATATATATATATATATATTGCGAGAAATTTTCTCCAAAGGGAGAGACAATATCTATGCACTTTCATGCTCTACTTATAAGTGAAGCAGCTCAACTCTGTTGCGGATAGCGCTCATCCGCCTAGTGGAGAAGGCGCGAAGCTCGTCGCTGTAGCCTGGGTCGGCGGGCGGAGGGACTACTTTCCGCGCAGGCGCCGTGCCTGCCATTCGGGGGTTCTGCGGTTAATACGCCAAGAAGTAGTAGTTCGACTATTTATTTATTCATTTAAATAATGTATTTTTCAACGTTTTGCATAGCCTATAACCATCTGGCGTGTGCAATGAAGCTACTGTCAAAATTTGGTAACATTCGATTCAGTAGTTTTGGAGCCAAATGCGAACAAAAAAAACGGCTTCCTCTTTATATAATAGTAAGATATACACGATCAAATTCGATCGCTTGAATCTGTACGATCAAGGTCCGATCGTATTGTTACAGATTCCCTTTTTACCTATTCCCCCCCCATACCCTCCCCCCGTACCCAACCTAACCTATTGGGCTACTACATCTTTTCACCCGAAGTAGTATTTTTACAAATAATTATTTATAATATTATATTTTTAAATCGAAACACAAATGAGTCTTATGGGAGAGAATTTTAAATCCAATTCAGGACGGGTATAACAATCTATAATGAGTTTCAAACGGAGAATACTAACAAGGAGAGTATCAGACCTTCGGGTAACCAATTTTGACCAAACTTTGTACGTATGTCCTGTGACACATCAGCGATCGTCCGGACAAAGATTTGGCTCCCAACGCTCCCTCAGGTCCAAGTTACTCTGATAGAATTATAATTACATTTTAACATATTACACTACACACACTGATCCGGATACTTTTTCTCTCCCCTGTGTTGAAGCACTTTCCCCATCGAACAAACTGCTTCTTGATGCTAAGACTGCTTCTTGCGTACATCAGAGAGCTGAAAAAAATATATAAACTTTAATATGTCACATTAACTGAGTACTCATGAGTCAATAAATGCATGTGAACATCTGATTTCTATCAATTCTAAATTTTGACGTACAATGATTTGAGTGGCTAATACTTCTCACATGGCCAATGAACTTTGTGCATGGAATTCAAAGATCATTGTCGACAGACATACTCTATTAACATGTTCATAAGCCACAAGAAAAGAATGTCCATAGTGAAATGACTAGCGCACTCACAAGGAGAGGCCACTACCTCTGGGTCACCAATCTTGACCAAAATTTTTTTGGCGTTTCTTGGTGACAAGAATAGAAAGTATGCAGTTTTAGGGTTCAACACTCCCAAACTTCCAAGATATTAATTTATGTATCCTGGGTGGAGCCGTTGTTCTCGTCCCAAATGACAATATGTCATCTGAGACGTATTTCCCTCACTGCACTGTTACTTTCACTGTTCCAACTTGAATACCACATCACATTTTATCCTAAGAATCATACAGAAGAAGTAAATTGCGTGTATGCTCAACAAATCTTACTTCCATGTTTTACTCACATCGAGTAAAACATGAAATATATGAAAAAATCAACGCTAATCGACATTTCACTCTGTGCTTAGATACTGAAGCAATAACAACATTGTATCCAAGCACAAAGACAACAAAATGTAGTATCATTGGACGACAATTCAGTGTCAGAATTGATTTTCACTCATGAAAACTTCAATTCTGAGCATGTGTCCACCAATATAATCCTATAAACAATTATATCAAAACTCATCAGATGTTTACATGCATTTATTGACTCATGAGTGCTCAGTTAATGTGACATATTAAAGTTTATATATTTTTTTCAGCTTTCTGATGTACGCAAGAAGCAGTCTTAGCATCAAGAAGCAGTTTGTTCGATGGAGAAAGTGCTTAAACACAGTGGAGAGAAAAACTATCCGGATCAGTGTGTGTAGTGTAATATGATAAAGTGTAATTATAATGCTATCAGAGTAACTTGGACTTGAGGGAGCGTTAGGAGCCAAATCTTTAGCCGGATGATCGCTGATGTGTCACAGGACATACGTACAAAGTTTGGTCAAAATTGGTTACCCGAAGGTCTGATACTCTCCTTGTAAGTTTAGAGTATTTTCAAGTTGAGAAAGCAGCATGAATTTCTCCATGCTATCTGAAAAAATTACTGAAGTTGGATAATGAAAAATTCCAGAATTTTCTGCATTTGGGTAACAAGTTTTGCACAATTTCAAACAGTTTTACGATTTGTTTCGCCGAAGAGTGATTTGTGGTTATTATCCGGCATAAATTATTTTTACTTCATTCATTGTCTAGAATAAAATTTTGACCGGTCTCGAACGTTTAAACCAACTTTTTACAGCCCATTTTCTTCATTTTTTCATCAATTCTGGTTCTCCATCTAATTTCGCTCAAGCGAGTGGAACGTATTTTAATACTCTAAGGCAAGGCCAAAACAATCGAGCGACATTCCACTCGATTTCTTGGCATTCCATCTACATCATCTAATCTTTATTTTCAGTGTACGTCCGATTTATCAATTGTACTCTCTAAATCTAAAATAAGTAAAAATTTACTAGTCAATAGTACAAACTGCACAATAAGATAAAATAGTAGATATTCACTAAAAAATAGTAGAATTTTACTAAAAAAAAGTAGAATTTCAACTAGAAAATAGTAAACATTCTAAATTACTAGAATATTAGTAAAATTTCACTATTTTTTTAGTGAATATTTACGAAAAATAGTATAGGCAACTCGTGCGCAGGTAAGTGAATCCAGAACACGTGCTGGATTTACCTACTTTGCGCACTAGTCACGTAATGTACTATTTTCGAAATTTCTATAACTCAGCGCAGTAGAGTCCAAAATGAATATAACTTGGCTCATTTCGAAATTATTGAGTAGAGCTTCAATTTGTCACCAACCAGATGGAATAAGTTGGTTTAAGCGTTTGAGAGGGGTCAAAATGTTTTCCTCACGAGACATTGGATGAAATAAGAATAATTTTCATCACTTGTATCGAAAAGTTGATCATTAAACCTTAGTTTTCTACACTCGTGGAGAAAAATACTCTTCGATACTAGATCAAAAGACGATTTCCAGGCTCGTGTGATTATCACCCTCGCTTTGTTCGGGCGGCAAACTTTCCACGTGCCTAGAATTCGTCTTTTGGTCTAGTATCGAAATATACTATTATGCCAGATAATAACCACAAGTCGTTCTTCGGCGACACAAATGGTAAAACTGTTTGAAATTGTGCTTGACTCAAACGCAGATAATTCTGGAATTTTTCATTATCCAACTTTAGATTTGGGAATATAGCGAGAGAGAATTCATGCTGCTTTCTCAACTTGAAAGTACTCGAAACTTAGTACTTTCCGTTTGGAACTCATTATAGATTGTTATATCCGTCCTAAATTGGATTTAAAATTCTCTCCATATGACTCATTTGTGTTTCGATTGAAAAATACAATATTATAACAATTTTACCTAATTACTCAGTCATGACAAGATAATATTTATATTTATTTCTAATTCACCATCACTGGCAAAGATTCAATAATTTTTGAAAGTCGTAATTGCCTATATTGATAATCCAACTTTATCAAAATTTAACCTATTGGATGCAAGTTGTCGGCTCCACGCGCGCGTCAATGGTGGCGCGGATAGTTG
The DNA here is from genome assembly GCA_020882685.1 of Aphelinus atriplicis. NCBI lineage: Eukaryota > Metazoa > Arthropoda > Insecta > Hymenoptera > Aphelinidae > Aphelinus > Aphelinus atriplicis. Next base: position 41,392,082 of record CM037074.1, on the reverse strand, counting down.
ACGCAAGTTGTTTACGCGTCTATGAAAATGCACTTCAACAAAAATACTCTACTTACATTCAACACATGTTGCGATCCAATTTCTGATCTTGTTCAGCTCACCTGTAACATAAAATGAAACACAAAGAACCACTTTCTCACAAAGAAACTGCTGCAAATTGCATCAACAGTATGCTTTCTCGAATAGGCTCTGCAAGAGAAGATAATATGGCCAATGATGTTCCTATTTTTATTTTTATTCCTTTATGTTAATTTGTAACTTTCCAATTCTTGAGATTGTCTGTGATTACTACAAATAAATGCTTGAATGAAAAAATGAATTGATTGAAAACGTACTGCAAAAGGTTCTTAAATCGATTGCTCGGGGATTCGATCCCATGGTTGCTAGATTACTAGCAATGTAAAGAACGGTTGCTAAGGAAGAAGTAATGAAAATAGAACTCACGGAAACTTTTCTTCTCCTTAGCAGTGGCTACCGTTCACAGTGCACCATAGTGCCTCTCACACATTTTACTGTTCACTAATTATACTCATAGTAAGCTGCGCAGGATCTTCATTATAATTATCGACAGTATGCTGCAGAGCTTGTCGCTAGTGAACAGTAACAGTTTCTTCTGTATTCCTTGTCTTTGGTCTGCTCGACCCTTAGCACGCGGGCGGGGTTCAACCCAATTGGAGTAATAGTTTCGTTTTTTTTTTGTTCAAATCAAGTTTGTTCTCAACCATTTTGTCAACGGCGAATAGTTATTGGCGTGGAAGATGGCGGACTGCGATTTCCCCCCCCCCCCCGGAGCCGATTATAACATCACGATCGCCTTGCAGCGGCCGTCTTTGATGCCTGGTTTATTAAATTTCAACTAAATATATTCAAGATCAGCATATTTAGAAGTTTATTTCCATCGAATGATCAGTATATTTCCAATGCAACAAGTGATTTGAGTGATATCAATGGATTTGGAATTGCCACGTGTTGTGCTCGGAATCGATATTTATTTTGCATTTTATCTTTCCACAGATTAAAGTTTGATATTTTTTGCCTGTTGTGAAGTAAGTTAGACTGTGTTGCTATAGTAGGAACAAGCAATAATTTTTAAGAAAATTCTTCAGTCTATATTGATTTAATGTTAATTTGTTTCGTAAATCCGTATGAGAACAATTTAGTTTTGAATCTACGTAATATACTTCAGTTAATAATTAAAATTCAGTATATCTTTTTAACCCATTAGCGCCCAAACGGCCGCTCGACGGCCGTTTTTTTGAGCGATAGATTTCATATGGTTATAATGGTTCAAAAAATTTGGGAAGAACATTTTCTTGTGCAAAATTTTGTCAGCTTTCCGATTCCATTACTTTTATCTCGATTAAATAAACACCCTCATCGTTATAAACAATTGATTGCAAAAAAAACACAAAATTTCGAGTCGAAATATTTTTTGTGTCAACCGTAAAACATGGAAACCGGTCGCAACGAACCCCGGGAAGTAAATTTCGAGCGTCCATGGACCTTAAACTGAAAGTTGGCATAGTTGTAATTGTTCAAATTTATTTTTGGAAGACCCAAAATGGCGGTCGACCAAAAAAATTGTAGCTTTCAACTTGGAATTGTTTTTCTCGAAAACTATGGGTCGAATCAAAAAATTCTTAAGAACAAAAAAGTCTTAGAATCACCTGAAGAACACTCTCGAATTTTTTCAGAATTTTTTGATGAAATTTTTCAAAATTTTGATTCTTCAAATTCTCAAAAAAACGCAAATTGCTTAAAAACTTCTGAAAAAATTTGAAAATGTTCTTTGAGTAATTTTAAAACTTTTTGTTCCTATAATTTTTTTGATTTGATCTATAGTTTTTGAGGAAAAAAATAATTAAATTATTTTTTAGAAATTTTTCCGTGAGTTTCTTAGCCGGCAAATCGAAAAATTTATAAGAACAGAAAAGTTTTAAAATTACTCAAAGAATATTCTCAATTTTTTTCAGAAGTTTTTAAGCAATTTGCGTTTTTTTGAGAATTTGAAGAATCAAAATTTTGAAAAATTCCATCAAAAAATTCTGAAAAATTCAAGAGTGTTCTTCAGGTGATTCTAAGACTTTTGTTCCTAAGAATTTTTTGATTTGACCCATAGTTTTCGAGAAAAACAATCCCAAGTTGAAGCTACAATTTTTTCGGTCAGCCGCCATTTTGGGTCTTCCAAAAATAAATTTGAACAATTACAACTATGCCAACTTTTAGTTTAAGGTCCATGGACGCTCGAAATTCACTTCCCGGGGTTCTTTGCGACCGGTTTCCATGTTTTACGGTTGACACAAAAAATATTTCGACTCGAAATTTTGTGTTTTTTTTGCAATCAATTGTTTATAACGATGAGGGTGTTTATTTAATCGAGATAAAAGTAACGGAATCGGAAAGCTGACAAAATTTTGCACAAGAAAATGTTCTTCCCTAATTTTTTGAACCATTATAACCATATGAAATCTATCGCTCAAAAAAACGGCCGTCGAGCAGCCGTTTGGGCGCTAATGGGTTATAAAAACCTTTTGAGAACAATTTAATTTCAAATCTACGTGTTATACTCTTCGTATGGGCACATTCCCCTGGTGAGGATAACCCCTGGATGAAAAAAAAAACAGTAAAACATGTGAGGGGCGCTATGATGCGCCGTTGCACTATTTTGACGCGCACTTTGAGTAATTGCAAGTAAAGATTTTTCCAATTACAACTTTACAAGTATTTTTTAGAGTAGAAGAAGAGTTTCTATTTCAACGTATGTAGTTTATCAGATTTCAATGTGATAGAGACGTAACAAGATTGACCTAAGTATACTTTGAACCTACACTTTCCTGTTTTTTTCTCGTGACAATAAGGTTCTTTGTGCCTTTCTACGCTGCTTTAAAGATGAGCTAAGCAGCACCAGAAATCAGATTGCAACAGAAGTCAAATATAATTATTCTGTTATCGTTACACCTGCTATGATTTTGGACGACGAGTGTTCAGGATTCGATCCGTTATAGATGGAATTAAGTTCTGACACTGGATCGCCGTACATGGACTGTTGTATTTGTATTACTTGCGCTTGGACACATGTTGCCATTTAGTATCTAAACTTGATCAAAACTTATCGAAACTAACTTTAGTATCCAAAACACAGAGTGAAAAGTCGCAAACCGTTACTCATTTTCAATTTATTTGATATTTCACTCTATTTAAGTGAATATTGATGTGGAATTCAATGAGTGTAGATTAACGATTTCTTTGTGTGATATAAGATATGGAATGCGGTGGTATTTTATAAGAAGGTGAAAGTGAACTGTAGCGAGGGGAAATACACATGTTGTATGGCAAGCTCTTTTACTCCACGCTGGGTTCAGGTCTCGGTAACTGGTAAAGCCGGCGACGTTTTTCTCGGCAGGGTACTGTTACGTGTCAAATGAGAATATGAATAACTCAGTACTCGAGAATCGAGTTGTATATGCCTTTATTCTCTATTTACTTGTCTGAAAGAGCATATGTAATAAGCCCAATTCTAGTGTACAATATGACCGTTTGACTGTCGCATCTCACGAGTGCGTTACTTGGCAATTCATGCAAAAAAGGTCACCAGGCTGTTTCATGTCCGACATGGTTATAACCTTATAGAGATGACTTTGCTACCTCTCATAGGTGCACACGGTGAGAAGAGGTCAGTTGACTTCCACGTGCGTCACGATTTATACATCGACGGTCGAGAAGATTCCGATATTCGTGGTGTGACCCCGCGCGATGTGATTTCTAATGATTTTGGGACTAGCTACGTGACATGCATCAAGAGGTTAATTTTGATCTAAAGCAAGAACTTCGATTCCAACTACAGTATAACAATTGATATTTTGGGAGTATTGAAGTGATAGATCGAGGGTCTCTGGATATTATATATTCATGAGCTAAACAAAAAGTTTGATCCAAATTACTGATTCGAACTCTTGATACTCTCTTTGACATTTTCAACATGGATTTGATATTGAAATTTACTAGGAGAGTATTAAGAGATTGTAGACTTAAAGTTTTTGTGTTGACAATTTTTTTCCATAGTCTCTATAGTTTTGAATATAATTTTTAGCATTTTCAGAGGCAATTCTACAGATTAAGTCCATTTTGATTCTTTCCCAATGGATATGAATTCCATAAGTTCTTAACCAATATCTATGATTAGAAGAATATATTTAATCAATGATGAAAGTCATTAGAATACGTAAAGAACATCGATATCCAAAAGTTAATGACTCTATTCTCTGTTATGATTAATCAATTATTTGACTGATTCTATCCCCAATACAGAGATAGTTTTCTAGTTATAACATAAATAAATAAATAAATGTATATATATATATATTTTCTTCAACGGTGTAAGAAAAGATTATTTTGATAATCTTACAAAATCTTGTTACAAAGTTGCATTCGTCTCTTGGACAAGCTAGTTTGATTATAATAATCAACTAGAAAAATATCTCTGTATTGCTGATAGAATCAGTAAAATAATTGATAGGGCAATTTTGCTTAGAAAAAAGTCAGTTCTTGAAAACTTTGAATTTTGTACAGAATACCCCAAAAATAAGAATTTCAAATAAATCCATGATTTTCACATTCTGCTAAAACAGTTATGAGTAAAAAATTGGGAAAATATTTTTTATCGCTATATGCGGTAAAGTTAAACAGAATAATAAATACTATTCAAACTGATTTTTGAAACTGTCAAGGACCGGTTGCTAAGGACATCAACAACAATTTCAATAGAAAATACTGCGTCGTGTGACTTTAAAAGTAGTACAAATGAACTTTAAGGGATAATATACCTTTGTGACTTTTTTTCCAATTTTTTTTTATTGGCTTAAACACTCCATGAACTACCTAAGAATGATATAGAAAGTCGATCAAGTGGGGGAAGAAGTTCTAAGTGCCTCAAAAAATCGATTCTCTGAACAGAGTCGTATAGTACTAGTACAGTATTCAAAACTTTGAATGCGTTTATTTCGAAACCGTCTTTTTTGACATTAGCCTACCGATAGCGCCGTCAATTTTCAACCGATTCACTTCAAATTTCAACTGTAGCCTGGAAACATGATTTTTAAGTGAACGTCGTAAGATTTTTTCGATATTTTGATTTTTACCGATTTCATGGCCGATACTCGATCGATTCTCGATCGAATTTTTTGCGAAAAAAAAATCAAATTGACGCCATTTGGCCCCAAATTCAAATTTCAAAAAAATGGCCCGACGTTCACTGAGTTTTCTATTTTACTTCAATTGTAGTTGGAGAAAAGTACTTTCATATGCAACAAACCCCATATTCATAAGATTTTTCTTGCGCTTATGGTAAGTGTTTGAAAATCACCTCGAAATCGGAGGTCACAAAGGTACATTACCCCTTAAGGGGAGGTTCTCATCTAGCGCCTCGAAAATGACCCATTTTTCTTTATTTCTTTTTCATAGAAGGAATTGAATAATGGTATATTTGTATATCATTTGAGTGTACAAAAAAAATTTTTATTACAAAATAATCATTATATAATAAGTTAAACACACGTTTATAGGCACGCCTCGACAAAAAGTTTCCGCATGGTGGGAATTCTAGAGCATCCAATTTTTATCTGAGATGAAAAAACGAAAGAGTTTAATAAAATATATAACATTTGTGGCATATTATACCAATAATACCGAAAAATCGTCGTAAATTAACAAAATGGCGGACTTGTGAAATTTATGTAACGATTTCGCACTTTTTTTGCTTTTAAAATCGATATATAGATAGAAAATAATAACATAATCGATAGTTTTATAGGTATTAGCTCTAAGGAATTCAATTGCCTTTAAAATGAAAAAAAAATTCAAGTCAATCTCTCAATTAGTTTTTGAGCTAGGATTCCCACCAGTTAAAAAAAAGTCGTTTTGAGATAAACGCGTTTAAAGATTCGGTTAACGATAAGCATTCCATTATCGTGCTATAACTTTTAAAGAAAAATATTTTAGTCACACGCTTTTAGTGGCATATTCTACACATCATTAGGTATCAAAATCAGTAAAAAAAAATCGATTTTTTGAAATTGCTCGATGAGAACCTCCCCTTAACTCGATATTTCACTTCCTTAGCGATGGTCGCAACAGACGTGAACAATAGTTGCTAAAGAGAAACAAATTTCGGTGTCTTTCACCATCGATAAATGGACTCGAAACTGATTTTTCTTTTTTCTAGCAACGGTTACTAGGGATGTAAACAACGATTGCTAGAAATTTCAACAACGGTTGCTAAGAGAAATATCTCGTAGATCCTCGTGTGTATTCGGACTACAACGTTGTAATTTAAAATTCATTTTAGTTCAATCGCTCGTCTCAAATATGAAGATTAAAATGACGTTTGATTTTTCAATCGCAGATAAGTAGAACAGCCGCAATCTTGGTCCCCGCCAAGCACCTCCTTTACTTGGGGTCTTTCTGTCGGCCACTATAACTTTGATTCTATTATATATTTTGTCTTCAAAAGATTATGTAATGGGATTGTGAAAGGTCACGTGACACCCCAATACATACATATGTCAACTTGTACATATATGTATCGGGTGTGAAATTTCAAACTTTAATGACCGATTTAGCAAGGAAAAAAAATTATCCCGTATCTGTTGTCACCTGAAAAATTTGATTTTATCACTCGTTTGAAGCCTGTGTTAATTTTCCTTAAGTTGACATATATATGTATATATATATATATCGGGGTGTTACGTGACCTTTCAAAATTTTCAAAAACTGCAATTTATAATGTGATGGTAACCTGAGCTATCTTCAAATATTCCATCATAGCATCTTCACGTAGCATCTCTCGATGCTCTTGCCACCAATTCGTAATAGAAGTTTCCCATTCTTCTTTGCTCATCTTATGTTGATCCATAACACGTTGTGGAAGTAGTCGGTCGTTAGCCAAAAATCCAGGCGTATGGATACCTTTCTGATAATCACCATGGCGTGCTTGAACAGCATACGATGCAAGAAGAACTGAAGTTTCAGGAGGGCAGTATATTTCATCAGTCAGAATGGCACTTTTGACCTATAAACATAAAAAATGGGCCTATAATAAAATATCTAATATTAAATTATTCTCTTTTATATTTATTTTTCAAATCGGACACACTCGAACGAAAACTCAGTTTTGGACGTTAGAGGACATTATTCATTCATCACTAGTGTATTACTAGTCTTCTGAATTAGGATATTTTATAACGCGACTGGCAGACCATGTGACACTCTAAAAGAGAGCATGGGAAAATTTCTACAAATCATTTTCTTGACGTGAAAAAGCCGTTAATTCAAAAAGTACGTCCCAACTTAGCAACCTCGAGGTAGCAGATTTTAAGCAAAAATTATTTGAACAAGTTGAGAAATCGGAATTTTTGTAAATTTAAGTTCAAGTAGTCCACACATCCCTTAACGTTCCGTTCGTAGATGATGAGATTACGAGAAAGATTAATAGGATGAGTGGCGCGATCGAGAAGTGTACGAGAAAACGCTGTGCTGGTTGTGGGGTGGTGTTCAGTTCATCGCTCGATTATATCATACATCATAGGTTGATCGCACTAAGTTTTGGCTCGTTTTGTGCATAGTCTGAAACTATTTCTAGTTTATCGATTTAACCCTGGCATAACTTAGTTGAAAATTCCCACACTCTTCTTAAAACAACAACAATTTTATTGACACTGGGAGTGGGTTGTCTGTAGCGTCATGCCTGTGCAACGCTCACAGAAAAATCCTCTGCCAATGTTAATACAAATCATAGTTGACTCACATGACTGAACAGTTACAATACAAAATTGAGGATACTCCTCAGGATTCTTTTACTGATGTCATGGCCTTTTCGAGTCAGGCAATTCCTTCAATGTTGGGTATTCATGATAAAAAAATGAATAGATTGAATATAGAAATGAACACACGTCTAAATCTAAAACATTCTGCCCTTATTATTCAATACTTCTAAACAAATGAAAAAATCTTCAACTTCGTCTGGAAGTACACCCAGTCAACTTAATTCTACAGAACAAATACCTGGATTTCCATTGTCTGGCTTTCGAATTAATAGCTATAGATTTGATTACTGGATTGTATGGATACCATAGGAGTATCTCCAGATCACAACATGATTTGGCTCAGCACAATGTTGATAACAGTCAGCTAACGAATAACAACTTCTAGCTGAACTCAGCTTAAAGTTGTTATTACTTACTAATATTAACCCATTAACCCATTAGCGCCCAAACGGCCTCTCGACGGCCGTTTTTTTGAGCGATAGATTTCATATGGTTATAATGGTTCAAAAAATTTGGGAAGAACATTTTCTGGTGCAAAATTTTGTCAGCTTTCCGATTCCGTTACTTTTATCTTGATTAAATGAACGCCCTCATTGTTATAAACAATTGATTGCAAAAAAACACAAAATTTCGAGTCAAAATATTTTTTGTGTCAACCGTAAAACATGGAAACCGGTCGCAACGAACCCCGGGAAGTGAATTTCGAGCGTCCATAGACCTTAAACTAAAAGTTGGCATAGTTTTAATTGTTCAAATTTATTTTTGGAAGACCCAAAATGGCGGCCGACCGAAAAAATTGTAGCTTTCAACTTGGAATTGTTTTTCTCAAAAACTATGGGTCAAATCAAAAAATTCTTAAGAACAAAAAAGTCTTAGAATCAACTGAAGAACACTCTTGAATTTTTTCGGAATTTTTTGATGAAATTTTTCAAAATTTTGATTTTTCAAATTCTCAAAAAAACGCAAATTGCTTAAAAACTTCTGAAAAAATTTGAGAATGTTCCTTGAGTAATTTTAAGGCATTTTGTACTTATAATTTCTTTTTATTTGATCTATAGTTTTTGAGAAAAAAAATAATTAAATTATTTTTTAGAAATTTTTCTGTACGTTTCTTAGCCGGCAAATCGAAAAATTTATAAGAACAAAAAAGTTTTAAAATTACTCAAAGAACATTCTCAATTTTTTTCAGAAGTTTTTAAGCAATTTGCGTTTTTTTGAGAATTTGAAAAATAAAAATTTTAAAAATTTCATCAAAAAATTCCGAAAAAATTCAAGAGTGTTCTTCAGTTGATTCTAAGACTTTTTTGTTCTTAAGAATTTTTTGATTTGACCCATAGTTTTTGAGAAAAACAATTCCAAGTTGAAAGCTACAATTTTTTCGGTCGGCCGCCATTTTGGGTCTTCCAAAAATAAATTTGAACAATTAAAACTATGCCAACTTTCAGTTTAAGGTCCATGGACGCTCGAAATTCACTTCCCGGGGTTCGTTGCGACCGGTATCCATGTTTTACGGTTGACACAAAAAATATTTTGACTCGAAATTTTGTGTTTTTTTGCAATCAATTGTTTATAACAATGAGGGCGTTCATTTAATCGAGATAAAAGTAACGGAATCGGAAAGCTGACAAAATTTTGCACCAGAAAATGTTCTTCCCAAATTTTTTGAACCATTATAACCATATGAAATCTATCGCTCAAAAAAACGGCCGTCGAGAGGCTGTTTGGGCGCTAATGGGTTAAGGGGTAATATCCTCCAAATACTCAAAAAAACAAGGCTTTTTTCATGATTTTTTTAAACGACATTTGAGATGTAAGGTATATAAATAATATATTTTTGGATTAAGCAACTCTTGGAGAATAGGAGAAAATTTTTTATTGTTAGTTTAATTACAAAATGGCGGCTGTGCAGCGATTGCCGTGAACCGCTTTTTTAAAAAGTTTTTCCGCGGCGAGCAGTAGAACTGAAAAAGTTTACATCCGATTGACTTGAAATTTTAACTATAGCTTCTTCATTAGATTATCCAGTGAAGTACACATCATTATATTTTAAGAATTTTTTTGACAAAATGGCGACGGTTTGAAAAAAAAAAATTTTTTCGACAAAAAAACGACTTTAATTGTTTATAACTTTTTTTTGTTAATCAATCGCTAAAGAACTTGACTAGATATTCCAATGAAGAAGCTAGAGTTCAAATTTCAAGGCAATCGGATGTAAACTTTTTCAGTTCTACTGCTCGCCGAGTTTGAAAACATGATTTTGAGAAAAACGCGTTTAAAGTTTCAAAATGCTATGTATCTTATATAAAAGTTGTTCGGTAAAAATTGATTTAAACAGATTTTGAGTTTAGATCAGTACTTGGGAGTTGTAGATCTTGATTCTAGGATAGTATTAGCTTGATTTGAGCCAATAAAAAAAATGAAAAGAAAAAAAAATTTGCCGGATATTACCTCTTAAGTCCGGGATGGCGTCGAATTTGACTAAGTTTTCAACTTCATTTTTTTTATGTTATTCGGATGGGAGAAAATTTTTCATACATCACCTCTGACGTGACATTTTATGATCTTGCGAAATATGCTATTGATTTTCATCTAACATCAATACAAAAAAAGTTACAAACATTTTTTTGCGAAAAAACGAAATTTTCAAGATGTAAAATTTTTAATTATCGGAAATTTCCATATGAAAGCGTGAAGATGCACATCTTTTCATGGACTAGAACATGGCTTCGAGTCCTGCACTGAAAGATAGGTGAGGTGCGGAATGATTGGTTCAATATTAAGGTCCTAAAAATGGCGTCCGAACCAAAATTTTTTTTCAACTCTTTTTCAAACCTCAGCAGTTGGGCTATATTTCATGATACAGATAAACCACATGCACATTCTATAGTTTGAAGCATCGCTGAATTCGAATTTGTTATTATTTTTGCAAAATAGTTGTGTTTAAACAATTTGTTTGAACAAATTGTTGCAAAATGAAGTTTTTTGGCAAAATTAATACCAGAATCTGATTTCTCAGATAAAAATACATCTAGTACGCTAATTTCACTAATTATCAGATATATTGTTATCGACAAATTATCAAATAATTGATTTTACAACATCGATAAATCGTTTGTTGACCTTGAATTGTGAATGAAAACATAGGGCCATGTATACATTGACGAACATATTTCTCCATGCATACCGAAGAAAACGCAGGAATTTTCCAGATATTTTTGGTTTTACTTTATTTATTTTGTTTCCAGAAAAAAATATGATAAGTTCATAAAACTTTGAAAATCTCGTGAATTCCGTTAGCCGTCAATAAATATCAGCGTTGCCCAATCTTAACCGCGTGAAGGTGGAATTATAAGAATCTTTTCTTTTTTTTGTTTTTTTTTTGTTCTTTGGCCATGAGATATGGACAATAGAAAGATAGAGAAGGGTTTCTCCAGTATTATAAGATTATATGGGAAAAAAAAGAAAAGGGAAAAGATTTCGAAAAAACAAAGAAAAACAAAATAAAACATGGAAAACAAAAACTAAAAAAAAAACAGGAAAAAAAGAAAAGATCCTTATAATTCCACCTCCACGCGGTTATGATTGGGCAACGCTGTTATTCATCGACGGCTAACGGAATTCACGAGATTTTCAAAGTTTTATGATCTTCTGATATTTTTTTCTGGAAACTAAATAAATAAAATAAAACCAAAAATATCTAGAAAATTCCTGCATTTTCTTCGGTATGCATGGAAAAATACGTTTGTCAATGTATACATGACCCTTTGTTTTTATTCACAATTCAAGGTCTACAAACGATTTATCCATGTTGTAAAATCAATTATTTGATAATTTGTTGATAAAAATATATCTGATAATTACTGAAATTAGCGCACCAGATGTATCTTTGTCTGAGGAATCAGATTCTGGTATTAATTTTGCCAAAAAAACTTCATTTTGCAACAATTTGTTTAAACAAATTGTTTAAACAGAACTATTTTGCAAAAATAATAACAAATTCGAATTCAGCGATGCTTAAACTATAGAATGTGCATGTGGTGTATCTGTATCATGAAATATAGCCCAACTGCTGTGGTTTGAAAAAGAGTTGAAAAAAATTTTGGTTCGGACGCCATTTTAAGGACCTTAATATTGAATCAATCATTCCGCACCTCACCTATCTCTCAGTGCAGGACTCGAAGCCACGTTTTAGTCCATGAAAAGATGTGCATCTTTACGCTTTTATATGGAAATTTTCGATAATTAAAAATTTCACATCTTGAAAATCTCGTTTTTTCGCAAAAAATTGTTTATAACTCTTTTGTATTGATGTTGGATAAAAATCAATAGCATATTTCGGAAGATCATAAAATTTCACGTCAGAGATGATGTATGAAAAATTTTTCCCCATCCGAATGACATAAAAAAAATGAGGTTGAAAACTTAGTCAAATTCGACGCCATCCCGGACATGGGTTAAATTTCAGTCTTCATAGAAATATAATCCAAGCACTTAGTTTGAGGTATTTGAATCCCAGTTTCACCCCACAACATCTTTGAGGATGATGCTAAACATTTCAATTTAATTAACAACATTGAGATGGATGCTACGCATAACGCTTCGAATGAATTGAAGACTTAAGCTCCGGTAGATATATACAATCAAGCTAAATAATTGTAATTGAATAAGCTTACTAAATCAAAGAATCAACAATTGGGAATTTTTTTGGCATCTTGTGAGACGACCTGTATTTTCCAAAGACATGATTTCTAAAGCAGGTAATTTGATTTCTAGAGATACGATCATGAAAGCTCTGAAAAAAAAATTAACTAATGACATCAGATTAGATTTTAGACTCTTAATAGTACCAAGAGTACAAAAAGCGTCGTTAAATAACTGAATAAAAAAAAAAATGACATCAGATTATATATTGACAGTATTGACATCCGTGGGTTGCCGAAGTGCTGCAGTAATATGGTTAATTTTTTAATTGTTTCCACCGACCCGGTTGATTTTGTCCCAAATATTCACGTGTACTTCGTAAAAGCGTCTACTACCACTAATAAATGTTTATAATTTTTACTCGTCGATGGGAGCGGCCCTACATGGTCTATGTGCAAGGTGTCGAGCGGTGTTTCGCCTTTTGGAATGGGGTTCAGTAAGCCTTCCTGTTTTCCCTGCTTCCTATTCGCTAAAATACATGTAACGCAATTACTTATAAATGATTTCACATGTTTCTCCATGTTTTCCATACTATATTGCTCTCTTAATTTTTCTAAAGTTTCCTTTACTCCGAAATGCCCCACGTCGTGAGCTCTTCTGATAATTTCGGTTTGCATTCCCTTTGGTACGACTAACTTTCGCCGATTCTCGATCTCTTCGAAAACTAACTCGTTGTCTAGGTAATATTGTTGGTAAGGTCCGTTTTCTAAGAGAGTTCTGATCGCGACTAATTTCTCGTCCTGTTTTTGAGCTCTGCATAATCGCTCTGTGATCGCGTCATGTATTATAAGTATGCTATCCCTCCTACTTAACGCGTCCACGTGTTTCATTTTTTCCCCTGAACGATGTTCGATTTTATAATCAAACATTTCCATGAACATAATCCATCGAGCTAAGCGCGGTCTAACTCACTATTCCCCAATGTTTGCTGAAACGCTGCACAATCTGTTATTATTTTGAAAGGTATCCCCTGTAAATATATTTTAAATTTTTCAAGTGCTTTTATTATTGCTAGTGCCTCTAATTCATAACTGCTATAATTTCTTTCGGCTTTAGATGTTTTTCTGCTCATATAATAAGTCGGGGGAAACTGATTATCCTCGCATTTCTGCATAAGAATCGCGCCGTATCCATCTTTAGACGCGTCTGTGTGTAGTTCCGTTTCCCTATCCTAGCAGTAAATCTTTAATATATTTGGCCCTTCAAGTGCTTGCTTCAATGTAGTAAATGCTCGCTCCTGATCCTCGAAAAAAATAAATTTTGCGTCTTTCTTCAGCAAGTCGCTTGACGGTTTTGCTATCTTAGCGTATCCGGGAATGAATTTTCTAAAATAACCTGCTAGCCCAAAAAATCTTTCTATTTGTTTCTGCGTTTTTAATGTATCGTAGTTCAGTAAATCTCTCACTTTATCTGGCGACGGTGTTATATATCCGTTTTATACCCTAAAACTGTTACTTTTCTCTGCATTACCTGACATTTTTTCCAATTAAACTCTAATCCATGTTTGCTTGCTATTTTTAATACAATCTGCAACCGCTCAAACGCTTCCTTCATACTTTGAGCTTTAATAAATATATCATTCATATATATCTTGACAATACCTTTTCTCACAAGATCTATGAAAAAATAATAAATGTATAATTGAAATGTTTTCGGCGATTCGCAATACCCGAACGGTGCGCGCGTCGGTGCGTACTGCGCCCATGGAGTCACGAAGGCCAGAAATTTTCTGCTGTTCTTTTCAACCGGAGCGTGAAAAAATCCGTCCTTGAGGTCGAGTGTCGTATGTACAGTCGAGTCTTTTGTCCAGTCAATTACTTCTTCAATGCTCGGAGATGGGTGGTGCATTTTTTCTACTAACTCATTTAATTTCTTATAATCAATGCAAATTCTCGCGCGCCCATCTTTTTTTTCATGAAATTACTATCGGACTTGCGTATTCCGAACTACATGGCTCTATAATTCCTCTATCGAGCCAATCGTCCATTTGTTTTCTTACTACCTCCTCATCGGCCGGCGACAATCGTCTTGGGTGACAGCTAATAGGTTTAGGGTCTTTTACCTTTATGGTCAGTTCGAGCGGCGCATGTTTGGGTTTTTCCGGCTTGTAATTACTTAAAAGTTGTATAACTTCGTCTCGAAATTGTCCCTCGATTTTACTAGCTATAGTTTCTATGGGATTCTCCGCTATTTCGTTTTGAATAAATAATACAAATTCTTCCGCTATTAATGGCTTGAATATGGGTCCGTTCTTGGTTAGACTAATCTCTGCATCATTTAATATTGGGTCGCCTATTAGTATCTGCTCGGGGACTAATCCTACGGGTACAACGCGGTACTTCAAATCGTAAACGACACCGTCAATAATCGTTGGGATGTTCGACGTTCCTAGCGTGCATCCCCGCCCGCCTAATCCTCGTAAGATTTCGATGTTTCTCGATAGCCGGTAATTACCATTACTCGTCGTTTTTATTTTCTCGTAGAGATCTTGTCGTAGGATGTGGTAGTGTGCACCGCTGTCCACCTGGGCAACTTCCTGTATTCCTCCTACGACCGCGCTTACTCAGCTGCGATTTTCATTGTTTCCCTGTACTGTATTAATTGTCGGTATTAATCGTCCGTAAGAATAATTACGGATAGGGGTACAGCATACACGGCGGGAGAATTCAAAACGTTTTGTGAAACAAACAATATAAATCACCACTTAATTACGACGGCAGTACCTCGAGGTAACGGCAATAGTAGCGGACGTATTTAGAAAAATTTCCCAAAACGAACCGGGAACGTGGTATAAAGTATATTAGCAAGGTTCAACAAGCGATTAACGGGTCATATCAACGATCGATAAAAAGATCACCGTACGAATTACTTTTTGGAGTCAAGTTAAGGAATCCGGAAGACGCAGAGTTACTTAAATTTATCAAGGACGGTATTATTAGAGAGCATGAGGAATGTAGGGATGAAATTGAATGCGAAAAAAGAAATAGATAGGATTCAACGGGAGAATATGAAAAACTATAATAGAAAACGAAAAGTAGCTAGGAAATACAGGGAGGACGATATTGTCGCAATAAGGAGGGTTCAAAAAGGCCCCGGATTAAAATTAGCATTTACATTCATTGGTCCATATAGAATAACTAAAGTAAAAAGTAAAGATCGCTATTCGGTAGAAAAAATTGAAGATTCAGAAGGGCCTATAAGAACTACAACATCGGCAGATAACATGAGGCCGTGGAGAGGGTTTGACGATGATTTGGAATCAGACGAGGATATGTTAGCTTCAGACGATGAGAATGTCACCGAGCGCGGCGATGAGGAAACCGAGAGTGAATGATTTGAACTTCGAAAGAACTAATATATGTTATATAAAGGTTAAAGTAATAATGTATTGTTTAGGTTATAAGATGAGCGTATTTTTAGTAATAGTTGTAAGTGGAATTGTATTCAAACATTAGTTTATGAAATTATGAATAAAGAACTGTAATCAAAAATTTTATAATTATATGTAATCATGTGAGCAAATAAATGAGATAGGTGTAAGTAGTAAATTAATGAACGGCGTAAAATTTTGTATCGATTAAATATTTGGTATGCATTGAACATAATTAAGAATAGTAACAAGAGATAATGTACGCGAAATCGTACGAGGGCGTACGATAAGGTCAGGAAAGGCCGAATTGTGGGAGCGAGAGGGCATGTGTGCGTGTGCGTGTGTATGTACGCATTAATGTGAGAGAGGGATATGCAGGTATGCAGGAGATAAGCATCCCCAAGCGTGGGGGTTTACGACCCCAAAGGTTAAGTGCTTAGGCCCTGCGCGACCAGACGGCAGTCCCGAGAGTGACCTGGCAGTGAGACGTCACAGCCCTAACTCTCAGAGCGCGATTGTACTGGATAAACAGCGGAATAAAGTCTACGTTACTTTCACTTTACATCTAGTGATAGTGATTCAACCTATCCCCCTGTCCGAATGCCACAGGTCCATCCACGTAAGACTATTAGGTATGCTTAATGCCACTGGCAAGTTATTCAAGAAGATGATCCTCAATCAAATTCAGATAAAATTGGATGATCATATATCATAGGCATAATGAAATGATGGGAAAGGGGGGAGAAATCGGAAATGTGTGTGCCGGTCAGTAGTGGAAAGGAGGAGGAATAGGGATCGCGGAAAATCAGGGGTGCGAGGGAGTGGGCGGAACATTGGGAGTGTAGAGTGATGGGGGATATCCGGTTTATATCAGTAGATGAGATAAGATTAACAGACTTGAGCCTCTAACCTCTCTATCAAAATGAATAAAGACAACGTGGAAAGAGAGCCTTACAGGCAGCATCAGATCTGGCGGATCAGAACAGGCTCCACCGAACGAATGCTTACGTGGTACTCGTAGAGTTCCGATTCCATGGGCCCACTGGCTGAGGATCTCGCTCCACCCACGCCCTCCAAAACACACATACAGATGCGTGCGTGCGTGTGTATTCACGTACATACCAAGCGCATAATTTTTACATGTACACTCACTTCTACTCATTCTTAAATATAATGTATCTCATACTGGTACGTACAATCAACATACATTGATTGACGAAGCTGTGGGTGAATCTAAGCGCGAAGTTGTAGGAAAGCGTCCCTGAGCGTCTTTCCTTTTTTCGGTCGGTTCAGCCGTGATTGGCAATTTTCAGATAGCCACTATGCGCGAGCGAATTACGAATTCTTAGTTCGAACTTCAAACTTCTTTCGCTTCTGGGGTTTGCTACCTTTGCCGATCGATTGTCGCGATGGTTAAGACGAAGCCGAGTTCTGGCCGCATAATTTTACAACCGAAAACATGGCGGGCAGCTAGTGCACCTCAGGTCGTCGTGTCTGCACAGCTCGTCCACTTTTTGGGTGGGCCCGAGATTTGTCCGCGCGCTTGCGTCGATATTTGTCTCCCTTTGCTCCCGTGGCCATCATATTTTTGGCGGTGTGTGCGGCTCCTTCCCATGCCATAAATTATTCTTCGTTGAGTATTTCACTTTTCCCTGAGTTTTCCTAGAATTGTGCCTTAGTGACTGGAACAATATTCTTGATACTCGAAACAAAATTATTTATTGATGACTCTAGTCCTACCATTCCAGTAATTTTTTGAGAGTTAATACTTGAGTTTGGGCTGATTTGGCACAATTTTCTGTTAGGCCTTCGCAGGAGTTGAGCAGGTGATTTGGTGTCCCTTCCTCCATTCTATGGATTCTACAGTTTGGGTCGTGTTTGGATATTATAGAAATGAATGCCAAGTTCCATGAATGTCTCGGAGGAATATCGTTGAAATGTGTTATAATGATCACTATGCTTCAAAGGAGGTTCTTCAAAAGATCAAAAAATATTATTTTTCAAGGGCATGGTGACTTTTTGTTCCGAAATACATCAATGCATGCTTCAATTGTGTATATTACTTGCTACATTCAGACGCGCTGCGCGCGATTTTCAGCTTCATTTCAATATGCGCAATTTCAAAACCTGTATTTAGATTTTATTCCACATCTATGCAAGAAGATTTGGTTGATTCAACCCAAAACTTTTTATTTTTTTTTAAGACTACAGTACGTGCCTAAACCTCAAAATCTATTGTTCTGTTGTTTCTCGCTTGCCTGCATTCACGATCTATATCTATATCTATTCTATATCTATATACTCGACTCGTCACGTGGTTAGGTCTAGACCATCAAATCACGAGTTAACTGGCTTCACTTTGACCCCCATCACTTTTTTATATAAGAATGAATCGAAATCATGAAAAAAGCAAGTTATTATTTTATTATTATTATTATTTTGCCAAATTTTGAAACTGCTTCGAAAAATAAGCAAAAATTGATAAATTAAAGTTGGATCTGGACGGGGAAAAAGTAGTGGATAAAACGTGAAAGGGGTTCACAGTGTTTTTCAATATATATGAGCTTGGCAAAGCTTTGTCAGGTAGAATGAAAATTGAATTAATGGATAATAAGCCTGTATATGACAACCATATCTGATGTCTCAAAAGGAACGAGATAAGTTGAATGAATTGATTAAAAAAAAACTCAACGAAACCCACATCGCACGTACGCTTTTTAGCAACATTAGAACATATATGAGCCATTCCACGAAACCTTAGGATTCCATGTTTCTGTTGTGTTTGATGGCTATTCGATGATTTTTATGAAGTTTGCGAAATAGGACTGTATACTAAAAATCATTAAATATAAGATCATATGTTCATAATTATTATAAAAAATCATTTACTGCCCGTAAAATATCATAATATCCAGCATTTTCATTGATTTTCGTTGTTACCAACCCAATTTTTCTGAGTTATTAGGGATCTGTATGCAAGCATTTTCCAAAAAAATACTCGAAAAAAATTTTTTTGTAAAGTGTGATGATCGGAGAATATAGTAGAAGCTGTTTCAAAAGTGTGCCCTAATCGAAACTGGCTTAATAAATCAAAATATACCTGCAACTACTTTTCAAGAAAAATGAAAATGTTTCGCTTTTGCCTCTGTAGAAAAAAGCTTTTTTCGATCACATGAAGTTAACATACTGTATATCGTACATTTTTTGATGGCGAACCATATGCCTTTGTTTAAATGAGTGTGCCGCAATTGATAAAAAAGTTATACTGATGTAAAGTTAGGTAGTCGCATGGGCCCCTCATTGGGAAAATTCACATTCTTTAGCGGCACATTGCTAGTACGTTCGGCACATTCTTCAAACCGATTGCTCTTTTCTCTCCATCCCTTTTAGGATATATATCCCGATGGTTGAGACAGAATTCGCATTCTGCAGCGAGAGAAAGGCTTAAGAAAATTTTTAAGAAATGCGAAATTATTCTATGCATGGTACGAAAGATTTTGAAGTAATAAACAACTTAAAAAATGATGATTTGAAGAATATTCGGTATAATGGGTCGAAAGAGGAGGTCAAGAGCTACAATTTGAACTGGCTATGCGTTGGAAAAATTGATATTGTGGGGGCGTATTGACCATAAAAACAATTATTTGACGTTTGATTCCAGAAAAACGTTGAAAAAATAATATAAATGGGTTATCTATTAAAAATTTGATCTTGCAGATTTATAGAGGAGATTGAGCATTTTCATAATCTGAGGTGAAAAGTCCAAAAAAATAGACGCGGGGGCGTAATCTATGTCATAAAAAATTATGCATAGTCGTCATACGAAAGATTTTAAAGTAATAAACA
Source organism: Aphelinus atriplicis (assembly GCA_020882685.1). NCBI lineage: Eukaryota > Metazoa > Arthropoda > Insecta > Hymenoptera > Aphelinidae > Aphelinus > Aphelinus atriplicis. The sequence goes on along the minus strand of CM037074.1, from coordinate 41,372,345 downwards.
ACTTGGAAAATGATGATTTGAAGAATATTCGGTATGATGGGTCGAAAGAGGAGGTCAAGAGCTACAATTTGAACTGGCTAAATTTTTTTCTCCATACAAATAGTTTTTTTTTCGCTTTAGCTTAAAACATTGTTGGATAAAATTAGGGGCCCTATATTTTTTATACTGTCATGGTTATTTGGAATGTTATAGAACAAGTTTCAGTGGTGTGCCTTCAAAATTAATTCTTTGATTTTTCTTCATCCAAAATCCTAAAGTTCCGTGGAATTGCTCATATAATTGAATATGATAGAATATAATAGAAGAAGTTTTATAACGTTTTCAATCTTTTCTGTACTTTTCTGTACGTTTTTCGGAGAATCATTAACGATTCAAAAACGTTTATATGATATTTGAATAACGTCTTGAATATTTCAATTGGATTTGATAGTAACGTTTTAAATATTGCTCAGGAATAAGATATGACAGAAAAATGCGAAGACTACACAGGAATCAGCGGTATTATAAATCATACAATTCGTAATTCTAACATGATAATTTATTGGAAATCTAACGCCAGATTCGAATTCAGACACGCCAGAAATCTTATTATGATCAATTTTATCGAGTTCCAATTGTTGTTCTGAAGTTCGGTCTGCCATATTGAATTCTCTTGATTAGATTTTCGGAATTTGATAATATATTCGAATTTGGTGACCGAAAAGAATGACATCGAATGTGATAACATATTCGGATTTGGTGACTTAAAAAACGCCTATATGACCAATTTGATTTGATAATACCCATAAGAATGACATTCTTGCGAATTTTCACCGGCATTCTGGATTTGACCGCCATATTGGTTCCATCATTTTGAATATAAAAATCGGGCACCAGATTCAAAATTAGAAACCCAGAAAACGTACGGAAAGCCAATTAGATTAGATTCCAATTTTTTTGGTATCGTTTTACCCATTGTGACTTATTCTGAAGTCTAACTATCGAGGACCACTAGAACGATGTTTGGAAAGAATCAGCACTCGTTTTCCATATGAAAAAATTTTGATTTATTGAATAAAATGCATTTCGAATGAGTTTCCCGAGATTATTAACTTTAGAGTCACCATATTAGAATTTTCGGTCATGGAAACTCAATTTATCGATGGATTCTACAAGAGCATACCCAGAAATAGTCGGACACTAATTTTCATCCAAATCAAGTATGTTTCTTTAGGTTAAAGCGAGGCTCGAACATACCAAAATTCTTTTGCACATTCAGGCGTTAATGTGTTAATTTGAGGATTAGTCCCTGCAAAGAGCTTAAAAGGTAGAGGTCTCCCAGAAATGTTTTTAGGTTTGGGTAAAATTGAAATCTCAGTACCAGTCTATCAAAAAGAGCTTTCTTGGTAATTTGTGTAAAATTTAGAGAATTTGTCATTCTCCTAAAAGCCTCCAATTTCCAAGGTTGGTCAACTAGTTTGTTTTATTAATACTAGGGGGGTACCCCCCCTGCTTGCTTCGCTCGCTAACCCCCCGTGTGTTCTTTAGAAATCAATAATTTCAATAATAAGTGTAGTAATAATTAAAAGAAAATTACATTCAAAACAATAAAACTTTAAACTTGAACTTTCGATTTTATTCGATTGAAAAGAATACTGAACGAACGATTCGAATCAAAATAAAAGATTAATGTCAGCTATATTCATGTTAAACGTTTGTTTTTTTAGATTAATAGTGGGTTTAACTTTAGGTTAATAGTGACATGTGCTAGATCATATTTTTTGGTTTGGGTATTCCGCGTGTTCCATTTCAGATTTTCAGCAGCAGATTTTGAGTAAGATTGCAATGGTTGCTAGACACGTAAACAATAGTTGCTATGGGTAAAACGGAGATTTTGTATCCTGCGCAGTTGAAAATACTGGAAACGAAACTTACGTGAATTTTTCTTTCCCTTAGCAACGGTTGCTAGGGCGGTAAACAACGGTTACTGAAAAGCTAATTGGGAAGATTTTGTGTCCTTTGCCGTAGAGAATGATGGAAATGGGTCATAAATTGATAATTTCCAACCTTCGTAATGGTTGCTAGGGAGGTAAAAAACGATTGCTATGGAACAAATATAACAATTTAGTGCCTCTGGCCATCGAGTGTGACTTAAAACTGTTTTTCCAGCTTCCAAAACAACGGTTGCTAGGGATGTAAATAAACGGTAGTTTCACACGCCATAATTCTTAATCTACGCCAGAATCCACCGTCACGGCGCCACGTCACACATTGACGCTAAATCTGATTGTTCGGCGAATCCACGCCACGTTAAAGTTCACTGGTTTTTTTTTCCTTTGGTGAATCCACACCACGTCGGAATCCACCGACTTATTTTCTTTTTTCCCCTGGTGAGTCTTCACCACGTCAGAATCCACTGACTTATAGCGTTTGCTGTATCTCACTGCGAACAGCGAACAAAGGTTTCACACCGTTTTCTATTCAAATTCCGTATGATCACTTCCGATAAATTCGTTTGCCTATTATCACACGCGATTGCTGGAAATTCGCTCAAACCTATCACGACCCGACGCGGACGAGCCCCCAAATGTGGGATTCGGACAGGGGGATAGGTTGAATCACGATCACTAGATGTAAAGTGAAAGTAACGTAGACTTTATTCCGCTGTTTATCCAGTACAATCGCGCTCTGAGAGTTAGGGCTATGACGTCTCACTGACAGGTCACTCTCGGGTCTGCCGTCTGGCCACGCAGGGCCTAAGCACCTAACCTTTGGGGTCGTGAACCCCCACGCTCGGGGATGCTTATCCCCTGCATACCTGCATATCCCTCTCTCACATCAATGCGTACATACACACGCACACGCACACCTGCCCTCTCGCTCCCACAGATCCTTGGTATACTTGTTATTTTCCTTCGGAATTAGGATGAACTTTTCTCACTTCTATATTATTTTGGTGTAATTCCCTTTTCCAAACATGCGTTGAGCAGGTTTAATGTGAGCTCAACTCTCTTTTGAACTATCAATCTCAAGGCTTCAGTTGGTATATCATGAAGCCCGGGGAGATTTTTCGTCAACCAATCTTTTTGACGCTGTCCTGATTTATCTCCCCTGAAATAAAGGATCTGTGATGTTTTTATCTCTAGGTAGGTTCTCCTTTGGAGAGGAGTTCGTTCACGATATTCAGGACGGTTCTTTTATCTTCTGGAACACTATTTCTTTGATAAGGGTTGAGCTTGAGCATTATCATCCTATAGGGTGTACCACATGGGTCGTGGGCAACGTTGTTACGGAGGGCTACTCTATACTTCGTCTTGCTTTGTTTTATGGCATTTCGGAGCAGCTCTTTTGTACTTCTGTAACTATTGACTTTCTCTTTTTTGTTATTGCCGGTTTGCTTGCGTGTTGTTTGGGCTTCTCTTTGCTTTCACTTGTACCTTCTTCGGAGAACTTCTATTCCAACATTTTACTAATACGAAGGTTCTTGAGCATCGACGCATTACATGCTTCACTATTGGCCATTTTAAGAGCTTCTGCCATATAATCTGGTGCCCAGTTCGCACTCCAAACCGAGGCTCATGCAGTGCTCTCCGTGAATTAAGTCCCATTCAATTTTTTCGTCGCCCAGTCTCGTTCAGCCGGGCATTCAGTTTACGACCCTCAACCTCGTAGAGAATGTTTCGATTGTTCATTAAAAGTGGAAGCTCGAAATGGAATTGCCCAAAGCCCCACAAACTTCGAACGTTCTCTCAGCATGCGGGAACACCACAGGTAAACCGCAGCCGAGAAACCGCTAGACTAAACAGTCTCCGAGTGTTCGATTACTAAACAAAAAGATTGGCAACTTTTTGACATTCGGGTCACACTGCTCGGTGAAGCCGCAAGGCGGATTCGAAGCATTTTGACTACCCTGGAGAGTGGGAAGCGGGGGTGGCGTTCTCTTAATTTGCATTAATAAACTCCCATAACATGGCTAGTCTGCGTAAAAAGATGGGGGAGAAGGAGCCCGCACGTTCAAAGGGCCTGAAAAGCGTATCTTTCCATTAATGCTACGACTAGAGGGCTGGGAGAGGATACGGAGAACAGAAAAGTCCAAAGCCTTATCCATGCGCGGAGCCACCACGGCTCTACGTACGACGTTTAGATATTACGTGGTTACAGGTTTCGCGAGATAGCAGATATTCACCCTCGCAGCTGTAGCAATGATAATTTCGAATTGAGCCAAGAAAGTCTTACAACAAATCAGAGGGGCTCGTCAGCCAAGCGGCCGAAAAAGTTGCTTTTCTCTAAGTGAAAATAGTCCGCGGAATACGTACTTTTGAGCAAGGGATGGAGAAAAGCATATTTCAATTCTCACAACAAAGCAGAGCATATTCTAATCTTGGAGCGGAGAGAAGTACATTTTTCGTAATGATTATTCTGATTAAGAAATGAAAAGAGATGGGGAGAGTCCGAAAATGGGTTCTATTGTTCTGAAACGAAGAGGGTATCCACTGGCGCTGCAGGTCATATGTTAGCCACAGTTGCATCGTAAATTAAATCGCTTTGAACTTTTGAGTTCTATAACTGGACATAGAAAACCTTATGTAGGTTTGTTTTCGACTTACTTACTACAATATCAAATTGCGATGTATGTGCTGGTGGTTTCTATAGGTTTCGTGACACACTGAAATTGAATGTGCTGATCGTGAATTACCTCTTACTCGGTATGAGGTGACATGAGGAATACATTGTAGTTACTGCCTCTTTTATCTTATAGAGGTCGTAGAGGTGAATTATACGACACCCGAATTATTAGAAGGGAGGGTTGTGGAACGACGAGTTCGACTAAACGAATGACGATTCCTTAGTGGTTTTACACCACAAACATTTCAAGATTCGAACGTTCGATGCTCGTATCAGCGAGAGAAACGTCAGACTTCATGGCTGTAGAAAAGCTATAAAGGTGCCCATAAACCATCTCAGAAAGTTAAGGTCGTGTACTCTTTTAGTGAGTAGATACAGTTTGACCTCTAATTCATATTACAAGAGAAAGTCAAGTACTCTCCTATCTATGTACAGATAGCAGAGAGAATAGATTGAAGAATACTAAGTCAAGTACTAGTATTTTTCAATCCATGTGACTGATTTTCAGAATTCAGAATATGTATCAACAGGCTAGAATGTGAATTGTTAGAGCGAATCATGGTATTATTGTCAAGAACACTCCATTATTGAAAAACAATGACGAATGTTCGACCTCTAAGGGACAGCTCAGTGTAGTCGAGTAAGAAAGAAGGGATCAATAACTTCAATTCAATATAGTCTTTTTTTCTAAAAAGGTGATTTGTGGTGGGTGTTTTTTTGATTTTCGAAAACCTGGTTTGGCAGTTCGATAAAGGAGCACGAGCATTTCCAAAATCCAAATCGAAAAATTGACAATACTGATGCGAAAATCATGTGCTACTGGAAAAAAATTCTCCAATTTTTGAAGTGATAAAAAACCGAAACCATAGTTTTAAGGAGTTGGTGGTATGACGGAAGGAAAAAAAAGGTCAAGAGCTACAAATTCATTAGGTCATGTGTTTCAGAAAATTTATTTGGGGAGGGGGGCATGGACATCATAATTCTCAATATAAAACCTGATAAACCATTGAAATGCGATGTTTGTGATATTCTGTTGGTACCGATATTTCTGGGATTAGTTCGAATGTGAAGACATATTCAGACTCCGAGGTGAAGAATTCGAAAGAAATGATACGTGGTCATATTTGATGAAAAAAGAACGTTTATTACTGATTTCCTATGTATCGTAGATTATAAGGCAAAAAAAACATGAATGTGAAACTTGAAGAGTAACAAGTTACAGAGATCATTGACCAATAGATTAACTTTTTCATTATCTGACTCGATCTCATTAGCATCACAAATGTTTTCTCATACTACATGGAAAATTTGAACTCATTTCATGCTTTCCCGGCTGAATACTGACGAGTTCAAGTCAAAAAAATAATCATTTTCAAGCAAGACGAAAATGTAAAAAACTGTTATTTATCTCGAAAATAACAATTCATACATAGAAACTGTCAATGTAAAACATGTGCGCCTGAATGAGACAAATGCGATAGTATGATAAAATTTTTAATTTTTCAACTTTTAATTTTTAGTTGGAAAAATCCCCACTCCCGACTGCCACACATGGGTTCGGGCGTAGCGCGTGTTATTCGTTCGGGACCTTCAATTGACACCATCGGAAAGGGCAAGTCTTTATCTTTCAAAATATGTCCCCTAAAAATTTTTCTGTCGCGAATAGGAAAAGTTCTGAGATACCGAAGAGCGATATGCTTCGAGTAGCATTCTGGGCCTAATTAGACATACTCTCAATTGTTGGTGCAATACGGAGTCTAGTGTAACGAATCGAATGGTGAGACAAAATGTTCAAATATAACCAATCACTGGTTCCTGTAGAAATGGATCGGGTTAGGGAAGGTAAATGAAATCTTTGAATGCAAAAATGTTCTTCAGATATTCGAATGAAGAACTCGAGCGAGCGGGAGCGAGTGAGAGATCGTGGCTTTGATTCAATGATATTTGTTTCTACGTTCTAGTTTAATTCTTTAGTTTCTTCTATGAGCCCATGACAAGACCAATAAATGGCTATTAGACTTTTTTCAAGTTATCAGAGCTTATAATGACTAACATCGAGGTTTCATCGTATTTCATAATCATAAGAGAATTCAAAATTTAGTGAAGAACCATCACGTTCTCATACGTGTCCATGCACATTCTCATACCCACGCATAATTTTTTTCAACCACAGAACGTGACCGAAGGAAGCACTCACTTATTTCCATCGATCCATTGAAAACTGACTCTAGTCAAGATTACTCTTTCATAGTTTTACTTTTTCAGAGAAAGTTTTGTGACAGGGCAAAAATCGGACTTTCGAATCGGACTTTGGGATCTTGATTTTTGTAATCTACGGGTCGAAAAACATGAGATCCTGAAAATGTCTGTATATGCGTACGTACGTGTGTAACGCTGTTTTTTGGCGCGCGATAACTTTCGAAGAAATCGTCCGATCTTTCTGAAATTTTGCACGCAGTTTAGTCGTGGAAAGTTGTAGCCCGAGTTCGTTGTTCAACAAAATCCGTTGTTTATTTTTCTAGGAACCGTTATTAACGTGTCATCGGGAAGTTCTCTTTAACTCCCCGTAAATACACGTAGAGGTCCGGAAACACACGAGGATCGATAAGAATCAATGAAACGATTTCCGTAGCTACTGTTATTGACATCTTTAGCAACAGCTGTTCGCGATCCGGACTTACGGACCTTCATTTTCGTTATCTACGGGTCAAGAAATATTGAATCCCAAAAATTTCTGTAGACCGAGATGACGTCATCTTCTTCCTACACCATGATGTGAAAAGTTTTTGTAAATATACTTTGAATATTACTGCTACAAATATCTAATTATAAACGTTATGATATTTTTGATAATCGTAAGAGTGAATATAATATAAACGTATGTAATACTGTTGATGACTAATCAACAGAACATTTAACATGACAACTAGAACATCGAACATCAAATGTCCGAAATTTTCCATAGTAATCGTTGTTTACATCCCTAGCAATCGTATTTACATAGCAACCGTTTATAAGTGGATGAAGATTAATGCAAGTTAAGGTTCAATAGCAATACTTTGAGAAAGCATGCTGCTGAGGCTCTTGACAGCGGTTTTTTCTACAGGTTCACCATGGAATATAGAAACCTCCTCGAGCTCTGTCGCTTGGTCGGACAAAAATTTGCGCCATCCCAGCTGAAAAAAATCCAACAGTTCTCATTAGAGAGTTCATGTGCGTACAGGAGCAAGAACTGACATGTGTTCTCATGTGCGGAATGACATACAAACTATTTGCGTTCTTGCCTATGATTGCAGGTTATATCATAGGTGAGTTTGGGTATGCAATCTCTCATTAAATTATCGAACAAATCCGCATATGAGAATTCATGAGAGAACTCATATGAGATCGTGTGTACAAAATATTTTATTGGTTTGTAATTTTCTCAGTGTATGGCACCAAAGCCATATTTTCAATTTGTCCCGAATGTCCAGGAAGCTATATCTTCAGCACACTTGGTTTGACTGAATTTTCTTACCCTCGCAAATCTTCTCGCCAGTCGTTTTTTGTTGCTGAAAAACATAAATGTTGCTGAGAAATAATTTAGAATAGGAGCGGGTATTTCTGTTCGCGTTGTGATCAGAATCGATTGTACCCACAACATCAACACGATAGCTCGCTGCTTCTTCCATCCTGAACATCGTACCACCTTCCCACGAGTGCGCTTTAGAGGAAAAGATGATTGAAAAAATCGGCTGCCACTACCAAAACACTACTAACCCCGACAGCGGACTTTGCAGCAACGACCTTCACGTGCAGCTTGGACATCCAGCCAATCCAAAAGTGAGGTTCAGTCTGACAATTTGTTGATTCGATGAAACTTGTTCAGTCCCATAGCAACCAATAAAATACAGTTACGTAAATAACGAATCGCATCGAACCAACAGATTGGTCAGAATGAATCTCACTTTTGGCCGGGTGTACTTTTATCCGGATGATAGATTTCCTCAGAAGTGCACTGTTGGGAAGGGAAACGGTGTTCTGAATGAAGGAAGCAGCGAACTTACGTGTCGATGTTTTACGTTACATCCTGATCCAAACCTGCACAAGAATACCCGCTCCTCTTCCCTTTTATGCTTTCCAGCAACATTAATGTTTTTCAGCATAAAAAAAGTCTGGCGTTCAACTATACTCAATATGGCAAATTTACGAACCAGTAAAATATTTTGCACACACGATCTCATATGAGTTTTGTTCGATAATCGAATAAGATCGCATACGCTAACTCACCATGTTCGAACCTGCATTCGAAGCCAAGAACATAACATAGTTCGTATGTCATTCCGCACATGAGAACGCACGTGAGTTCTTGCTCCTGTTCGCAAATAAGTTCTCAAATGAAAACTCTTAAATATTTTTCAGCTGGGATACTATCGGTTCGTATTTTTTTCCACCATTTTTCTAGTACAAATGGAAACGTTCAATTTCTCTGTTCGATTTCACGCCCATTCATCGATGTTTCTGAATTTTTCCAAAATGGAGTATGAAAGCGTTCTCAAAACTCTATCGCAGAGTCAGATTCAAATTCGAAACATAACACAGATTCATTCTTTTTTTAACATTCTCCTCTGCACAAACATCGAAAGTGTTATACAATCACAGTGCATGCCTCATAGAGAAACTAAGAGTATTTAGTTTATATTTAACAAAAAAATTTACGATGAAGCTGTTATCCCAAGTATAGACAATTTCATCATTTCAGTGTGGCGAAACTATTTTGCAGATTTTAAAAATATCTCAGAGAATGATTTTACAGCTTTACTAACTGTACAATCACCTACTGTAGCTGTACATTTGTGTATATGCGTATCATAATAGAATAAGATAGTATATTAATCGATATCGCCACAATATACATCGAAGCGATAAAATGCTCATCAAGAATAACCGTTTCAGCTCATGACATCTCAGATGGTCTGCGCCGCAGCTATTCTGCAGATGTTCCGCACATTTGTAACTACCATTGATTTACTCATTTATTGTGGACCGTTGCGACATTGTTCTCTGATCGCGAGGTTTCCCAATTTTTTGTATGCTTAGGTTTAATTGCGATACGTGTGCGAGAAGTGTCCGAGGTGATCTCATAGTTCGAGTTCGCGGCGAACACGACTTGGTTTTCAACCTTTGAGTGAAGCGCTATTTCATTAAGATTCTCTCACTTTCGAATCATTTGCGATTCTGACTTTGTACTTATACATAATATATATCCTTCTATTCTTCAATAAATTTCGTAAAATTCAGCAGTGAAAAATATTAATTTTTATTCCATAATTCGACTGATTCATCATTGAGTTTGACGCTCACCTATACGAAAATAGTTCGTACGAACTTACCTTATACAAAAAAAGGTAAATTCTACACTAACAAAAGTCAACCCTGAAATAAATTATAAAATCACTGGTTATCTATCTCCGGAAAACTTCATTTTATGAGATCAACATTGGTCCAGAAATAAAAACAACGAAAAATCCCCATGGCAAGCAAAAATACTTCACCCTTCAAATAGTCTAGAGTCATCTCTAACAAAGATTTCGTCAACTTTTGAAGACTAAACTCTACCAAATACTGTTGGGTCACTGAAGACAAAACACGTCTAGATGAAAAACACCAAAGAGCGAAATAAAAACAAAATCAACTCTGTATGATTAAAGTAATCAACGCTTAAAGCGTCAATAACATGTCACACATAGAAAGAAAGACTGTCATAATGAAACAACCCCGAAGACCGCCACACCACTATGGGCAGATACGGTAAAATCGACGACTCGGCCTTATAACTTTTGAAGGAGGCCATAGTTTTTGATGATTCGAAATCGAGATGAAAGCCGAACATCTAGTAAACTGATTTGAAAGTATAAAAAAATGGGTCGATTTTGAGAAATTCATGTGTAAACTAAACACAGTTCACACATGAGTTAGTTTAGTTCACATTCATGATGTGAATTAAAATATGAAAAACAGCATGCTATACCTTGGAAATTCAGTTATATGACTCCGAAAAAATTTTTAAAAAATGTTCATAGTTACTCTTTTAAATTGCAAGTGATCAACAAAAAAATAACTCTGCAACGAATAGACACATCAACTTCAAACTTGAATGGAAATTTAGATAAATATTCGGAGATTTGCAAACCAGTACTGAGAAACGAAAAAATTTAATTTACTTATCAAATAATCGTGAAATATGATGGATAGGGAAGTGGTGAGAAGAAACTCTTTTGTCTGTGAGCCAAGATATAAGGGCTCATCAGTAGCTCGCCATAAAAACTCCTTCTCGTCGGAGCTGCACTTCGGAACATGTGGGGCGGAGTAAAGGGTCCTGCGCACTACTGAGGTCAGGCCTAAAACGAGCCAAGCAGAGGTAGGATCAGGGAGACTTTAGAGAAGGGGGTTCCACTCCATGTATATGAAATCTCCACGATTGAGGGGCCAAAGTTGAATATCATGGGGGCGCTGGAGTAGCGGACGTTTGAAATTTTCCTGTTTCTGAATTCCAAAGTAATATAGTATATGCGGTCGATCGGGGCTCAGGCATTTCCTCACTGCGCGACGCTATGTTAATTTTTTCCACATAGATTTGAGGTAGCTATGGGAGGGTATTTATACCTGTCACTAGTCCCAAGAGCCGAGGAGGAATCCCTGCTGCACCGAGCACAAGACCTCATTTTATTGCTTTCAGCACATCGAAATCAAAAAGTGCTAAAGTATTCACAAATCAATTTTATAGATTGATCGACCAATGACCATTTTTTCTCATCAAAACGTACTTTGAACGAGAAAAATCCGACAAAATTTGCTCTTTTTTTTACCAACTCTCCACTTCTCGCACAAGTGAAGGTTTATGCTTAGTAATCGGCCAATACAATTACTGATTGATACTTGAACCTTTGCATCAAATTCCAATCTTTAATCATGTTCGTTGGGGACAGGGGGGGCCAATAGAGATAGGGAGAATGAGGCAAAATCCGCTGGGCCTAGTTCTGTAACTGAACACACGCGGCGCTACTAAACGTGTATATATAGATATACCTCTCGAATCTACCTGGCGCTGGTGAGTGGGGGCTGCGCGCAGCTGTGTATATAGAGGAGAGAGACCGGTGGGCAGGGCCAGAGCGGCCCCGACGGCCGCAGGGCCCGAGACTCAATAAATATGTACAGATACATATATCAGTAACTAATTACTGATACTAACTCATCATCGCCACTGCACAAATACCTATGCTTTGTGAAGTTTAATACAGATAAAATGAATTGCAGTAGCCAAAACAAACCACTCCCCCTCTATAGGTAACATCTTAAATATAATATCTATGTCATATTTTATAGATTACTGTAATAGCCGCGCGGCAATTCTTTTGCCTCGCACCCAAAGGGTCGAAGGTTCATGGCAACTACCAGGCAAAATTTTTTTTCTTTTTTTTTCATGGTTATATTCTTGCTGCTACTCACTGGTTCCAAAGCCAGTAAGGAAATCTTAAATTGGCCAAATAATGTAATTTTTATTGAATTTCTCTTATCTTCCCCAACAATTTTATATGTAATGGATACAAAATATACTATTCAATATACTTTGTGCGGGCTTGAGACCGTCTACAAGGCCGCATCAAAAAGATTGATTAAATATTTTGATTAAATATACTGATTATCTATATAAAAAAAATATTAAATTATATCATAAATTTTTGCTTTACCCATTAACGCCCAGGATTGCAGTTTTTCATGATCATGTCTGATTGGTTGCCAACAACGCTAGGTTGATAGGAATCTAGCAAAACACTGTACCCTACTATTTTCGGGTATGATCTTTCAGATTTTGATACTTAAGAAGCTTGAAAAATCGATCTTCACGGAAATTTTCCCAATTTTTTCCAAAATTCCACAAAATTTTAGGATACATTTTCTGAAAAAGTAATTTTTTCGAAACCTTATGTCACTCGGATTACTCGTTTCCATGAAAAGTCGTGCAATTTTAATATGTACTTTGAAACCCTGTATTTGCAGAAAACCGATTTTTGAAAATACTTCCAAAATGGCGGCTACAAAATTTTGAAATTTGGAATAACAACGCATCATGTGTGCAATTCTCAGAAAATCCACCGATTTGGACTAAACTGAGTTTTCTCACGTTTTTGAGGTCGCTGATTCCAAATCTAAGGTCCGATTTCCAAAAGTCAAGATGACGGATGCAATTGGCGGACAAATTTTTCTTTTCTCAACCGATTTGGACTAAATTGTGTGCAAGTACGTTTTCAGGGTCGCTGATCACGAATCTGGAGTCAGATTCTCAAAATTCAAAATGGCGGATCCAATATGGCGGAAGGAATTTTTTTTTCAACCGATTTGGACCAAATCGTGTGTTTATACGTTTTCAGGGTCGCTGATTACAAATCTGGAGTCACATTGGGAAAATACAAAAAAAAAATTTAAAACTAAAAAAAAAGCAAGATTCTCGAGAGCACAACCTCCACGTGGTGAAAATCGGGCAACAGGGTATGAATCGATATACCCTGGCAAATGGTGTTCAACTGAACATTGCGAATCAATATGTAAATAGATATTTACGTAACGACTTTACAAAAAAGCCTTTACGAAGAAGTTTCGTACAATGTTTTATCGAATGAGAATCCAAAATCAAGCAGCGAAGGAGTTACTTCGAGGTTAGAATGCGATAAAAGAATTTTCGCTTTGGAACAATTTCTAGTCATCTGTCTTGATACTTCTATAGCATCAAATCGAAATGTTTCTATGTTTTTAACTGTAATCAATTCAATATGCATAATTGACTGTTTCCTAGGAGCCCTCACACAAAATTTGTTAAAAATCAATTGAAATAACAACATTTCGTCCACCATATTACATCCGCCATCTTGACTTTTGCCAATGTGACTCCAGATTTGTAATCAGCGACCCTGAAAACGTATAAACACACGATTTGGTCCAAATCGGTTGAAAAAAAAATTCCGTCCGCCATTTTGAATTTTGAGAATCTGACTCCAGATTCGTGATCAGCGACCCTGAAAACATACTTGCACACAATTTAGTCCAAATCGGTTGAGAAAAGAAAAATTTGTCCGCCATATTGCATCCGCCATCTTGACTTTTGGAAATCGGACCTCAGATTTGGAATCAGCGACCTCAAAAACGTGAGAACACTCAGTTTAGTCCAAATCGGTGGATTTTCTGAAAATTGCACACATGATGCGTTGTTATTCCAAATTTCAAAATTTTGTAGCCGACATTTTGGAAGTATTTTCAAAAATCGGTTTTCTGCAAATACAGGGTTTCAAAGTACATATTAAAATTGCACGACTTTCCATGGAAACGAGTAATCCGAGTGACATAAGGTTTCGAAAAAATTACTTTTTCAGAAAATCTATCCTAAAATTTTGTGGAATTTTGGAAAAAATTGGGAAAATTTCCGTGAAGATCGATTTTTCAAGCTTCTTAAGTATCAAAATCTGAAAGATCATACCCAAAAATAGTAGGGTACAGTGTTTTGCTAGATTCCTATCAACCTAGCGTTGTTGGCAACCAATCAAACATGATCATGAAAAACTGCAATACTGGGCGTTAATGGGTTAATCGTAAAGAAAAAAAACTGTTAGGATTTTTAATGATATCTAATCAGTCTTTTCTCTCTGCGTTTAGCACAATAACAATACAAACTTCTACATTGTATAGTATGAGATGCTAAAAACAATTGGTTTACGATACATAGTCAACTAATAATGATATGAACTAATAATAAACTAATAACTATAATCATAAAATAACTAAAAGCGAATAATATTCAAAATATTCATAAGGTGTCTCGTATCAAACCCCAGTGTAAATATGACTTTTTACTAGGAGACACTCACACTCACAGCTAAACATTAAAGTGGTAACTGGTTTAGAGATGTGAGCAATTATTTATTCAAAGAATTTATTCTTTCAATTAATCCAACTGTTTAACCTCGATAATCATTTTCATGAAGTAATTGTATACATTGGTCTTCGCATAATGTACATACAATTAACAATTAGAATAATATTATAAGGAACTTTTTTGTATATTTTCTATGTGAATCTAAAACGTCTCGCCTGAAATCTATCGATGGCCTAGAAGATGCTCACACTAATAAACCAGTTACCATTCTAATGTTTAGCTGTGAGTGTGAGTGTCTTCTAGTAAAAAGTCATATTTACACTGGGGTTTGATACGAGACACCTTATGAATATTTTGAATATTGTTAGCTTTTAGTTATTTTATAATTATAGTTATTAGTTCACTATGTGTTGTAAACCAATAAATTGTTTCTATTACTAAGGAGGATCTGAGAATCTGAGAATCCTTAATTTAAGATTCCTTGCTAATAATGTATGAAATGATGATTGTTAGACCAATTCAAGATTTTTAATTTTTCTTACTGATTAATCAGTAAATCTATGGAGGATAAATCTCAATAAAGGTTTCTTATGTTACTAGTTTCTTTTTCAAATGCTCTTCCAACGAGCACTCGTAACATAAAATATCGTATCAAAGTATGTATAGTAATTAAGTGCCAAATCCAAACCCTCTGGGGTCATAACTTAAATACAACAGTTATGTATTGTGTGTCAATTATTAGTAATAATTGAAACGGCGCAGCGGTTAAGCTTTTGCCTCGCACCCGAAAGATCGCTGATGGTTCGCGCCCATCCACTGTGCATCATTTTTTTTTTCATGGTTGTATATTTTCTGCCACTTATGATTTCCAAAGTGGCGCACAGCATAAAATGAGAGAATTTTTCTTATATTGTAATACCGAGCAATTTTTTCGTTTCAAGCTATATGTGGTAAAAATACGATGGGAATTTTTTGAAAACGTTCCATAGCTAAAAATTGTATATGATTTCGTAGATGAAGAGCTTCAAAATTAGCTTTCTTTTATGAGTAAAAATATCTCTTTTTTTTTTACTTATAAATACAGTTCTAATCCTTTATCAAAATCATTAATATACAGTTTTCTCATCTAGTACATAGTACTTTCGACAAAGAAACTGAATCAAGAAAGGTAAACTACGTTTTTCAGTAACACATATAAAAATGTAGTTTTATTTAAATTTTATTTTTATCCAATCAGTTCACATAGGTATGTATGTACTATTAACATTTATTTATAAAGTGATGCTCTGAGAGGGGCAAATGTTTTATTTTGAAATTACTTCTTGTAGTTAGACACGTGGTAGTTAGTCCGCGGCCACTGTGAACACGTTCACAGACGAGTTCAAAATTTCACGAACGAGTTGCATGGTATACTATTATTTTTCAAAATAAAACATTTGTCCCTCTCAGAGCATCACTTTATAAATAAATGTTAATAGTACATACATACCTATGTGAACTGATTGGATAAAAATAAAATTTAAATGAAACTAAATTTTTATATATATTACTCAAAAACGTAGTTTACCTTTCTTAATTCAGTTTCTTTGTCGAAAGTACTGCGTACTAGATGGGAAAACTATACAGACATGAATGATCTTGATGAAGGATTAGAACTGTATTTTTAGGCAAAAAAATTAGATGTTTTTACTCATGAAACATAGCTAATTTTGAAGCTCTTCACCTACGAAATCATATACAATTTTTAACTATGGAACGTTTTCGACATATAGCTTAAAACGAAAAAATTGCTAGGTATTATATATTTAAAATTAAAATTGCTAGGTGCAATATAAAAAAAATTCTTCTTACATTTTATACTGTGCGCCACTTTGAAAATTATAAGTGGCAGCAAACATACAACCATGAAAAAAAAAAGAAAAAAAATGATGCCCAGAGGATGGGCGCGAACCAGCGATCTTTCGGGCGCGAGGCAAAAGCGTAACCGCTGCGCCATTCCGACTACTTAACATACGATACATAAACGTTGTATTTAAGTTGTGACCCAGAGGGTTTGGGGCTATAATTGAATATTCATGTTATTTATATATATTAGACTTCATTTGGTACTCAATGATGTTGAATTAGTATACATAATTAGTAACTGATATTATTGTACATATTTTTGAGTCTCGGGCCCCGGCCGCCGCCAAGCCAATCCTGAGCCGGCCGCTCTCGTCTATACAGCGGCTGCGCACAGTTTAAGCGCAGCCCCCACCAGCCCCCACTCAGGAGCGCCTCGGTAGTACAGAGCGGTATATCTATATATACAAGTTCAGTAGCGCCCCCTGACATTCAGTTATAGCAGTCTGGAGCCTTTTCAGGCACAGAAATTTAACACGCTATTGGCCCCCCCTGGTTGGGGAAGTTATGAAGCAAAAGTATATGAAGAGCAAAAAATTGTTGTATCTCAATTCTTCGATTTTGCCCGTTCAGAGTCGATAAAACACACAAGGAGAGTATCAGACCTTCGGGTCAACAAATTTTGACCAAACTTTGTACGTATGTCCTGTGATACATCAGTGATCATTCGGACAAAGATTTGGCTCCCAACGCTCCCTCAAGTCCAATTTACTCTAATAGCATTATAATTACACTTTATCATATTACACTACACACACTGATCCGGATAGTTTTTCTCTCCACTGTGTTTATGCACTTTCTCCATCGAACAAACTGCTTCTTGATGCTAAGACTGCTTCTTGCGCACATCAGAAAGCTGAAAAAAATATATAAACTTTAATATGTCACATTGACTGAGCACTCATGAGTCAATAAATACATGTAAACATCTGATTTCTATCAATTCTGAATTTTGACGTACAATGATTTGAGTGGCTAATACTTCTCACATGGCCAATGAACTTTGTGCATAGAATTCAAAGATCATTGTCACCAATCTTGACTAAACGTTAAGTCGGTAACACAGGTACTGCGCTGCAGGTTACCATAAGCGTCGTTTGTGAACACAGTCAGTTAGACATGTGATGTGTACTCATCAAGTAGACATTGCTTACTCACAACAGTTTGAGTAATTGTAATAGAAGTTTATAGATCAATTTCCGTCACAGTGTTCTCCAGCAGGTTTGGAGCTTCATCGTGTGCAGCAGCTGATGGATTTTTATTCAAGACGCAAGGGAATTCAGATAAGTAAACTTAACCTTTGCTTTTCTCCATATATTTTTGAAAGAATGTTTCTTTGTGAGAATTTTTGTGTTCCAGGTATGCTGTACAGGGCCAGAAATTGTATCAAAGCAAGAAAAAAACTGTGAGTAGATGAGTTTTGATATAATTGGTTATAGCATTATATTGGTGGACACATGCTCAGAATTGAAGTTTTCATGAGTGAAAATTAATTCTTACACTGAATTGTCGTCCAATGATACTACATTAATATCTTGGAAGTTTGGGAGTGTTGGACCATAAAACTCTGCATACTCTCTATTCTTGTCACCAAGAAACACCAAAAAAATTTTGGTCAAGATTGGTGACCCAGAGATAGTGGCCTCTCCTTGTGAGTGCGCTAATCATTTCACTATGGACATTCTTTTCTTGTGGCTTATGAACATGCTAATAGAGTATGTTCTGTCGACAATGATCTTTAAATTCCATGCACAAAGTTCATTGGCCATGTGAGAAGTATTAGTCACTCAAATCATTGTACGTCAAAATTTAGAATTGATAGAAATCAGATGTTCACATGTATTTATTGACTCATGAGTGCTCAGTCAATGTGACATATTAAAGTTTATATATTTTTTTCAGCTTTCTGATGTACGCAAGAAGCAGTCTTAGCATCAAGAAGCAGTTTGTTCGATGGAGAAAGTGCATAAACACAGTGGAGAGAAAAACTATCCGGATCAGTGTCTGTAGTGTAATATGATAAAGTGTAATTATAATGCTATTAGAGTAACTTGGACTTGAGGGAGCGTTGGGAGCCAAATCTTTGTCCGAATGATCACTGATGTATCACAGGACATACGTACAAAGTTTGGTCAAAATTGGTGACCCGAAAGTCTGATACTCTCCTTGTCAGTTTACATTAATATGGAGGAATGATTTCATAGCAATTTGATTACCACTGGAAACTGGCATCTATTTTTGATGTTGAATTATGATTTCTTGAGAAATTATCGAGCAAAAATTTAAGAAAAACGACCTTTTCGATTAACTTTGATTTTTCGATCAACTTCGATCAAAGTTGCTGAAAATCAAGTAACATTAATATGAAGAGATGATTCTACCGCAATCTGATTACCAATGAATAATTAAATCCTTGCATTTATTCATAAACTCGAGTCATGACTTGTCCATTTCTTATATACTTTCGATTGATAATTCCTCAATAAATTATGATTCAACATCGAAAATAGATGCAAAAATTCAATTATCCAGTGGTAATCAGATTGCGGTGGAATCATCTGTCCATATAAATTTTAATTAATTTTCAGCGACTTAATTAACCGAGGTTAATCGAAAAATCAAGATTCGAAGATTGGCCGTTTTTCATATACTTTCACATGATAATTTCTCTAAAAATCACGATTGAACATCTAAAAACGATGCAAAGATCCAAGTATTCAGAGCTAAAGATATTGCGATCGAATAATTTCTTTGCGTAAACCTAGTTTAAGCGAATGTATACATTTTTACTATTTTCATTGTTTCGTTCGAGTAGACCGTGGCGGTTCGGCCCTTCCCGAAGGAAGAATATTACTTGATCGCCTTTACAGACTGTGTGTAAATATATGGTCACTATGAACTGATTTCGGTGCCCGGTATAGATGTATTACACGTAGTGGGCCATTTAGTTGATGAGGCTTAGTGAAAAGTGGGTGGGCATTGTCAGATTTTATTGAAGACCAGCACCTCTTCCACGCTTCTTACCTTATGCATGTTTCTCTTTGGAACAAAATAATTGCTATGAACTACTGACATAACATAAAAAACGGGAGTAATGACTAAAAGATTGTTAGATTCGATGAGACCGATTTTAAATTGATTTGATTATTAATTTAATTAAAAAGCCTGAGATTGAGACAGGTGAATTGTGTAATTGTATTAGCCGATAAGCTATAGTGAATCTTCACTTGTGTGAGAAGTGTTGGCGGTTCAACACGATCGAAAGAGCAAATATTGTCGGATTTTTACCGTTCTAAGTACGTTCTGATGAGAAAAAATTGTCATGAATTGATCAATCTAAAGAATTGAGTCATCTGTATTGTAGCAATTTTCGATTACAATGTGCTGAAAACAATAAAAAAAGGTCTAATGCTCGGCGCAGCGAGGGTTAGCCCCTCGGCTCTCGAAACTGGCGAGAAGTAAAGTCCCTCCCACATTCACCCCATCTCAAGTCTATACGAATAAAATTAACACGGCCGGGGGTTATGTCCGTTTCAAACGCTGCTCCTGGCATCCGTGCCGGCCGAACGACGAACAGCCAGCATGTACTATTGCCATTTTCAAACGTCCGCTACCACAGCGCCACCATGATTTTCATTTCGATACTATTCTCTTGCTCCCGAATCTTGGAGAATTTCTCCTATTTAAACTACTGGGAGTAGGACCTCCTTCACTAGAGCCTCCCTGGGTAGGATCTTAGATTTAAGCTTGACATCAACAGTGCGTGGGTACCTTTACTCCATCCCACATGTTCCGAAGTGCAGTCTTGGTCGGGACAGAGTTTTATGACAAGCTACTCATGAGCCCTCATAGCCTGGCTCACAGACGAAAGAGTTTTTGTTCCTTCGATTCCCGTAGTCATCCTTCTCCGAGATTTTACACTATCTCTTGCTTTTTTGCTAAGTCAATTAATATTTTTGTTTCTCAGGACTGGTTTTCGAATCTCCGAATATTTATCTAAATTTCCAGTCAAGTTCGAAGTTGATGTGTCTACTCGTTGCAGAGTTAGTTTTTTTTGATTAGTTGCAATTTACAAAAGTAATTATCAACATTTTCAAATATTCTTTCAGGGTCTTATAACTAAATTTCCAAGGTATAGCATGCTGTTTTTCATATTTTAGTTCACATCGGTCGATAGAATATTTCTTGAATTTCTCATGATCGACCCATTTTTCTGTACTTCCAAATCACTTTATTCCGTATGAAAAATCAAATCTCTAGCTCGGAATCATTTAAAATCTATTCTATAGATGTTCAGCTTTCATCTCGATTTCGGATTATCAGAAAATATGGCCTCCTTTAGAAGTTATAAGGCCGAGTTGCCGATTTTATCCATTTCAGCCCATAGTACGCCCACCAGCTGTATTATACTGTATATATTAGAGCATAAGTTAGATCTTAGTTAGTCATAAGAAAACCAAGTTTCAAGTATTCGTGTATACAATACGCTGAATAATACTAGCCAACTATATTAGGGACAGTTCTTGGATAGAAAATATAGCTAAAAGAATTTCTCGCATTATTTAGATATCGGTCTTATAGAGTCGAAAACAAGCGTCAAAAACGTGATGTTTAAGTGTCCATGCGCCGGATCTGGAGAGTTAACATGAACCGTCCCATATATACACATACATGAGAATATATGGGTGATTCTCTGTCAAGTGAGAGAGGAAAAGAATCCAAGACTCTGAAAATTTTTTTGGAGACTCTTTGAGAGGTCCCATGATGTCACCAGAATTTTCTCAGATTTTTTAGGGCCCTATAACCCATGCTGCCAGAGACCCAAAGCTGTTATTTTCCCAATATTCGCCATATTATAGCTATTTTCAAACATTCTTTACACCCATTAAATGACCTCTGGCCAAAAAAGTCAAGATAACATTTTTCCTTCGTATTTACTTGAAGTTTTAAAAAAAAATGTCCAAGACGGTTATGTGACCAGCGCTTGATTTTTAAGACGAAATTTCGACGCGATTATTTTATATGTTATTGGCGTTGAGAGAATTTTATTTTTACATATGTTGACGTCAAATTTAATGCTCTTTCAAAATCCGTTGGCCAAATTTTGATTAGATTGATAAGCAAAAAGTTATGACCGATTTTTGTACAAAATATACCAAAATTTTCGGAAAATTTCTTTTCTTCGATTTTTTTCAAAATGTTATCGCTAATAATTTATGCTCAAAATATGCAGAAGGATGCAGGCAATAGTTGTACTTAAAGACTGTATTTTTGTTTTGGCGAAAAAAAATTTGACGTGCATTGAAATAGGCAATGAGAAATACCTGTAATACATGAAAATTTACAGATTTTAACCCTTTTTCGTACATTCCCGATCGCCAAATTACTCCTGTCATGTATAAACTGCAGTAAGACATTAATATTTATTGTAGAGGCAACAATAATATCTCATTAATTTTAATTATTCATAGTTATTTATTCGATAAATTAACAGAAATATGAAAAAAACGCATATTATACGACTTCCAAAATTTTTATTCGCAAAAATCATATCTTCTATGAATAAAAATTTTTCTCGCCAAAACAAAAAATACAGTCTTGAAGTACAACTCTTCCCTGCACGCCTCTGCATATTTTAAGCATGAATTATTAGCGATAACATTCTGAAAAAAAATCGAGAACAAAAAATTTTCCGAAAATTCTGGTATTTTTTGTACAAAAATCGGTCATAACTTCTTGCTTATAAATCTAATCAGAATTTAGCCAATGGATTCTAAAAGAGCATTAAATTTTACGTCAAAATATGTGAAATTAAATTCTTTCAACGCCAATAACGTACTTCCATCGAGGTTCTGACATATTTATAAAATTTGGAGCGTTAAGTAGCTTCTATTGATTACTATGTTATTGCTCAAAAAAAAGGCGAATTCTGCTTGGATGGAATGAAGGTTCAATCCTCGAGATAAATAAGTGAATTCTACTCTGTCAACAAATAAAATATCAGTTCGACGATTTAAAGGAGAATAAATTTGAAAGACACGAAATACACTATGATCTTGTATGATCCGTTTCAACTCAACAAAAATCTTCTTATTATCAAGATACAGTGATTTCTGGATTTTACTGTATCTACTAACCATAACATCGCTCGGAAAAATGGATTCAACATAACTAGAAATCTTCTAAATAGATGATTCCAAATAAGAAATCATTTATGTACAAATGAAGAAGTTCGTTTAATAACCTTAAATGTATCTACGATTTCTCTGTAACTTATATTGTTTATTTTACTGTATTTTGGAAGCTGAGCCATAATGAATCGTGATTGGGAAGAACCATTACTAAAACTTGAGAATATAATTTGTTATTCATTTTAATTGAACTTTTTTTCTCATACCTGTAAATAGAAAAGCCGCAACGTTATATCCTGGATTAGTTCCTCTGCTACATCTTCTGGGTAAAATTTTGCACGAAACTTGAATTGCAGCGGATTTTCCTTTTTAACCTCTTGACTCATAACCTAAAATATATTGAAATATTTCAAGACCAATATAGATAATAGGGTAATAATAATTCAGTTATATCTAGTCGTTAAATTCGAGAAAGTTTTTTGAGCTCTCAAGAAAGCTTAGATATTCTTTGTTGCTAAATGCGTCTCCGTGCGTGTCTGCGTATACATAAATGCGCGCACCTGCGCGCGCATGAGAGTGAGTGTGAATGTAGGGATTAATAGTATTTTTCAAAAGATAATTTCAGACTCATGTAATTACTTCCCTCGCTTCGCTTTGGCGACGAACGTCACTCAGGCCTAGAATTAGATTTTTGCTACTGTTTCAAACAGTATTTTTTATCAGGTGTGTGGAAAAACAACGTCCAAAGCTCAACTTTTCCGCACACAGTAATAAAAATTTTGCTTCGTATCGGAAGATTTTGCGATCAAGGATGATGATTAGGCTAATTGAATTTCTTCAAACCTACTTTCTAAGGCCTAAAAAGTGTTCATCGACTCAAAAAAGTATAAATATAATTTCATGACGTATAGTCTAACATTCTGGGAAGTCCATGAATTTAGATAAAAGTATAAGTCACTTTTACCCACAAATGCCATTTTTTATACACTTTGGAAAGCTAAAAAACATAATTTATTTTTCAAAAATGTATAAAAAAATTTATTTTTGTAATTTAGAATTGATTCTAGTTCAATTGCTAGTCTCAAAAATGAAGATCAAAATGCCGCTTGGTTTTTTAATTCCAGATATACAGCCGCAATCTTGGTCACCATAAAGCACCACTTTTACTTAATGTCTTCCTGTCGTCCACTATAACGTTGATTCTATTGTATATTTTGTCTTCAAAAAATTTATGAAACTCATTCATATATTAATAAGGATAATGTAAAAAACGGAATTTATCATTTCGATGGTTTTCTCGTGAAAAATTATTGAAAAAGCCATAAAAAAACGAGCCGAGAAACTAGAGGACCCTCTTAACCCATTAACGCCCAAACGGCCGCTCGACGGCCGTTTTTTTGAGCAATAGATTTCATATGGTTATAATGGTTCAAAAAATTTGGGAAGAACATTTTCTTGTGTAAAATTTTGTCAGCTTTCCGATTCCGTTACTTTCATCTCAATTAAATAAACGCCCTCATTGTTATAAACAATTGATTGCAAAAAAACACAAAATTTCGAGTCAAATTTTCTTTGTGTCAACCGTAAAACATGGAAACCGGTCAGAACGAATCCCGGAAAGTGAATTTCGAGCGTCCATGGACCTTAAACTAAAAGTTGGCATAGTTGTAATTGTTCAAATTTATTTTTGGAAGACCCAAAATGGCGGCCGACCGAAAAAAATGTAGCTTTCAACTTGGCAACTGTTTTTCTCGAAAACTATGAGTCAAATCAAAAAATTCTTGGGAACAAAAAAATCTTAGAATCACCCAATGAACACTTGAATTTTTTCAGAATTTTTTGATCAAATTTTTCAAAATTTCGATTTTTTAAATTCTAAAAAAAACGCAAATTGCTTGAAAACTTCTGAAAAAAATTTGAGAATGTTCTTTGAGTAATTTTAAGATTTTTTTGTTCCCAAGAATTTTTTGATTTGACCCATAGTTTTCGAGAAAAACAATTGCCAAGTTGAAAGCTACAATTTTTTCAGTCGGCCGCCATTTTGGGTCTTCCAAAAATAAATTTGAACGATTAAAACTATGCTAACTTTTAGTTTAAGGTCCATGGAAGCTCGAAATTCACTTCCCGGGGTTCGTTGCAACCGGTTTCCATGTTTTACGGTTAATACAAAAAAAATTTTGACTCGAAATTTTGTGTTTTTTTGCAATCAATTGTTTACAACAATGAGGGCGTTTATCCAGTTGAGATAAAAGTAACGGAATCGGAAAGCTGACAAAATTTTGCACAAGGAAATGTTTTTCCCAAAATTTTTGAACCATTATAACCATATGAAATCTATCGCTCAAAAAAACGGCTGTCGAGCGGCCGTTTGGGCGCTAATGGATTAAAAACGGGGAAAACTAAGGTATTTTCGTGATTTTCTCTATAGAATGTACGGAATGTTTAGTCAAGTAGAATATCACTCACATTTATGTTTGTATATGAGACTACTGGAATTTTTGTCAGACATATATCGAACCAGGAGAATATATCAAGCGAACTCTGCTTTTAGGCTCTCAAACATAATTTTCAAAACTGTCCTTACCAAATCATCGTTGACCTCGTCGTCATCCGAATCCGAATCAGAACAGCCTCTTAGTTTACGAACCTTCTTTTTCACTTCTTTCTTCACCGCTCTTGCTATTGCATTTTCTGGCTAGTCGAGGCATAAAATAACAGAGGAAATAGTCGACGTATAAAAGTTCTTACGATCAACAAAATTTTATTTCCATTAGACGCAATGTGTGGATATACATGACATACTAGAGGGCAAATGATAAGCTTTCTATCTAAAATCATTGTACTCTGGATTTTTTTCTCTGTTTCTAGTACTCAAGATATAAAAAGACTATCTATCTATTTTCTTTGGAAGTAATACATTTTTCTGTTTCTAACAATATTATAGCGATCCATGGAAATAATTTTTTAAATCACCCATCGAATCGTTACAAGTATTAGCGCTGTTTTACACAACCAAAGAATCCACTCACACATACAAACTCATACAGATGGACACTTGAATTCATACCCAATGTTGATGAAAAAATGGAGAAATTTTACAACTAAAGGTACTAATAGGATGTTAATATGAGCTGTGTCTAGAACCATAGCACTTTTCACAAAAGTCGCACGGGTGCGCTATACTAAGATGAATACCAACCGGCAACTTACAAAGATTGGAATGATTAAAAAGAAAAAGATACGTCAGGCGTTACGAATGATCGAGTGATTCTGGAGTAGTTGAAGAGATCGACAGTTCCAGAATCTATATTTCCCGACACTGGAAACTGTAGTATTAAAAATGTGTGAACATAGCTATGCGCACAGTCGATTAGGCATACGGCTGTCGTTATAATGTTCTTTTGACTCAGACTAATAGCTTGATCAACATCATGTGTCCTAATTATATCAATTATTATTTGGTATCCAATAAAATACAATTATCAGCAACTACCGGATAATTCATTATATTCATTCGTTCTGTACAATACTACAATTTTTACGACAAGGATTTTGGAATGAACTTCGCTTCTCGAGAGCGAACCAGCACTACAGCGTTCCAGAGATAGTTATGACCTACGGAAATATTGCTTTGAACACCTTCCATTTTTTAAAAAAAAGCATGCGTGACACGATGTTTGAGGCCCAATCCAATGGAATATCGAGAACAAAAATGAAAACTCCATATCTTAATTGTTGCTATGTTTCACCAGCATAGTTTATTGGCATTATCAGGTTGCTTCTTCTAACAACAAAAACCACTGAATGAATCATGCAACTAGTGTACAAACTACCGACAAGAAGCACGATTATTTTACAGCAATTATTCAAATTCACGACGATTGAAATTCTGATATTCAGAAGCAAGAGCAACGATTCCCACTGCCACTGTGAAACATTATGAAGAAATAGTGCTAATAGCCGCTGTCTTCTATGCCGTCAGTAGCGTTGATGTGTTTGTTTTGAATACAGCGTCTCACACATGTGACTGAGAAATTGTGTCTTCTTTTTCCAGCAGCAACGATTACTAGGGATATCAACAATCGTTGCTACGGGAAATTTTTCACTGATACCCGTCGATGCTAGTGTGTATTCGGGTCCCAACGAATATTTACGAGAAATCCTGGGGAACTTCTTAAAAAACACCTTAGCAACAGTTGCTGGGGGAATGAATAACGGATGTTGCTGAATGAACTCGGGATACAACTTTTCACGACTAACCTGTGTGCAGAATTTCAGAAAGATCGGACGATTTCATCAAATGATTTTTTATCAAATTATAAATTTTCAAACTTTCTGAATTTTTTACTCAAAAACTATGCGACGAATCAAAAAATTGCTAAGGACAATTTTCTCTTATTTTTTCATGTAGAATGAAATAAAAAATTTTTTTTTTGCAAAATATTGATTTTATCGATATGTTGTCCACCATATTTTTGAGGTTATGTCTAAACGCAGAGGTGATGGAGCTAAACGGATCTCAGATTCGGATTCAGCAGCCAAAGATACCTATAAGTAGAGTGGTCCAGTCTCTGGTTCAATTTTTTTTTTATTTTTTGTGGAGCTGTGTTATGAAATATTTGGAAACATAAAAAAATCTATTTGCATGAATAATCGCCATTTAATAAAAAATGTTGATGATAATTCAATTTAGTCAAAGAATATCTCGATAGTGACATATTCTATGGAAAATGATAGTAACGCAGGCATTTGTGGTAGTAACCATTGAATATATGAACGCTCACGAATAAATGACTACTAAATCATTTCGATCAGATGTGATCTCAACTCTATTTATTATGAATGAGCTGTGGCACGTCAAAATAGCGTAAGGCCGGTTTCCGTAGCCGATGGATGGACCGAGCTCCTCCGAGGTTTTCTCTATGTAAGGTAACTGAAGGCAATTTGGTACTGCAGGCAATTTGGCACGTTTGTCAGATTTCGTATTTCCGGTGCTCTCTGAGCATCAGTCGCCCTCGGGTCATGTTGAGGGTATTAAAAGAAAATGTTCGGTCCTTTTTCCGCCCATTTAGTCCTTAAAACCACTCTCCTACAACACTTTGAAGTTTCACTTACTGATTTTTTTCACCTTTTTCTTATTTCACTATTTTCACAGTCAACCTAAAAAATCAGGTGTAAATAATTTTTATCTCTTAAAGTGTCATTACTCTTTTTTATGTAAAAACATCTCATCTTTCGATTGGTCATATCAGTTTCCCCAAAACTATTTTTACCCTATTCAAATTGCTCTTTTTCGTATCAAAAAATCGTTGAATATTTTTATAGACACATTGCGATGATTTAGATATGTATGTTTGAATTGAATGTCAAAAATTTTGTATAAATATCAATGGAAACATGATGAGAGTTTATTGTAATGCCAATTTGATCGGCCTTGTAGGCCTATACAGGCTGAAACAAATGATTAAGAAATCGTGCCAAATTGACTGCAGGTGCAGTGCATTTGTCCCTTTTGCGTTTTTTCTTGAATTGCAATTTTTCATAGGTTAAAGTGGTCGGATAATAGTTATAGAGGTGATTTCTGATAGGTATTGAGCTAAGCTTTAAGATACTGTTCGCAGAATTCCGAAATTCCAGGTCCTTTCGCCCTTAGGGGGTGGCGCATTGGCTGTAGTTACATTACTTTAAGCTGCTGAACACGAATTTCGAGGATGGGCAGCCCGGAAATGGTCAGGAAAATTTTTAACGAGGAATTGGAGAAGCAATTGGAATAAAAGTTTTTTTTTGCGGAGAAAAAATATTTTCATATTCTGTTTGAAATTTTACACATAAAAGGTTCCTACAAATTTTCCATGAAATGCGCGGTTTCCGAGTTAAAAATTCACAAATTTTGACAAAATCGAGTAACTTTTCAAATTTCCTGTCCACCATTTTGATGGATCTATATTGAATTTTCAAAATCTGAGGCCGGATTCTTAATCAGCGACCAGAAAAACCCTCATATACCAATTTTCATCAAAATCATTAATACAAAAAATGTGATATAAATAGTTTACTTTCAGAGTATTATATATATCTCGACATGGATCAAGTTGTCATATTCTGATATGCATACACACGTACACACACATACCACATCGTTCCCGAAGTCGGAAAAACTCCAAATGGATAACATTTCTTCTAAAACGTTACTTTCTATAAATCCGAATCTAGAATGGAACATTCTATAGAAAATTTTTTAAATAGAACGTTTTATCTCCCAGGCGATGATACATGAGAATACGAAAGCTTTTTCGAAGCTCTATCGATAAGTCAAACCAAAATTTGCACAGGGCTATCGTTTCATGGTTTTTCTATCTCAAAGAGAAGGACTTGTGACAGGGCAGAAATCAAACTTTCGAATCAGATTTCGGGATCTCGATTCTCGTAATCTACAGGTCACAAACATGGAATCCCTACAATGTTTGTACGCACGTACAGCGTATGTAACGCTTTTTTTGAGCTTTTTTGGTTCCTTATAGTTTCTCGTAAATGACCGTTGGATTCCGATACACCCGAGGACCAATGAGATATATCTCGTTGCAACCGTTGTTGATATCCTTAGCAACCGTTGCTAAAAGAATGAAATTATCGAGTTGAAGTTTAGTCACAGTACTTCTGAGTTCACACGACACAGTATCTTTGTATTGTCCCTAACAACCGTTGCTAGGTAATTTGAGAAATCACACCGTCGGTCACAAAAGACACAGAATTTTCATTCCTCCATAGCAACCGTTTCTACACAAAGCATCTTCAAGAAAGCATACTGTTAATGCATTTAGCAGTGTTTTTTTAACGATTTCAACTACACAAACATTAATAATCTTTTTCGAATTTTACGCCTACGCATGAATCGTCTATTTTTCCATCGAGTATGAAAAAGTCTCCGAAACTTTTTCGACTTGTGTTACCAGATTATCAGCTCATGGTTTTAACATAAATTTTCTCTTCCTAATTTCCCGCCCACGCATCTACTTTATCGAAACTTTCACCATGGGATAGAGAAGTGTCCTCAAAGCTTTATCGGATGTCCAAGCCAGGATTCGCATGACACCAGCCCATAGTTTTTTTCAAAGATTCTCGCTTGATGCAATAAAGAATTTTTTTTTAATTTCACGGTCCCGATTCTTTTCTTTTGAACCAATGTCCAGTCTATAATGTAGCTCTCTGTTTTTTATTTTGATCCGAAACATAAAATTTTACCAAGATTATCATTTCCAAATTTTAGAATATTTTCCAAGGACCACGCATGGTTTTTCATGACATACAATAACCCCATCGCAACATTTGTTTCAAATTTTCAACACTGAACGAAAAGAAAAGTCATGTTTGTTGAATCTCTACACGCCTCCAAATGACTTTTTTCGAATTCATGACCAGTTCGGATTATAACCCTTCGTACAAAATTCATACAAAAGGTCTTTTTTTATTCCAATCTCGATGATAGATAACAGTTAATAAGATCAATCTCAATATTTTAGAGTCTTACCGATACAAGTTTGAAAGTAAACTCATTGACGATTATCAGTGTAAAAAAACACGTTGCCTGGTAGCATTGCGTTTGTCTGGGAGTGTGATTTTGTTCTTGCATGTGCATATACATATAACATTGGAAGGCATAAGAACTTGTATAAATTCATAACGAGTTAGCTTAGCCTGTCAGAATTGATAATAAAAGAAGAGTGCAATAAATTCGGAAAGAGGACTCGAGCACGAGCACGACGAAGCAGTGGTGCGTGGCGCAACGTCTCATGTTTTTTACTCAATTCCTCAAATATAACAAAAAGTCCTAATTTTTAGAAGACTATATGAACATAAAAATATATTAGCTTTCGATTTAGACTTGTAACAGACCAGATCCGCTTGTTATATATTTTTCAAATTCATTTCCCTCCCAAGATAGTATGTGTTGGTAATAATTACGTTTCCAAAGAGCGCACTGTAACTTATACGACGAATTTTACTGATGATAATCGCTACTGAGAATCGGAATGCAACTTACTAGGAGAAGTTGTTAACTTCGGGTGACAAATGAAATGAAAAAAAAAACCATGTGGCTCAAAATTGTCCGTGTACAAAAACATGAGCCGCCATCTTGAAACCGCCATCTTGGATACAGAATTTCGAAAATCTGATGTCAGATTTATCATCAGCGCCCCCAAGAACCTATTAGTCCAAATTTTTACGATTCTCCGACTAAAAATGTACAAAATAATGAGCCACCATCTTGAAACCGCCATCTTGGATACGGAATTTTGAAAATCTGATGTGAGATTTATCATCAACGCCCCCGAAAATCCATTATTCCAAATTTTCCCGATTCTCCGACTAAAAATGTGGAAAATCGTCAGCTGCCATCTTGAAACCGCCATCTTGGATACGGAATTTTGAAAATCTGATGTCAGATTTATCATCAACGCCCCCGAAAATCCATTATTCCAAATTTTCCCGATTCTCCGACTAAAAATGTGGAAAATCGTCAGCTGCCATCTTGAAACCGCCATCTTGGATACAGAATTTCGAAAATCTGATGTCAGATTTATCATCAGCGCCCCCAAGAACCCATTTGTCCAAATTTTTACGATTCTCCGACCAAAAATGTACAAAATCATGAGCCGCCATCTTGAAACCGCCATCTTGGATACGGAATTTCAAAAATCTGATGTCAGATTTATCATCAGCGCCCCCGAAAACCCATTATTCAAAATTTTCTCGATTTTCCGACTAAAAATGTGGAAAATCGTCAGCCGCCATCTTGAAACCGCTTGAGAATTTGATGTCAGGATCGTTATCAGCGACATCCAAAACCCCTGTATACGGAATTTCAAAGGAATATATCGAATATGAAAATGAATGCTTTAAAGTATTGATAAAATGGAAATCCAAAATATTGGTTCCCGTTTTTTGGCCGCCATTTTGCTGAAAAAAATCATAGTCGAAAAAACTCAATGAATTTGGAAAGTTCAAATATTTTGTGCACTCTTGTGCATATTTGCGACCGTAAAAATAAAATTCCTTCTTCCTCTGATTTTGGATTGAAAAAAAAAGTGCTCCAAAAAATCGCATTTTTTATTTTAATTTGTTAATTATTTATTGAAAATCAATTTTTTCAGTCTTTTTAACCATTGTATCGTGTAGAGCATACCCGAAAATAGTAAGAATGACTATTTTGCAATAATCCTTCCGTCTTATTCATCAAAATATTTGAGCTCAAAAGTACCAATAAAATTTCTGCAATCTGGGACTTAATGGGTTAATTAAATCTACAAATTTAACTTATATCATGTTCTCATAAAGAAAGAAGCGTTTTCTACTGTTAAAAATACATTTTTTAAAAATTTGAAATTCTTAACATTAGCAGTTCCGTTCCGGGCCGGAAAATCAATATATTGACGCACCACATGATCTACACTTTGTGTATGATCAATCATTGATATGAGGTACCTTAAATACCAGTTTTCTGAGGGCGGTAGGCTCTTCCAAATCCCGGTCCTCTAAAAGTTAATAATCTACCAGAGCATGTTGGTTTTTGACACCAGTTAGAGATTAATTTATTGTTGTTTCTAATAATTGTTGTATCCAAGAAATTTATAGAATTATTTTCTTCTAATTCATGAGTGAATTTTAAATTTTTGTTGTATTAATTGATAACTTTAATAACAATTTCAACGTGTTCTTTTTTTTTCTTCACATAAAAAAGTGTCATTAACATATCTCTTGTAAATTAGCGGTTCACAATTTTATACTAACTTTAATTTGTTTAAAAACTCTATTTCTAAATCGTCCATGAAAGGTCTGCAAACGATGGGGAAATGGGAGAGCCCATGGGTGTGCCAAAAATTTATTTATAATACTTATTGTCAAAGGCAAAAAATGTATTATCAAAGAGAAATTGGGTGATTTTAATAATTTCATCAAACGGTATTTTACTTCAACTGTGTATATGGGGCGTTTCGCCTCAATCCTCCCAGCGCTGCGCGCGAGCGCCGAAACATGCCGTTTTCAACTCGTGTTTACGATGCCAAAATGTCTCTAAGAAAATGATTCGATAGGTCATTTCTATGTAGTTTTTTCTCAGCTTTCCAACGGTGTAATTAGTTTTCCGGAAATTTTCCATTTTCATCCCCAAAAAATATAAAACATCGCATATCTCAAAAAGTATATTTTTAATATTTTTTTTAATGGTCTCAATCGAAAGCTGAGGATTTTTCACGTAGGAAAATATGTTTTCCAAGGAGTGCACGAATGATTTTCTCTGAGAAATAGAACGTCGAAAAGTAGACGTAGCGCTACTCCGGCGCACGGAGCGCGTGAGCGCCAATCATGCTGTTTTCAACTCTCCCCAACGATACCAAAATGCATCTGAGAAAATTATATTATGAGTCGATCCCATGTTATTTTTCCTCAGCTTTCCAATGGTGTTGTCAGTTTTCCGAAAATTTTCCATTTTCATCTCCAAAAAGATCTTTCTTAGAGAATAATTCAATTATTTTCTTTGGAAAATAGAACGCGCAAGAAAAGTTCCGATGCTTTCACTTTAGTAAAGGCCTACTGTTTCATTTTTTATCCGATAGGTGGCTTTCATGGTATTTTCAATAATACACAAGAAGAATTTTCATCTGCTGTATATAAATTGAATCATTTTTTCATCGTATTATTTTCAAGGCGTTTTTATAAGTCCTTCGAGCACCCACAACTTCGAGCATATTCATTTTTCCATAAAGTCGTTAATTGTATTGGCTTGGTTATTTATTTGACTCCTTGTACAAACTACAATGGATTCATCCTGGAAATTGAAATGCATAAATCCTTTAGATAAAAAAAATCATCCGTCATCTAAAGAATTGTACGACTTTCCAATGCCATTGAGAAGTGCATATCCCTTGATACCAGAGAAAGCAAAGATCTGTTACACTTGTCGACGTGAAATGTACAGACAGAAATCAGATTCACCTTCATCTGAATGTAAAAAAGCAAGATTCGAGTGTAACGATGAATATCATAAAGCAAGTTTGACAGTCCTCGAACAAATAAAAAATAAATTCTCAAAATCAACGACGAAGCAAGATAGAATTCAGTTGTTAACTCTTGCCCCTGATTATTGGTCTCGTAGGGACTTGATGAGAGAATTCAATTGCAGTGAATGGGAAGCTCGAGAAGCAAAAAATTTAGTAGCTAAGAGCGGGATTTTTTCAATACCGGAAAATAAAAATGGCAAAGTATTTCCAGATGAAACTTTCAAGTTGGTGGAAGGTTTCTATGAAAGAGATGATATTAGCCGAATTATGCCAGGCTTAAAAGATTATGTATCTGTCAAGCAAAGTAATGGCAAAAGAGAACACGTTCAAAAACGATTACTGCTTGGTAACTCGAATGAAATTCATTGTTTATTTAAACAAGAATATAAACATGTTAAAATTGGATTTACGAAATTCACTGAGTTAAGGCCCCCACATTGAGTTCTCGCTGGAAGCAGTGGTACACATAATGTATGCGTATGTGTTCATCATGAAAATGTCAAGCTCTTGCTCAATGCTATTGATATAGGAAGTTTGACAAAAAACACTGAATTGCACCTTGAAAACTATCATGATTGTATCCAAGCAATTGTATGTGGTAATGCACGTGATGAATGTTATTTTGGTGACTGCTTAGATTGTCCCAACATGTCTATATTACGACAACATTTGCTTGAATCTTTTGATAAAAATAATATTTTTGAAGTGCAATATGATTCATGGTTTCAAACAGATCGGTGTACAATAGGTTCAAAAGTTGTAAATGTTAATGAATTTGTGGATATACTGGGCCAAAAATTGTTAAAATTAAAGACACACGATTTTTTCGCTAAAAAGCAGTCACATTTTGTAAATGATTTGAAACTAAACCTCAAAGAAAGAGAATTTCTTGTGTGTTGCGATTTTTCAGAAAACTATGCATTTGTGATACAAAATTCTGCGCAATCATTCCACTGGAATAATAATCAAGCCACAGTTTTTACTGTCGTGGTCTATTACAAAATAAATAATGAGCTTGAACATCTGAGTATTGCTATAATTTCTGACAATCTCAACCATGATTCTGTTGCAGTTTATGAGTATCAGAAAATTATCATGTTGCATCTGAAAAATAATTTTGTAGTGGAAAAAGTGTATTATCTAACTGATGGAGCAGCTCAACATTTTAAAAATAAGACACATTTCCAAAATCTTCTTTTTCATGAAGAAGATTTTGGAATTCCAGCTGAATGGCACTTCTATGCCACTGCACATGGCAAAGGTGCATGTGATGGCATAGGCGCAAACATAAAAAGAGGTGCGAAACGAGCAAGTCTGCAACTTACATCTGGCAATCGAATTTTAACACCTGAAGATCTTTACAATTGGGCGAAAGATCATTGCAAAGGTACCAACATTTTTTATAGTAGTAAAGAGTCTTACGACCAAACTGTTTTGGAATTAAAACCAAGGCTGGATAGAGCTAAATCTATACCGGGAACTTTGCAATATCATGCAATTATTCCAGCAGGTGGGAAAACATTGAAGCTCAAAAAAACTTCATTGAGTTCTAAATATAACATCTTCCCGAAAAAAAGTGCTATACAGAGCAAAGAAAAAGTTCCTATACGAATGCGTTTAACGAAAACTTCAAAAAAGCAAAGAAAGCTGAGAAAGAGAGCAAAAATAACATGAAGTACGTGAACTATACTCTTTTTGAGATATGCGATGTTTCTTATTTTTTGGGGATGAGAATGGAAAATTTTCGGAAAACTGATAACACCAATGGAAAGCTGAGGAAAAAAGCTGAGGGATCGACTCATAATACAATTTTCTCAGATGCATTTGAGTATCGTTCAGAAGAGTAGAAAACAGCATGATTGGCGCTCACGCGCTCCGTGCGCCGGAGTAGCGCTACGTCTACTTTTCGACGTTCTATTTCTCAGAGAAAATCATTCGTGCACTCCTTGGAAAACATATTTTCCTACGTAAAAAATCCTCAGCTTTCGATTGAGACCATTAAAAAAAATATTAAAAATATACTTTTTGAGATATGCGATGTTTTATATTTTTTGGGGATGAAAATGGAAAATTTCCGGAAAACTAATTACACCGTTGGAAAGCTGAGAAAAAACTACATGGAAATGACCTATCGAATCATTTTCTCAGGGACATTTTGGCATCGTAAACACGAGTTGAAAACGGCATGTTTCGGCGCTCGCGCGCAGCGCTGGGAGGATTGAGGCGAAACGCCCCATATGTGAGAATCTTTTATCCAAACTGTTCAAAACTAACTCATACGGTATGTTTGTAAACAATGAGCTAACGTCAAGTGAGAGTATCACGTAATCAGCTGGGACATGTATTGAGATTTGCTCTTTAAATTCAAAACTATTATTCACGCGAGAGATTGGTGGTCTTATACACTTTTTTAATTCGTCATATAAGGTTTTTGCTAAAAAATATGTAGGTGAGTTTACTAAAGAAATAATGGGTCTCAATGGGACATCGGCTTTATGTATCTTAGGCAAACCATATGCTTTAGCTAGAACAGTATTAGTTTGTGTCAGTTGAATATTGTGGAAGCGCTTATTTAGGAAGTCTTGGTCATTAAAACTGGACAGTATTTTATGAACTTTAGTTTGTAATGATTCAAGTGGGTTTCTTTTAACTATTTTATACGTAGGTTTATCTTCTAAAAGTGAGTTCATTTTTTCTCTGTATTCATTAGTATTTATACAAACAGTCAAGTTACCTTTGTCCGCACGAGTGAAAAAATATTGTCATTATTTTCTAAAAAATTCTTAGTTTCTGAAAGTTTTTTTGCAAATTCTCTGCCTTGGGATGAAATGTGGCAAACTTCATTTATATTGTTGATTAAGGCATTAGTGACAGTTTCTCTAACGTTATTTTTAATAGTGTGGCTTACGTCAATTTGGTCTAAAGAGTGTTATTTTTAACTGTTAATACTATATCATCTTTTGTGAAGTTTTCTTTTACATGACAATTCGGACCCAATGATACTAGTTCACATTCTCAGGTATGTTAACATCTGAGAGGTTTTTTACCCATCTGCCACTATTCATTTTATGAGAATTAGAATTGTTGTATTTTACCTTCCTGGCGAAACGTCGCATTAAATAAACATGTGGTGGATTTTGTGAATTTTCCCTTTTCCACTTCACTCTGGATTGGCCCTCAAAGATCGACAATTTACACTTATTTGAACTATGGAGGGTGCACAGCACAACATTGAAATTTATAGTTAGAAACTGCTTCTTTTTCATAGAATATAAACAATTTAAATGAACTTTGATTCTCAGACATTATTTCGTGACTGATTCCAGAGTAAATTAGGCCACAAAGTTGATGGAAATTTGAAACCTCCAAAATCAAACTATGTAGTAACTGTCTCAGAAATAGACTCAAAAATTTGGAAAAATTGTATTACTCCATATAGATATAGGGTTTTTTTATTTTTTTTCATGATCATTCTCGGCTAGCGCATTAAGAACTATGACGAAGTGAATTTACCGTAAATCTAGAGTGAAAAATCGAAAGAAAATTCGAATTTACTTTTGAAGAACAAATTAACTTACAAAATAATTAAAAGAAATCCACTTGAGGGGTAATATACCTTTGTGACCTCCGATTTCGAGCTCATTTTCAAACACTTACCATAAGCGCAGGAAAAATCTTAGGAATATGGGGTTTATTGCATATGAAAGTGCTACTCTCCAACTACAAAAAACACACTTTATTTTTTCCAAAAAATACAAAATGGTGGCGTACCAGCTCGTCAAAAAAAAAAAAATTTTTACTTTTTCTTCACTAGCCTACCGCCACAGGTCACAATTTTGAACTTAGAACAAAAAATCAAACGGGATTTTGAATTAAGATAGGAAACTCAGTGAACGTCGGGCCATTTTTTTGAAGTTCGAATTCGGGGCCAAATGGCGTCAATTTGAATTTTTTTTTCTCAAAAAAATCGATCGAAAATCGGCCATGAAATCGGTAAAAATCAAAATATCGGAAAAATCGTACGACGTTCACTTAAAAATCATGTTTCCAGGCTACAGTTAAAATTTGAAGTGAATCGGTCGAAAATTGACGACGCTATCGGTAGGCTAATGTCAAAAAAGACGGTTTCGAGATAAACGCGTTCAAAGTTTTGAGTACTGTACTAGTACAATACGACTCTGTTCAGAGAATCGATTTTTTGAGGCACTTAGAACTTCTTCCCCCACTTGATCGACTTTTTATATCATTCTTAGGTAGTTTATTGAGTGTTTAAGCCAATAAAAAAAATTGAAAGAAAAAAATCACAAAGGTATATTACCCCTTAAATCATTACAATTTCAAGTTCATCGAATTCTGTTCAACTTAATTGACTACGGCTTTCTAAATGAATGCTTCTGAATAAACAATCAGCTAACACAAACCAATACTACATTTGCAGAAGCATACACTGAGGAAAAAAATCAATTGTAACAACAGACTTTCTGTTGTCATCGAGCAACCGAATTAATACTGTTAAATCAACGAATTCAAGTACTGTTGATACAACAGAACCAATCCGTCAGTTCAACAGGCACAGTCCGTAAATTTGACAGTTGGCGATGCGGTTGAAGCAACCGCAAATATTTCTCGTTTTAATCGTACACGACCAATTAAAATCAAAATAAACAGTTCTTTCTTAGTTTTTCTTTCTGTTGGCTGGAGTATGAATCAGTAAATCAGTAGTTACAGTACAACAGCTTTACGTTATTAATGTAATTCCGCAGAATGCTTAGATAAATATCGAATCATACATATCACATATCGGATATAATCGTGAAAATACACTACTTATTCGCTCGCATGATACAACTAACTATTTTACGGATTGATAAAGACGCTCGCATACAATTATATGCCTACGTATACCCAAATTCGGTCTTATATACAAATCATGACCGATCCTCGCTACTTGCGAGTATCGTCATATAGGCTCTAATTGATTAAATATAAGTATAAATATAATTCAATACGTATTATTAATTAACAAAACAACACAATTCCATTCTAAAAATAAAATTAAGATTGATAGTTTACGAAAAAATAAAATAAGAGTGTTAAAAGAGAGAGAGAGAGAGAGAGAGAGAGAGAGATACGTAAACAACCGTGCGGGACTATCGTCTTTCAACTCTAATATATTACAGTAATACTCTCATATATGAGTAATAAAAATGTAATGGCGATATTTCTGTAGCACGGTACAGCTTATCATATTCATATAAATTAATTTCTACATTTGATATGACTGTTACTATAACCTCACTGTCTCTCAAATCAACAGACTCAGGTCTGTTGCTCGCATTCAACAGAAGACTCTGTTGAATGAACAGAGTATCTGTTATACCGACTGGATTTTTTTCTCAGTGTATGGTTTGTCTAAGATACATAGAGCTGATGTTTTTTTGAAACCTATCATCTCTTTAGATAATTCTCTTACACATTTTTTAGCAAAAACATTATATGAAGAATTAAAAAAGTACATTAAATCACCAAGCTCTCGCATGAATGATAGGTTTGAATTTAAAGAGAAAATTTCAAATATATGTTTCATCTGATTTTCTTCCGCTTTCACTTGACTTCAGTTCATTGTTTACAAAAGTTTAGATAAAAGATTCTCACAAATACATAATAGAAGTAAAATACAATTCGACGAAATTATTGAAATCATTTAATTTTTCTTTGATGATACATTTCTAACTTTTGATAATATTTTTTATAAACAAACTTTCGGCATACCTATCGGTTCTCCTATTTATGACCACTGTCAACTCATGTCAAAAATTTTTTTTCAAGTTTTTTTTCATCAAATTTTCGTATATGGTCACCACTCTTTTGGTGTTATCGGTTTTCCAAAAATTTTCCATTTTCATCTGTAATAAATGTAAATTATCTCATAACTCAGAAAGTATATTTTTGATAATTTTTTTTATGATTCTAATCGAAAGCTGACTATTTTTTAACTAGAAAATATTTTCCAAAGAGTGCTCAAACGATTTTCTCTAAGAAATAAAACGTTAAAAAGTAAACGCATCGCTACTTCAGCGCAGGACCCGCGTGAGCCTGAAGTTCATCCCTTTTCACCTCTCCCCAATGATACTGAAATGCATACACATATGAATGAGGTCGATAAGAAAGGGAGACTACCAAAGAAGGTAAACCGGTGGACTTTCTTATCGACCTCATTCACATGTATGCATGTTCACATCCAAGTTTATATTGTCCAACTGTTCCCAGCTGTTCTTTACAGAAAAAGTTGATTAACAGCAGTAGGACTGCCAAGCAGTATTGTTAGAAGCAGAATCGATCATTTCAATCATCATCAGACGTCAGATAAGTATATAACTTTCCTTTTTATATTTGCCTTATGCGAGAATTGTGATTCTTTGTGTTTTTTTTTGTCTCTAGGTTAGAAAAGTAAGTGGTCATTGGATTTTTTTTAACGAAGATTAAAGTTAAAAAGAACGATAAAAAGTTTTCCTGCTACAGAAAACAGCATCCAGGTATAACGATAAAGAAATATTCACTATTTTCTATGATTGACGGCAATTTCTCTCCTATACTCATTGTAACTGGTACATAAAAAACATTGTTCTGCAATTCAGGTGCTGTACAGTGCAAATTGGACTAGAAAAGATAATTGAGAGCCTTCTTGTATCATACAACAGTAGCTACATGTTGTAAAATGTAAGGTAAGGCGACAATAAATTTATGATTAATTTTTATGTATGACGGTAATATTCTTTCATTTATTCCATTGTAAGAGGGACTGTATAGTGAAATAATGATTTTGAGCTGCTGTGAATGCTGTTTTCTACAGGGGTAATCAGCAAGTGAAGTGGTATGGAGCTTCAGATTATTGCATGAAAGGAAAAGAAAACATCAACCGGCAAGTAAATTTGCAGTCGAATGGGTAATTATTAAATCATTATAGGTAACATATTTTCAGAATGATTGAGCGTTTGACCCTAAGATCATGAAATATGTTCATTTCAAATGTAGGGATAGCTAATCTTGGAGTTCGGTCAAGATTGGTGACCCAGAGATAGTGTTTCTCCCTTTGTAAGTGATATACTCCACTCCGCTTGCTCGCAGCTTGTACTACTGCTTCGATATTAAGGGGAAACATACATTTGTGACAAGAACTCAAATAATTACATGCATTTATACACTCATGAGTGCTTAATCAATTCTTATAATATCTTATAATAAGGTTATATATTTTTTTCCGCTTTCAGATGTACTAAAAAAGAATGTCTTATCATTAAAAAGCTGTGTTTTTTTCGATGGAAAAAAGCCATCCGGATCAGTGTGTGAATATTATCATAAGTATAAAATTGATTTAGCTTGCAAAGTAAGTAATTTGAACCTGGGGAAGCGTTTGGAGCCAAAACTTTGTAGGTATGGTCACTATTGTGTCAGAGAACATACGTACGAGGTTTGATACTCTTCTTGTTAGATTGAAGAATTTCATGCACTTTAAGGTGGCTTCAGCGTTAGGTACCGTACCAATGCGGGGCCCTACTGGGGGCGCCTGAATTATTTTTTAAAATTCTCCCAATTCTATCGTTTTAAAGTAGATCAGTCTCATCCTAGACTACTTATAGATGCTTGAAAAGAGAAAATAAATTATAACTAAGTCAAGATTTGCACATAAACACTTGTCAAATTCATCAAAATCCACTTTTTTCAGTTTTACGATCTTATTTCGATGGCGACATACGATTTTCGCGATCATATTATAATTTACTTATAAAAACCTATTACTTAGAATTTTTTCAAATTTTTCTATAAGATCATATTTAGTTAAGAAAGGATTAATCGATTCTCGCCATAAGAGCCTATGTAAAAAACGTCACTTTTGTTATAGCGCTCATATGGAAATGACCATGTTGACCCATAATTTTCTTTGTCGCAATTGAAAATTGGTTGTGCTAGGTACATTCTATGAAAGTTTGAGTTCATTCTATAATACAGTATTAACTCGCTGAAGCCCCCTTAAGAAATTTTTTAAAACTTTGAAAGTGAGTAAAAATTCTGTAAATCATGTTTTGAGAAAAATTTGGTGCAACGAATCGAAAGATAAGACGAAGAGCTACAATTTAAACTACTCATGAGCTCGAAAAAAATGATTAGAGAGGGTATTAATAGATCACCCGAACAATTTTTCTACAGTTTCTGGGTATAAACATCAATAAAAACGTAAGGAGACGTGAACTTTCGCGAAATTTGTTATAGTTAATCGATAGAGAACCATGAGCGCTTTCATGTTCTGGAGTTAGAAATTTGAGAAAAAATGATGCGTGGACGTATTACATACATAATCGTTACGTAACTTTTCACGTACGTATCTTAATCAACTTAACTTCATCTTGAATATTCTGCAACGCGATTTAACGTAACTTGGAGTAAAACGTGTACAGTTTCCGTTCAAACAATGACATTTTCTCGTACTTGAAATACCAATGCAAGAATGCAAACGGTACATAACACTTGCGGATTGTTGCAACATTGTTCGATTGGTTATAGTATTTTTGTTGTATCTGTAATATCCATGCGGTATTTCTCGGACAAGTTTCAGTTTTTCAATGCAACTGAAATATCCCTACAACATTGTTGCAATATTGCTCGTGTTTTTCATTGCATCCAATCCAAAGCATCAATATTGCTTGGGCAATCAAAGTTTTCATTGCATCAGAAATATCTCTGAAACATTACTGCAATATTGCTGCAATTCAATCCCTTTTTCATAAATAGATCGTTTTTTTTTCATTTCTAAACCTCCCTCACGCCTGATACTTTGCGCTCAAGGGGTAGTAACCTTTGTGACTTTTTTTACAATTTTTTTATTGGATTAAACACTACATAAACTATCTAAGAATGATAAAAAAGGCGATCAACTAGGGGAAGAAGTTCTAAGTGCCTCAAAAATTCGATTTTCTGATCAAAGTCGCGGAGCGAAATAGGTGGTATTTGGCGTCCAAGAGCAGTTAGGGCTTTAATTCTTCTCTTATGGAATGTCTAGACCTTCACCGACCAAAGCAAAGCAATTGTAGGGAATAATCCTCAAGTGAAAAGAAGAATAAATAGACCTTGAGCAGAAAAGAATGGGTACTCGTTTGAAAAATTTAGTGAAAAAACTAGAGGTCTGAGCGGAAAAGGCAAGTTAACTGGTAAATTAATCGACAAACTATCAATATATTTCGACCTTGCAATAAGGAGGAACTGTAATTCAACAGCAGACATGAACAAAGCAATCCGTGCCACTTTATACCACTTGTTATCGACCAACGAGCAGCCTCAACATCTCTCATGCATCGAAGGTCCAAAATCATGGTGCTCTTGGCAAGCTGAAAAGGCGAAGGGTGGAGACATGGCAAA
This sequence comes from Aphelinus atriplicis, assembly GCA_020882685.1. Taxonomy (NCBI): domain Eukaryota; kingdom Metazoa; phylum Arthropoda; class Insecta; order Hymenoptera; family Aphelinidae; genus Aphelinus; species Aphelinus atriplicis. Next base: position 41,329,329 of record CM037074.1, on the reverse strand, counting down.
TTTCCAGCATGATCCTCCTATGTCAAAAGAAGTATTCGAAGCAGTCAATATACGAAGAACTTGTCAGAGAAGAGCTTCTCATACGTTGTTTAGGTGGATTCACACAAAACTCTAATGGAAAGAATTCAGTTGTGTGGTCAATGACACCTAAGCAAGTTTCTAGTGGCAAAACTTTACTTTATCTGGCGGTATTTCTTACTGTCCTACATTGCAACACTAGTTTCAATGGAATACTACTAATTATGAACCAATTAAGCATTGCTATTGGAGTAAATTTCTACAACTTCTGCACCGAAGCCGACGAAACCCGTATCGCGGTTTCTGAGCGCTCCCTCACCGAAGAGGCTAAACGTGCTCGCAAAGACGCAATTTCGTCAAAAAAAGATGAAGAGCAAGGGAATCTTGTAGCGGAAGGCCAATTGTATGGAGCAGGCATCGCAGATTAAAGGTAAAGAAATAATTTCATCGATTTTATAGTACTTGAAACTTTGAACGCGTTCATCTCGAAACCGTCCTTTTTGACCTGGCCGTACTGATAGAGCCGTCAATTTTCAACCGATTTACTTGAAATTTTAACTGTAGCTTGGAAACATAATTTTTCAGGGAATATCGTAGGATTTTTTCGATATTCTGATTTTTACCGATTTTATGGCCGATTTTTTTTTTGACGAGCTGGTACGCCGCCATTTTGTACTATTTTTTGGAATAAATAGAGTATGTTTTTTGTAGTCGGAGAGTAGTACTGTCATTTGCTATAAACCCCATATTTTTAAGATTTTTTTCTGCGCTTATGGTAAGTCTTTGAAAATGACTCGAATTTGGATGTCACAAAGGTGTATTAACTAGCAATCTCATAAGTTCAACTCCGTTTAGTTCTTTCTTTCATTTTATGGATGTTTTTAGATGACGTCTTATTTTCTTGAGAATGTAATCCTCAATACGTTTGAATTCAGCACAACGTTCGAGAAGGAATTTCGTTGCTTGGGAAGAAGAACGTTCCATTTCAGAAACTTTCTCAAAACAGTTCAATCTCAGATTTACTTCTACTAGAAGCTGTTCAGTGCGTGAACCGCGCGCACGGTGACGTATCGGATGCAATCCAAAACAAGCTGACTGCTCTGAATATAGCAATAACCACTGCTGCTTTCGACTCGACTAATCAAAAGCCGAATAAATGTGTTGAATTAATTTGATTGGCAAACGACCTCAATTTGATACTTTTCGATATCTCCCTTTCAAGATAGGATAAACAGTGCCATTTCAGATTTCAGATTTTGCCTCGGATTTTCAAAATTCAAATCCAAATTCAAGTTTGGAAAGATTATGGATTTTATCTAAATTGTTATGCATGGGTTTTTAAGGACGCTGATTACACATGAAGCCTCAGATTGAAATGAGCCTAAACCCTCAACATTGTCGACTTTACTATACTTTTTCATTAACTATACTTAAAAATAATTTTCATAATTAAGTTCTGTAAAATATACAATGGAAAATAGTAAAACTAACATGTGATCGAGCCTTGGGAACTATAGGAAAAATTACCACAGTCTCTAGTAAAGTTTACTGAAGTGGCCGTCTGTCCCTGCATTACTAAAAAATGGTAATTTTTACAAACTTTTTTTGTAAAATTTACAATATATTTTCTCTCCGTGTATTGAACTCATAACCATCATAACGCTGGTACCTTTGTTGCTGTTTCGTTATCTGTGTCTAGACGGTGATTGAGAAAGTTACTGAAGTTCATTTCACTAACAGACGTTTATTTGGTGTCATCAGGGTGAATGTATTGAAATCTAAGCCATATAGGCATTATTGACATTATGAGAACGCGAGGAAGCCTCAAGAGATATTTATTAGGAAAAATATTCCTGAAAATCATAGCCAAAATGCTATATAACATTACAATAAAAATAGGAAGCAGCATTGGCCTGAACTCCTGAAATGTTTCTGTACATAAATGGTATACAGCACAATAAAACATGTTTGGTCAAAATATAGGACCCGGAGACTGCGGTATCCCCTTATAAATATAATCTTTCATTTTATTACACACACATACGTTTAGTTTATTACATAACAGTTTATACCAATTTTCATTAAAATCCAGTATCACTTTAAATTTTTGGTTGGCAATCTTGGAGGCACTATCTAATTTGAATTTTGAAAATCTGAGGCCGGATTCGTAATTAGCGACCTCAAGTCCACGCATACCAATTTTCAACAAAATCCAGTATCTTTTCAATTTTTCGGTAAGCAATCTAAGAGGCTCTAAATTGGATTTTGAAAATCCAAGGCCAGATTCATAATCAGCGACCTCATAAACCCATTATTCCACGGACTGCAAGTTTGCCCCTTTTTACACGGACTACGAGTTGGCTCTTTTTGCCCAGACGGCGAGTGAGTCTCTTTTCGCCCAGACAGCGAGTTGGCCCCTTTTCCAACGGGACGCCAACAGGACGCTGATTTGGCCCTTTCTTGCTCGGAGGTGGCGATACATGACTAATTCAGGTACCCGTAAAGCATTTCAGAAAGTTTTATTATAATTGGTCACTCGGAGCTAATAATGTCTCTCAGTAAGTATCATAGAAACCGAGATGAAAAACGGGATTCTTGGGAAATCTTTCAACATTCAGACTTTCCTGCAAAATTCTTTTTGGCCAGGCGCATTGTCATATTTTGTTTTGTGATCAAATTTTCTAGCGGTTCCAACAAAAAACTCAGTCTGTATAGTCACATTCATGTCAGCTCCTAATTCAACTGCGCAACGCGGTACCAGTGTAGGCGGGTGATTGAGGTATATTTTTTGAAAACATCGAGACCAATTCTCGACACCTGTTTTTTCTCAAACTAAATAATGCCAATTTTTTTCTATTTAAGCATTTTGAACCTCTTGAGGTTATAATGCAGAAATAATGCTAGTTTACTGTAGGAACAAAGTTTCTGGGAGATTTTCTTCACCGACGCTTTTGTTTGAACAATTTTTTAAACCATGCAAAAAGAGACATTTTTTGCATGGAAAAAATTTTTTCTATAGAATTCAGCTATTTCATAAACTTTTTTATTCCTATAAATTTTTTTAAAACATGCTTAGTTTTCCCGGGAGAAATTCATAAAGTTGGAAAATCGCGATTATCCGATTTTTCAATTGGAAAAATAGACACGAACAATAAGTTTTGCCGAACTTTTGAAGGGGGCTCCAGCGAGTTATTATTGTATTATAGAATGAACTCAAACTTTCATAGAATGTACCTAACACAACCAACTTTCAATTGCAACAAAGAAAATCATGGGTCAACATGGTCATTTCCATATGAGAGCTATAACAAAAATGACGTTTTTTACATAGGTTCTTATGGCGAGAATCGATTAATCCCTTCTCAACTAAATATAATTCTAAGTAATAGGTTTTTATAAGTAGATTATAATATGATCGTGAAAATCGTATGTCGCCATCGAAATAAGATCGTAAAACTGAAAAAAGTGGATTTTGATGAATTTGACAAGTGTTTATGTGCAAATCTTGACTTTGTTATAATTTATTTTCTTTTTTCAAGCATTCATAAGTAGTCTAGGATAAGACTGATCTACTTTAAAACGATAGAATTGGGAGAATTTTGAAAAATAATTCAGACACCCCCAGTAGGGCCCCGCATTGGTACGGCACCTAACGCTGAAGCCTCCTTAACGTACGTACCGTAATCTACAAGTCTTAATCTTCAATAGCTACATCAAACGCGCTGCGCGCGATCTACATGTATGCGTTTCAAAATCATATTTCAATTATTGTTTCCACGATTCTTGCAGATCATAATCGTTTTGACGTACATCTCAATTCATTTCATGTTGCAAATTTCTAAAAGCTAAATGAATAACCGAACCCTAAATTCTTATGATCCATGTAAAAACTGTATAAAAGTATTAGAAAGAACTATCGAGTACTGACATCTTCTTCTATTTAAATAATCCTGAGTTATCGACACTTGAGCTCACAAGACGATTTCAGATTTTCAACACTAAACTATTCATCAAACCACATAACACATAAAATTTGCAAATCAGACACCTTAACCTAACAGAGTTATCCTATCCAGCACCTGTTCAAAACTATAAGGTAGCCTCAAATATCCTCGTACCATCAATCAAATTCACATACCTACAATTATAGTTTTGAAAATAAATTGTCGAAACTTGTGACGGCATCATCAACGAAACTGACTATCCTAACCTATAATATTATGTCATCGGCTCTATCTATATATACATCTCACACTATATCTATATACACCCCACTACAAATCACGTGGTTAGATCTACACCAATCAAATCACAAGTTAATGCCTTCACTCTAAAGGTCATCACTTTTCATATGAGGAAAACCCCTGTATTGCGAATCGAAATCACGTGGAGGGAATCATTTTTAACTTTCGTATAAACAATACCATTCTCTCCTACCATGCCACATGAACTGTGAGAATCAACTCACGACTAAATATGTTGTTATTAGGTATTGAAAAAGATTGCCACTGACAGATTTATATTGGAATACATTACATGATGGGTTTGAATAAGAATTTAACTCTTCTGATTATAACAATTCTATAATTAATGTATAAAAATTTGGATTTTTGAATTGGAAAAAATCAGTTCTCAGGGATCAATCAATTTTAAAATCATTTTACTCCTGTGAATTTTTCGGAAACATGCATGATTTTTCCGGAAAAATTAATCAAGTCGGAAAAGAGTGTACTTGTGAATGTGCGAATGATACGGAAGATATTACTGAAGATGAAGAAATCAACTATTTATAGAATAGTCATAAATAAAAAATTCAAATTTTTTTTGAAACCAATCAAGTAATAGTGATTTCGATTTGCAATACAGCGTTTTGAAGATTAAGGGGATCCACCCATGTCTCCCAAACTCCGAATTGGAGGTCGGTAAATTTCAATTGTAGTTTTCTCTTTTAGGAGCTACATATTAGAGATAGAGAATTTTTGAAAAAATAGCCGATTTTCTTATTTCTAGAAGAACAAATGAGCATTGATCAATTATGCAAAAAATTTTTATTCGAAAAGTATGTCAAATATACTAGTAACGCCCTCTCAAAGTATAAAGCGTGTATTTGTCTAACTATAGATGTAAGTCAAAATCAAGTACCACGCTGAACCCGTCCGGGCCTCTGCCCCGCGGTCAGGCGCAACACATGTTGGCCAGCCGGTGGAGATCGGGAAGGGTCGAGCCTCGCACTCGGGCTCGCTCACCGAGCTAGCCGTTTGGGGACTTGAGTCCACAGAAATCTCAATTCCGGCTGCCTTTGCTTCTAAATTTCTACAATGAGATATTCAGCTAGGCGTCTGTCCTTTTCTCGCCTGTAGAATTGGATACGAATCTGCATTCGTCATACTTCGGGTTGTAAGACTCATTCAGACGCACCTAGAATCTCGATTCCACAGCCTGAACGAAGGGTCGAAAATACTTTTATTACGGTCGTTTATAGCATTCACCAAAATTTTGAAATGTTTAAATTTTTTTCAATCGACACTTGGAATTGTTCTTATCTGAAACATCATTATTCAGTGATAATAGTCAATTTTGAATAATGAAAATCGGATGATATCAACTTTTATAAACATGCGATGCGCGTTTTCTGTTTTTATGAATCGAAATTCCCTATTATCACCTCATAACACTGTTTTAAGAAAAATCGGTACTAATGTTAAATTCGAAAAAAGTGAACATTTTAAAATTTTGTCAAATTTTACAATGACCCTAATAAAAAAAGGGACGGCGCTTGCTCGACCCTTCGAGCGGCAGGCTCGAGAGCCGGGAGAAGCGTGCGGATCTTGTGAACACGTGTACCTACCTGCGGTTCACATCTCTGGGCTCTGGCCGAAAAAGCCGCCCGTCTCCCTTTTTTCTGCTGGTTTTTTCATACTCCTTTCCCCGATTTTCAGCTCTTTGCTCTGTTTTATCCTTCGTTCTACCAAGAAAATTCAAAAATTAACGCTCAGCGAAATTCGATCGCGTTGAATCAATTTTGAAGGGAACTCTGTTAAATTGTTGTCACATCGTTCCTAAGGTAACGTATATCGTGGGAAGACCGTCAAAAGTCACTTGAACGTATTGACACTCTTCCTGTGGGCGAAAAACATGTTTGGCGCGCTGGGATCGCAGCGCCAACGGCAAAATCGGGAACTTTATTTTGTAATATTTTTTGATTATGCAGGAATTTTTTTGTCTTCCCACATTCAAGACCTCCTTGTCATACATCCCTCAAATTTTGATCGGAAAATATTTAAAACTGTTGAAATGCCAACGAATTTGCGAAATCCAAGGTCATAGCACATGACAAGATCCCCTTAAGACTTTTAGATTACGGTAAGTATGTTAAAAGTTCGGCAAAACTTATTGTTCGTGTCTATTTTTCCAATTAAAAAATCGGATAATCGCGATTTTCCAACTTTATGAATTTCTCCCGGGAAAACTAAGCATGCTTTAAAAAAATTTATAGGAATAAAAAAGTTTATGAAATAGCTGAATTTTATAGAAAAAATTTTTTCCATGCAAAAAATGTCTCTTTTTGTATGGTTTAAAAAATTGTTCAAACAAAAGCGTCGCTGAAGAAAATCTCCCAGAAACTTTGATCCTACAGTAAACTGGCATCATATAGTTTAAGAAAGTCAGTTAAATAAAAGCGTATAAAACGTAAATATCCTTGAAAAATCACTGTAGTCAATTCATTTTGCTGAGCACTATATTTTAATAAACCTAGGCACAATGCTGCATATTCAGAGCACTCTACACTAAAATTAAGAGCACACTTGTCCAATAACGTGTTCACTGTTTGGAAGTAACATCAAGTTGTGTGGAAACAATATTACAGTATTATTTTCAGAATATGATACGATTAGCTTTCTGGAGTGTTATTTATTTCTCAGTGATACAACTTAAATGTACAGCACTTTGTGAAAATTCTCTCTGTGCAACCTAGGGTAAAACCAATGTAAGAATTACACCTCTCAGTGTGAAAACGATCGCATTAACAGGAATACCTCATGGAATAAGTGAACAATTATTTTTAATAGAAAAATAACATCTCTCAATTGTTATTTCATCAGGTAAGGCTAGATTGCCAAGACAATCAAAATGGATTGAAGTTAACCCCAATCTTTTACTAGCCTGCATATACATGATCTTTGTGTTGAAATGGAAATAGTTGTCTGTTTCTCCAACCACGAAGTGACTTTTTATGCCTCTAATTAATTTAATTTTTTATGTTATCAAAGTAATCAATGTTACCAAAGTAGTACTGTAAACAGTTGTGGCCATTGAGAGCAGGCGTTTCATATGGAATTAAATACTGCTATTTTTGGCTTGCCTGTCACAAAGTCTTACTGCATGCTGCAGTTGATTTGTACTTCTCCTGGAGCAAATGGTTAACAAGTCTAAAAGAATATTTCTAGTAAATGAAATCAAAGTGAGAAATTATGCAAACCAAAGTTGTAATCATTCAATGATATGAGAAAAAAATAGCGCTATAAAAATAGGACATCTCCAATCGAATAGTAATTCTAAACTTTTGCTCTGTTCTTTCAAGTAATGTCCAGTTTCTTCACATTTTTCTATGATAGGTATCGAATAGAAATTCAATTCCAAGAAATGGAAAATTATGTTCTGATAAACTTCATAAACTAGTTGAGACCATAAGTTACACATGGTTATTATTGCTAAATAGGTAGCAACAATTCTTTCATTTAGATTCTCTTCAATTTATTAAAATACCATTTCAAAAAAATTCTATATGAGAACTGAATCCAAGAAATGCTTCTTTGACTTTTGGAAATATTCATTTATTATGATATAGATGCTATTCTAATATAAAATAAGGAAAGATTCATTTTTTAGACACAAGTAGAGAAAGCTCCCAATCAGCAAAATCTCAAACATTGCTGAGCATTGAGTATATACACCAATAACAATAATTATAGAAGAGTAGATATATACTCAATTTGATTTTTCATATCAAAATTAATTATTCAAATGGAGAGATTTGATATACACATACACACATGTACACTATGTACTGCTATGATTAATATTAAATTCAGGAAAGTGATGTCTATTGCAATTATATTCTTCATACTCTCCTAAGACTGCAAATCTTGGAATGAATAATCAATTGAATCAAGATTAACTACTAGAATAAGTTTATCCAGAATAAATATTAATGATTCGGTGTTACAGTGAACCATTGCTAACTTTATGTAATTAATTGAACTACTTCGTGATTTTTATCAGGAATATCTTTGTAAAGCGTAATTCGACTGGTTGAATTCTGAGGAAACAGAAAATAAAGACCATTCACTGGTATTAGATTAAAAGATTTGATGAGAAAATCTCATTAAAATAATCACAATTGCCAGTATATATTATATTCTCAATTTGCCTAAATTATGCCAAAGCATTTTTAGTTACTACTGTTATTTGTAAAAACAAGGGCACTAATTTAAAATAATAATTGTTCCTGAAGAAATAATATGTAACTTATGAATAAAATAGAATAATATCATAACTATACTAGAATAGGTTTCCATCTTATTGACAGCGTACACAAGCCAAAATAAAAAAATGATAAGAAATTAGCTAGCTATTATAAAAATCTCTGAAAGGCGAGTTAAACAATGCATCTAATCGATTAAATTAAGTGTGAACAACATGACATTACATTAACACCATCATACAAGAAAAAAGTAAGCTGAAGGGTACGATTTGCTTACAAGATTTCAAACTGTATAGTTCAAGAGATAAATTTTGTCCATATTCAAAATTAATTCTGTATAAGGACTTTGTCAAACACTTTGATATCCCTGAGATTTTTGTGAATCACCATTGACTCAATAAATGTAAAGTATTACTATACATGCAGAAAGCCATATACACAGATATACTGCTTACGTATAGAATCAATGATTAATAGAATATAGGAGAATCAATGCATTTGGCAAAATTCTCGCACAAAACTTCTTATAACCATGAAAAAAATCTCCCTGAGTTCCATCAAACTATAGCTTCAGGGCTGCAGTGTCCCTCCGTTAGTGTTGATAATGGACATGGTCAGATATTGAAAGAAATTAGATAAATGAGACAATATTTTGTTACCTTCTTATAGAGCTTGATCCAAGTCTGATCGCCCTTAATGTCAGTGTACTGGAGGCCAAAGAACCAGACTTCCCGAAGTCCGATAGTTTTAACAACCTGGTCGAATAGCTGCTTGCCAGTGGTAGTCTGCTGGATCGCGAATTCCAGCTCCGCGTCCATCGTCGTCACCCGCACGTTCATCTGGAGCAAGTTGGTAGTAGAACAGCACATGTAACAAAGGGTATTGAGAGAATTTAATTGAACGTCTTTTAGGCCGGAGGCGGAGATCGGGCCACTTGGAGCGAGTATGAAATGGGGCGAGGCTGCCTCTCTAATCGGCCTGTTGGCCCAGCCAAGCAAGCCATTGTATCATGAAGCGGCATCGGTACCACGAAACAAGCTGGAGAACAAGCAAGAGAACGTGCCGAGCCAAGCTTAATCGACTTTTCGCTTACCATCTTGGAAGAGGCGACCATGCTGCAGCTGCTCAGGTGGACTCACTTACGCCTGTTCACTCCGTCACGAGACAGAGAGAGGGAGAGAGGGAATGCTACCTGTACAGGGCTACCGAGTCTATACCACCAAGCGACACTTGCCGGTTACGAGTTACCGCTTATATGCACCAACGGCTCAACTGCTCGTTCACCACTCGATCACCGTTGCTCGGGCGTCTCCAGGCGTCTCCAGGCGTCTCTGGGCGTCTCTCTCGCAGTGTCTCACAGTCTCGACTATCGAAGTCCGCTTTCCACGCCCACCCTTCCACAATAAGAACTGGGCCAACACATGATTTTTTCAATAAAAAAATACAGGAAGTAGTAATTTTGTTTGCAGGATTTGCGATCGTTTTTCTACAAATTGTACCATTCTTCTATTACGGCCAAAAAAATCGTAATATTCAGCAAAATCTTGTGAAGTAATTGTTTCCCTATTGAAATCTCATCGACTATGCACACAAGTCGAGTGAATCGTTTGCAAAAAGTATTGCATCTAATGTCAATATACTAAGTAACTAATTTGCAGTAATAATATCAATCATAGACGAACTTAATTTTACCATTCTCGCCAGTAGTGCTCAACCCGTTTTTATGAGTCTGCGGCGAGCGCATGCGCATACTGTACAGAAGAAGACGTGGGAGATTTGAAACGGAGGGGCCACATGATAAGAAATCAAATATGGCAGCTTTTATATCAGAAATATGAAAATTTGGAGAGTACTGTGGGCGTTTGGATGCTTTATTTACTCGGGTTTCGATGAAAAATGATGGAAAATAGAATTATACTCTTTAATTATTAGATTTTTGTGCACCGATAGTTGAGAGAAGCGAAAAGTTTTCACGCGATTTCAAAGTTAAAAAAAAAAAACCATTGCTTGTGTGTGTGTGCGTTTTCATTTTTTGTTACAGCTGAAAAATAAAGCCGTCACCCTAGTAAAAATAACTTACTCACAAAAACTTACAAAAATGTATAAACGTACAAAAACGTACAAAAACGTACAAAACCGTTTATAAACGTCCCATTTGGAACAAAAAATACATTTATATCCATTTTTGTACATTTTTGAACGTTTCTGTACGTTTCTGTACTTTTTTGTACGTTTTTGTACGTTTTTGTACGTTTTCGTATGATTATGTACGCTTGTTTTCATTTTTGTACATTTCTAGATGTTTTTGTACATTTTTTCAAAAGGAAAGTAATTATAGAAAACGTATATTTTACCATGTTTTTGTATGTTTAATAGTGGAATTCAACTTGACATTCTCTGTTAATATAGAATGTATTTTGTAATATTAGACACATACCCAGGTGGTGATAGCCTTTGAAAAAAAAAAATTTGTAATATATTCAATAAATTCTGAAACAAGGAAGTGTTCACTTAATATTATTTATTGAGCACACATTTGTCTTACAAAATAATTGAAGAATATTAACGAAATATTGAAAAAAGTATTTCTAAATCACATCCCTTAAACAATTTATTTAAAATATCAATTGAAAATTTTTGTTCAAACACAAGTATAAAATACGAAATGCAATGAATTTGCACAACAAATTTACATTTAAGTAATATGTTTTGATATATATATATATATATATATATATATATATATATATATATATATATATATATACTTATATGCAGTCTGAATGACTTAATCGAATCACAACCTTTGTGTATACCTACATTATTTTATGTTATACGTGATCATAAACGCTCATTTCACGCATCGAATTCCGTGCGTGAAATGCGATTTCACACACTAGTACGTGAAATCGCATCGGTTTCCGTGCGTGAAATATTTCACGCACTAGTGCGTGAAATCAAATTTCACGCACGGAACTCGATGCGTGAAATATTTCACACACGGAAACCGATGCGTGAAACATTTCACGCACTAGTGCGTGAAATTGCATTTCACGCACTAGTGCGTGAAATTGCATTTCACGCACTCAAATCTCGATGAGTGAAATTCGCGTTTGGATCACTTATAACATAAAATATCGTATGCAACTCGTGAAATGCGATTCCACGCACTCATGTGACCGCCTAACACTCGTTCGCCGGCTTCGCCGGCGACTCGTGCAGGCTTGTCACACTGGTGCGTGAAATCGCATTTCACGCACTAGTTGCATAATATACTATTATTCTTCGATATTTAGTCTTTGATCTTATTTTTAATCATACTAGAAGCTGTTTAGCGCGCGTACCGCGCGCGCGAAGTTTTTCGTAGGTGGATTTTTTCTGTTCTGAAAATTTAGTTTATAAGAATTTACTAAAAGCATAATGTAATATATGTAATGTAAATATTAGTTATAACATGTTCAGAGTTTATCACACTGATGCAGTAATAATATAGAAATACTATATGATGAATACGAAATGCATGATCATATATGACTCAGAAACGTTGGGATATGTAATAGAATTATTTCAAAACACGGCCACAGTGTATATGGGTCATTCTCATGAAAACGGTATTTTCCATGTCCTCGACATTTTGAGCATGAAAAAGAACTGTTAGGCATCCCGAACGGCTACAGATAGTTCGAATTAGCCACGGCCTTGAAGGTTATACAATGAAAAGTTACAAAAGTTGTTATTTAGGGTGTTAAAGATGACCAAAACATGCCAAAATCGTCATTGCCTAACGTGTCGCATACCCGAATTTTCACCTTCCCACTAACGTAGAGGCTATCATTCTCTATATTTTTTGCATTTTTTTTGCGAATTTGAGCCATTTATATTGTGTCAACGAATTTAGCCTATTTTTAGGATTTTTTTTTAAACCGTTCGAAAAATAAGTTTAAAGCACTGTTTAGATCGCGTTAATCGATCAGTTCTCTTACCAATGATCCCAGCAATCGAATAGTAATGATAAGTTTGGTACTTTGCACCTTGCCATCGAATCCACAGCTCTTGAAGTTTGCTTAAAACTGATTACAAACATATGCCGTCATCGACTAACGCTGTTATATTATGGGCCAGACTTAGTCAGATGTGGAATTGAGTAATTCTACTGTATGCATATGTTAGTACTAATAGAATCTATAATACATGCACGTGGACACCTTCCAAATTTGCTTCTGGGGCCTGCAATCGATGATTTTGTTCGAATCGTCATCGACTAACGCGCGTCATCGACTAACGCTATTCTCGCTATTATTCAGACGCTCCGGCCCGCGCTCGAATTTCTCGGAATTGTGAGTGGCTCTCTTGCACTTTTCGCAGCTCTGAGCCTTCCTACCTTTACCAATATACTTCACAGTTTACTCTAGTCCCTTTACTGTTGAACGATAGTATGTATTATTGACAGTATTATTGACTATGGTCAATTTACAGTATACACGTACAATAACCACGTTTTTCTTACTTTCACATGTAAATACCTCCGCTGAAACGGCATCTGACAAAAAAAGTATATGGATCAAACTTACGCACTTTTTTCCGCATTATCTGATTAATTCGTCAGATTGAGAAAAAAATGTATTTTTCATATTATATCGATGAAACGCGCCATTAACGCAATAGCTAAAAAATCATAAAAACACAAAATGGCTGAAAAAAAATGAATGATGGCGATTTTGAAGGGCCACAAGTGGTTTTACCTTTTTTTGGTATCATAGAACACAAATAATGGAGAAAAAAAATTCAAAGTTGATGAATTCGACTTCTCCATTTTCGCTATCAAAAAATACCGTTTTCATGAGAATGACCCATATGTGTATGGAGGAAAATGGTTTCTTATTTTTTTTCTATTCTTCTAATATGTAAAAAGCTCTGCTTTATGAAAAGTGCGGGAAGTATATTTGGTAAATGATATATGGACTTCGTACAAATGATTTAGAATAATAAATTATTCAATACATTTCATAAAAAATCATAAAATTTTTAAGATATCGTTCTGTAGAATATATAAGATATAACAATGTACCTAAATATATAACTCATTTTGAACATAATTTCTTATACTTTTTTTATCAGGACATACTCCATAAATTTTTATTGAATCCCAAGAACGTACTTTAGAGAGGGCCACATATAGTTGTCTATAGTTAAAAACATCTTTTCTTGAATCAATACCAATTAAATCAAATGTCTGTCCTTGTGCTTTATTTATACAGTCATGGCGAAATTTAATTTGATAGGAAACTGTTTTCTTTTAAATGTTAATGGATTATCTAGTCTCTGATGAGTATAAAGTAATTCGATATAAAAATACTATTTCACCTTTTTTATTCTTAGTAATTATTTCGAATTTCAACAAATTATTGCATAAATCCAAAATGAGATAATCTAGTTGCGTTGAATAAACCAGTTGAGATTTCGAATGAGCATAACAACGCAATTGATTCTCAACGAAAATGGTTAACGAATTGAAGTACCTGATGCAGTTGTGTATATTTATCTAAATTTCAGCCTTCAATAGTAAATAATGGATGAATATCATGTATAGCTAAAGCATAACTTTCATCCTTACTAAAGTGACGTATAAAATCTTTAGACGTTGCATCTTTAAAATCTTCCCATAGTTTTTCTCGGTAAATAGGGTTACAATGAATAATAAGTCTAACAAACAATCGTTGTAGTTGCTTTGGCATCATAAATAATGTAGCTTCTCACATTTCATTTGTCCACTCTTTATCGCTTTCAATAACTATATGTATGCATCTATATAGCTACATAGATAGAACTGAATCTAGGCCTAAATAGTGATTTCAAGAAGGTTTGAGCACTCAGTTCAACCCAAAAGTATATACCTTCTGTATGAGTAGAATATTCAATACTGGAATAAATCATGAGTACTCGGTTCAACTCAGAACTACTTATGATTGATTTTAGTATGAAATATTCAACATCTAATCAATTATTACAAAAATTGTAGAAAAATAAGTCAGTGCTTATGTAAAATTGCTGTTTTCCTATATACATACCAAATTATATGAAAAAAATAAAAAAAAAGTATATGAAAGTTCTTAATTCTCTCAGAACTGACTCATCTTTCTATAGTTTTCTTATTAATTGATTATGAGTAGAATATTGAATTCTAAAATCAATTCAATCATTTGGGAACAACTATCATCACTCGGTTCAACCTAGAACTACTCATGATTGAATTTAGTATTGAATATTTTCCATTTAATCAGTTAATCCAAAAAGTGTAGAAAAATGAGTCAGCGCTTGATGTAAAATTACGGTTTTCTCTCATGATATTTACCCAAGTATATAAGAGTTGCCAATTCTCTCAGTGCTGCAGACTTATTTTTCTATAATTTTCTTATTGATTGATTATTAGTAGAATATTCAATTCGAAAATCAATAATTTGTGGACAATTGATTTTTGTTTCGAAAATCGAAAATTTTTATAGGGAAATAACACTTTTGAAAATCGATCCTTTTTTCCAGAATTAAGGGTTTGCGTTTCCAACGGAATAAAGTTTTCCAGGATCAGCTTTCTTTTCAAAATTCAAAGTTTTGATGACGAACGAGATTTTTATTTTTCGAAATTAGTGAATTTTTTTTGACGGAAGAAGATTGATTTTGGTAAATCACTCCGTGAATTTCAGGAACTTCACGTCGAACGTAAAAGCCTTTTCGAGTGTCTTCCTCTAAAAATTCAAATTATTTCTAACGAAGTAAATTCTCGTTTGGAGTTAGTTTTTTTTAAGATTTTGGAATTGTTTCTGACGAAATAAAATCCCCTCCGGAAATTATACTAAAATCCAACCAATCTCTGTGGAACTGACGTTCTAAGTATTACAAGTAATAATAAAGACTGACGTAAACTTCGAGACTGCAACAATCTTAGAATAAGTGCGATAATATAATATCTATTCGATATTAGCGCAAGCACCGACTTTTGGCATTTCCCGTCTGTAACCAAGAGACTGAGTGAGTGTGTGTGAGAGATTACATAGCGTGAAAGAGTACAGAGCGTTATCCAAAATTGCGGTAGTTAATAAGTAGTTATAAGCGTACATATCCCGATACACATCCGCCCATAAGCAAGATGGCATCAAACTACAGCATCGATTTGACGAAATGGTTGGAGGATTTAACAGATGCGGAGTTGGACGATGCGATGAAAAAGCTGGACCTGCAAATGAGCAATTCAGCAGCCGCAAATATAATCAAACTAATGCGACGTCTAAACGGGGACTACGCGGCGGCCGATTTCATACAGCGTCCGGAACTGTCGACAGAACAGGAGTTGTTCGAGCACAGGGAAAACCTGCTAATAGAATACACGCAGTACCTGGGAAACTTCTGCCCCACGACGCTGAATGAAACGGTAGCCCGCATACAGCAAAGTAGGTTAGAGCGTACGACACTAACGGAAACTGAAATCACAGCGAACAGCACACATTTAACGCTGAATCCAACAATCGCGGACTCCTCAGGATTCCTGATGACAGACGCAACTAACACCCCCATAACGCTCCAGGATAAAATCGTAACAGAGACCGCTAATACGCACACACCCACAACCACGACAACGTCAGCGCCGACTAGACCAACCGCAAGAGAGCAACAACAGGTACACGTAACGTACCCAGACGGTACAAGCGAATGGGTGGATAGGAGGATAGTCGCAGAAATGACAAAACTCCAGGAAGCTCGGCGGGAATGCGAGAGGGTAAGAGAGGAGCTCTTAAGAGAACGCAGACTCATAAGCAGCACGAGAATGCAGAATGCACAAGTCTCCAAGGAAGCGACTACAAATAGACCCCTGCAGATATCAACGGTCCTACTGAATGGCAGCACGAACCCTAATGCGCTGACAAACTCCACGCAAAACGGCTCAGCTCAAATGACTGTCCATCCGACAAATCCGCACACTGAGAGAAATGGGGAGCAGTGGCTGCTCCTCAACGGGGAGCAAATAGACCCTCGTTGCCGGGGAGCAAAATTTGCTCCGTCAGGGGAGCAGACGGACCGGTCTGCACCGCACCGCGCGTGTATGACAGTTATATTTTATGGTTATGGCGAGATTATAGAAAAACAGAATGACAAAACTGTGATATTGAAAAAAAACATATGTATCACGAGGGTGCGCTCCTCGTACTTTCTCTTGGACGAGCTGACTCTGGACTCGAACGGAGTCCAGGTAGTCAGGGTACCCGATAACGGTGTTCCACGGGTGCTCTCCTGGTAGTGTTGGTTGTAGTATCTGACCCTGGATGTCCAGGTGGTCAGGGTCGCCGATGACAGTGTTCCGAGGGTGCGCTCCAGGTATTTTTGCTTGGGGAAGCTCAACCTGGACCCAAACGATGTCCAGGTAGTTAGGGTACCCAATGACGGTGTTCCAAGGATACGCTCCTGGAATTTTTGCTTGGGGAAGCTGACCCTGGACCCGAACGATGTCCAGGTAGTTAGGGTACCCGATGACGGTGTTCCAAGGGTGCGCTCCAGGTATTTTTGCTTGGGGAAGCTCACCCTGGGCCCAAATGATGTCCAGGTAGTTCGGGTCAGATTCCCCAAGCAAAAGTAGCCGGAGTTGGCCCTTGGATCACCGTCATCGGGTACTCTGACTACCTGGACACCGTTCGGGTCCAGGGTCAGCTTCTCCAACCAAAAATACCAGGAGCGCACTCTCGTAACGAACCCAAGCAGGTCATGCGGGCAGTGCCTCTCGGTACAGAGAAAACTGTGCTCCACGGCGGGGAGTAACAACTGCTCCCCAGTCAAGTGCTCCGCTTGGGGAGCAGAAAGTGCTCCCCATTTCTCTCAGTGCAGAATGCCCATCATGTAGGCCCTCAAGCCCCAACTTACCCAACCTGGGGGAGGGGGGCGCACAGTATGTATACTGTACCAGAATCTGCTAACACGTGGACATCGGGACGACGTAGCATCTTCAACAATTCGGTTGTTGATGTGGGAAAAATCGTCAGGTCCTGGAAGATCGGGTTTTCGGGCCTAGCAGAAACGACCAGCATCGAAGAGTTTTTGCAAAGGGTGGAGGAGTGCAACAGGTCGCCGAATTTGTCAGATACGGAGTTGATCAACGGCATGACAGAATTACTGTCCGGAGTAGCGTTGCATTGGTACCGCCAGACGCAGCATCGGTGGAACACTTGGCAAGATTTTTGCAACTCGGCACGCCTTATTTACGGTGTCGACCGGAATTTCCAACAGCGGCTAAGTCGCGAGGCGGAAAAAAGGACCCAACATCCTAGCGAACCGGTGAGGGACTACATTATCTGCCTCATGACGATAATGAGTAAGTTTGAGCCCGCTTGGCCCCTACCGCAACAAATTGACCTTTTGTACGCCAATTTACTACCGGCGATACAAAGGCAAATTAAACGCGAAACTATTGCGGATGTCGACTCGTTGGTACGCCAGGCGAGGGAGGCTGAGTACCTGATCCACGCAGAAAAATACTACCAACCGCCTCCACCGCCGGCGATGAGCCTTCTGTCGGAGACTGCATTTGAGGAGACAAAAATGTGGACGGAACCCGACTCCGCCTAACAGCCTACGATGTAAACGAGGCTACCGAGGAGGAGGAGGAGGAGGAGCGGAAAAGGGCAAAATTTTAGAAGCGCCTATCGGCACCAGGAGACGCAAGACGTCGCAGCACATAATTCGACTTCACGCTTTATCATCAGCTGCAGCTCGAGTTTCTGCGAAACTGGCACCAAATTTCAATCGGCAATATTTCGTCATTGAGCAAAGCGGCCCTACCATCAATTGACAACGGGACGCGTCGAGTAAGGACGACGGAGTAACCCACATATCCTGACATTAAGGACGAAGCTTCGGGATCTGAGAATCTGGTCCTAGCGACTTGCGGCGAAGCTACTGGCCAGGGCTTCGGCGCCAACGCAACAGCTGAACTGGAAGCTTCGAGGAAACGACGTGGGCGGCCCCGAAAAACTCCCTTACCACGACGAAAATTAACCATTGTCCAATGGGACTGCCGCAGGTACGATCGTAAGCGCACCTGACGAGGCTAGCGCGAGGAAAGTACCATAGTAGCTCATGACGAAATGCCGAGCGATCGAAATGCCAGAATACCATGGAAACCACGACGAGCTCGAACGCTGATGTAGCGAGTGAAAAGGAAATAAAGGCAAGCGACATTGCTGACCAGGCGCCGAGAAGACGCGAAGGATCATAGGTTCAAAGGATCAGCATGATTAGCTCTGCAACGGTCCTAACGACTCGAACCAGGTCTGCCCGAACCACATGCTGAAGAAAAAGACGACGAAGGCTCGGGACCTCTGCAAGCAGTATTGGCTCCGCGTCGCCGCCGAAGAAATGCCAGGCCTTAGTTTTTTAGTTTTTTTTCTTGAAAAAATCCTAGGCCATAGTTTTTTTTTCTACCGGAAAAAATTTCTTATAAACCACAGTTTTACTTTTTTCTTTAAAATCGTAGGCACTGAGTCAAAGTTTTACTTTTTCCTTTAAGATCGTAGGCACTGAGCCATAGTTTTGTTTTTTTTTCCTTATAAAATTGTTAGGTTCTAAGCAATAATCTAGTTTTGCTTTGAAATCGTCAGGCCCTAAGCCGTAGATTTTGTTTTGATATAATTCTAATCAGCCAAAAGTAGCATAATCATTGTTAAAATAAGCTCAGGCTGTGAGTATGCAGTGTGGAGGGATGCATTCGAAAAAACTCGAACGAACAAAATGTATTACGCGATCGATAGTAACTAAATTAAGTTGCGAGAACCAAAGGACTGTTTTGGTGGCGATAGGCTCAAAAGCCAAACACCCACTAGTCTTAGTAAAGGAGAGAGCAGGAACCAGTTGGCCTATTCAGACCCCAAATGCCCTGCTATCAAGAATTTTTTTTTTTTAAGTTAATTTTACCATTTTCATTTTTTTTTTCTCTTTTCACTTTTCCTCATATTTACATAGAAATGGCACGCACTAAAACGTGCTGCAATCCCCTAAGTTCATCCCAGTTTGCCATAAAATGAGAGAGATGAATGTATCGGAGCGGTACGCCAACCGGCTATACCGCGCCTGGGGGAGGGGTGTCACGGGCGGATAATTCATTATCAGGCCCTGTGAGATCTCTCTCCACAATATAATATTGTTTGTCAATTTTGAGTTATGTTTCAGCGCCCAGCGAGAGAGCCAGCGCTGTCGACAAGGTAAGAGAGAGAGAGACCGCGCCGCGATCGGGATTCAAACCTCGCGCCGCGTGACGTCAGCCGGACACGGCCGAAGCAAGCTCGGCCGGCCCAGCGCGCGGCGGAAGCTTATCAGTTTATTGCCAGCCCTCGCGCGCGATAGCACGTGCCCTCGAATAGCGAGACCGCCCCGAGGTGCTACCGCGCCCCAGGAACACGACAGCGACATCCCCTAGGTCCACCAGCTCACTACCCGTGCGCCCGCGACCGAGCTGACCGCGACCGCCGAATAGAGCCGAAGACCCACGCAACGCCGAGTAAGTGCCGCTCGATCATCATCTCTCTCTCTCCCGGCCAACACGCGTTCGCGCTCTCTCTCGCTCCGGCCCGCGAGACACGACCCGAGGCTCGATGCCTCATACTTGTGTAGAATCTTCCCTTTATTTTAATTAATAAACTTTGTGTTCGTCAGAACCGTTGTGCATTCTTTATTGCCACGCTATTCCTGCCAAAGATCCCATTCCCGCGCACACGAGTTTCACCACCTCGTGCGCGCATTTGTTATCATGCTCCAGGCCCTAAGGCCATTACAGTATTAATTATTAATAATAAATACGGCGGTGATAGTATGGAATGTGGAAAATATTGGAAAATTGAGAATTCATAGCTTAACTTACTATAGATACAGTTAATTTCACTATAAATACACGGATTATAGTTCAAATGACTATAATCATACAGTTGAAGAGTATAGTTAATTTCACTATAACAGAAATAGATGTTACCATGGAATTATTCTTTCTCACAAATAAAAATACTCTACGGTGAAGTAGATTTTACTCGGTGTAACAATAACAAATTCAACAAAAAACTGGAAATTGAAAAGAAATTGGAACTCCAAGTGTTTTTTCCAAAGGATTGCTGATTGAAGTGTAAATACGATTTAACGGTAATTTAAAACTTTCAACGCGTTTTTCTCAAAACTGCATTTTTGGAGTTTATGCCGGTGATAACTCGAAAACTAATTATCCGATTGAGCTGAAACTTATAGGATTTCTTTATTATTGTATTACCTATCAGATGAATTAAAAATTATTGTAATATTTTATTATTAAATATGGAAAAATGTGAGAAAATGGCGGGAAAAAATTTGAAAAAAATTGAGTTTTTCGAAAAAGATACGCCAAAAGTGCAAATTTTTTTTTAATTTTTTTTTTATAATTCATCTACTAACTGTAAATGTAATTAATGTAAATTTTTTTGATTTTTTTATTTCCGATCAAAATTGCGACCAGGAGAGCCGGCACAAGCAAAATAGAGGTACTTTTTCAACGCTATTCAAATACAATTTCAAAAATAATAGTGACCAATTGCAAAATGAGATTATTCACATAAAACTGTACATCTGCAGTAACTTCATATCTGCATAAAAAAAATGAATATTGACCTTCTATGACTATGATTACGCCCCCGCGTCTATTTTTTCGGATTTTTCACGTCAGATTATGGAAATGCTCGTGCTCTCCTATAAATCTATAAGATCAGATTTTGGATGAATCATCCATTTATAGTTTTTTATCGACGTTTTCGGGGGGTCACGTGGAAAATAATTGTTTCTATGTTCAATACGCCCCCACAATATCAATTTTTCGAACACATAGCCAGTTAAAATTGTAGCTCTCGATCTCCTCTTTTGACGCATCACACCACATGTTCTTCAAATCATCATTTTCTAAGTTGTTTATCAGATAGAAAATTGGAGGAAATGGTTTTCGGCAACGCATGACCTTCTACGACGTAGATTACGCCCTCGCGTCCATTTTTTGGATTTTTCCACCTCAGATTATGAAAATGCTCGTGCTCCTCTAAAAATTTGCAAGATCAGATTTTGAATAGATAACCCATTTATAGTATTTTATCAACGTTTTTCTGGAATCAAACGTCAAATAATTGTTTTTATGTTCAATACGCCCCCACAATATCAATTTTTCGAACACATAGCCTGTGCAAATTATAGCTCTGTGACTTCTCTTTCGATCCATCACACTACATGTCCTTCAAATCATCATTTTCTAAGTTGTTTATCAGATAGAAAATTGGAGAAAAAGGGTTTCCGGCAACGCATGGCCTTCTATGACGTAAATTACGCCCCTGCGTCTATTTTTTCGGATTTTTCACTACAGATTATGAAAATGCTCGTGCTCTCCTATATATCTATAAGATCAGATTTTGGATGAATCATCCATTTATAGTTTTTTATCGACGTTTTCGGGGGGTCACGTGGAAAATAATTGTTTCTATGTTCTTTACGCCCTCACAACATGAACTTTTTCGAATACATAGCCAGTTCAAATTGTAGCTCTTGATCTCCTCTTCGGACCCATTACACCGAATGTTCTTCAAATCATCATTTTCCAAGTTGTTTATTACTTCAAAATCTTTCGTATGACGAAAATTCGGCTACACATGATTTTCTATGACGTAGATCATGCCCACGCATCAGTTTGTTTAATTTTTCACCATGGAATAAGAAAATGCTCGTACTCCTCAATCGATCTGCCAGACCCGATTTCAAAATAATCTAACAAAACATTGTTTCTAAGAGCAAAATATGGGAATCATAATTTGTGTACGGATTAATTTTAATAAAATGTAGATGTAGACAATAACACCAAAATCTCCTATTCTATTCTTCAATCATAGAAAGAATGATAGTAAGCAATATAAACAAGATAAAATCCATAGCTAAGATTAAAAGTTATTGGAAATAGTGGTAGCATAAGAAATTTTTTCGGTCGTTGGAAGGGTAAAACAGAGCTGAACTCTCATTCTCCTTGATTCTAAAAGGGGTGGGACCTTTGCGGGATTTTTGCGGAGAAAAATCCCTCGGCGCGTCACCCACGGCACGCATCTGGAAACGTGTGTTTGGAAGGCTCCCTTTCGACTCTCGACTGATTCTGGTCTCTTCGAATCCTCTTGACCCCTCATAAACAAGGGCCCATTGAGAAAACAATAAAGGACAGACAAAGATCCTCTTCCGCTAATCAAAAAACTTCGAATGAATAAATCAGTATTACAGTGTATTTATCGATGGTTATATCTGATAAGAAATTTGAACTATGACTATACAAATCTGAACGGTGAAAATCGGATAACACTGAGTTATATGAAGAAATATTTGGTGTCGTCAGATCACCAAGACTTTGGGAACTTGTTATATGAATATGATAGGTAATATGAAAGATCAGAATCGAGTATTTGAAATAATATACATAAGAACTTCAGATTACGTGGAATGAAAAACATTTGCATAATTTGGAATTGTTGAGTTCGCATTTTACGTTTGTCAATAGACCATGAAATAAATGATTTTGTCACAAAAATAGCACTATTTAGCTTATAGATTAAAAACATATACAGCAATCTTGTTGCTCTGCGAAAAAGAGTTCTAAAGAATAAAAATAGGAACAGATTGAGACTGATGAATGAGAATGATCAAACCTTGTAGAGCAATAAATAACGAAAAAACATCGGGAAATCCGGAAAATCGTTCGTTTTTTTGAAAGTTGAAAATGTCTTCTGGATATCTACATCTACATAATAATAAGATGGATCCGTACATTTTCCTAGTCCACCTTTCTTGCTCTCGGAAACAATGATATGACAGTTTCGAGGTACATTCAGTATGACGGATCGAAAGGTGGGATCGAGGGCTACATTTACATGGAAAAAAAATTTTGAAAAATTCAAGTTGCGGTGGGCGTATGGACAATTTAAAAAATTTTTTACCGATGTCCGGGTGGGACCCCCCTTCAAAAACGTACAAAGGGTTGATTTTTCGAAAATTCGTTCAAGCAGATCGATAGAGGAGCCTGAGCGCTTCCATAATTTATGTTGAAAAATTTGAAAATATTGATGCGTGGGCGTATTCTATGTGAACGAAAATGGTGTGGTGAAAAAAAAAATTTTCATCAATTTTTCTTGCTGATGCAAAACCAAAATTATACAGTTTCGAGGTACATTCAGTATGACGGATCGAAAGGTGGGATTAAGGGCTACATTTACATAAAAGAAAAATTTTGAAAAATTCAAGTTGCGGTGGGCGTATGGACAATTTAAAAAATTTTTTACCGATGTCCGGGTGGGACCCCCCTTCAAAAACGTACAAAGGGTTGATTTTTCGAAAATTCGTTCAAGCAGATCGATAGAGGAGCCTGAGCGCTTCCATAATTCGTATTGAAACATTTTAAAATATTGGTGCGTGGGCGTATTCTATATGAATTTGTGGTTAAATAAATTGGTTATTTACTTTATTGGTTTATTCTATATAAATTGGTGGTTTACTTTGCGATTTTTATGCTTTCAGATAAATACGTGAGATTATGATTTGGTGAAATGTCGGGTATGTTTGATCGAAAGAACATCGGATGGGCTTGAATATCCATGGAGAGAATTTTGGAAAAAATGATGCGTGGGCGAGAAATATGGAAGAAACTGACTTTTGTCAACTTGTGCCGCATAAACCATTAGAAAAATATATGAAACAGCGTCGTGATGAAAATTCTGATTAGAGGTATCGATAGAGCTCATTGAGCGCTTCAATTATTCATCGTGAAAAATTCAAAAATATTGATGCGTGGGCGTGAAGTATGTGATTGAAAATTGGTGGTTTACTTTGCGATTTTTATGCTTTCCGATAAATACGTGAGAGTATGATTTGGTGAAATGTCGGGTATGTTCGATCGAAAGAACATCGGATGGGCTTGAATATCCATGGAGAGAATTTTGGAAAAAATGATGCGTGGGCGAGAAATATGGAAAAAACTGACTTTTGTCAAGTTGTGCTGCATAAACCATTAAAAAAATATATGAAACAGCGTCGTGATGAAAATTCTGATTAGAGGTATCGATAGAGCTCATTGAGCGCTTCAATTATTCATCGTGAAAAATTCAAGAATATTGATGCGTGGGCGTGAAGTATGTGATTGAAAATTGGTGGTTTACTTTGCGATTTTTATGATTTGGTGAAATGTCGGGTATGTTCGATCGAAAGAATATGGAATGGGCTTTCATATCCATGGCGAGAATTTTAGAGAAATTCTTGCGTGTGCATGAAATATGGAAAAAACTGACTTTTTTCAAGTTGTACCGCATGTTCCGTTAAAAAAATTTATGAAACAGCGTCTTGATGAAAATATCGATTAGAGGGATCGTTAGAGCTCATTGAGCGCTTCAATTTTTCATCGTGAAAAAATTGAAAATATTGATGCATGGGCGTGAAGTATGTACTCAAAATTCGGTGTTTCAATTTGTAAAAATTTAGAATTCGTTTGAAAAAAATACTTGATATTTGAAAGAAATGAAGAATTTTGGAAAATTCGATGCGTGTGCGAGAAATATGTGAAAACTGACTTTTAGCAAGTTGAGCAACATAAATCGTTAAAAAATCTACGAATCAGCGTCGTGACGGAAATTCTGATCTGACGAATAGATATAGCTGATTGAGCGCTCCCCGTTTCCATCGTGAAAAATGGAAAAATGTCGATGCGTGGGCTTTAATTTTATGAGAAATTTGCATGTTTTTATGGCGAAAGTTATTAAGTTGCAATATAGTAATAAGATGCAATATAGTAGAAATTATATTTATTTCCATTGATATTTCTCGAGGTTTGACGAAAATTCATGATCATAACAAAATCTATTTCTGATTATGTCATTTTACTTCCTCAAAGACAAAGCTTTGGAATGAGGTAAAAATTGACATCTCAAATCAGACATCGGGACCTTATTTTTGATAGCCTAGAGGTGAGATACATGTTGATGTAAAAGCGTCCGTAGATACTTTGAATTACTCACCAATAATTCGAATAAAAATTTCATTATTTTTCTTTATTCTTGATAGTGCAAATGAAAGACACGAGCGAGCGATAGCGAGTGAGTGATTCTGGCTAGTTTTAAATATATTCATTTCATAGTCAAGTTACATATCCTTCGAAAAAGAGCAAAATTCTAAGGGTAGCGTGTGATTGCAAAATTTCTATCAGAGGCCCCGTTAAAGTATTATTGATGATTGAAAATCTATCTAGGCCTCATGCATGCATGAAATTCGTCAACAGTGCCGGGAAACGGCTAAGTTGAAGTCATAAACATTTTTATGGCCCTTACTAGGCTCTATACCTATCACGACCCTCTGAGAACATTTTCTCAATCATTCAAAATAATTCATCCTAACAACTGTCAACTTGCAAAGAGTTCCACGTGCATATAATTGCACTTGGAATACTGAACGAAACCGCAAAGGAAGACGCTATAATGCATGTATACATGGCAGAGTTCGATTTAAGTGATGATAATATTGAATGTATTGTAAGAATAAAGAATGATAACATCTTGGTTACCAGCTATTCAAGTACTCAATATTTTTGAGTACTTGAATCGCTTGAGCAAAAGAATTAGATTGTCGTTGATCATTTAGGAATTCCGCATCACTAAAAATCACTTTGATTATATCGGGGTTATCAATTTTACACACTAAATCGTCAAGTCGCAGGAGATTATTCGAATTGTTACCCTCTTCCACGAAATCTGTAGCCGAGAATTAAATTTTAAAATATGAGAAAAGCTAGCAGTGAGTTGAAGATGCTTCGCCGACAGCGGGCCAATAAACCCTGAAGCAGGGGATCTGCTGCAAAGCGAGGGCTGCCGTCTGCCGCCATAGGCAGACGACGGTCCAGAAGGAAAGGCTACTTTCCTTCTTTTCGGGCCTCGGATCTTTTTCGCATGTAGAAAAAATAAGAGAGAGACAGAGGGAGGGGTCGTGAATTTCTCTTTGCCGAAAAAAGAGATGAATAGAATTTAAAAAGGGCGTTACTTGTAAATTTGACATACATTTTCAATTGAATATTTTTTGCAATTTTTTCGATGCTCAATTGTACGGAAGGTCGTGATGATAATAATTATTTAAACGGAATTTGATTATTTCTGTAACATTTTTCTCCAAACTGTAATGCGAAGTTATCGTCACCCAGTTCTGAGTTTTAGAAAACGTAGCGGATCCCCTTAAATACGGCGACTATCATCTTGTTTCAATACTAGAAACATGCTTCAAGCGCCGCTATGCGCCACACGAGCGCATAAAACGCATAAGACGCATCACATTGGCTTCACTTTTATTTCATGCGAAAAGGGTATTTTGAGTAAGATAGAAAATAGTTTGGAGAAAAGAAACGCGACTAATAGGAAGATAAGATGTTTTGACATAAGGTAGTGTAGTCACTTGAGAAGGATTACACTTTATTATTTAAATTTAGTGCGCAGAGTAACTGAGAATAAAACGAAAGAAGTAGGTAGTAAAACTCCAATCTGTAGGTAAAAGAGTAATTTTAAGCAATAAATGAGCGAGGAAGCGACCGAAAAATTTTGTTTTAATACTCCCAACATAACTCAAAAGCCACTGGTGCCCCAGAGAGCACCAAAAAAATACATGAAATATGAAATCTAAGAAAAAAGCCACATCGGCTAGCGTGCCACATTGGCAGCAGTTAACTTATAAATTCCATACCTTCATTGCTGTTTCGTTGTCTATTCCCAGACGATAATTGGGAAGACATATTAATGTTGCTCTCGGAAAAATCACAATATATTTTTACTTAGAAAAATTTCCTGAAGATCGGTACAAAGTTACTGTATATAATTGTAATAAACGTCGAATGTATGCTCATCAAAACAGAAAAATCGACTTAGCAATGATTGCTAAGAATCTAATAAATAATAACGTTATTTCCAGATTTACATATTCCTTGTAGAAAATATGATTTCTATCTTCTAATTTTCATTATAAAGATGTACGTCAATAAATATAATACATTCAATAGAAATGATGTAATTGTCGAAAAATATGATTTGAACGGCTCTACAAATATTCATTATTACATTTTTCATGTATAGATCGTTATCAATAATTTTAACGGTACTTTAACCAATATATTTAACCACCTTTCGACTTGCTATATTAAATTAAAAAAAGAATCATCAAATCATCTTATATAGAAGCCGAGATATTGTCGGCAAAAAATCAAACGTTCATTTTCATCCCGAGCGTTCGACTTTTCGTCGCTTCTTCTCCGCTACCCCCTCCACTGACTCTGCACCGAAAGTGCTGCGTTTCAGTGATTTCCATCAACCTTCCGCTCGACTATTAAGTATCAAGAACATCACTCACGTACATAATAATTAATACTTAAGTGAAACAATGTTCAATCTACCAGAAACCGTTTCAATTATTATTCTACTGCGTATACTTTTGCCGGAAAGGTACCTTAACTTTGAACCTCTATATCTCGGGATTCACAAATCAGATTCGAGTGAATGGAAATTCAAAATTCGAATAGATAGAAAAACCGCGTTGCAGTTGCATTTTCTTCCAAGAAACTTTTTTCAAAAAAATTTCAAAAAATCATAAAAGTGATTAAAATTGATAAAATCGATATTTTCCCGTGAGGGATCGATAGGTAGTATCTATAAGAGTACGTAAAAAAATTGGCAGGTCTCGGAGACGTTCATGAAAGACTCAATTACAATTGCAAAATTTAACAATATTTTGAAATTCGCTTAGGATTGTGCGAAAACTATCAGAGATATCGTGATGAAATTTTTTTTGTATTTTCATTACTGTATAAGGTACTCTAAATTAAATTGACATAATCGTAGCTATGATTTGTAAACTTGAAAAAAAATCACAAAAATAGCTAGTTTTTAGGGGTCATTTTTTCGTTTATAACTATTTTGCAACAACAATAATCGAGATTAATGTTTCGGAATACTTAATCCTCATGCAAAATTTCATAAGGAAACTTTTTTCCTCTTCCATTTTACTCTAGGATGGATAGTTTTCATACTATCCCAAAATTAAAAGAGAAAAATGCAAATGTTCGTGAAAAAAAATATGAAGCCATACTTTTCAGATTTCCGCACATCTCTCATTCGATTTAGAATGATTTTCTGGAGGGGATCCAATAGTTTTTAGAGAGGGTGTATGAAAAGTCCGAGATAGCATGTTTTTGAACAGATGAGCACTGGGCTAACACACCAATGTATCTGATGGTATATACACAACAGTTTGACAACGCCAGTGGAAGCAGCCGCTTCCACTGCCGATCGTTATATTATGATTTTGAAAAAAGAAATAATAGGGGTATTTTTTTTTTAAAAAAAAGCACGCGATCCCGCAATTAGTTTTCATCGGTGATAGCGTAGGCATAGGCCGAAGCCACTTTTTCTCGGTTTTACTGAATTCCAATTGTTTATAACGCGATTACCAAAAAAATAAGCCTCAAAATAAAAAAAATGTATTTTACCTTTTTTTCTTGGTTTTTTTCTCTAAAATCGATTGGCGCCATTACTTTCTCGAATTTACGACTCTGGGTGCAATTTGTTTAAATAATTATTGTTTAAACAATGAAAATGGAAAAAGAAAAAATACGGGTATTTTTTTTTCAAAAAAGCACACGATCCAATAATTAGTTTTTTGGTATCTCCGGTGGTCTGGCCTTAATGGGTTAATTAGTGAATCCTTATAAAAAAAAGCCGCGTGACGAGTCGCGTAAAATATAGCCCTGTTTAAAAAAATCGACTGGGTTTCCTACTGGGAATCCTACTGGGGTTTCACCTGTGAACCCTAGTCAAATAGCAGAGACTTACCGGTGAAACCCAGTCAAAAACCCAGTCGATCAAGGGGGTTTCCTAGCCGGCCGAATGAATTTCCTAGTCGCTTGACCGTGTTTCCTAGTCGAAGGGGCAATCCAAAGTACGAATGCCGGCCGTGTTTCACGGTCGAGCGACCGTGTTTCCTAGTCATTTAGCCATGTTTCCTAGTCGGAAGGGGAAATCCGAAGAATTATTGCTGGCCGTGTTTCGCGGTCGAGCGACCGTGTATCCTAGCCGCGTGTCTGTATTTCCTAGTTATTTAGCCGTGATTCGTAGACGGAAGGAAAAATCCAAAGTACAAAAGCCCGGCCGTGTTTCACGGTCGGAAGGGGAAATCCGACTAGGAAACACGGCTAAATGACTAGGAATCACAGTCACGCGACTAGGAAACACGGCCGGCATTCATACTTTGGATTTTCCCTTCCGACTAGGAAACACGGCTGAATGACTAGGAATCACAGTCACGCGACTAGGATACACGGTCGCTCGACCGTGATACACGGCCAGCAATATTTCTTTGGATTTCCCCTTCCGACTAGGAAACACGGCCGGCATTCGGACTTTGGATTGCCCCTTCGACTAGGAAACACGGTCAAGCTACTAGGAAATACAATCGGCCGACTAGGAAACCTCCTTGATCGACTGGGTTTTTGACTGGGTTTCACCGGTGAATCCCTGCTATTTGACTAGGGTTCACCGGTGAAACCCCAGTAGGATTCCCAGTAGGAAACCCAGTCGATTTTTTTAAAGGGAGATACAAGCAAGAAACATAAGAACGATAAGTTTTGAGGTTGTAACGACCAAATCCGTCTTGCAAGATGCTTCCAAAATCTAAATGTAGGTTTTAAAATTGCGGATATTGAAAATAAAATAAAAGTTGAATGTAGGGTTTAAAAATGCGGATATTGTGAATAAATTGATAAGTAAAAGGAAAAGATTATCGTATGTGAATGATTGGAACATAATTTTGAAATGCATGAATGTAGATTGCGCGCAGCGCGTCTGAATGTAGTATGATAAATGTACCAAATAAACGAGACAAGTATGTGAGGAAAGTGAGCTGTGTACACGCGCGCGCGCGTCTGGTTTACTTCCATCCACGATAACTCTCGAAGGAATGGTCCGATCTTGCTGAAATTGCACGCCGGTTAGTTGTGGCAAGATCTAGCCCGAGTTCAATTTTCAGCAAAATCCGTTCGTTATTTCCCTAGCAACCGTTTCTAACCTGTCTTCTCACAAATCCTCATAAGTGCTCACTGGGGCTATAAGAATCAATGAGAATCGATGAAAATCGAGGAGATATTTCCCATAGCAATCACTGCTGACATCATTGGCAACCGTTGCTTCGGAAGCCGGAAAATCAGTTACAAGTCACACTCAATGGCCAAGAACACTGAATTGTTCTATTTGCTCCATAGCAACCGTTGTTTACCTTCCTAGTAACCGTTACGAAGGTCAGAAATAATCAATTTATGACCCATTTCCATCATTTCCGACGGCAGAGGAGACAAAATCTTCCCAATTAGCTCCGTAGCAACCGTTGTTTACCGGTCACTAAGGAAGCGATACGAATTGAACTGATTAAATGATTTTTTTTCTAAAGTTTGAAAAATAAATAGTAGTATCTACGCTAGTGGAATGGCGGAAATATAGGTTTGGGACGTGTTTGTGGGTGATGTTGAAGCCTCTTTGACAAAGCATACTGCTAAGGCACTTGGCAGCGGTTTTAATGAAGTAAAATAAACAAAACAAATGCATTGAGAGTTTGTACTCTTATATGAGATGCCTCCAGTGCCGTTCGACTGCCGTGGTCGAAACATTGGGCGCGCGACAGACCAACGGTGTTAAAAGGCCGTCATCAGAAAAGTTGTCTCGCCATTCCTCAAAATCGAAGCGGCGGCTCTCTTACTCTGTAAACAGCAGTCTCAGCAGCACTCGGTTGATGCTTCTGCACAGCACAGATAACTGCCACAGTGCGATTATTTTGATCTAATCTGACAATTTCGGTACAAACGAATCGTACCAAAATTATATTCTTTCCAACAGTGAATATCCGAGAGAGAAAATGATTAACTGGTCTTTGTAGAGATATTATTTTCCATTTTTCTTTTTCAGAAACGCAATTAGTGACAATGTTGTAGTGAACAGCCTCCATAATTCAAATATTGTATAAATCGTCGATCTTTGAGGGCCAATCCAGTGTGATTTTTTCTTTTCTTTGCAGCAACTAAATATATATGTGCTGGATTTTGTGATTTTTCCTTTTTCACTTCACACTGGATTGACCTTCAAAGATCAACCATTTATATAATATTTGCAATTAACCTTTAAAGGGCCGGAAAGCCGATTTATCGGCTTAAAAACATAATGCTAGGATACCTCTTTATCCTGAAGTAAATTGCAGATGCGCTAAGTTCGTATCTGAAGTTTGTTTGACCTTATCACTTCAGCGTCAAGGTCAATGAAGGTCATTTGAAGGTCAAACCTAGATATAACTTTCGTTCGAATATATATGATACTTTCGGCATTTGACCTTGAAGTGACCTTGTTTGACCTCGAATGACCATAATCATGACCAGTTATGACCGATTAAACTCCAGATTTGGATGCAGCACATCTCAAAACCTAAGAATATGATTTTATTCCTATTTTACCGAACTAAAAATTTTTCATGACCCTCCAGGGTCGGAAAGCCGATATATCGGCTCGGTCCATGATAGGAACATTGTACATAGTTGATGGGTGATACAAGACATGAATTTGGGCACTTTCAAAGGAGATTTCGAAACCTCAAAACCCGGCCCTTTAAAGGCTAATGACAATTTAATTGTGCAAACGGTTTGACATTTATTGCTATTTTTTGTAATCCGATTTTTTCCGCCTACTTCACGTAGCTTAAAATGTTTAATGTTTCTCCGTTTTTTTTTCAAAAAATGGAAATTAACAAGTGTTTGGCTTTATGAGGTAAAAATTTCTGGGAAAATATTATCAGTATTTTATTTTATATATTTATTTAAGTGAACTAGCTCAGAACGCCATTTTTTCTTCTATAAATCAGATTTTAGAATTACTAGAAGCTGTTTAGCGCGCGTACCGCGCGCACGGTGACGTATCGGATCCAAACCAAAACAAGCTGACCGCTCTGAATGTAGCAACAACCAGTGCTACTTTCGAGACGACCAATCAAAAGCCGAATAAATGTGTTGAATCAATTTGATTGGCCAACGACCTTCAATTCGATACTTTTCGCTATCTCCCTTTTAAGATAGGAATCTCCCTTTTAAGATAGGATGTAAACTCACATAGTGTTACATACAAATATATTCATTGAAAATTTGTGATTACGAATATTCTCATATTCTACATTGGGCGAGCAATAAATATTTGAAATAGACATTTGAGTATCCTTTTATTGCATCAATACGATGTAACATTAAAACAACATTCAAATATACATAACTATACAGCAGTGCTTTCTATTTATTCAATGTCAAAAAATATATAACAAATATTGAATGATTTAAATTATCATTTAATTTATCATCACTGTTCATTTGTTTAAAATCAGAATTTTACTTCTAATATGACTGAACTTTAGAATATCGATTAAGTTTCATTGCAACAAATTTTGATTCAAAATTTTATTTTAACTACAAGTTGGTTAAAAGTCAAGATTAAGGTTGAATATTGTCAATATATATATATATCAAATTTACACATAAATTTCAATGCTATGCCCATTGGAAAAGAAACTTGATCAAATTCAATCACCATCACCTCTAAGACAATGCAGTTATCCAGAAGATCCGATTAAATATTTACTGATAGTAACTGTTTTCAGAATTTAAACTTAAATTTTCTTAAATCTCAATGCCTTCAGTAATTAACAAATTAGATTATTTTGTTTTTCAAAATCAATGGATTAAATCCTGTTAGTTGAGATTATTACTGATCATTATTTTCATACTCATATATATCACTTCGACATGACTTTATATATAAGTATCAATGCTAATCAATGATTTATCAATTTCATGATGAGATTCTGTAATAGGCATAATTTTCAATTAAAAGTTTCTTTCATAAATTGGATTTACACTTTTTTTATTCTTGGGCAGAAATAGTGATTGTTTTACTTTTAGGGTCATCAAAGCGATCCATTGTACGAATATCCATTATCATTGAAAGGGCCCAAATCATAATTATAGCTAATATAGTAGTGACAAAAATTCCTGTCCAGATTGGAATACTCATAAAACCAACACAATCATAAACTTCACCAAACTTTTTCGCATCCATTTGCACTTGCAGATTGGATATTTTTAATAAAATTTGATTATCTTGACTTTTGTAGCTAAAAATATGATCTTGAAAGCAATGATAAGAAAAATTGAAGGGGAAAATGATCTCACTTTTGCTTTTTAAAGTCACTTGTTTAGCTATTTCTCCATCTGGATAATAGTTTAAGCCAGCGAGATTGAAATAGTTGTTTTTAATATCAAACTGAGCTATCAAAGTAATTTTGTTATAATCTTTAACACCTGAGAAGTTCATGGTTAGATTATAATTCTTCTTATCTACTTGTACTGTATAAGTTGTCATACTTAATGGAACAAATTCTCCTCTGTCAACCTAGAAAACAAAATATGAAAATGAAGCATTACTTTGAGCGAGCTTTACCAGTCAAAGTTAGAATAATATAGTCTATTTTTTCTTTCGAAAATCTCAGAATAAGGTATATAAAATAAGGTATAGTTATTAATTTTATCAAAGGAATCTAAGTGTAGTTCATTTTATAGATGGAGAATCAATCAACCATCGTTTGAAAATTTTTTAAAATTTGCTTTGTTCAGCTGTTGGAAACCTATATGACCCACTTTTCAGCTTGATAATACAAGGTGACTAACTTGCAAGAGCGTCATCAATAACTTGTAACGAGTGAGATGACATGAGTGTCACTTTTTGTAACAAAGGATCGTTAATGATGTTTTTGAATGAGTGAGTCACCTTGCAGCATTAGTTTGACGACTGAAATACTTGTGCACAATATATTAATAGAAATTATGAAGGAATTCTCTGAATACCTTGAAAAAGGGACTTCTATCAGCATAAAGTAGAATAAGATCATCATTTATGATGAAAGGAGTTGAGTCATTTATAGTATCAGTAGCTCTTTTGATTCGTTCTGAAGATGCATACACACAAGCCCTTCCAGTAATAGCAACAATTAAGTTTGGGCTTTTTTCTCTAATGTCATGGTAAATATCGGGAACATCTTTGAGATCAGCAACTTGGACCAGCGCTAATTGACCTTCAGCAACAGATTCGATTCTATCTTCCTTTGTTATGTTGTAGAATGATAAGTTTTCAAATATAGTCAATGGAGACTCTACCGATGGAAGGTAGAGTTGTAATCCATTATTCAACAATTGAAGGCTCTAGAAAGAAAAATAAATAACATGAATCATTGAATAGTTGATACAAATATTAACATGGTGAAAGAAAGGAGGAGCATTGAATGGAAGCATGAATAAAAATTGGTATCATTGGATGGACGTCAGAATAAGACATGGTAAAAATGCAAATGGGTGAGGAAGGGGATTTGTATAAATGAGTAACTTAGCTTCGACTTGAAAATTGTCGGCAAACAGGACAAGAAAAAGTTTTCTGGTTTAGGCCTAACATATAACAATATTTGGCAATGCAATGAAATTGACAACATCTGAAATGCACAATATATAAAAGAATATTTTTTGTCTACTTCAATGTATATAGTTCTATAAAGAAATTTAGGATGGGGGTCCATTACAGAACTAACATTTGATATCATTTTTTCAAGCTCAACTTTCAAACAAAAGAGACAAAGTATATTTTAACATTTAGTACATGTTTCTTGCCTATTTAAATATTTAAATAATTGTGGATACTAAATCAACAAATTATAGAGGTATCACTGAAATATGATCAAGTAGTAGTTGTACACCTCTTGTTTGTGACGGAAGTCCTCCACGCAAAAGTCGTCTTTAACAAAGAGAAGAAGAGGCTGTAGCTTGCCAAGTCGCTCGGCAAGGATGCTCTCGAATTCGGAACCAGAAATCTTATGTAAAGGGTTGACAAACAAATCTGGCGAGGGACCGGTGCTCCAGAGCATCACGGGAACTATGTTGGCTGCCCCGCTTAGGGTCAGCTGCATGAGCATGACGCAGACGAGCAACGACAAGCGGTCCCAGCCACTCAAATCTTCAACTCGCCGCATATTCCTGGCTTTTTTTTCTTCTCCCAAGGGGTTCTCCTCACTAGGAGATATACCCAATATTATATTCCTGGACTCGTGACGCGTAATACACAATTCGACGACTGCCGGGCGGAGGCTGTGCAAGTGAGCTCCTAAGCGTGTGGAACCGTTTTTAGTTTATACACTGTACCCTGCTGTACACCCCACAATAGCCAACTAAGTTCAGATAGAGTTCCTGTTCTTCCACTGATGAAATTTAATGACATCGCCCAAGCCACTTCGCCCGCCTCCATACTGTCATATGACTGAGATCACGTGAATCACATGACGTAATGAGAAGCACCGAGGTCACTGGTCAGACTAGAAATGTAAGTACCATAAATCAATATTGAAATCATGGAAAGTCAGTGTTTAAAACGGGTTCTTATGTTTTGCGAGGATTTTTTTGGCAATATTTTTTATTTGCAAACATGTGATTTCCGAAATTTTCTGAAAATAGTATAGCGCAATGCTAAAATCATATTTGTCACAAAGATTGCAATATTCTCTGGGATTTCTTCAGCGGCTATCCGACTCATACTAATTTGCGGGTTTCTTGTATGTTTTATGGAGCTAATTAATTTTGTAAATCACTAATTATTAATCATCTACAAATTATGATATGGACTCCCTAGTAACTTTTGTCTAGTGACTTTTTGAGTGCAGTATATTATTGCAAATACTAAATGATATATCTAAATAATTTATAATGTCACTGAACTCAAATTTTTCTCAATTTGCGAGATATGATCATGGGAGCACAATAATTTTTTAACAAATTACACAAAACTTTAACGTATGCGGAAAATCACGTTCTCGCTGTCTCGGTTTTGTCCATGGACTAGTATATAGGGTCGGAGCGTTCCGTGTGCGGGATAGCAAATGAGACGGGAGGGAGCCCCCACCACATTTTTTACTGACATGGGGCAGTTCGGAACACAGTCAAACATCTCTCCCTGTCGGTGTCATCCGCTCCACTATTGCATTCTGCGCACTCATTTAGTGGATATATTTAACAGATTTTGTCCTGGGCTACAGAAATATTTTTAACCAGTTATCCATCCGATAAACCTATTCTTTTACAACAAATAATGACGATATGAATTTTTATAAATAAATTTTTATAAATAATTTATGAACTTTATATATTGATAAAAATAAAATGAACATGATTACAAATGATTGTTATTATATTTGCTCGCTAATTCATAGAATAATTTTCTAATTTCTTATTTAAAATTTTTTCTTGAAAATTTTCAAGAAGACATTCAATATATTTAATGTATACATATGGGTCATTCTCGTGAAGAATTTTCTTTTCACGGCCAAAATGTAAGAATGGATATTACCATATTTGAATTTTGTTTATACATTAATTAATTATATTTGTATACTAGCCAGTATCACTCACTCACTATCGCTCGCTCGTGTCTTTCATTTGCTCTATCAAGAATAAAGGAAAATAATGAAATTTTTATTGGAATTATTGGTGAATAATGCAAAGTATCTACGGACGCTTTTACATTAACATGTATCTCACCTCTAGGTTATCAAAAATAAGGTCCCGATGTCTGATTTAAGATGTCAATTTTTACCTCATTCCAAAGCTTTGTCTTTGAGGAAGTAAAATAACATAATCAGAAATAGATTTTGTTATGATCATGAATTTTCGTCAAACCTCGAGAAATATCAATGGAAATAAATATAATTTCTACTATATTGCAACTTATTACTATATTGCAACTTAATAACTTTCGCCATGAAAACATGCAAATTTCTCATAAAATTAACGCCCACGCATCGACATTTTTCCATTTTTCACGATGGAAACGGGGAGCGCTCAATCAGCTATATCTATTCGTCAGATCAGAATTTCCGTCACGACGCTGATTCGTAGATTTTTTAACGATTTATGTTGCTCAACTTGCAAAAAGTCAGTTTTTACATATTTCTCGGACACGCATCGATTTTTCCAAAATTCTTCATTTCTTTCAAATATCAAGTATTTTTTTCAAACGAATTCTAACTTTTTACAAATTGAAACACCGAATTTTAAGTACATACTTCACGCCCATGCATCAATATTTTCAATTTTTTCACGATGAAAAATTAAAGCGCTCAATGAGCTCTAACGATCCCTCTAATCAATATTTTCATCGAGACGCTGTTTCATAAATTTTTTTAATGGATTATGCGGTACAACTTGAAAACCGCTGCCAAGTGCATTAGCAGTATGCTTTCTCAAAGATGCTTCAATATCACCCACAAACGCTTCCCAAACCTGTATTTTCACCTTTACACTACCGTAGATACTATCATCTATTTTTCAAAAATTACAACAAAATTATTTAATCAATTCAATTCGTATCTTTGTGACTGTGTAAAGTGTCGTTCTTTTTCAATTGACCAAACTATGTTGCGAGTGTTGATGTCTGCCCGGGCTCTCTTATTATTTGATCAAATGCAACAAAGCAAACGGTTCTAGGTTCTACACGATGCGAGACATTTGGACCTGCATAATTTTTCGATCAATTCATCTTGTGACTGTCATACGGTTTAATAGCGGTCAAAATCGATCCGCCCTGCCCTTAAGGGGGCTTCAGCGAGTTCGTTTAAAATTATATAATGAGTTGAAACTTCCACAGAATGTACCTAGCAGAATCAACTTTCAATTGCAGCAAAGAAAATCATGGGTCAACATGGTCATTTCCATATGATCGCCATAATAAGAATGACTTTTTATACATGGGCTCTTATGGCGAAAATCGATTAATCCCGTCTGAACCGAATATGAAATTATAGAAAAATTTGAAAAAATTCTAAGTAATAGGTATTCATAAGTAGATTATAGTATGCTCGGAAAAATGGTATGTCACCATCGATTTAAAATCGTGAAATTAAAAAAAGTGAATTTCGATAAAATTGACAATTGTTTATGTGTAGATCGTGACTTAGTTACAATTTATTTATCCTTTTCAAGCATCCATAAGTGGTCTAGGATAAGATTGGTCTACTCTAACACGATAGAATTGGAATATAATTTTGAAGAAAAATTCAGGCACCCCCAGTAGGGCCCCGCATAGGTACGGCACATAACGCTGAAGCCCCCTTAAGTCAGTTTTTGATCATTTTCGACGGCTGAGGTTGGAAATGATCAATTCAAAATCTATTTTGATCATTTTCGACGGCAAAAGACACCAGATTTTCCCAATTTTCTCTATAGTACGTTGAAAATACTGGAAACGAAACTTACATCAATTTTTCTCCCTCTTAGCAACGGTTGCTAGGGCGGTGAACAACGGTTGCTAAGGAACTAATTGGGAAGATTTTGTGTCCTTTGCCATCGAAAATGATGGAAATAGATCTTAAATTAATAATTTCCAACCTTCATAACGGTTGCTAGGGAAGTAAACAACGGTTGCTATGAAGGAAATAGAACAATTCAGTGTCCTTGGACATCGAGTGTGACTTAAAACTGATTTTCCGGCTTGCCCCAATGAGCACTCATAAGGATTTGTAAGAAAACACGTTAGAAACGGTTGCTAAGAAAATAACCAACGGATTTTGCTGAAAATTGAACTCGTGATAGATCTTGCCACAACTAACCGGTGTGCGAAATTTCAGCAAGATCGGACGATTCCTTCGAAAGTTATCCTAGACAAAAGAAATGAAAAATTTTACACCTTAGCAAAGGTTGCTAGAGAAATAAACAACGGATTTTGCTGAACATTGAACTCGGCCGAGATCTTGCCGCGACTAACCTGTGTGCAAAATTTCAAGAAGATCGGACCATTTCTTCGAGAGTTATCGTGGACGGAAAAAAACGTTACACACATACATACATACATACACACACACACACACACACACACACACACACACACACACACACACACACACACACACACACACACACACACACACACACCCACACACCCACACTCACCCACACACACCCCCCCACACACACACACACACACACACACACACACACACACACACACACACACACACACACACACACACACACATACATATAGACATACAGACACTTTTGGATTTCCATGTTTTTCGACCCGTAGATTACGAAAATCGAGGTCTCGAGGTCCGATTCGGTGGGTCGATTTTTGCCCCATTACAAAGCTTTCTCTTTGAGAAAGCAAAAAGTCAGTTTTTAACAGTTACGAAGGTTGGAAATCATTAATTTATGACCTATTTCCATCATTTTCGACGGCAAAGGACACAAAATCTTCCCAATTAGCTCCTTAGCAACCGTTGTTTACCGCCCTAGCAACCGTTGCTAAGGGGAAGAAAAATTCATGTAAGTTTCGTTTCCAATATTTTCAACGTGCTATAGAGAAAATTGGAAAAATTTGGTGTCTTTTGCCCTCGAAAATGATCAAAATAAGTCTTCAAGTGTGCTAAATACGGACCAGATCGATTTTGACCACCATTAAACCGTATGACAGTCCAAATGTCTCGCATCGTGTAGAACCTAGAACCGTTTGCTTTGTTGCATTTGATCAAATCATAAGAGAGCCTGGGCAGACATCAACCCTCGCGACAAAGTTTGTTCAATTGAAAAAGAACGACACTTTACACAGTCACAAAATACGAATTGAACTGATTAAATAATTTTTTTGTAATCTTTGAAAAATGAATGATAGTATCTACGCTAGTGGAATGGTGAAAATAAAGGTTTGAGACGCGTTTGTGGGTGATGTTGAAGCCTCTTTGTGGAAGCATACTGCTAAGGCACTTGGCAGCGGTTTTTTCCATATTTCATGCCCACGCATGAATTTCTCTAAAATTCTCGCCATGGATATGAAAGCCCATTCCATGTTCTTTCGATCAAACATACTCAAAATCGAACAAGACTTTAATCTCACGTTTTTTTTCTGAATGCATAAAAATTACATAGTAAACCACAAATTTTCAATGACATACTCCACGCCCACGCATCGACATTTTTAGATTTTTCACGAAGAAAAATTGAAGCGCTCAATGAGCTATATCGATACCTCTAATCAGAATTTTCATCACGACGCTGATTCATGTAATTTTTTAATGATTCATGAGGCACAAGTTGACAAGAGTAAGTTTTTTCCATATTTCACGCCCACGCATCAATTTTTTCAAAGTTTCTACCATGGATAAGGAAGCCCATTCGATACTCTTCCGATCGGAAATACTCGAAATTACACCATATCATGATTTCACGTATTTCTCTGACCGCATAAAAATCACAAATCTAACCATCAATTTTCAAGAACGGATTTCACGCCCACGCATCGTCATATTTCAGTTTTTCACGATGAAATATAAAAATGCTCAATGAGCTCTATCGATCGGTATTATCAGAATTTTCATCACGATGCTGATTCGTGTACTTTTTTAATGATTCATGAGGCACATCTTGCCAAACATCAGTTTTTTCCATATTTCACGCCCACGCATCAATTTTTCCAAAGTTTCAACCATGGATAAGGAAGCCCATTCAATACTCTTCCGACGGGAAATACTCGAAATTACACCATATCATGATTTCACGTATTTCTCTGACCGCATAAAAATCACAAATCTAACCATCAATTTTCAAGAACGGATTTCACGCCCACGCATCGTCATATTTCAGTTTTTCACGATGAAATATAAAAATGCTCAATGAGCTCTATCGATCGGTATTATCAGAATTTTCATCACGACGCTGATTCGTGTACTTTTTTAATGATTCATGAGGCACATCTTGCCAAACATCAGTTTTTTCCATATTTCACGCCCACGCATCAATTTTTCCAAAGTTTCAACCATGGATAAGGAAGCCCATTCAATACTCTTCCGACGGGAAATACTCGAAATTACACCATATCATGATTTCACGTATTTCTCTGACCGCATAAAAATCACAAATCTAACCATCAATTTTCAAGAACGGATTTCACGCCCACGCATCGTCATATTTCAGTTTTTCACGATGAAATATAAAAATGCTCAATGAGCTCTATCGATCGGTATTATCAGAATTTTCATCACGACACTGATTCGTGTACTTTTTTAATGATTCATGAGGCACATCTTGCCAAACATCAGTTTTTTCCATATTTCACGCCCACGCATCAATTTTTCCAAAGTTTCAACCATGGATAAGGAAGCCCATTCAATACTCTTCCGACGGGAAATACTCGAAATTACACCATATCATGATTTCACGTATTTCTCTGACCGCATAAAAATCACAAATCTAACCATCAATTTTCAAGAACGGATATCACGCCCACGCATCGTCATATTCCAGTTTTTCACGATGAAAAATAAAAATGCTCAATGAGCTCTATCGATCCGTATTATCAGAATTTTCATCACGATGCTGATTCGTGTACTTTTTTAATGATTCATGAGGCACATCTTGCCAAACATCAGTTTTTTCCATATTTCACGCCCACGCATCAATTTTTCCAAAGTTTCAACCATGGATAAGGAAGCCCATTCAATACTCTTCCGACGGGAAATACTCGAAATTACACCATATCATGATTTCACGTATTTCTCTGAACGCATAAAAATCACAAATCTAACCATCAATTTTCAAGAACGGATTTCACGCCCACGCATCGTCATATTTCAGTTTTTCACGATGAAATATAAAAATGCTCAATGAGCTCTATCGATCCGTATTATCAGTATTTTCATCACGATGCTGATTCGTGTACTTTTTTAATGATTCATGAGGCACATCTTGCCAAACATCAGTTTTTTCCATATTTCACGCCCACGCATCAATTTTTCCAAAGTTTCAACCATGGATAAGGAAGCCCATTCAATACTCTTCCGACGGGAAATACTCGAAATTACACCATATCACGATTTCACGTATTTCTCTGAACGCATAAAAATCACAAAGTTAACCATCAATTTTCAAGAACGGATTTCACGCCCACGCATCGTCATATTTCAGTTTTTCACGATGAAATATAAAAATGCTCAATGAGCTCTATCGATCGGTATTATTAGAATTTTCATCACGATGCTGATTCATGTACTTTTTTAATGATTCATGAGGCACATCTTGCCAAACATCAGTTTTTTCCATATTTCACGCCCACGCATCAATTTTTCCAAAGTTTCAACCATGGATAAGGAAGCCCATTCAATACTCTTCCGACCGGAAATACTCGAAATTACACCATATCACGATTTCACGTATTTCTCTGAACGCATAAAAATCACAAAGTTAACCATCAATTTTCAAGAACGGATTTCACGCCCACGCATCGTCATATTTCAGTTTTTCACGATGAAATATAAAAATGCTCAATGAGCTCTATCGATCTGTCTGATTCGAATTTCCATCGTGGCGCAGATTGAACGATTTTTTTAACGATCAATCTCGTACCTTTTTCTTAAAATGAGTTTTTTCCATATTTCACGCCCACGCATCGATTTTTTCAAAATTCCAATCATGGATAAGGAAGCCCATTTGATACTCTTTCGATCGGAAATACTCGAAATCACACCATATCATGATTTCACGTATTTCTCTGAACGCATAAAAATCACAAAGTTAACCATCAATTTTCAAGAACGGATTTCACGCCCACGCATCGTCATATTTCAGTTTTTCACGATGAAAAATAAAAATGCTCAATGAGCTCCATCGATCCGTATTATCAGAATTTTCATCCCGACGCTGATCCATGTACTTTTTTAATGATTCATGAGGCACATCTTGCCAAACATCAGTTTTTTCCATATTTCACGCCCACGCATCAATTTTTTCAAAGTTTCAACCATGAAACACTAAAGCCCTTCCAAAGATCTATCGATCAGTCAGACCCAAATTTTCATCGTACAATTATTCCATAGTTTTTTTCTATGGTTTATCGGCTAAGAAAAAAAACCCAATATGCATTTTCCTATTTTTAACGCCCACGCATCGATTTTTTCAAAAATTTCAATACGAAACCTCAAAGCGCAGGCAATTTCCTTTCAATCCGTCTCATCCGTTTTCATGCAAATCGACCCCTTCATGAAAATTTCTTTACATGAAAATTACCGGAGGATTAACTTTATATTATAGTATAGATTTTAGTACCAACAAAACCTAAACCATTTCTAGTTTTTTGAAATCGTCTCCCTGTCAAAAAAACCGCTGGATTTCCAAGTGGATTGGGCTTGGATTCCAGGTGCATTTAACCTATCCTTCCTTAAAAAAGTGATGTGAAGCCTCGCTGCCGATGATTTGATTAGCTAAGACCAAACCATGAGACATGTAGTGTATAGTGTCAATATAGAGACTATAGGTAGAGTACAGACTACAG
Source organism: Aphelinus atriplicis (assembly GCA_020882685.1). Classification (NCBI taxonomy): domain Eukaryota; kingdom Metazoa; phylum Arthropoda; class Insecta; order Hymenoptera; family Aphelinidae; genus Aphelinus; species Aphelinus atriplicis. The sequence continues at coordinate 41,285,310 of CM037074.1, read as the reverse complement.
AGATGTCCCTATAGTATGGTTAGGTTAAGGTAGGAGACATTGGACAAGGATCAAGTGCATCGTACAGGCTCGCTCATGTGCATCCAGGCTAAACTGCAAATTCGAGCTTTTGGATCTACTTTTTGAAAGGACATCAGGAGCTGGATAAAAATGACACGCTCGTGTACGCCAGATATCTAAATGTATATATATACATTTCGAATAAAGGCGCGTGAAGCGCGTTGAAAATGCACTAGTCAATATATAAAGTTCATAGATTCCAGCTTGATTCCACCCGGATTTGACCCAGGTCGATTCTGAAGAAATCCGGGTGGATTCCACTGAAGTCCGCGAGAAATGCAGCGTATCAAACCGGGTGGATTTTGAGATAATCCAGGAAAATTTTGAGAGAAACCAGGTGGATTTTGAGTGAATCCAGGTGTATATTCGGATTCAACCAGCCAAGTCCTGGAAATAGCAACGGTTGCTAGGGCGGTAAACAACGGTTACTGAAAAGCTAATTGGGAAGATTTTGTGTCCTTTGCCGTAGAGAATGATGGAAATGGGTCATAGATTGATCATTTCCAACCTTCGCAATGGTTGCTAGGGAGGTAAACAACGGTTGCTATGGAGCAAATATAACAATTCAGTTTTCTTGTTCATCGAGTGTGTGACGTGGAATTTTACCCGGTAAAATATATATATATTCCGCCAGCTCCCGATTCCCGCACAATAATTATTTAATAGCGCCGCGCGCCAAAAGGGGATTCGCTGACGTCAGTCGTATGGGAGTGTACGACTCGATAGGTTGGGTGGGTGGGGAAAACTCACAAACACAACACCCCTTGATTTATTGTTATCCAATTTATTTCCTACAAGTTACAGGCTAATGTTCCCGCCCTATAAAGATAAACCCCACTACTTCCACACTCGCACATCCATGCACTCGCTTCCACGCTCTCACCTATACGCACTCACACACACCTTCCCGCGCAGCCCAAGGCTGCCCCGTTACTGCGCCAAGAAATCCTCCCTCCCCCCTCCCCGCGCCCTCGGCCCGTCGCACCACCAACGCCGGTGCGCCGCCTCGAGCCGGCCCGCTGCGCGCCGCCCAATTCGGGCTACTCGGCCCTCTCCCCCTTTCGCGAGCGGCCGTTGAGCCGATTCGCGGAACGCCGGGTTGCCGGTTCGTTCCCGCGCGCACGCTGCCGCCGCGCGGCTACGGCCCCGGCCACCGCACTCGTCCAGCTTCTCTCCCCTCTCGCCTCCCGCGGTCCCCCAACCCACGCGCGTCACCGGTCCGCTGCACGCCCCGATGCCCGCACCGCGTCGTCGACCTCCGCCGAGGAAGGTCCACCGCCCGCGTCCAGAATCCACCGGTGCCCCAAACCCGCGCGCACTCGCAACAATGGCCGGCGCCGCGCCGCCGACTCGCGGTCCTCCGCCGATCGCACGCCAACCGCCGACACACGCGCGCCACGAACTCGCCACCGACCGACACCGACTTTTCTGGCTCCCGCAAGTTAGCCCGCCAACTGCCCGCGCGCCCGAGCCCGTCGGCAACCGCGGGACACCGCCGTCAACCACGCCGTCGATGCCTTCACCTGCACGCGCCCAAGTCCGCCGTCGTCGGCGCCGCGCCGGGCCGGTTACCCGCAAGGAGCCGACCTGTCGTAAGACCGCGATCCGCCGCCGATCGCCCGTCGATGCCGCCGCGGAGTCGGGAATTCCCGCTCGCGCCAACAAAGGCCGCTCCCCCCCCCCTCCGCGCCCGTCACGCCTTGCCGCTTCCTCTGGGCACGCGCTCGCCCAACTCGTCACCGCTCGCGCCCCGTTCCCCGTCGCACAGCTACCCGCTGCGCCCCGCACTACACACACACTCGCGATCGCGGCCACGTGGAATAACTTCCACCTACCTTTCGCCGATCCACTCGCCGTCCTTAGCGCCCTGCTGCTGCCTCTCCTCACCTCGCCGACCGCCGCGGTAACGCGAATTTCGGTTCGCGGACGTTGGCTGCTGGGCTGCTGCTTGGCTGCCGCTGCTTCGGGACCCTGGACTCCTCGTCGTCGTCTTCACTTCCTCCGAATCGCGCTGCACCGTGTCTTCTCGTCACTCACGTGTTGCTGTGGCGGAAGCCGGGGCAGAACTGCCGGCCGCCGCGCGCTCGCCCCGCGCCGATCCTCCCCATACGCACGACGTCGCGGCAGCGTGCAAAAATCCCCTAGCCGCGCGGTCCCTAGCTCGCGCGCGCGCTATTCAAACGGGCGCTCGCGCACGGCCTCCGCGCCGGAGTGGCCGTGCGCCCCTTACGCTACGGCTCCGCCCCGCGCCATTCGCTCACTCACTCTCTCTCTCCATCATTCGCGCATTCTCTCTCCTCTTGCTCGCCGCTCGCACCGCCGTACTTCGCACTGCTCGGCCCCGCTCCATCTGCCATCCTCCGCACACGGCCATGAAACAGATAAGGAAGAGTCGTTTAGCCATGAACGATCGACTCTTCCTTGATCTGTGGAGCGGACTCTCGAGTGCGCCCCGACGGTTTCAACCGTCACAAGTGTAACTTAAAATTGATTTTCCAACTTTCGAAGCAACGGTTGCTAAGGATATCAACAGTGGTTGCTATGGGAAATATCTCATCGATTCTCTTCGATTCTCATTGATTCTCATCAACTCTCATAGTCCCAATGAGCACTTATGAAGATTCGTGAGATAACACGTTAGGAACGGTTGCTAGGCAAATAAACAACGGATTTTATTGAAAATTGAACTCGGCCTAGATTTTGCCGCGACTAACCTGTGTGCAAAATTTCCAGGAGATCGGACCATTGCATATTTATTGGAAATAAATAATTTATTCGAAGACACGGGTGGAAAAAGAGGATGGAAAAAAGAGGTGGAGAAAGGGGTGAAAAAAGAGGTGAAAAAGGGGTGAAAAAAGAGGTAGAAAAAAGGGTGGAAAAAAGGGTGGAAAAAAGGGGTGGAATGAGGGATAAAAAAAGGGTGAAAAAAGGGGGTGGAAAAAGAGGTGAAAAAATGGGTGAAAAAATGGGTGGAAAAAGTGGGTGAAAAATGGGGTGGAAAAAGAGGGTGAAAAATGGGATGAAAAAAGGGTGGAAAAAGAGGGTACTAAGGGGGGGCAATCAAGGGGGGCAACTTGGGGGTCAAAATTTCCCACGGCGGCGGCGGCGGTGGTCTGGCTTTTAATATAGAGAGATACGATTTCCCCATTACACATGAGAACACCATATTTCATTTTCAAATCAACACGCCCACTCATCAATTTTTCAAAATTTTTCCCCCGGAAATGCTGCGGAGAGCCGCGACAATATTGTCTGTATCATATTTTCTCCCTTTTTGTAAATATAGTATTATAACTACACATATAAGATTAAGAATGTAGAATAGTAATACTCCCATATCTCTATAGTTATCATTTAACTACTTGAACCTATTAAAAATCGCAATTTAAAAAAAAACGCATAAGAGGCCACATTGGCTTCACTCTTTTGATGCGAAAAAGAGCAATTTGGGTAGGATAAAAAATAGTTTTGGGAAAACTGATGAGATCAATTGAAAGATGAGATGTTTTTACATAAAAAGGAGTAATGACACTTCGAAAGATGAACATTATTTATTCCTGATTTTTTTGGTCCAGTGTGAAAAGTGAAATAAGAAAAGGCCGAAAAAATCAGTAAGTAAAACTTCTAAGTGTTGTAGGAGAGTGGTTTTAAGGGCTAAATGGGCGGGGAAAAACCAACAAATTTTTTTTATTTCCCCTAACATAACCCGAGAGCAACTGATGCTCAGAGAGCACCGGAAATACGAATTCTGACAAACGTGCCAAATTGTGTGCAGTTACTTTATATAAAATAGTATGCTACAGTCCCCAATAAAAATAATAACAATAAGAGAAATAAAACATGAGAAGAATAAACAAATAATATCAATGATAAAATCTACCGAAACGTTCAACAATTACAAGAATAACAGCACGTGACAACCAAATCTCAGATGAGCGGAGCGAGAGTGACAGCGTCCCCGCAGGTAAAAACCCAACACTCGTGGAGCTCGCGGCGGGCTTTGTGCAAGTGTATTGGTGTGTCGATGTGTCCGCGCATGCGCTTGACTGGATCCAAAAATACGGACATGCTCTCCTACCATAGGAGTCCTATGGCTTACCTCCTCTATCTGTAGCACCTCTATGGCTGTAGAGTAAGGGTGCTTTTACAGTGGCGAAACAGCCGAGGAACTGTCGCGTATAACCGGAGCAGTCCGATCACGTGAGGGCTCGTCAAGAGGAATGTTCGGAGCTTCTTCTTGAATGCCTCGGGGATATCGGCATAGAGGTATTACAGAAAATAAGTAATACCTCTATGGATATCGGACAGCCTGATCAGCTGTATAATGGCGGTTGCATATTGATTGTGATTGGTGCTGTGGAGTGAAGGAGTGTTTTTTTCCTGAGATTCAAATGTTCGTTGCTCGCGTCGTCATAGGAATTGATATCACATTTTATTTCATGATCGTACCTACTGTAGAAAAATTAAATAATGTCATGGATACTCTACAAGAAAATAAAAATTTACTCTATGTTCCTGACTTCTTTATTGTATAGTAGATAATTAGTGAAAAATGTAAAATGTTTGAAAATCATAAAATACAACAGAAATTTGAAGATTAATCATGAGTATGTGTTTTCTGATCTCTCGCCCAACCTTCATTTCGAATAAAATCGGTGAATGTAAAGTCCAATCATGCAAAAATTCATAAAAATTTAGTGCTAGCGCAACGTTTCAAAATAAAACTTAAAAATAGAATTCATTCCAATCACGGGGTCCTATTGGATCGTATATATACATGTAAATCTGTTTCAAATCATTAATTTTGGAACGAGTTGAAAGTTTTTCGTTCAAATTATTCCAAAAATGGATTCAAACTTCGTAAAGTTGGATAAGAACTTTTCCACAATCTAAACTTCAACATCAGCAACAAGTCTGTGCCATCAAGTTTCACTTTCGGCGGCTGCAACTCTTGAAGGACGCAGCCCTCCAAGGGAAGTGACTGCCTGCGTGCAGTCAGTCTGTAGTGTGACCTCATCCTAGCCGGAGGCTTTGTCGGCTAGACGTATTCTTTAATAAACGAAGTATTTCGTTATTTCGCGCATTCCTCCTATCAATTCGCCCGTCCCACGTTTCCCTACTGCGAACTTTATGACATATATGTATGTATATATATAACCTAAAAATATCATTCGGAGTGAATGTAGTCACTCCCATCTCTCAACATCGATAACAAATAGCTTCGAGGTAGTTCCCAGCAACCGCCAGGTTCACCTGGGGACAACCTCGTTGCATTATTTATAAATTTACATGCTAGTATCGTTTTTATTTTTGAACACATAGAAATTATCCAAATTCTAATAAGCAGAAGCTCTACCAATCATTCTTTGCTTCTAGCATATTACACATAAATAGTTAATTTTCACATAATTATTTGTGGTTCTGTTACAGATGCAGCAATACTCTTGTGTGGTAATACCTGTCCTCCATTGACATAAAGTTCATCTTTGACAATAACATCCTCTCCTAGTACAGTTGTGTTTTCCATCCTGACCCAGCGGCCTACAACACTCTTCCAGCCAATGATACATCTAGATGAATGATGATTCATTAAATAATATTTCTAAACAAAATTTTAAACTTGAAAATATTAAATTTTACTTGTCAAGCCAAGAGTGTTCTTTCACTATTGCATCTCTCAAAATGGTTGTTCGCTTGACACAGCATCCATCAGCGAGTGTAACACCAGGACCAATTGTGACGTTTGGTCCAATTCTGCAATCTTTCCCAATCTTGGCAGTTGGATCAATTAACACATTCCCGACTACACCAGGTCCATCATACAATTCATCTGGGGATTTTTGTCTGAGAGAATTGAGATACATGCCCATACCTGTAAAAGCATACTTATTTGAGATCATTCTTGTCCAAGTTGAACATAGGGCTCAAAGTCAAAGTCAAAGATCTTGAATTGTTGCAATTATTACTATCTCTGAAATCAATCCTTGAACTTGGATTGTGAAACAAGGAATAATAGTATAATATTACTAAACATTAGTAAAACTATTACATCAAAGATAATTATATTAATTATAATAGTTGTTCAACGTACTACCAGTAGAGCTAGAGACATTAACATGTAATAAAAATTCGACATGAAGATAAAAGGATGGATTAAATCATATTGATATCATACTAAGTATTTTATAGTATATTATGCACCCGAGCGAGGTTAGGCGATTCTCGCTGCGCTCGGATCGCAAACGTTTTTCGTGCCGAAATAGCCTAGATGAGCTAGGTGCATATACTATTTTTCGTATCCCGCGGTAGAAAAGTGCCATTCTTTGCAAACGCCAGAACGCAAAGTAGGCACTTCACTGCCGCTGGGACGAAAAATAATGTTAAAACTGATTGAATATATATTGTTATTTGATGATAAAGTGATAGAGAAAATAAAATGAGCATGCTACTAGCTGAGAGTTAAAGTTATAGAGGAAACATTGAGTTTTGCTTTGTACTAGAACTAGGTACAGATAATAGATTTATCTTTGTAAGATTATGTCAAGTAAATTCTCTGGTTTCTGAGAGAGTTAATACATTTTTAATAAAATGAAGCAGGTTAGATGCATCTACTGTTGATTTTATAATCATTATTGTATACCTATAAGAAAATCTTTGGGTTGACCGACATCCATCCAATATCCCAAATATTCCATTGCGTATAATTGACCTTCTTTAGCCATACTTGGAAAAACTTCTTTTTCGATGCTCATAGGTCGTAATTCTATTCTCTTTAATACACTTGGATTGAAAATGTACATACCTTAAATTATCATTAAAATTAGATCTAAATATTTATTGAGTGTGGAAAATCAGTGTTAATAATTTAAAATCTAATATGATTAACTCAAATTTGATGATGTTTGCAAGTGGCAATGGACAATGTATGGAAACAATCTTCTACATATGATTGACAAAATTTATTCATGATTTCAAATTAATCATATCAATACTCCTTGTAAAGACTAGCAGATTTATCAGCTTCCTCATGCTTCCGAGCTCATCAAGGTTATGGAAAATCATGTCAGAAGTCATGCAAAACTAATAAATATTATCTGGTTAGTCAGTAACTTTCAAATGATTGTAAAAATAAGATTCGAGGGCTCAATCCCTGAGCATTAGTGTTGTATGGATAGTTCTTGTAATATGGAAATGAGAGTTCCAAGAGTTCAGTTTATGGATTTGACAACTTGTTCAGCTGTTTTCCATTAGAGAAGTTATCAAATGAAAATTTATATTAAGAATCACTAAAAAAAAGTTATGTGAAATTTCACATGAAAAATTGTCCTAATCCCTATGATTTTCCATATGACTGCTTTTGACTGGAATGATAGAGGATATTGATATATCTATATGAAAACAGTTTTCATAAATATGATAAATTCAAGAGCATTTTATATTAAAGAATTCACCTGCATTAATTTTATTGGAAACAAATTCAACAGGTTTTTCAATGAAGCTGTTAATTTGACCGTCATCATCACATACAACCACTCCATATTTAGATGGTTCTTCAACTTTGGTAACCACAATTGTTCCTTCTTTTCCATGACTTTTATGGAATTGTAAAAGTTTCTTGAAAGGAAAATCACATATAATATCAGAATTAAGTACAAAAAAAGGACTATCATCTAAAGACAATTTTTCTCTTGCAAGGGCAAGAGGTCCAGCTGTTCCAAGGGGTTGTGACTCGTGGGAAAAGAAGAGAGTAACTCCTAATTTCTGTGCTTTTTCACAGAGCTCTTTTTCCATTTCTTCTGCTCTATATGATACAGCTAGAACTACTTCTGTTACATTTATTTGCACCTGTATATAATGAAGTTATGTATAAATTGAAGAACAAATTTATAAATTTTGGACTGTCAATTGAAGCACTTACCAATGCTTCAATTTGATGGAATAACATAGGTTTATTTGCAAATTCAACTAATGGTTTAGGCCGACTGAGAGTCAGTGGTCGTAATCTCGTTCCATAACCACCCACAAGAATAAGAGCACGCATGGCATTAGGTTTTCTTCTTTTTTCATACATCAAATCATGCACCTATTAATGGAAAGAATTTTGAACATCTATAAAAATTGTACAAGGTGCCTTAGAGAAAATTCATATGCCACTTAATGGGAACTAAGAGTGATGAGAGAAATTGCTCATTATCTATTAGCCCAAGTATTAACTTGAATAAACTGTCCTGAATTTTTGATGATGTGTCTAAAATACGCATCGTTGATAACAAACAAATTCAGAACAACTCAGCCCTGAAAGAGCAATGGTTTGATGGTTCTTAGGATTGTTTTGACCCGATACATCATATTTGTGCTGAACATGGGAAACACAAATCGATAATATAATTACAGAAAAATCAATTCTACCATTTCCGAAAATTCGATGGTTATCAACGATACTAAATTCAAGTATATGTTTGATGAGTTTATGATGATGGGCTCTTCCAGCAGAATTTGAAATAATTACAATAATGGTTTGACAATATTATTTTTACATATCTATAATAAGAATAATTTCATATCAATAGGAGAAATAGAATGTAAAATAAACTAAATGATAGTTACTGACATTACTAGTACAAAGCAAAAGTAATTCAATTACTGGATAGAACATTTTAATACAATGGCTTAACGTACGTAAATGTTGACAAAAAGTCAGGACAATTAATAGCAACTACAATCTACTGAAATTAAGAGAAGTTGCCACGTCATTCCCACATATAATCTGTGCACGTTAGAGCCAAGCAAACGTAAATCACAATCGTGATCACAATATGTCTATCACGATGAGCACGGAGTAAGAAACAGACTTTTTTTTTTACTTCCAGGGGTTATCCGAGACACAGACTCGGTATATATGAGGACGAAGCACAAGCCGCCGTTGAAAGAGTGGTTGCCGCCACATCCAGAAGTGGTGGGGCGCGTGGCCCCGTGGGGCGTTAATGGTCGAGTTTCCAAGTCCCGCTTGAGACTGCTGTCGTCGTTGCTCAAAGTTATAACAAAGAAGATAGACCCGGATAGAAGAACAGAGTCCCATGCTAAAGTGTTACCTGCTGTCGTTAGTTCGCCACCCCTACAATGTGGCGCGGCGGTCGAATTCTAGTTCCATTCTAGTGAGTGAGCTCAGAACTGGGGGTGATGCATGGGGTGATGCAGACATACACAGCTGTGCGTACTGCATTACCATCGACGATTTAACGCTCACATTAAATGATTAAATCTTATTTCCTCCTAGTCGATACTCCTGTTGAATAATTTAAACCAAAGATTTTTTTTCAAACATACAATATTTTCAATTCAAATATTGGTATACAGTTTAAATACAACTTATATGCAATACGTATCCAAGAAACATGTTTAGTCTGCTGGCAACGTTCCTGCTTCGCGATCGCAGTGTCCCCCGATTGGAAATTTTGATCGGGCTGCCTGGCCAGATCGCGTGGCCCAGGCCAGGCTGCCTGATCAGGGCGCAGCATGGCAGGGGACGGCGCTTTAGCAAGGGCGCCGCGTGGGCCTGACTTGCTAAAAAATAAGTATGGCATATATCTGGCATAGTGAACTAATGCCAGAGTTATTCCAGACTTAAGTATTGTTCGTTCAGAAAATCTCTCATAGAAAGTCTAGCCTAAAAAATCAATTAATTATTTCTGTGATTACAATTTTATATTGTATTTTAACTTGGAGTACCTGACCCTTGACCCGAACGATGTCCAGGTAGTCAGGGTACCCGATGACGGTGTTCCAAGGGTGCGCTACTGGTATTTTTGGTTGGAGTACCTGACCCCAGACTCGAATGATGTCCAGGTAGTCAGGGTACCCGATGACGGTGTTCCAACGGTGCGCTCCTGGTATTTTTCGTTGGAGGACCTGACCCTTGACGACCCGAACGATGTCCAGGTAGTCAGGGTACCCGATGACGGTGTTCCAACGGTGCGCTCCTGGTATTTTTGGTTGGAGTGCCTGACCCTTGTCCCGAACGATGTCCAGGTAGTCAGGGTACCCGATGACGGTGTTCCAAGGGTGCGCTCCTGGTATTTTTGGTTGGAGTACCTGACCCTAGACTCGAACGATGTCCAGGTAGTCAGGGTACCCGATGACGGTGTTCCAAGGGTGCGCTACTGGTATTTTTGGTTGGAGTACCTGACCCCAGACTCGAATGATGTCCAGGTAGTCAGGGTACCCGATGACGGTGTTCCAACGGTGCGCTCCTGGTATTTTTCGTTGGAGGACCTGACCCTTGACGACCCGAACGATGTCCAGGTAGTCAGGGTACCCGATGACGGTGTTCCAACGGTGCGCTCCTGGTATTTTTCGTTGGAGGACCTGACCCTTGACGACCCGAACGATGTCCAGGTAGTCAGGGTACCCGATGACGGTGTTCCAACGGTGCGCTCCTGGTATTTTTGGTTGGAGTGCCTGACCCTTGTCCCGAACGATGTCCAGGTAGTCAGGGTACCCGATGACGGTGTTCCAAGGGTGCGCTCCTGGTATTTTTTGGTTGGAGTACCTGACCCTAGACTCGAACGATGTCCAGGTAGTCAGGGTACCCGATGACGGTGTTCCAAGGGTGCGCTACTGGTATTTTTGGTTGGAGTACCTGACCCCAGACTCGAATGATGTCCAGGTAGTCAGGGTACCCGATGACGGTGTTCCAACGGTGCGCTCCTGGTATTTTTCGTTGGAGGACCTGACCCTTGACGACCCGAACGATGTCCAGGTAGTCAGGGTACCCGATGACGGTGTTCCAACGGTGCGCTCCTGGTATTTTTCGTTGGAGGACCTGACCCTTGACGACCCGAACGATGTCCAGGTAGTCAGGGTACCCGATGACGGTGTTCCAAGGGTGCGCTCCTGGTATTTTTGGGGTACCCTGACTACCTGGACATCGTTCGGGACAAGGGTCAGGCACTCCAACCAAAAATACCAGGAGCGCACCCTTGGAACGCCGTCATCGGGTACCCTGACTACCTAAACATCGTTCGAGTCTAGGGTCAGGTACTCCAACCAAAAATACCAGGAGCGCACCCTTGGAACACCGTCATCGGGTACCTTGACTACCTGGACATCGTTCGGGTCCAGGGTCAGCTGCTTCAAGCTAAAATTCCAGTAGCGTACCCTTGGAACACCGACATCAGATACCCTGACTACCTGGACATCGTTCGGGTCTAGGGTTAGGTACTCCAACCAAAAATACCAGGAGCGCACCCTTGGAACGCCGTCATCGGGTACCCTGACTACCTAAACATCGTTCGGGTCCAGGGCCCGCTACTCCAACCAAAAATACCTGGGGCGCACCGTTGGAACACCGTCATCGGGTACCCTGACTACCTGGACATCGTTCGGGACAAGGGTCAGGTACTCCAAGTTAAAATACAATACAAAATTGTAATCACAGGAATAATTAATTGATTGTGTTCGGGATAGAAAATACTCTACAACTGATGCAGGCAATGATGAACAGCTGACACATATAAACTCGCGCCGCTCGGCTCGCCATGCTCTTGCCAAGTCTGGCCCAGATCACAGCGCCGTCCCCTGCCATGCTGTGCCCATATCAGGCTGATCAGGCACCCTGCCCGGGCCCAAGTTTGCGCCTGATTTCAATTTCCACTCGGGCCCAGGTTCGCGCCTGCTAGCGGGATTTTTTTTTTTTCAATTTTATCACCTTTCAAGTATAAATATGGTTTATTGAATTCTAAAATATCAAACAACTTTTTTCAATTATATCTTTGCATGAAACCCTGCCCATTTCTGTCCCAATATTACATAAAAATATAACAAAATTAAACATATCAATATGCTTTCTACTTTTTGCTGAATTCAGTCATAAATTAAAACAAATATCGTAACTGCTCGAAAGTTTATGAATCTAACTGGATGAACATTTAAAGAACATCACAGTTAGATTACAATAAATAAAAATGATGAAAACATTTAAGGGGTAATATACCTTTATGACATTTTTTTCCAATTTTTTTTATTGGCTTAAACACTCCATAAACTACCTAAGAATGATATAAAAAGTCGATCAAGTGGGGGAAGAAGTTCTAAGTGCCTCAAAAAATTGATTCTCTGAACAGAGTCGTACAGTACTAGTACAGTACTCAAAACTTTGAACGCGTTTATCTCGAAACCGTCTTTTTTGACATTAGCCTACCGATAGCGTCGTCAATTTTCAACCGATTTACTTCAAATTTTAACTGTAGCCTGGAAACATGATTTTTAAGTGAACATCGTACGATTTTTTCGATATTTTGATTTTTACCGATTTTATGGCCGATTCTCGATCAATTTTTTTGCGAAAAAAAAAAATTCAAATTGACGGCATTTGGCCCCAAATTCGAATTTCAAAAAAATGGCCCGACGTTCACTGAGTTCGGTATTGAGTTCGACGTACTGCATGTTCGGTATGAATGATCTTGTTGGTCATGTCATCTTGCTCGTTTGCAGAAGCAAGTATACCAAATTGAAAAAAAAATCAAGTAATATTTTTAAATTTAATAAAATATGTTTAACCTTGAAAGAAGTATGAAATCGAAAAAAAAAAAATTTCCGCGGGTAGGCGCGAACCTGGGATCATGCACCCGCAAAGCAGGAACGTTGCCAGCAGACCAAACATATTTCTTGGATACGTAGTGCATAAAAGTTGTATTTAAACTGCTTACCAATGTTTGAATTGAAAATCTTGCATACTCGAGAAAAAATCTTTGGTTCAAATTATTTAACAAGATTATCAACCAGGAAGCAATAGGCTTCAATTATTTAATGTGAGCCGCCGTGAGCGTTAAATCGTCGATGGTAATGCAGTACGCACAGCTGTGTATAGTCTGCATCACCCCATGCATCACCCCAGCTCTGAGCTCACTAGAATGGAACTAGAATTCGACCGCCGCGCCACATTGTAGGGGTGGCGAACTAACGACAGCAGGTGACACTTTAGCATGGGACTCTGTTCTTCTATCCGGGTCTATCTTCTTTGGTTATAATCAGGTAAATCAGGGAGGCTATAGTAAAGGAGGTTCCACTCCATGTATAAGAAATCTCCACGATTGAGGGACCAAAGTTGAATATCATGGGGGCGCTGGAGTAGCGGACGTTTGAAATTTTCCAAAGTAATATAGTATATGCGGTCGCTCGAGGCTCGGGCAGCAGCCAGCACGACTCGCGAGTGCCAGGTAAGGCGCAGGCGTTTACTCACCAAACGTGCGCGTGGCTGCGACGCTGTGTTAATTTTTTCCACATAGATTTGAGGGGGCTGTGGAAGAGTATTTATACCTGTCTCTAGTCCCAAGGGCCAAGGAGCAACCCCTGCTGCGCCGAGCACAAGACCTCATTTTATTGCTTGCAGCGCATCAAAATCAAAAAAGTGCTAAAACACTCACATATCAATTTTATAGATTGATCGATCAATGACCATTTTTCATCATCAAAACGTTCTTTGAACGACAAAAATCCGACAATATCTTCTTTTTTATTGTTTTGAACACCAACTTCCCACTTCTCGCACTAGTGAAGGTTTACCATTGTTAATCGGCCAATACAAGATGAGAAAAATAGCTGACTTGATCATTATATTATTACTGATGGAAACTTGAACCTTTGTTTCAAATTTCAATGGGGGAGTTATGAAGCAAAAATATATGAAGAGTGGAAAATTTTTGTATCTCGAATTTTGGATTCTGCTCGATCAGAGTCGATGAATTTCAATTTACATTAAATATAGAGAAATGATTTCATAGCAATTTGATTACCCCTGAATACACGGATCTTTGCATAGTTATTCGATGTTCAATCGTGATTTTTTTAGCAATTATCAACTGAAAATGTATGAAAAACGGCCAATTTTCGTACCTCGAATTCCCGATTCAGCTCGATCAAACTCGCTGAAATTCGATTCTCATTGATATGGAGAGACGTTCTTTTTGCAATCTCATTACCATTGAATCATCGGATCTTTACATCGTTTTCCGATGTTCAATCGTGATTTTTTTGAGCATGTATCAACTGAAAATGTATGAGAAACGGCAAATCTTCGAACCTCGAATCCCGATTCAGCTCGAAAAAACTCGCTTAAATTAAATTCTCATTAATATTGAAAAATGATTTTATAGCAATTTGATTATCACTGAATACACGGATCTTTGCATAGTTTTTCGTTGTTCAATCGTAATTCTTTGAGCAATTATCAACTGAAAATGTATGAAAAACGACCAATCTTCGAACCTCGAATTCCCGATTCAACTCGATCAAACTCGCTAAATTCTTAGCCTTTACAGTCTCTGTAGATATATGGTCACCATGAACCATTGTCGGTGCCCGGTAGAGATTTATTGCACATATTGGGCCAGTTGGTTGATGCGGTTAGTGGAAAGTGGGTGGGCAATCTCAAATTTTATTGAGGACCAGCACCTTGTCCACGCTTCTTACCTTGTACATGCTTCTCTTCTCCACACCTATACAATTTGGAACTAAACTGCTATATGACATGAAAAACGTAAATAATGACCAAGAGATTGTTAGATTCGATGAGACCGATTTCAAATTAATTTCATTATTAAGCCTTAGTTTGAGGCAGGTAAATTGTAATTGTAGTGCATATGAGCTGTAGTAAATCTTTACTTATGTGACAAGTGTAAAGTTGGCGGTTCAACATGATCGAAAGAGCAAATATTGTCGGATTTTTACCGTTCAAAGTACGTTCTAATGAGGAAGAATTGTCGTGAATTGATCAATCTAAAGAATTGAGTCATCTGTATTTTAGCACTTTTCGATTACAATGTGCTGAAAGCAATAAAAAAAGGTCTGGGGCTCGGCGCAGCGAGGGTTGTCCCTCGGCTCTCGAAACTGGCGAGAGGTAAAGTCCCTTCCACATTCACCCCATCTAAAGTCTATACGAAAAAAATTAACACGGCCGGGAGTTATGTCCGTTTCAAACGCTGCTCCTGGCATCCGCGCCGGTCGAACGACGAACAGCCAGCATGTACTATTGCTCTTTTCAAACGTCCGATGCCACAGCGCCACCATGATTTTCATTTCGGTACTATTCTCTTGCTCCCGAATTTTGGAGAATTTCTCCCATTTAAACTGCTCGGATTGGGACCTCCTTCACTAGAGCCTCCCTGGTTATAATAATCATCGCGGGCAGGTTCAAACTTGTGAAATGATTACGAGTACTATCAAGATTGTAGTCAAAGGTATCGATCCAAAAGAGTCTAGCAATAATGGAGAATTTTTAAAATGATCAAATCTGCGGGTACCTATTATTTGTAGGCGGAATATACTGTGATATATTTGAAGAGGTTATGAGACATTGTTTTTTTTTTATAACTTTGAGAGCTTTCAATTTCTACCACCAGATGACGACTACTTTGCTTGGAGACTCGAATTACAGATAGAGGAGGCAAGCCAGTAGCCACCCGTAAACGTGTCCGAACTCCGAGATTTTGGATCCAGCGACCAGCCCCCACCCTTACCTCCCTGGCCCGAACGCATGCGCGAGCACATCACAGCCACAACACTTCGTTAGCTCGAAACGCTGACGCTGCGCAGAGTATACTGCATCTTCAACATTCTTAATAATCTTATTAAATATTACTATGTATTTCAATTCACTAATCGAATGGCAAAATAAGCCAATGAATATGATACAACTCTTAATTTATAACTAACCTAAAAAAAGTAAGAATATCCCTGTAGAATCGTGTTACGTCCGCCGCGCGGCGTAGCGGTTAATTTTGAATGGAATTCTACCGGGTTCAGATACCGAGCGCGTTTCCCGATTTGGCGTGAGCCAGGATGGGGCGATGACTTTTCGGTCAGAAAACACGTGCAAGAGAGCGGAGCAGTGCAAAGGGAGTAGCAGAACTTATAATAGCGGCCGGGACAATGGGAAGGGTACTTACCTGGCAGACTATCATGCTGGTAGCTGGTGGTTGGGCGGCGGCTCTCGCTGTCGCAGGTACGGTCGCAGCGGGCGGTCAGTTTCTCTTGCCGCGGCGCGGATTTTTTGAATTAGCGAATCGTCAGGAATTTGGGTTCTTGAGTAAAAATGTCGAAATCTTCTTTACGATATTTTATTTCAAACCACTTAATAGATGATACAATGTGCTATGAGCTTAGAATCAACGGCGCGATTTTTACAACACAATTCGACTACGCGAGGAGCAGAGGTTCGGGCTCAAATCATGCCCTCTCGGTGTAACAAGCGCTTTTTATAGAGGAAACTGGCCTGGGTTTTTGGGAGGGATGTATGGAGAGGTGAGGCAATGAATCTAGTAGATAAATGAGTCTATTTGACAGGAAGATTACAGGCGCTTCTGTTTGCACGGTTGCGACGAGTGTCGGAACGCGTACATTTTGGCTCCCGAATTACCTAAGATGGTCATACGCAGCTCTTTTCCTGGAATCTTCGTGCCCCAAATCCATAATTGCTGTTAGTCCGGATGCTCGCTTCTGGCAGGGAGAAAAAGCGGTATCAAAGAGCCGCTGCCTCGGCGCCTGTTGATTTTTCCGCTTCAATGCACTGCAGCCTTATTAGCATTAACAGCGGGGGTCGGGCTCAGCGCTCTCGCTAGTTCTGCCAGGCCGAAATACATGGGGCAATGCCCGTTTTCTTGTTTGTTTTTGGACTGCACGGACTGGCCCTTTCTCTCTGGACGGCGGGCTCTCCTGGAGTAAGCTATAGCGTAGGGTCTTAGGCAGCTGGCAAATGCACGCCCGCTCCCGTAGCGTAAGCGTGCTCCGAGGACGGTCCTGAAAACCTTTGAAAGATGCATGTTGCGTCATGACCTACTTTCTGCCGTGCGCGCGGGGCTGGCTGCTTGTACTGGCCCTCTGTATCTAAACGTGCTGCACCTTCTCCTGGACCGCAAGGGCTGCCCTTTGCTGTCTGGGCCGTGGGCTTCCGGTATTTTGTTTATTAGGTCCTTGGGCAGGTGGCAAATGCAGCCCCCCCCTGTGGCGCAAGCGGATCGGCCTTTCGAACAGGGCGCTATTATTACAACGGGCCAATGGGCTGGTGTTAATACCCGAAGCCCATGGCTCGTGCGCATACGGCGATGTACGTGCAGAATACGCACGTGACAATCGATATTAATAATATATATTATTTTTATTGCTTATGATACTCAATTCTCATGAATTGGCTAATTGTAATTGACAATAAGTGATTATATTATGTTAGGATTTGAATAATACTATGAAAATACACTCAGTCGGAAGCAAAAGAAGCAAAAGAATACTTTTTCAATGTTGAAAAAGACAAGGTTCCATTTTCAATAAAATTAACCCATTTCGGCCCAGAATGCCACTCGAAGCATGTCGCTCTTCGGTACCTCAGAACTTTTCTTATTCGCGACAGAAAAATTTTTCAAGGACATATTTCGGAAGGTAAAGACTTGCCCTTTCCGATGGTGTCAATCAAATTTCTCTAAAAGATTATTAAATGGGCAAAAATACAGTATTTTTCACAAAAAAACACGATTTCCTCGAAATAGCTTTTTTTTTTAAATCGAATTTTCAAGGGGTTTTGGGTCTGCCATGGACCTGGAACCTCAGTAATCGGCGGAGTAAATACCTAAACTTAAAGGATGCATTGTTTAAATATCGATTTTTGTCCCCTGTGCAACCAAAATGGCACCTCAACTGCAAAATTTTTGCAAAAAACTTCAAGGCCTGTTTATACGAAGATGACGCACTTTTCGAAAAATTGCCAGAAATGAAGAGTTCTAAAAATCACTCAAAAAATACGTCGAAATTTTTTCAGATTTTTTTGAGCGATTTTTTTTTTAATTTTGCACTTGTCAATTTTTGCAAAATTCAAAACATCGCGAAAAAAAACTGAAAATATTCCAGTGTATTCTTTGAGTTATTTGAAGAATTTTTTATTCTTGATGATTTTCCGTAAAAATGCAATGTTTTCGAGACATACCGCGTTAATGATCTAATTAATATCCTTTTATGAAAGAGTTCAAGGCCTGTTTATATGAAGATGACACACTTTTTTGAGAAATTATCAAGAATATGAAGTTTTTCAAATCACCCAAAGAATACGCTGGAATTTTTTCAGATTTTTTTGAGCGATTTCTTGAATTTTGCAAAAATTGACAAGTGCGAAATTGAAAAAAACGCTCAAAAAATCTGAAAAAATTCCAACGTATTCTTTGAGTGATTTTAAGAACTTTTCATCTCTGTTAATTTTTCGAATAGTGCGTCATCTACGTTTTGGTTGCACAGAGGAGAAAAATCGATATTTAAACAATGCATCCTTTAAGTTTAGACATTCACTCCACCGGTTATTGAGGTTCCATGTCCATGGCAGACCCAAAACCCCTTGAAAATTTGATTTAAAAAAAAAGCTGTTTCGAGGAAATCGTGTTTTTTTGTAAAAATACTGCATTTTTGCCTATTAAACAATGTTTTAGAGAAATTTGATTGACACCATCGGAAAGGGCAAATCTTTACCTTTCAAAAAATGTCCTTGATGAAAACCCCCAATAAAGAGAAAGTACAAGGCCCAGCAGCAGGCCCATCGGAACGGGCATGCCGGGAAAAAACCCGACAGGATTAGGAGTCGCGCCAGGAAAAGGTGTTTTAGGGCGCGCACTCATAAACTAACGGTTCAAACAGGGAAACGATCACAAAAAGGACCGAACTGCGCGCAATCACGCAGGGCCCGGGCAATTTAGGAAAGGCCCAAGACCGGGATTAACGGAAGAGAAAGCGAGGCTCAGGACACCGCGGCGCGCGCAATTAGGGACGCGCCCACGCGAGGCGCGGGAAACAGGGGCGGGCCGAATAATGGTAAGTACACTTACCATTATTCGGAGCAGTATTCATCTTGTGGAAACACCCGCTCACCCATTCTACTCCACTATTAATGTGCGCTTTGCGTTTAATTTGACGGTGCAAGCCCGGATTTTGGAGTCACTCACTAGTCCCACAGCAACCTCGGAGCCTCGCCATCAGAGAAAAGCGGCCCAGAAGATGGAGCAGTGCGACCCGGAGCGACGAGTTTGGAGCCCGAGCCGGGATGAACTTGGACCAGATCGCTGTCAAGCGCATTCAACCTTCGCGCCAAACTACGCGCTCTGTGTGAACTCGGCTTTGGGGTTAACCATTTCACAACAAAGAATTGACAAGCGCATTCAACGTCGCGCCAGACTATGCGCACTGTATGAACCGGGCTTTGGGGCTAGCCAGTTCATAACAGAGATTTTGGTGTCAGAAGTGGCCCGTTGAACGTCGTGTTTTCAATATACTGAAAAATTCAGTGGTGAATCAAGTGAGTAAGTGTCAAAAAAAGAGTGCAACAGAAAGGACAGTTGGCAGCTTTCGAAAAATACAAGCGGAATTCATGCAGTGGGCACCCAGCCCAGCCTGACAACACAAAGAGCCGCCCAGACCAGCTTAAGGCGCAACAAGTCGCCGATCTAGCAGTTCGACCCGAGCAATTACCCCAGCCCAGCCATCTAGTCCAGCAAACAGCCACCGAACAAGAAATCAGCGGAGCAGAGCCATCGAGTGGAGCAACGTTTTCAACGAACATTAAGTTGTAGAATTTGAGTAAAGTTGTATAAATAACTGTAAGGATAGTCTAGTGTGACATAAGAAAAGAACAGCTCGGGAATAGAATCAGTAATAAGTTTGATTTATTAATTTTTTTTCTTTCTAAAATTGATTAGTGTGTAGTATAGTGCATTATAGGCGATAGATTGTACGGAAAGAGACGCGTGGCAAGGATGAATGAGAGCGAGCCGCACGCAAATACTCGTTTTAGTAGTTCAGTATTTTCTACAATTCTTTAAAGGTAAAAATATTCTTTCTCTCGAGATAAGTTATATTTATATAAGATGGTATCAACTCGGAAATCGTCGAAAACGGTCACCCCCGCCACCTTAATCGTGGGCGGACAAATCGGAGAAGCGGCCGGGGCAATCGCTCCTACCGCACCGGCTGGAATGGCCGCTCCTACCGCGTCGGCTGGGGTAGTCACGCCTGCCGCGTCGGCTGGGATAGTCGCGCCTACAGTGTTATCTGGAATAGAGAATATGGCTCATCAGAATAGCGGATTTGCATATAGTAAGAACGTAGGAAGCTTCACCCAGCATGCTTGACATGGCGCCAGCATTAGTCAGTAAAATGATCTCTGAATTAGACGGGCAGAATATCACTGTGCAGCGCTTCATTGAACAATGTAAGCAGGCTCAGCGATATGTGAAGCCGGTCGAAAGAGATTATTTTATGGACGTGGTTTTGTCGAAATTAACGAAAGGGGCGGGCGCGCGCGTACAAGTTAAAGGGTATAGCACCCTCGAGCAATTATACGCTCATCTAAAATACATTTACGCGGCGTCATCTACGATACCGCGGATATAAGCAAAAATTGCAAGCCTCAAGCAAGAAAAAGGCAGAACCGTGCGCGATAACGCCAAACGTACGTGCATCTGATATCGGAGGCAGAGGAGGCGATAGCGGAAAAATGCTACCACCACGGAAAAAGCCGCGATCGCGATGGAAGGTATAAAGGCGGTCGACAATTTCTTGCACGATTTGGTTAAATCAGGACAAGTTCAACGATTCGGAGGAAGCAATTATCCAGTGCGCGATGGTGGCCGAAAAGAAAATGCAAAGGAGGCAGGAAAAACGCAAAGGTGAACCGGCTGGAAACGAGAGCCAGCGGAGAAAGAACACGAGGTTCACCCGGTGCCGCGATGGCCGAAGCGCGAGACTCGAGTGAGGGACGAAAACCTATTATCTGTTACGCATGTAAGAAACCAGGACATTATGCGCGTAATTGCCCGGACAGATTAGCCAGCAGCGGCGACGCACAGAAACAGCCATTTTTGTACTTCAGATGTAATAAACCGAGACATATAGTACGGGAATGCTGAAACAAAATAGTATGAAATGATCAGGGAAATCGGAAACGCAATGACAACGGCAAGCGTAGACACGCAGGACCGCGCGCGAACGAGAATGAATCAAACGCAGCCCCAGACCAAATGTATAAGAATGTCCTGACGCACCACAGCTCAACGAGTGAGGTAGACTCAGTCCAGGCGAGCGATAATTTAAACTAGACATAGACTTGACTGAGCGCACAGACGAGTCTTGGGAGGTACCACATGCGCGAGCGCATATCGGTCGTGCTGAGCTCCGGGGTCATGCCGAAAGCGCCTATCGTGGAATTAGACAGCGACGTAGGTCAAGCCACATTTTTAATGGACACCGGATCGGATTTAAATTTATTAAAGAATCGAGTAGTCAGGGATCCGAAGACGATAAGTACAAGTAAAATTTCTCATTTAGCCGGCATCGGGCCTAGATTGGTAGAAACCAAAGGCTTTGTCGAAATTAAATTATCAGGAATGACCGTGCGCATGAACATAGTACCTGACAAATTTCCTATTCCTCACGACGGAATATTGGGGGTAGAGTTTTGTAAGATTCAGAGAGCCGATGTATAATTCGCGGACAGGCAATCAAAAATAAACAATTTTCCTAGAAATATTCCATTCATCGAGCATACCGGTCTTACACTATGCGCACGGGCCAAGAGTTTAATAAAAAACAAACTTAATATTAAGCATAAACGGTGCGGTTATATCTCGAGGATTGACATGGGCCCGGGAGTATACGCGGGAGAGTGTATCGTGATAAACAGGGGAGGGTACGCGTACATATCTACATCTACATTATATTACAATTAATCCATTAGATATTCCCGAGCCGGGGCGTTCCTTTACAGGAACGTTCTTCGGGGCACGCTTATGCTACGGGAGCGGAGATGTATTACTTGCCTGCCCAGGGCCCTACATAAAGTGACCCCAGAAGCCTGCAGTCCGGAGAGCAAGGGGCAGCCCGTGCGGTCCAGTTGAAAAAGGCAAAAAGGCATTGGGCTGTGTGTTTCAACACGGACAGAGCCAGTGAGAGCGCCAAGCTCGACCCCCGCTGAAAATGCTAATAAGCCTCGAAGCATTGGAGCGGAAGAATCAACAGGCGCCGCGGCAGCAGGGCCTTTGATAACATTTTTTCCCAACCAGAAGCGAGCATCTGGACCAACAAAATTTATGCATTTGGTGCAAGAAAATTCCAAGAAACAAGCTGCCTATGACTATTTAAGATAATTCGAGAGTCGAAATGTTCGCGTTCTGACGCTCGTTACAGCCGTGTAAACAGTAGCACCCATACTTTTCTTGTCAAATGGAGCCGATAATTTAGTAGATTCATTGCCTCACTTCTCCTATCTTCTCTCCCAAAAACCCCTGCGAGTTCCTGTATAAAAAGCGCCAGCAACAGCGAGAGGGCATAATTAGAGCCCGATCCTAGTACAAATAACTTCCATACAAAAACCGCTGCCAAGTGCCTCAGCAGTATGCTTTCTCAAAGTATTGCAATTGAACCTCAACTTGCATTAATCACCACTCTTTGAGAAAGCAAAATGAACCTCTAACTCATTTCCTCCACTCTATAGTAACGGTTGCTATGGTAAATATCCGAGCTTCGGTGTTCTTACTTCTTAGTCGTCAACAGTTTCGAAAATGGACCTCTAACTGACTTTTCCCACTCCATAGTAACGGTTGCTAAGGACGTAAACAATGGTTGCTATGGTAAATGTCGGAGCTTCGATGTTCTTACTTCTTAGTCACCAATAGTTGCAAAAATGGACTTCAAACTGACTTTTCCCACTCCATAGTAACGGTTGCTAAGGACGTAAACAACGGCTGCTATGGTAAATGTCGGAGCTTCGACGTTATTACTTCTTAGTCATCAATAGTTCCGAAAATGGACCTCCAACTGACTTTTCACACTCCATAGTAACGGTTGCTAAGGACGTAAACAACGGTTGCTATGGTAAATGTCGGAGCTTCGATGTTCTTACTTCTTAGTCATCAACAGTTCCAAAAATGAACCTCCAACTGACTTTTCCCATTCCCTAGTTACGGTTGCAAGCGATATAAACACCGGTTGCTAGAGACATCAACAATGGTTTATACGGGAAAGGTCTCTTTGATTGTTATAGAATCCCATAAATATACAAACCCAAATGATCATTTATCATGAATTATATGGGAACTTATCGAAAACACGCTAGCAACGGTTGCCATGGAATCAAACAACGGATGTTGCTGAAGACCGAACTCGGTTCACATCTGCCGGTGACCGACCTGTGTGCAAAATTTCAGGACGATCGGACCATTCCTTCGAAAATTAACGTACGACAAAAAAAAAGTCAGTCTGAAGCTGAATTTTGTATCTCCATAGCAACGGTTGCTAGGAGAATAAACAATGGTTGTTCCAAAATGAATGTCTTATCGATTCTCATCGATCGTCGAAAGAATTGGAGACCCATCGTGCATTGATGATGATTTTTGGAGCTTTTATCAAAAACACGTTAGCAACGGTTGCTAGAGAAATAAACAACGGAATTGGCTGAAAATTGAACTCGACCGAGATTTTGCGGC
Source organism: Aphelinus atriplicis (assembly GCA_020882685.1). NCBI lineage: Eukaryota > Metazoa > Arthropoda > Insecta > Hymenoptera > Aphelinidae > Aphelinus > Aphelinus atriplicis. The sequence goes on along the minus strand of CM037074.1, from coordinate 41,261,743 downwards.
GACTAACCTGTGTGCAAAATTTCAGGACGATCGGACAATTCCTTCGAGAGTTATCGTACGACAAAAAAAAGTGCACGTACGTACGTACGTACATACATACAGACATTTTCGGATTTCCATGTTTTTCGACCCGTAGATTACGAAAATCGAGGTCCCGAAGTCCGATTCGGTGGGTCGATTTTTACCCCGTTACAAAGCTTTCTCTTTGAGAAAGCAAAACGTACAAAAATGTATAAAAACGTACAAAAACGTACATAACCATTTATGAACGTCCCATTTGGAACAAGAAATACATTTGTGTCCGTTTTTGTACGTTTTCGAATGTTTCTGTACATTTCTGTACGTTTTCGTACGCTTTCATACGCTTTCATACGCTTTTGTACATTTTCGTACGTTTTCGTAAGTCTTCGTACAATTATATACAGTTTTGTCTACATTTTTGTACATTTTAAGATGTTTTTGTACGGTTTTGTACGTTCTTGTACATTTTTATATGTTTTCATACGATTATGTACAGTTTCGTACGTTTTTGTACGTTTTATAGGAGATTAACATAGTGAAAGTCAACCTGACATTCTCTGTTAATATAGTATGTATTTTGTAACATATTCAATAAATTCTGAAACAGGGAAGTGTTCACTCAATTATTCATTGAGCACACATTTGTCTAACAAAAATATTGAAAAAATACTGGAAAAAGTATTCCTAAATCACATTCCTTAGATAATACATTTAAGATATCAATTGAAAATACTAAAAATCATTACTGAAAAATACTTATTCAAACACAAGTATAAAATACGAAATGCAATGAATTTGCACGACAAATTTACATTGAAGTAATATGTTTTCTTATACATACATTTTCCATATATATATATATATATATATATATATATATATATATATTAAAAGCCAGACCGCCGCCGCCGTGGGAAATTTTGACCCCCAAGTTGCCCCCCTTAGTTGCCCCCCCTTAGTACCCTCTTTTTCCACCCTTTTTTCACCCCATTTTTCACCCTCTTTTTCCACCCATTTTTTCACCTCTTTTTCCACCCCCTTTTTTTCATCCTCCTTTTTTCACCCTTTTTTTCACCCCCCTTTTTGCTTTCTCAAAGAGAAAGCTTTGTAATGGGGCAAAAATCGACCCACCGAATCGGACCTCGGGATCTTGATTTTCGTAATCTACGGGTCGAAAAACATGGGAATCCAAAAGTGTCTGTATGTATGTATGTGTGTATGTATATATGTATGTATGTATGTATGTATGTGTGTAAAGTTTTTTTTCGTCCACGATAACTCTCGAAGAAATGGTCCGATCTTCTTGAAATTTCGCACACCGGTTAGTTGTGGCAAGATCTATCACGAGTTCAATTTTCAGCAAAATCCGTTGGTTATTTCCTTAGCAACCGTTTCTAACGTGTTTTCTCACAAATCCTTATGAGTGCTCATTAGGGCAAGCCGGAAAATCAGTTTTAAGTCACACTCGATGGCCAAGGACACTGCATTGTTCTATTTTCTTCATAGCAACCGTTGTTTACTTCCCTAGCAACCGTTATGAAGGTTGGAAATTATTAATTTGAGATCGATTTCCATCATTTTCGACGGCAAAGGACACAAAATCTTCCCAATTAGCTCCTTAGCAACCGTTGTTCACCGCCCTAGCAACCGTTGCTAATGGGGAAAAAAATTGATGTAAGTTTCGTTTCCAGTATTTTCAACGTACTATAGAGAAAATTGGGAAAATTTGGTGTCTTTTGCCGTCGAAAATGATCAAAATGAGTCTTCAAGTTTGCTAAATACGGACTTAAGGGCAGGACGGATCGATTTTAACTACCATTAAACCGTATGACAGTCACAAGATGAATTGATCGAAAAATTAAGCAGGTCCAAATGTCTCGCATCGTGTAGAACCTAGAACCATTTGCTTTGTTGCATTTGATCAAATAATAAGAGAGCCCGGGCAGACATCAGCAGTCGCGACAAAGTTTGGTCAATTGAAAAAGAATGATACTTTACACGGTCACAAAGATACGAATTGATCTGATTAAATAATATTTTTGTAATTTTTGAAAAATAAATGATAGTATCTACGCTAGTAGAATGGTGAAAATACAGGTTTGGGATGCGTTTGTGGGTGATGTTAAGGCCTCTTTGAGAAAGCATACTGCTAAGGCACTTGGCAGCGGTTTTTCAACCTTTTTTCCACCCTTTTTTCCACCTCTTGTTTCGCCTCTTTCTCCACCTCTTTTCTCCATCCTCTTTTTCCACCCGTGTCTTCGAATAAATTATTTATTTCCAATAAATATGCAATGGTCCGATCTCCTGGAAATTTTGCACACAGGTTAGTCGCGGCAAAATCTAGGCCGAGTTCAATTTTCAATAAAATCCGTTGTTTATTTGCCTAGCAACCGTTCCTAACGTGTTATCTCACGAATCTTCATAAGTGCTCATTGGGACTATGAGAGTTGATGAGAATCAATGAGAATCGAAGAGAATCGATGAGATATTTCCTATAGCAACCACTGTTGATATCCTTAGCAACCGTTGCTTCGAAAGTTGGAAAATCAATTTTAAGTTACACTCGATGAACAAGAAAACTGAATTGTTATGTTTGCTCCATAGCAACCGTTGTTTACCTCCCTAGCAACCATTGCGAAGGTTGGAAATGATCAATCTATGACCCATGTCCATAATTTTCGATTGCAAAGGACACAAAATCTTCCCACTTAGCTCCTCAGTAACCGTTGTTAAACGCCCTAGCAACCGTTGCCAAGGGAAAGAAAAAGTAAGTTTCGTTTCCAGTATTTTCAACTGCACAGGATACAAAATCTCCGTTTTACCCATAGCAACCATTGTTTACGTGTCTAGAAACCGTTGCTGCAGTAGAAGGAAAGGACTAAATATTATTTTGGACAATTTTTTTTCAATATAAATCCACTTATTCGTCGAAACTACCGTTTATTTACATCCCTAGCAACCGTTGTTTTGGAAGCTGGAAAAACAGTTTTAAGTCACACTCGATGGCCAGAGGCACTAAATTGTTATATTTGTTCCATAGCAATCGTTTTTTACCTCCCTAGCAACCATTACGAAGGTTGGAAATTATCAATTTATGACCCATTTCCATCATTCTCTACGGCAAAGGACACAAAATCTTCCCAATTAGCTTTTCAGTAACCGTTGTTTACCGCCCTAGCAACCGTTGCTAAGGGAAAGAAAAATTCACGTAAGTTTCGTTTCCAGTATTTTCAACTGCACAGGATACAAAATCTCCGTTTTACCCATAGCAACTATTGTTTACGTGTCTAGCAACCATTGCAATCTTACTCAAAATCTGCTGCTGAAAATCTGAAATGGAACACGCGGAATACCCAAACCAAAAAATATGATCTAGCACATGTCACTATTAACCTAAAGTTAAACCCACTATTAATCTAAAAAAACAAACGTTTAACATGAATATAGCTGACATTAATCTTTTATTTTGATTCGAATCGTTCGTTCAGTATTCTTTTCAATCGAATAAAATCGAAAGTTCAAGTTTAAAGTTTTATTGTTTTGAATGTAATTTTCTTTCAATTATTACTACACTTATTATTGAAATTATTGCTTTCTAAAGAACACACGGGGGGTTGGCGAGCGAAGTGAGCAGGGGGGGTACCCCCCTAGTATATATAATAACAAAAAGTAACAGAAAAAGTCTGACATCATTATTTCGATGGCTCTTACAATAAAGACAAATATCGCAATCTGTCCGCGAAGGAAGACACATATCACAATCTGTCCATGAAGAAAGACACATTTTGCATTCTGGCCACAAAGAAAGACACATGTCGGAATTATTCTCAATTGTGAATATTAACGGAGAAAGAGTTTGAACCGCAATCGAACTGTAGAAAAGGCTTGTTTTTTGTCAATTATAATCAACTTAATTCAAGCTTTCATTTCGTATTTTTTTACGTCGGAAAATTGTGGGATGGGCGCTATGTATTCTTTTTGCGGACAGATTGCGAGTTTTGTCTTTCTTCGCGGACAGATTGAGATGCGTCTTTTTTCGCGGACAGATTGCATTTTTCTTTCTTCGTAAGACCCATCGATTTAAAGTAATCGGTACTCATGAGTCTATCATCATATGCTCAAATCAAATATTGCTAGATAAATAAAATCAGAATCAAAGTTGAATGATTTTAAAGTATTTCAAGTATTTATGTACATTCACTGACATGACTAATTTGCAGTATGTACATAGAGATCTATAGTAACTAGCAAAGGCGGGGGTTTAGCGAGCGAAGCGAGGAAGGGACCTTGATTTTACCGACTGGAATTGATTCTTCCATGTAAATTTTTTTCCGGTGCACATCGAAATATTGAATCGGAAGTAGGGGGTTGGCGAGCGAAGCGAGCGGTACCCCTTCTAGTGATTATAAAAATGCAAGATAGTGGAAAAACGTATACCAATGTACATATGGGTCATTCTCATGAAAACGGTATTTTTTGATGGCGAAAATGTAGAAGTCGAATTCATCAACTTTGAATTTTTTTTCTCCATTATTTGTGTTCTATGATACCAAAAAAAGCTAAAACCACTTATGGCCCTTCGAAATCGTCATCATTCATTTTTTTTCAACCATTTTCTGTTTTTATGATTTTTTAGCTATTGCGGTAATGGCGCGTTTCATCGATATAATATGAAAAATACATTTTTTTCTCAATCTGACGAATTAATCAGATAATGCGGAAAAAAGTGCGTAAGTTTGATCCATATACTTTTTTTGTCAGATGCCGTTTCAGTGGAGGTATTTACATTTGAAAGTAAGAAAAACGTGGTTACTGTACGTGTATACTGAAAATTGACTATAGTAAATAATACTGTCGATAATACATACTATTGTTCAACAGTAAAGGGACTAGAGTAAACTGTGAAGTATATTGGTAAAGGTAGGAAGGCGCAGAGCTGCGAAAAGTGCAAGAGAGCCACTCACAATTCCGAGAAATTCGAGCGCGGGCCGGAGCGTCTGAATAATAGTGAGAATAGCGTTAGTCGATGACGCGCGTTAGTCGATGACGATTCGAACAAAATCATCGATTGCAGGCCCCAGAAGCAAATTTGGAAGGTGTCCGCGTACATGTATTATAGATTCTATTAGTACTAACATATGCATACAGCAGAATTACTCAATTCCATATCTGACTAAGTCTGGCCCATAATATAACAGCGTTAGTCGATGACGGCATATGTTTGTTGTAATGGCCCGACCGTTATTTAGAGGGGCGGTTGGGCGAAATACCCCTATATTGGTTGGAATGTTTGTTATTGGAAGGTGTCGCGATCCGTTATCCGTGTGTAAGACCGCTCGGTCACTTACATATTCCCTAATCCGTCCGGCGCCTGGTTGTCCTTGGCTGGAGCTTGGCAGCGTGGCAGCCGAGTAGTCCGTGGCGCGCTGGGCCGTATACTCGTGTTGGTTCCGGATGCATGTGTGGTGAGGGGGGGGTGTTGTTAATAAACCCACTTCATGTGCACTAGCACTAAACTTTATTACGTTACCAAATCTTATATTTAACACTCGATCCCGCGTGGTTGGATCGTTCGATATAATTCTGTTCTTCCGAAATAGATGTAAGTATGCTACGCGTCCGCGGGGGAGCTGCGCCGCTCGCGTGCTCCATGTCCGGCCACCCGTGTGGCATCCGTGATTAGCACAGATCAACTCCGTCGTGTCCGCCGCGGCCGCTTCTTTTATAAGCGTCGTGACGTCACGTTAAGATGCGCTCGCAGGGCGCGAAGCGCGGGCGCGAAGCGCGGGCGCGAAGCGCGGGCGCGAAACGGTTGGGAAGCGCAGTTGCACTTCGCGAGAATTACCTCTCCCTCATGGAGTGATAACAAGCGCGCGTGGCTCAGCGTCTTTCCTCCGTTCGCACGCGCGAACACTTATGACTACGAAGCGCGCTCGCTTCGTTACAAATCTATGTATGCGCTGCAAGGCGCATCGGTTTACTTATACATGTCATTCAACTATTTCACATGGCACTTATTAATCCTGGCAAAACGCTATTGATAAGATATTCCATTCGCTCATGGCACATCGGCCTGTCTCCGATAAAAATATATAAACATAGATAAATTCTGATCTGGCCAGATCAATTGCTTATTTCCTATAGCGAACAATCCTAGTTGCATTACATGCAGGGTTCATACATTCGTCTATACGTTCATTCGTCGTTTTCGCTCGAGTGCCCGCTGGCTACTCGTCAACTTATATGTGCCGATAAGAAGATCTCCTATGGCCGTTTCTAACTAATTTGAAGCTGCGCAGTTGCCGTGTGCAACTTGCACTTATAAAGTAGCATTCCCGCACGAGCGCCCGCTGGCTCCTCGTGTCTCCGCACAGGCTGATAAGAGAATATCTTATAGCCGACATCCATCCGTTTCAATGTTGGGCAGCTGCACAAAAATGCAAGCTGTCCTCATGATTCCCATGCACTACGTGCAACTTGCCATCCGTCGCATGGATGCGTCTCAATCAGCGCATTCTTACACTCACACATGTATGCTTAATCCTAATGTCGCTTCTCGGCGCAACTCGGATAGCATGTGGGAAAATGCGCATCGCGAATGTGCGATGCGACTCGAGTCAATTTAAAATTTCAAAAATGGGCGGAGCAAGGCTGGGCCATAACATTGTAATCAGTTTTAAGCAAACTTCAAGAGCTGTGGATTCGATGGCAAGGTGCAAAGTGCCAAACTTATCATTACTATTCGATTACTGGGATCATTGGTAAGAGAACTGATCGATTAACGCGATCTAAACAGTGCTTTAAACTTATTTTTCGAACGGTTTAAAAAAAACTCCTAAAGATAGGCAAATTTCGTTGACACAATATAAGTGGCTCAAATTCGCAAAAAAAATGCAAAAAATATAGATTTCAATAGGAAAACTTGAAAATGCACATCTAAATTGTGGGAAAACAATTTTTTTGTAATTTTTGAAGAGAGAATGATAGCCTCCACGTTAGTGGGAAGGTGAAAATTCGGGTATGCGACACGTTAGGCAATGACGATTTTGGCATGTTTTGGTCATCTTTAACACCCTAAATAACAACTTTTGTCACTTTTTATTGTTTAACCTTCAAGGCCGTGGCTAATTCGAACTATCTTTAGCCGTTCGGGATGTCTAACAGTTCTTTTTCATGCTCAAAATGTCGAGGACATGGAAAATACCGTTTTCATGAGAATGACCCATATGTAAATATACATAAACATACAAAAATATACAAAAACGTACAAAAACGTACAAAACCGTGGAAAAAGGTACAAAAAAGTACAGAAGCATACGTTACCGTATAAAAACGTACAAAAACGTACAATAACGTACAAAACCGTACAAAATCGTACAAAACCATAAGAAAAGGTACAGAAACGTACTAAAACGTATAACAATTGTAGAAAAGTGTACAACATCGTACAGAAGTAGAGTGAGTATGTGAACAGTTTTTTAAAGTTGTCTCAAATGGGACACATATAAACATTTTTGGACGTTTTTGTACGTTCTTGTACGGTTTTGTACGTTTCTCTACGTTTTTGTACGTTTTTGTACAATTATGTACGAAAATTATTTTTACTAGGGGAACCTCTGCTCTTCGCATAAGTCAATTAGTGATTAAAATCACGCGCCGTTACTTTGTCACTCGGTTTCGGGAAGAAAAAGTTGTAATTCTCTGTATTAGTTGTTAAGTGTGCTTAAATAAAAGAAGTTGATTAAAAGGATCTCAACGCTATTACTTGAGTAATCCCGTATTCCCTTATCCAAGTAAAGTAAGCTATACCCAATCGCCCTTCAAAACCCGCGCCGACGGAGAAATGTTTGAATGCGTACCAAACTGCCCCACGGCAGTGAAAAAAGTGGTGGGGGCTCCCTCCCGTCTCATCTGCTACCTCGCAAGCGAATCGCTCTGCCCATATATACTAAGTCCATGGCAGTACTACCTTTGGTACACATGCAAACGTTTTATCTCATCTGTATTGTAATGAACTAAAATCAACTAAAATCGAGCGACTTCAGTGCGGCTCGGATAAATCGCGAATCACTGGTGTAAACAGTCAAGCGCGGATCACGCGGGAAGCCGGAAACACCGCGTCACCGCCGCCAACAATCCGCTAGGCGCCAACCCGAGCCCGCAAGGGCCGAGGTCAGATGGCTAGGATCTGGATTAGCCAACCGAGGAACGCTAGGGAAAATGGGAAACTATAGTTACTATTTATAGTCTATCTGGAAAAAAAATATGTATACTAGGCTTTTTCATCACGTGACTAGCAGACGGCGCGAACCCAAGCTGGGGGTACAACACTCCATAAGAGAGCATGGGAAAATTTCTGTAAATAATTTTCTTGCCGTAAAAAAGCCGTGAATTTGAAAAATACGCCCCAACTCGAGAGCCTTGAGGCACCAGGTTTAATGCAAAAATTATTTGTGCGAGTTTAGAAGTCGGATCTTTCTGTAAATCGAAGATAAAATGAGCAGTCCGCACGTTCCTCAACGTTCCGTCCAGTCAGCTGATAGAAGAATTAGTTTTCTAGATATTTACAATAAATAAAAAAGTTTATAGTGATTGTAAGTTACACATTAATTATAATAATTATTTTAGATGTAAAAAATATTTTTTTTAAATAATTATTATCAAAATAATTTGGAAAATTATTAACAATAAATAACATGATGATTGATGTGTATCACTCTGAAAACGTTTATTATAAATGATAAGTAACTTACAATCACTATAAACTTTTTTATTTATTATAAATATCTAGAAAACTAATTCTTCTATAAGCTGACTGGACGGAACGTTGAGGAACGTGCGGACTGCTCATTTTATCTTCGATTTACAGAAAGATCCGACTTCTAAACTCGCACAAATAATTTTTGCATTAAACCTGGTGCCTCAAGGCTCTCGAGTTGGGGCGTATTTTTCAAATTCACGGCTTTTTTACGGCAAGAAAATTATTTACAGAAATTTTCCCATGCTCTCTTATGGAGTGTTGTACCCACGGAGTAAGAGAGAAGGAGACCAAACTACGGGTACTAAAAGTGGTCCGATTTTTCGGAAGGAAATTCCGGCGATGGCTCTGCAACGAACAGAGCCATCGGACGGCAAACGCCTGAAGCACTCGCTAGAGTGAGACAGACTTATGCAGTTTGAAGTATTGGTTAGACAAGGATAAAAGAAAACTGAGCGTATAGTGATGGCAAAACAGTCGGGAACAACCTGTATCTGAATAATGGATTCATTTAGCGCATGATTATTGTCTTTTGATCAAATTTAAAACTTATCAACTTATTGAGAACTACTTATAATAATTTTTACAGAAATGTAAGACATACAATTTTCAATAAATAAATAGAAACACTCCATAAATTCTCTAGAATTTGCATTTCGGAATTCGAAATTTTTTACGCACCTTAGGACAATATCCGTTGTTCAAACCATTATTCCCTGTTTACAATTTTTGTAAAAAGTGCAGAGCAGTATATGAAACGTAAAGAAACACGAGACACTTCCCAAATATGTTATTTTCTGGATTTAATTGAGAAAATTCGGTTAAATTCAGACATTCGCATTTCAGAATTTCGTATTTTTTACGCATCTTTGGACAATATCCGTTGTTCAAATCATTATTCTCTGTTTATAATTTTTGTAAAAGGTACTGTAAAGTATACAAAACGTAAAGAAGCTCAAGACACTTCCCAAATATGTTATTCTCTGGATTTAATTGGAAAAATTCGGTTGAATGCAGACATTCGCATTTCAGAATTTCGTATTTTTTACGCATCTTTGGACAATATCCGTTGTTCAAATCATTATTCTCTGTTTATAATTTTTGTAAAAGGTACTGTGCAGTATATGAAACGTAAAGAAACACGAGACACTTCCCAAATATGTTATTTTCTGGATTTAATTGAGAAAATTCGGTTAAATTCAGACATTCGCATTTCAGAATTTCGTATTTTTTACGCATCTTTGGACAATATCCGTTGTTCAAATCATTATTCTCTGTTAATAATTTTTGTAAAAGGTACTGTAAAGTATACAAAACGTAAAGAAGCTCAAGACACTTCCCAAATATGTTATTCTCTAGATTTAATTGAAAAAATTCGGTTGAATTCAGAAATTCGCATTTCAGAATTTCGTATTTTTTACACGTCTTTGGACAATATCATAAGACATGATCATAAGACTGTCTCTCTCTAGCGAGCGTTTCAGGCGCTTGCCGTCCGATGGCTCTGGTTGTTGCAGAGCCAGTCACCAGACAATTCTCTGCACCAAAAGCGGACCACTTTTGTGCGCTGGAGCCCACTGTTGTTTCGTCTCCTTCTCTCTTACTCCGTGGTTGTACCCCCAGCTTGGGTTCGCGCCGTCTGCTAGTCACGTGATGAAAAAGCCTAACTGACGTTGATCGAGATTCAAAATTTGTTGGACCTACTATTGAGTCTTGTTGGGTACATCTCCTAATGTAGATAACTCCTGGAAGGAAGAAAAAAAATCTGGACTTCTACTTTCTATGTTTTTGCTCCATACTAAAATATAAAATAAGCTCATTGATTCACAAATTTTGTATTTCAATTTTTTGTATCGTTATAGTATTGTTCAAATATGTGGCTCTTGAGAAATTCTGATGGTGATATAAACTTATCATTTTTATAACTTATCTGAAAAGTCATGTAATTATAAGACTTTTTTCATGTTTCAGATAAAGTAAAATATTTAAAACCAAATAAAATAGTCAATGTTGGTAGAAAACAAGCAGAAATTGTTTTAGGGAATGATTCTTCCATCAGCAGAGCTCATGCCACCATTCTTGTAACATTGAAAGATCAAATGAGGGTAAAGATTGATTCAATTTTCTAACTTGCATTTTCTTATATTTTAGTTTGTAAAGGTTTATTGTATATGCCATGCTTAAAAGCCAAGAAATGTGAGTGTATTTTGGAATGAACATTTTATAAGTATGATCTGCAAGTATGTTTTTATTAGTGTTAAATTTTTTCTATTAAATTCTCCTAGAAGGACATTAAAGGAATGAAATTGAATCTCCCATCTTTGGGAAATGTATATTTCTATTTATGAATTTATTTTGTAGATTTTTGCACAAAATTTAAAATTGTATAGATTCACAAAAACATACAACAATGTGTACCAAAGTCTACAGAAATTTACACAAATTTTCACAAATGTAGGAAGATGTTCAAAATACTAAAATGACCATAAATGTCCATATATGGCGTGAATATTGATGAAGATTTTCTACTGTTGTCCCAAATGGGATCCTTATACACGTTTGTGTACACTCTTATACATTTCTTCAAATTGTCTAATATTTTCATTTGATGAATTGATTAACCACTACTGGGTCGATTAGTTCTCTGTTTATAGAGTTCCAATTTGAACTTGGAATAGAGTTAAATTATCATTAACTTTTACTTATCATACTTATGTGGAATCAATCAATCAACTTATATCAACTTATATAGAATAGGCCTAGGCTGGTTCCAATTTTTAGTGTGGAAAGTAAGTTAACATCATTTTAAACTCTATTTCAAGGAATCTCTTGTATAAATACATACAATGTCTTATGTAATTCCATGGCAATAATTAAACCATTTATACACACAATTCAATGTTTATTAAACAATTGAAACATTGAATTAACTTTTAATCCTGACATATTCTTATTCTTTCTAGACATGTGAAACATCATCTACATGTGTTATAAAAGATGTCAATTCAAAATATGGAACATTCATTTTAAGAAATGGAGTACAAATTGAGGTCCCTAAGGAAGGAGTGGAATTACAACCCTTAGATACAGTAAAATTTGGCTTACAGCAGCATATCTTCAGGTAATGTTTATATGCTGATCAAAATGAAATCATCTTATTATTTGATTCTTATCATTTGAGCTCTAATTAAGGCCATGTCAAGATGTACTTCAAATATTTTTCTTCCATTTTCATGTAAATTAAATCAAACATGATTGAGATTCGATGGTTTTGACAAAATAATTTTGAATCTGATGATCAACTTCAAATTTTAGTTAAAATGAATTTTAACTTCATGTCTTCATATGCAGTTAAGCATATTAAAACGGTGAGACATGAAATTTGAATAGGTTTGAATTCTTACTCTAAGATGTTGGTTCTTGACAATTGTCTGTCAAACTACAATGAAAAATGGTGAGTCTTTCATGCCATATTACTTCAAAAATACTTTTCTGATATATTTCGTACATACAAGAGACAGCTTGACTAGTTCTATATAATTGTTAACAATAAAAATCTCAGCTGATAATAACTTTTGTTATATTCATCTACACATTCATGATGGATTTACTCCAAAAATTCAATTGATTTGATATATTGCAAGTTTGAAAAGCAGGATATGGTTAATTAGAAGACAAATTAGGATTTGGGTCACCAATCTTGACCAAACTTTTTTACATGTTTGTTTAGGTCAAGAATAAGCTATATCCAAAGCTATGTCTAACGCTCTAATACTCTCGAGACATTTGATTCTAATACTTTGGTCAATGAAGTCACAATTTTGTTCAAATACACAAATTCACTTATGAGATATATTCACTTCACTTTTATATTTATTACTGGACAAGACTACATTATGTATCCTCTTATACAGAAAGAGACAATTAATGCAGTCATATGTATTCAAATTTACTTTTAAATCTCTCAAAAACAGTAAAATATAGAATCAATTGAAAAAAGTCACAGTTTGTGACTTTTCACTCTGTGCTTTGTTACTGAAGTAATGCCATCATGTATCCAAGCACAACTATCACTAGCAGAGTAGAATTGTTCGTCGATTCTGTGTCAGAATTGAGTTTGTACTATAACAACTTCAGGTCTGATCACTAGTTGTCCAAAATTAAACATTATAAAACCAAGATAAAAAAACTCCAGTCGATTTTAACTCTGACCTAACCTCTTCAAATCAAAATTTTGGTCCATTGCAGCTCACCTGTAACACAAAAAGAACAACAAAGAACCACATTCTCTCAAAGAATAGATAGGATGAGAAAGTATAGGTTAAACGCATACTTATCTAAATTTTGTTGCATCTACATCACGATTACACCTGATTTTCTGCACCTATTGGAAATTAAAATAAGCTGCTACTTTGAAAATCACAGAATTTTGTGAACAAAGTCGCGGCGTGGAAGCTCTCAAGGAAACCATGTTGGCGAACCGCTATAGGTTGTAATTTTACACCTAGAACAAAAAACCAAACATTTACAGAAGATATGGCCCAAAATCTTGTAAACTTTGTAGAATTTCTTTGATATTGTGTTTCGAAACTGAAATGGAGTCTATTTGATTTTTTTCTTTTCAAATCGCTTGTAAATAGAATAAATCAATTTCAATTTATCCAGAAAATTCTACAATGTTCACTAGAAAATTTTATGTTGAAGCCACAGAGTAAGAGAAAAGGAGACGAAACTCCAGCCAGTGAGCTCCAGCGCACAGAAATGGGCCGCTTTTGGCAAAAAGAATGGTCTGGCGGCTGGTTTTATTAAGGGGTAATATTGTGACTTGTGACTTTTTTTTCCAATTTTTTTTTATTGGCTTAAACACTCCATAATTTATCTAAGAATGATATGAAAAGTCGATTAAGTGGGGGAAGAAGTTCTAAGTGCCTCAGAAAATCGATTCTTTGAACAAAGTCGTATAGTATTAGCATTGTACTCAAAACTTTGAACGCGTTTATCTCGGAACCGTCTTTTTTGACATTAGCCTACCGATAGCGCCGTCAATTTTCAACCGATTCACTTCAAATTTCAACTGTAGCTTGGAAACATGATCTTTAAGTGAACGTCGTACGATTTTTTTGATATTTTGATTTTTACCGATTTTATGGCCGATTTTCGATCGATTTTTTTGCGAAAAAAAAAGAAAAAAAATTCAAATTGACGCCATTTGGCCCCAAATTCGAATTTCGAAAAAATGGCCCTCCGTTCACTGAGTTTTTTATTTTACTTCAAAACCCCGTTCGATTTTTTCTTCCAGGGTCAAAATTGTGACCTGTAGTGGTAGACTAGTGAAGAAAAAGTAAAAAATTTTTTTCTCCTTTGACGAGCTGGTACGCCGCCATTTTGTATTTTAAAGTGTGTTTTTAAAATAAAGTGTGTTTTTGTAGTTAGAAAGTAGTACTTTCATATGCAACAAACCCCACATTTCTTGGATTTTTCCTGCGCTTATGGTAAGTGTTTGAAAATGACCTCGAAATCGGAGGTCACAAAGGTATATTACCCCTTAACCCATTAGCGCCCAAACGGCCGCTCGACGGCCGTATTTTTGAGCGATAGATTTCATATGGTTATAATGGTTCAAAAAATTTGGGAAGAACATTTTCTTGTGCAGAATTTTGTCAGCTTTCCGATTCCGTTACTTTTATCTCGATTAAATAAACGCCCTCATTGTTATCAACAATTGATTGCAAAAAAACACGAAATTTCGAGTCAAAATTTTGTTTTGTGTCAACCGTAAAACATAGAAACCGGTCTCAACGCACCCCGGGATGTGAATTTCGAGCGTCCATGGACCTTAAACTAAAAGTTGGCATAGTTGTAATTGTTCAAATTTATAGTTGGAAGACCCAAAATAGCGGCCGACCGAAAAAATTGTAGCTTTCAACTTGGAATTGTTTTTCTCAAAAACTATGGGTCAAATCAAAAAATTCTTAAGAATAAAAAAGTCTTAGAATCACCTGAAGAACACTCTTGAATTTTTCCAGAATTTTTTTATGAAATTTTTCAAAATTTTGATTCTTCAAATTCTCAAAAAAACGCAAATTGCTTAAAAACTTCTGAAAAAATTTAAGAATGTTCTTTGAGTAATTTTTAGACTTTTTGTTCTTATAATTTTTTTTTATTTGATCTATAGTTTTTGAGAAAAAAAATAATGAAATTATTTTTTAGAAATTTTTCCGTGCGTTTTTTAGCCGGCAAATCGAAAAATTTATAAGAACAAAGAAGTTCTCAAATCAGTCAGAGAATATTCTCAAGTCTTTTCAGAAGTTTTTAAGCAATTTGCGTTTTTTTGAGAATTCAAAGAATCAAAATTTTGAAAAATTTCATAAAAAAATTCTGGAAAAATTCGAGAGTGTTCTTCAGGTGATTCTAAGACTTTTTTATTCTTAAGAATTTTTTGATTTGACCCATAGTTTTTGAGAAAAACAATTCCAAGTTGAAAGCTACAATTTTTTCGGTCGGCCGCTATTTTGGGTCTTCCAACAATAAATTTGAACAATTACAACTATTCCAACTTTTAGTTTAAGGTCCATGGACGCTCGAAATTCACATCCCGGGGTGCGTTGAGACCGGTTTCTATGTTTTACGGTTGACACAAAACAAAATTTTGACTCGAAATTTCGTGTTTTTTTGCAATCAATTGTTGATAACAATGAGGGCGTTTATTTAATCGAGATAAAAGTAACGGAATCGGAAAGCTGACAAAATTCTGCACAAGAAAATGTTCTTCCCAAATTTTTTGAACCATTATAACCATATGAAATCTATCGCTCAAAAATACGGCCGTCGAGCGGCCGTTTGGGCGCTAATGGGTTAAGGTGGCAATTCCATCACCCTCTCCAACTCAAACTGTTGCTCACATTGAAATATATAATAGTTCTCAATTCGCTCTTTTGAATGAAATGAAAAAAAAACAGCGGTATCCGTGCTCCTAACAAAGTTATTTGCATTCGAAGTCGCGAACTTTAACATGTAGCTATTGTAACCTACATGGAGCACAGACATTCTCTGATAAAATTGAATGATCGAATAAATCAATGCCTTGGAAGAAAATATATGAAAAGAAACTTTCAAATTTGTAGAATCCGTTACCGGTGAAATATATGTAGCAACCCGAACTCATTGTAACGCTACATCTGTTACAATATATTTTTTACTCTGCGAACGAGAGTGTTCACCATGTTTGTTGTGTGTGACCGGTGAATCTTTCGATTCTTTAATATTTACTTTCAAACAAGGTTCGACCATGACGAAAAATCGTGATAATAATTTGGAAGCGATTTTAAGTTTGAATAATGATGATTTGGAATGAAAAAAATTTGGATGCTAATTTGAGTCCGGTAGCCATGGGATTGCTACCTTAAGAGAATCTCGTCATGTGCTATGACCTTGGATTTTGTTCTTTCGTTACCAGTTCAATAGTTTTGGATATATTTCGATAAAAATTTAAGGGATGTATGACAAGGAAGTCTTGAATGTGGGGTGTTGAATAAATGTCCATTTAATCAAAAAATATTTCAAACTATAGTTCCCGACTTTTTCGCTGGTGCTGCGATCCTAACGCTCCTAACATGCACAGTAAAAACGATTACTTAAAAGTGTTGCAGTACTGAAAATTTATCCTACTCAAAATAAGTTCAATAAATCCGAAATTTCTTAGTTCCAGTAATTATTACTCAAAATTAATATTTTTCTGATATTCAGTACAAATTTACTGAAAGCAAGTTTAGTAATTTCTAAAATCGATTCTGGCCAAAATTGATTGACTATTGTATAAAGGTCTCAGGTGAGAATTTAGGAATGATTTTTTTTCTTAATTTTTTTCAAAAATTTTTAGGTTCATGTCAGGTGAAATCTCAGGTGAGATCTCAGGAGAGAATTCAGGAATGATTTTTTTTTCTTAATTTTTTTCTAAAAATTTTTAGGTTCATGTCAAGTGAAATCTCAGGTGAGATCTCAGGTGAGATCTCAGATGAGAATTCAGGGATGATTTTTTTTTCTTAATTTTTTTCTAAAAATTTTTAGGTCCATGTCAGGTGAGATTTCAGGTGAGATCTCAGGTGAGAATTCAGGGATCATTTATGCTTTGTCAAAGAGAAAGCTTTGTAATAGGGTTAAAATCGACCAATTGAATCGGACTTCGGGACCTCGATTTTCGTAATCTACGGGTCGAAAAACTTGGAAATCCGAAAATGTCTGTATGTATGTACGTACGTACGTGCACTTTTTTGTTTTTTGTACGATAACTTTCGAAGGAATTGTCCGATCGTCCTGAAATTTCGCACACAGGTTAGTTGCCGCAAAATCTTGACCGAGTTCAATTTTCAGCCAAATCCGTTGTTTATTTCCCTAGCAACCGTTGTTAACGTGTTTTTGATAAAAGCTCCAAAAATCATCATCAGTGCACGATGGGTCTCTAATTCTTTCGACGATCGATAAGAATCGATGGGACATTCATTTTGGAACAATCATTGTTTATTCTCTTAGCAACCGTTGCTATGGAGATACTAAATTCAGCTTCAGACTGACTTTTTTTTGTCGTACGATAACTTTCGAAGGAATAATCCGATCGTCCTGAAATTTTGCACACAGGTCGGTCTTCGGAAGATGTAAACTGAGTTCGGTGTTCAGCAACATCCGCTGTTTATCCATGGCAACCGTTGCTAGCATCTCTTTGATAAGTTCCCATAAAATTCATGATAAACGCTCATTTGGTCTCATATATTCATGGTATTCTATAAGAATCAAAGAGAGATTTCCCGTATAAACCATTGTTGATGTCTCTAGCAACCGTTGTTTATATCCCTTGCAACCGTAACTGGGGAATGGGAAAAGTCAGTTGGAGGTCCATTTTTGGAACTGTTGATGACTAAGAAGTAAGAACATCAAAGCTGAGACATTTACCATAGCAGCTGTTGTTTACGTCTTTAGCAACTGTTACTATGGAATGGGAAAAATCAGCTGGAGGTTCATTTTTGGAACTGTTGATGACTAAGAAGTAAGAACATCGAAGCTCCGACATTTACCATAGCCACCATTGTTTACGTCCTTAACAACTATTACTATGGAGTGGGAAAAATCTGTTGGAGGTCCATTTTCGGAACTGTTGATGACTAAGAAGTAAGACCATCGAAGCTCCGACATTTACCGTAACAACTGTTGTTTACATCCTTATTAATCATTACTATGGAGTGAGAAAAGTCAGTTAGAGGTCCATTTTCGGAACTGTTGACGGCTAAGAAGTCAGAACACCGAAGCTCAAATATTTACCATAGCAACCGTTGTTTACGTCCTTAGCAACCGTTACTATGGAGTAGAGGAAATGAGTTGGAGGTTCATTTTGCTTTTTCAAAGAGTGGTGATTAATGCAAGTTGAGGTTCAATTGCAATACTTTGAGAAAGCATACTGCTGAGGCACTTGGCAGCGATTTTTTTCTTAATTTTTTTTCTTCTCAGAATGTACAGGACTAACATTAATTGTTGGCAACATGTGAAAATTAGGGTCGATATAGAATTTTGATGCATTGACGAATTATATCATCATTAGGTATCAACACTACTAACAATTTTTAGTTTCATGTCAGGTGAAATCTCAAGTGAGAACTTTCGTAAGTTTTTAAAAATCTATTCGATGGACCAGAATTTCCAGTCAAATTTAACTGGAAATCCGTTCTATCGACTAAAAGATTCGAGAAATGTGCGATCGACCGGAAAATTTGTTTGAAATTACAAAAATATCCAATCAAATTTACCCGAGAATCCGTTTAATCGACTAGAGGTTGTGTTTGATTGACTGGAAAGTTTGTTTCAAATGACCAGAAAATCCGTCTAATCGACCAGAAAATACGGTCTAATTCACCTCAAAATCCGTTCGATCGATCGAATTTTCAGTTATAAATGACCTGAAATCTATACGAAGCTACTGGAAATTCCGTTTGAAGCTACTCGAAGTTCCGGTCAATATGACCTGAAAATCCGTTCGGAGATCCCTGAATTTCCGCTCGAGATGACTTGGAAATCCGTTCGAAGCTACCTAAAACTCCGCTCGAACTGACCGGAAAATCGGAAGAATATCAAGTCAAACGACCACAAATCAGGCGCCTTTTTCGACTGGAAATCGGACAGATTTCTGTCCCATTTCTGTCAGAATTTCAGGGGGTGGTGCATTGGCTGCACAACGGGGAGGAAATACATAAGAAACTTCTGGAATACACAGACATTCAGATGAGTTAATGAGGGAAATCCAGATAAAATGCATGTTATAAATCCTGGTGATTCAACATAAGATTTCACGTCTACGCATTTGACAATGTTTGACTGATATATCCGAAAATCCATGCAGAGGTGATGATTGATCCAAGTGATGATACAGTTCGTCAATTTATCCAAATACTATATCGACCCCAACTTGTACATGTTACCAAATTTCAATGTTCAATGCCAGTCCTGTACATTGGAATGTACAATCTGATGCATTTGAGAGAAAAAAATGATCTATGAAAACTCACCTGAGTTCTCACCTGAGATCTCACCTGACAGGAACCCAAGAATTTTGAGTAGTGTAGATACCAAGTGATGATATAACTCGTCAATTCATCAAAATTCTACATCGACCCTAATTTTTACATGTTGCCAACAATTAATGAGAAAAAAAAGAAAAAAAATGAAGAAAAAAGAATGATCCCTGAATTATCACCTGAGATCTCACCTGACATGAACCTAAAAATTTTTAGAAAAAAATTAAGAAAAAAAAATCATTCCTGAATTCTCTCCTGAGATCTCACCTGAGATCTCACCTGACATGAACCTAAAAATTAAGAAAAAAAAATGATCCCTGAATTCTCACCTGAGATCTCACCTGACATGAACCTAAAAATTGAGAAAAAAAATGATCCCTGAATTCTCACCTGAGATCTCACCTGAGATCTCACCTGAGTTCTGACGTGAGATTTCACCTGACATGAACCTAAAAATTAAGAAAAAAAATTATCCCTGAATTCTCACCTGAGATCTCACCTGAGATCTCACCTGAGATCTCACCTGAGATCTCACCTGAGTTCTCACTTGAGATCTCACCTGACATGAACCTAAAAATTAAGAAAAAAAATGATCCCTGAATTCTCACCTGAGATCTCACCTGAGATCTCACCTGACATGAACCTAAAAATTAAGAAAAAAAATGATCCCTGAATTCTCACCTGAGATCTCACCTGAACTCTCACCTGAGATCTCGACCCTAATTTTCACATGTTGCCAAGAAAAAAAAATTATGAAAAAAAATCTCACCTAAGAAATTGGCATGAGATCTCACCTGAGATCTCACCTGAGAATTTTCAGTAGGGGAGCTCGTATTTAATGGCTCGGCTGTGTTAGGTGAATAAGCCAAGCCAACTCGATCGGTCACCCAATCGAGAAGCGCGACGCGTCAATCGAACGATCATGAAATCCTCCGACTGCACATTTTTCGGCCGGATTCGGTCTTAGGTGCGGCGAGGTCAAGTAAGAAAAACGCGTGACTCTGAATATAAAATGTGCAAAGAAAAGCCTCTTTATTGAGGTCGAAATAAAATAGAACAAGTGCACCTGTCGGTGAGCTCGCTCGCAGCTCTTGGTGACGCTGGCGCTGATCCTGGCGCACGCGCTTGTGGACGTTTCGGGCGGGTGCGGTCGCGGCTACACCAGCTGTGGGGCGGTGATTGTGATGCCCCACGCGCCCAGAGAAAACAGCGTTCTCTCTGGGCCAGTATAGCGCCTGGATTGTCGATCCTTCCTGTCCTTGCGCGGCTCGCCTACCACGTAAGTTGGGAGGTCCGCCCCTCTCCATGCTCTCTCTTTCTCTCTTTCGCGGCACATAGCCCAAAGGGTCGCGGCGCGTGCCGGCGTCAATCGCGAGTCAATCACGCGATTCGCGACGCTTGCCCATGCTACCGTCACGACACGTGGCAATCGCGCGTTACAATATATATCAATCTTACCAATATTCAATTAGAAAATATGTCTATCCCTAATTATTATATATTCATAAATCCACAAAATTCACAAATTTAACACCTTATCCACGAACTCATTCGAAGATCTTTTAGATACTGCACTTATGACTTTTTGAACTGACATTATCGATGAATATCATTACCCACATGAAAATCACTCCTTGAATAGTATTGGGATTCCAGAGTAAGAGTTAAATATTCATTAAAAATATAAAAATGAGATTACACAGCTCCACACAAAAAAACATTGAACCAGAGACTGGACCTCCCTACTTATATGTATTTTTGGCTGCTGAATCCGAATCCGAGGTCCGTTTAGCTCCATCATCTCTGCGTTTAGCCATAACCTCAAAGATATGGCGGATGACATATCGATGAAATTAATATTTTACATAACAAAAAATTATATTTCATTCTACATAAAAAAAATAAAAGAACACTGTCCTCAATAATTTTTGCAAGTGGGCCGGATTCAAAATTCATAATTTTATGAATTTTTCACTCGTAAACTATGCGACAAATTGAAAAAACACCAGAAACAGTTTCTATCTAATTTTTTACGTAAAATTTGAAAAAAGTTTGTTTTGCAAAATGATGCTTTTAAAAATTTTTTTTGAGGTTATGTCTAAACGCAGATGTGATAGAGCTAAATGGACCTCGGATTCGGATTCAGCAGCTAAAAATACATAAAAGTAGGGTGGTCCAGTCTCTGGTTCAATTTTTTTTTTATTTTTTGTGGGGCTGTGTTATCCATATCATTTTCTTGAAAAGGCTTTTGAGTATTTCACTGCATATTTATTGTACTGGTATTATTGATGGGTATCAGTACCCACAGGAAAATTACTTCATCGGTATTGTTAATACCTTTAAGGGTAAAGTAGAATATTCATCAGAATTATAAGGAACAGATTATTCTAAAATATTGACTATTTTTTTATTTCAAGTGTATAAGACACTTGTGCAAGCTAGATTGATTATTGAGAATCAATCATAGAAACACATTACTCTGGGAAGGCTGATAGATTCAGTTACATGAATAAATCATACCGTGGGATAGAATCAACAACTTTTGGATATTGTTATTTATATATTTTCATTAACTATCGACATTCATTGGATATTATTTTATTCAATTTTTGTTATTGGTTTTTAGAAGATACTAACAATGAAATTTATCAGACATACATAAACAAAATTCAAATATGGTGAATTCCATTCTTACATTTTGCCGTGAAAAGAAAATTCTTTGTGGGAATGACTCTTATATACATTAAATATATTGAAATTGAAATTTTTCGAAAAAAGAAGTAAGCTTCATATCGTCAACATTAATTGTAGAACAACAAATCTAGTGGAAGAATTACTAGTTAAAATATCCCTGTAACCCAGGACAAAATCTATTGAGGTAGAGAATCCACTATACAAGCGCGTAGAGAGCAACAGTGGGGCGGGTTACACCGACATGGAGGAATGTTTGAATGTGTACCAAACTGCCCCACGGCGGTGAATAAAGTGGTGGGGGCTCCCTCCCGTCTTATCTGCTACCTCGCAAGCGAATCACTCCGTTCAAATATACTAAGTCCGTGGTTCAAATACCCATGTTGCTCAGCCTATAAATTTTAACATGGTTTCTTCAAGTCACCCGTTACACCAAGAGAAATGCGCCGCAGCCGTAGCCTCTTGAAAACTCGTCCCGCAGCTTCTCGAAAACTCGGTGGCGCAGGGGAAATTTCTGATTGTACGACATCTGCCCGAGTACCAGCGCGACTCCGCCAGATGCTTTGTTTCGAGAGATTTCTTGCGGTAGAGAAGCCAACGGCTGCCTGTGGGCAGACCGTTCTTGATGTGACCTTATCCTAGTCGGGGTCTGTCGACTAGGCCCGCGCGTCTCAATAAATATAGTTAGATTTATATACAAATCACGCTTAGTCCTATCAATTCGCCCGTCCCACGATCCTCCTGTGAACTTTCTTACAAATTGGCGACCGTGACAGAACGTGGAATTGTGAAAACCAAGTGCTTTGCACCGGAAGTAGATAGTGAAAACAGCGTGAAGTGAGACACGCAGCTGCTACAGTAGGACGACTCGCTCAGCCGGGACCCGTAGTTGGCCGTTCGACCGGAGTATCATCCTCCGAAGCAATACCATTATAAGGAAAGAAGCTTCTAATGAGCAAATAATTATTTTTTAACGTCCACATATTTCAAACGACGAATAAATTTGGGCTTGGTGGACTATCCCGAAGTGATATTGCGAGAAAAAAATTCTACGTCCCCCGGGCTGGATTTGAACCAGCGACCTCCTGATCTCCGGTCAGTTGCGTTACCAACTACGCTACCGGGAAGACGGCAGCTCTCCACATCCCTGGAGCATGAATTTATTTTCTCGCAATATCACCTGTATACACGATCAAATTCGATCGCTTGAATCTGCAGGATCAAGGTCCGATCGCATTATTACAGATTCCCTTTTTTTTTATCTATTTTATTCCCCCCACCATCCCCCCGTCCCCAGCCCAACCTATTGGGCTACTACATCTTTCCACCCGAAGTAGTATTTTACAAATGATTATTTTTTAACGTCCACATATTTCAAACGACGAATAAATTCGGGCTTGGTGTACTATCCAATCTAATATTGGATAGTCAATATTAGAGGTAGCCGTACTCGCACGCTCAAACAGTGCATTCCAAAAATGTCTCTACAAGAGATAAGAAATCAATTATTAGCATTTATGGAGCGAGAAGAAAATTGAAAGAAAAAATAGAACGAAATAAAAGATTATTTGAAGGAAATGAAAACTAAACCGACACCATCGGCCCCCACTGACGATGAAATTGTCGAGGAGACTGTGAAATTTTCATTCAATAGACATCGCGAAATTCGAGAACTTCTTAGCGGAGTTCTAGAATTTGACGGAAACACGGACGTAGAAGCATTTCTATCGCAATGTCGTCATGTCAATAAACAAATGACGAACGACGCGAAGAAAATTGTATTCATGAATAAAGTTATTGCAAATAAATTGAAAGGAGAGGCAATTGCAGTGGCCGACAGATTTATCGAAATCACCCCGGAAGATTTTTCTTATGCTATGAGATTAGCATTCGGAAATACTGAAAAAGATTACTCGCAACTTTCCGAAGAAAGAAATTCAATGCGACAAGGTTACATAGAGAGGGTTGAAAATTTTGTGAAACGTTATATTGAAATGGATAAAAGAGTCAAGAAATCGATTGATCAAGTAGATAGAGTTCCGGACGGTCTTTTGAAGATTGGAAGATAGAAAAAGAATTAATAGATTGAAACCCGCTCTTAAACTAGAAGTCCGTCCATTAGTCATGACAAAAAATGCTATGACCTTTAATGACGCATTTCAATTCGCGATGTATGAAGAAAAAATACTTAGGGAAGACGAAATGTTGAGAGAAAGATATAGAAACAGGTGCGATGAGTCGCACACGAAAATTCGCGAATCAGCAAGCAGAACTGCTGATGATGAATATTAAACCCTGATAAATGTTCATTCATATAAGAACGTCTTGAGTATCGTTGTCACGATATCTTAACTGAAGGTGTCCGTCTTCTAACCAGGAATGTGGAGAAGGTCTTGAACTTTCCCGAACTTCGCAATAGAAGTGGTTTAAAAAAAATTTATTGGCCTCATTTTGTATTACCGTAAATTTATCTTCAATTTTGCAAAACGAAACCATCACCTGAATAGACTCAGATCAAAAAACGTTGAGTTTAACTTTGATGAGAAATGTAAAGAGGAATTTTATAATTTGAGGACAATTCTGTCAACATATACTGTATTAAGGCACCCAGATACTTCAAAACCATTCATTCATATTGACGCAGTAGTTTGGGGAATGAACTAATACAAGCATTTCCTTTATTGGCAGAGATTTAATGTATGTACATACAGATCATCAGTGCCTCTGTTCAATCTCCAAGAATAAATCAGATGATGTGAGCTCAAGGATAGCTTGAATGCTTACAAAAGTAACTGACTCATCCAAACGTGATTCATAAAAAAGAAAAATTCAATATTAATGCAAATGCATTATCACGAGCTTTTCATGTACAAGAAACTAAATTCAAGAATGTCCTTAGGAGTTGGGACTCGAACAAGTCATCGGACGATGAACAACTTCCCAAAATACACATTCACCAAGCGCAGGGTGCAAACGAACCAGAAATAACAATCGACAAAGTAACAAGATTTTCCGATAGGTTGAGATTGATAACACGGTTTACAGACGAAAAAATCATGAAGACTCAAAAGGTAGACATATTCTACGATGAAAAAGACACTTTGGGTAAATATATATATGTTTATTTCCCAAGAATAAAAATATTACGGCGATCAGCCTACAAGAATTGATCGAGTCGAGACCGGATCTTTTACCGAAGTATTTGATTAAGAACGGGATTCTCAGATTAAAGGAGTTTTATATCAGAATAAACGAGACATACAGGAATTATTTCTAAAACTGGAAGAAGTACCCGATGACTCTGTGATAGAGATCACGCATGTCATCAAAGAAGAAAATTTCAATCTTACTATTATATAAAGAGGAAGCCGTTTTTTTGTTCGCATTTGGCTCCAAAACTACTGGATCGAATGTTACCAAATTTTGACAGTAGCTTCATTGCACACGCCAGATGGTTATAGGCTATGCAAAACGTTGAAAAATACATTATTTAAATGAATAAATAAATAGTCGAACTACTACTTCTTGGCGTATTAACCGCAGAACCCCCGAATGGCAGGCACGGCGCCTGCGCGGAAAGTAGTCCCTCCGCCCGCCGACCCAGGCTACAGCGACGAGCTTCGCGCCTTCTCCACTAGGCGGCTGAGCGCTATCCGCAAGAGAGTTGAGCTGCTTCACTTATAACTAGAGCATGAAAGTGCATAGATATTGTCTCTCCCTTTGGAGAAAATTTCTCGCATATATATATATATATATATATATATATATATATATTATTATGCCGAAAACACGATTGAGCGGATTGGGTCGTCAGACTCGGTCTGCAAATCGAATGTCAGTATATCGTAGAGCAGTCCCAGAGCAAACCAGAGTCCATGTGGCAGGTTACAGAACTGCTTTTGAATATAATTGTTTTTTTGAATTATATTGATTCAAAAGGTGTGCAAATTGGTTCAATGGATAAAATATGCAATCATTGCTTCGCCAAAAAATGGAATGATGAAGCCGCAGGCATGTGTTGTGCAGGAGGCAACGTTTCTCTTTTACAACTTGAGGAACCTCCAGAACCACGAAGTGGCTGTACTGTTGGTAGATGAAGACAAAGGCCCAAGAGACATTATCTTGCATTGTCGAAATGATCAATTAAAACGAGTCTCAGAACTTTATCGTTCTCAGTAGTAAATGAAATTCTATGTTTATGAGATCATTACATTAAAAGTATCTGCTATAGGAGGTGAATAGGGCTGGATACTAGGGAAAAATAAATAAAAAATCATATTCTACCAGATAACATCCATAACTGATGCGTATCTGTGTTATTTTATAAAATTGAAAAATCCGTGATCCAAACTTAATGTATAAGGGTAGCGCTGCCCCCAGCTGCCGTTACTCGCCAGGAGGGGGCGCTAGCGCGCCCCTGGATACAAATTTTGTTGTTCCCAATTACACGTATCGCGGGCGAAGCCGCGACGGGGGATGCTAGTAGATTATATGGATGGATCAGGTTCTATGCCAAGATCAGCAATAAGTCATTATATATACAACCATTAAAACCAAAATTTTTGAGGAAGAGAAATGCACAGCTAATAAAGTTAGCTCAAGTCCATAATAAAAATCATTGGTCTACAGAAAAAACTTTGAAAGGAATCCATAAGGAATTCAAATATTGTGTAAATGGTCGACCTTTGATGGCCAATATAGAGTGAAGTGGAAAAGGAAACTAAATCACAAATTCCACAACATATTTAATTGATGCTACGTTTTGCCAGCAAGATTCACTGGCCTCATCAGGCAGTTTACAATATTTGAATAATGAAGAGTGCACACTACAATATTAACCCATTAAGGCCCATGGCCAGACCAGCGGAGATACCATAGAACTAATTAATGGATCGCGTGCTTTTTTCTAAAAAAATACCCGTATTTTTTCTTTTTCCATTTCCATTGTTTAAACAATAATTATTTAAACAAATTGCACCCAAAGTCGTAAATTCAAAAAAGCAATGGTGCCAATAGATTTTAGAGAAAAAACCAAGAAAAAAAGGTGAAATACATGTTTTTGATTTGAGGCTTACTTTTTTGGCAATCGCATTATAAACATTTTGAATTCAGTAAAACCGAGAAAAAGTGGCTTCGGCCCATGCCTACGGTATCACCATGGGATGAGAACGGATTGATGGATCGCGTGCTTTTTTGAAAAAAAATACCCCTATTTTTTCTTTTTTTCGAAATTCAATGTTAATACAATGATTATTTAAACAAATTGCACCCAAAGTCGTAGATTCGAGACAGTATAGGTGTCAGTCGATTCGACTGAAAACAAACCAAGAAAAAAAGTACGAATACATCTTTTCGATTTGAGGCTCATGTCTCTTACATTCACGTTATAAACAATGGAATCCAGTGATATCAGGGAATCCAGTAGCTACCTAATTTTCAACATGATTAATTGATTTCTTTCACTGTAAAAAAACCGCTGCCAAGTGCCTTAGCAGTATGCTTTCTCAAAGAGGCTTCAACATCACCCACAAACGCGTCTCAAACCAGTATTTCTACCATTCCACTAGCGTAGATACTATCATTTATTTTTGAAAGATTACAAAAAAATTATTTAATCAGTTCAATTCGTATTTTGTGACTGTGTAAAGTGTCGTTCTTTTTCAATTGACCAAACTTTGTCGCGAGGGTTGATGTCTGCCCGGGCTCTCTTATGATTTGATCAAATGCAACAAAGCAAACGGTTCTAGGTTCTACACGATGCGAGATATTTTGACCTGCATAATTTTTCGATCAATTCATCTTGTGACTGTCACACGGTTTAACGGTGGTCAAAATCGATCCGGTCCGTATTTAGCACACTTGAAGACTCATTTTGATCATATTCGACGGCTGAGGTTGGAAATGATCAATTCAAAATCTATTTTGATCATTTTCGACGGCAAAAGACGCCAAATTTTTCCAATTTTCTCTATAGCACGTTGAAAATACTGGAAACGAAACTTACATGAATTTTTCTTTCCCTTAGCAACGGTTGCTAGGGCGGTAAACAACGGTTGCTAAGGAGCTAATTGGGGAGACTTTGTGTCCTTTGCCGTCGAAAATGATGGAAATGGGTCATAAATAAATGATTTCCAACCTTCGTAACTGTTGCTAGGGAGGTAAACAACCGTTGCTATGGAGCAAATACAACAATTCAGTGTCCTTGGCCATCGAGTGTGACTTAAAACTGATTTTCCGGCTTGCCCCAATGAGCACTCATAAGGATTTTTGAGAAAACACGTTAGGAACGGTTGCTAGGGAAATAACCAACGGATTTTGCTGAAAATTCAACTCGGACTAGATCTTGTCGCAACTCACCGGTGTGCAAAATTTCAAGACGATCGGATCATTCCTTCGGGAGTTATCGTGAACGAAAGAAACGAAAAAAAAGCAAATTAACTGTAAATTCGATGTTCTTACTTCATAGTCATCAACAGTTCCAAAAATAGACTTTGAACTGACTTTTCCCACTCCATAGTAACGGTTGCTAAGGACGTAAACAACGGTTGCTATGGTAAATGTCTGAGCTTCGATGTTCTTACTTCTTAGTCATCAACAGTTCCGAAAATGAAACTCCAACTGACTTTTCCCACTCCATAGTAACGGTTGCTAAGGACGTAAACAACGGTTGCCATGATAAATGTCTGAGCTTCGATGTTCTTACTTCTTAGTCATCAACAGTTCCGAAAATGAAACTCCAACTGACTTTTCCCACTCCATAGTAACGGTTACTAAGGACGTAAACAACGGTTGCCATGGTAAATGTCTGAGCTTCGATGTTCTTACTTCTTAGTCATCAACAGTTCCAAAAATGAAACTCCAACTGACTTTTCACACTCCATAGTAACGGTTGCTAAGGACGTAAACAGCGGTTGATAAGGTAAATGTCTGAGCTTCGATGTTCTTACTTCTTAGTCATCAACAGTTCCGAAAATAAAACTCCAACTGGTTTTTTTCCATTCCCTAGTTACATTTGCAAGGGATATAAACAACGGTTGCTAAAGACATCAACAATGGTTTCTACGGGAAATCTCTCTTTGTCTCTTTGATTCTTATAGAATCCCATAAATATACGAACCCAAATGATCATTAACATGAATTATATGGGAACTTATTAAAAACACGATAGCAACGGTTGCCATGGAAATAAACAACGGATGCTGCTAAACACGTTTACATCTTTCGGAGACCGACCTGTGTGCAAAATTTCAGGACGATCGGACTAACGGTTGCCATGATAAATGTCTGAGCTTCGATGTTCTTACTTCTTAGTCATCAACAGTTCCGAAAATGAAACTCCAACTGACTTTTCCCACTCCATAGTAACGGTTACTAAGGACGTAAACAACGGTTGCCATGGTAAATGTCTGAGCTTCGATGTTCTTACTTCTTAGTCATCAACAGTTCCAAAAATGAAACTCCAACTGACTTTTCACACTCCATAGTAACGGTTGCTAAGGACGTAAACAGCGGTTGATAAGGTAAATGTCTGAGCTTTGATGTTCTTACTTCTTAGTCATCAACAGTTCCGAAAATAAAACTCCAACTGGTTTTTTTCCATTCCCTAGTTACATTTGCAAGGGATATAAACAACGGTTGCTAAAGACATCAACAATGGTTTCTACGGGAAATCTCTCTTTGTCTCTTTGATTCTTATAGAATCCCATAAATATACGAACCCAAATGATCATTAACATGAATTATATGGGAACTTATTAAAAACACGATAGCAACGGTTGCCATGGAAATAAACAACGGATGCTGCTAAACACGTTTACATCTTTCGGAGACCGACCTGTGTGCAAAATTTCAGGACGATCGGACTATTCCTTCCAAAGTCATCGTACGACAAAAAAAAGTCAGTCTGAAGCTGAATTTTGTATCTCCATAGCAACGGTTGCTAAGAGAATAAACAATGGTTGTTCCAAAATGAATGTCTTATCGATTCTCATCGATCATCAAAAAAAAATTGGAGACCCATCGTGCATTGATGATGATTTTTGGAGCTTTTATCAAAAAAACACGTTAGCAACGGTTGCTAGAGAAATAAACAACGAAATTGGTTGAAAATTGAACTCGACCGAGATTTTGCGGCGACTAACCTGTGTGCAAAATTTCAGGACGATCGGACAGTTCCTTCGAGAGTTATCGTACTACAAAAAAAAGTGCACGTACGTACGTACGTACGTACGTACATACATACAGACATTTTCGGATTTCCATGTTTTTCGACCCGTAGATTACGAAAATCGAGGTCCCGAGGTCCGATTCGGTGGGTCGATTTTTACCCCGTTACAAAGCTTTCTCTTTGAGAAAGCAAAATTTTTTCAATTTTTCAGAAAGTACTTGGGATTTTTTTTCTCGGCTCCTAGAGGTCCAATCGCTAAATCGATACGTACGTTAATGTACATTGTATTGAAGAACCCTCAAAAAATTTTCAGCCAGAACCACTGAAAATAAGTCTCAATTATTCATCTCCTTCTGCATGACGTTTCCACCTACATTCTGCAACGTCATAAAAACATCTATTTGATTCAGACTGACTAGGAGAGTGCACACCCTTCAGGTCATCAATCTTGACCAAAATTCCAGGGATCTCTCCTGATACTATTATCAGAGATTCCAGAAAGCCACAGGGTCTATCGCCTAAGCATTCCTGAGAAAAAAATGAAACATATCATGATATTTTTCAATTCTTAGCGGTAAAGGGCATAACATTGCATATGGTATTTCATCTGTTGGCCATCTGTTGGCGCAACAAGTTATCACTGACTGTTGTGAGATGCCAGTCAGCTGTGATCTGGTGTGAAATGCAAATGCTGCAACTTTACATGTAGCATGTGTGTATATACTACTTCTGCTGCTTTTTATATAATTCTTTATCAATTTATGCGGAGAAAGCTATTCAATATTAAAATGGTGAGTCGGATATTAATAATATCAATTTTTTTTAATCATGGTTATATGTAACTATCAATTCATATGTTGAAATAAGAACAATAATCAATAATCATGTAACAAGAGATCGTTCATTACATACTTATTGATAATTTAACAACAGCCAACATTATTCAAATTTTATTTTGATAATATAAAATGTTCAAATATTGATATATTATTTATCACAGTTTTCAGGATGATATCCATCATAAAAGCACTTAAAGCAATAAGATATAAGATATCTCAAAAATTAATTATATTCTCAAGAATATAATTGATAAAATATAAAAATGAATCATTTAGAAGAATAATCTGTGTTCAGGCTTATTCTTTTGGAGAAGAAAATATATGGAGTGAACCTATATAGAGAACATCCAAATTGGGATTTGGCTTGTCTAAAAATTCACTTGGGGAGGTACTGTTGTACCTGGATTAATGAACATCATAGGTGGAAAAATTAGATTATTAATGACGGAGATGCATTCGACAAGATATCTGCAATTAAAAAGTGAACACTCGATAGATTTATAGAAGCTCGAGAGAACCAAACACCTGTTTTTACAAGAGACCTCCAAATGTGGGCTCTCTAAGCTGCATCACAGTTTCATTCTGAAGATGATTTCCATTTTACAGCATCAATGAGCTGGATAAATCAATTCAAAAAAGATAACAGGTTCTGTCAAAGAAAACTAACAAAATTTGTTAAGCAGACAGAACACCGATCAGCTGAGGAAGTTGAAGTATCAGCCAAGCTGGATGCAGGTCAATTACAGGGTACAATCTTGACTTCATCATTAACACTGACCAAATGGGATGCGAATACAGATGCAATATTCAACGAACACTGGCATACAAGTATCAAAAAACAATCGAAGCGAGTATTGGAGATTTAAACAAAGTGACTCCCAGCTACACTGCTCAGTATTCTATCACTGCATCTGGAAAATTGTTATCCAAAGTATTAGTAGGGAAGAGAAAATAGTACTGACGGTATTTCCTTTCTTCAGACAAGGGTAGAATATATATTCTGAAATATATTCATGGGTGGGCTCAAAATAAATGCGTGTTTTGTTGGGTGGGAAGCGGTTGAACATATTTCCCATGATAACCTGGTTAGCGCTTGAGACCCTTATACATCCTACAAGGGAAGTAGGCCTAAAACCAGTGATAATTTGTCAAAATAGTTTTAGAGTTCAGCTTTGAATCTATTTCATGAAAAATTGATAGGTATATATGGTTGGTGGGTATTGGTATGCGTTGAAATACCATATGCAATGTTACGCCCTGTACCGCTAAGAATTGAAAAATATCATGATATGTTTCATTTTTTTTTAGGGTTCTTCAATACAATGTACATTAACGTACGTATCGGTTTTGCGATTGGACCTCTAGGAGCCGAGAAAAAAAATCCCAAGTACTCTCTGAAAAATTTAAAAAATTTTTTTACAGTGAACAAAATTTTTTTCCTGGATTAACGATACGTCATTGAACTCGCCGTAAAAAAGTGAATCAGAATATAAATTTACAGCTTCGTACGATTTTTTTTTAATCATGTTGAAAATTAGGTAGGCTACATCCTTAACCCATTAAGTCCCAGAATGCAGAAATTTTATTGGTACTTTCGAGCTCAAATATTTTGATGAATAAGACGGAAGATTTATTGCAAAATAGTCATTCCTACTATTTTCGGGTATGTTCTACACGATACAATGGTTAAAAAGACTGAAAAAATTGATTTTCAATAAATAATTAACAAATTAAAATAAAAAATGCAATTTTTTGGAGCACTTTTTTTTCAATCCAAAATCAGAGGATGAAGAAATTTTATTTTTACTGTCGCAAATATGCACAAGAGTGCACAAAATATTTGAACTTTCCAAATTCGTTGAGTTTTTTCGACTTTGATTTTTTTCAGCACAATGGCGGCCAAAAAACGGGAATCAATATTTTGGATTTCCATTTTATGAATATTTTAAAGCATTCATTTTCATATTCGATATATTCCTTTGAAATTCCGTATACGGGGGTTTTCAATGTCGCTGATAACGATTCTGACATCAAATTTTCAAAATTCTGGATCCAAGATTTCAAGATGGCGGCTGACGATTTTCCACATTTTTAGTCGGAGAA
The DNA here is from genome assembly GCA_020882685.1 of Aphelinus atriplicis. NCBI lineage: Eukaryota > Metazoa > Arthropoda > Insecta > Hymenoptera > Aphelinidae > Aphelinus > Aphelinus atriplicis. The sequence goes on along the minus strand of CM037074.1, from coordinate 41,228,605 downwards.
TCGTGAAAATTTGGAATAATGGGTTTTCGGGGGCGCTGATGATAAATCTGACATCAGATTTTCGAAATTCCGTATCCAAGATGGCGGTTTCAATATGGCGGCTCATGATTTTGTACATTTTTAGTCAGAGAATCGTAAAAATTTGGACTAATAGGTTCTTGGGGGCGCTGATGATCAATCTGACATTAGATTTTCGAAATTCTGTATTCAAGATGGCGTTTTCAAGATGGCGGCTCATGATTTTGTACATTTTTAGTCGGAGAATTGTGAAAATTCGGACTAATAGGTTCTTGGGGGCGCTGATGATAGATCTGACATCAGATTTTCGAAATTCTGTATCCAAGATGGCGGTTCCAAGATGGCGGCTCATTGAATTTCAGATGATATGTGAACTAGTGACAAATTAGATGATGATAAAGAGTGAAAATGCTATAGATAGTAGGGGAGTATGTAGAATTCATGATTCTGGTGTGAGCAATGTGTATAGAAGCTTAGACAAGCTCACTCGATGAGTCAGCGAGCAATTTCATAAATGTGGAAAAACCTAGAGATATCAGTATTTCCTGAAACTTGATGTATCCAGAACTCCAACAGGAAGCCCCATTAGGAAAAATCCCTGAAATGGGTCTATACGTATGTGGTATAGAGCACATTAAAACAGGTTTGGTAAAAATACAGGACCCGGAGACTGTGGTGTCCCCTTGTAAGTGAGTTTCGGTGTCACGTGGCTAGCCCCGCGATTTTAGAAATCGCATTGTGCGGTGCCACGCCATGGATATCGGAAAGTTCTAGAAGGACGGTGTTAAATCGTGACGCACGAAGCGTAACTCGAGACAGCGGGAAGCGACTGACCGCCTCCCACCGAGCGCGCCACCAAGGGGATGCGACTGTACCCCCACGAGGGATTAAATACGACCGCCTCAAGGCGCTTGGGGCAGTTGCACGGCAGTCAGACGGCAGAGACACTGTTAACCACACGAGTTACGCGGAGACGGTAGACAGTCCAATGCTCATATTGTAAACTAGAATTGGAATAATTACACGAGCTCTCTCAGTGAAGTGAATAGGGAATAAAGCCACATATAATCCAATTCCTGAGTACTGAGTTACTGATAAACTGATTCGACACGTAACAGAACCTTACCAACTTAAACGCCTCCGGTCAATATCGCAGCCGAGATCTGAACCCAGCGTATTAACCCATTAACCCATTAGCGCCCAAACGGCCGCTCGACGGCCGTTTTTTTGAGCGATAGATTTTATATGGTTATAATGGTTCAAAAAATTCGGGAAGAACATTTTCTTGTGCACGAGGTGGTGAAGATTGTGTGCGCGGGAATTAATCGCCCGTGACAACGAAAAATATGGGATGAAATTTATAAGAATCTCAGTTTGTCACCCTCAATCAAATGGAATCCAAGAAAGTCATCAAAACTCTCAAGTCTTTTGCTATAGTCAAAGAGGGAGATACGTACATCAAACTACTGAAGACGGCAAAAAGTTATAACGAGAGTACTCATAACACTTCAAATTTTGCCCCGTACAGTCTACTCTATGGAGACATGAGCACGTGCGAAGTAATTGATCACGAAGAAAACCACATGCAGATAACGGAAGAAAGAAGAAGAATTGCAAAAGAAAATAGAGTTAGAGCGAAGGAGCAGAATCAGATTATCGTGTCCGGCAGACAAACTTCGAACCAGTCATATGCAGTGGGAGATGAAATCATTGCCAAAACTGTAATAAATAATTTGAACACTTAGACGGAACCAGTGCCAATTTGAAAAGTGAATAATCAAACTGATACAGTTAAGATAGTTATTCGGGAGACACTTCAATGAGATAAAATATTATTATGGGGGACTTCTATAGTATTATTATTATATACTTAAAAATTAACTTATTATATTCCAGATGTTATTACTGTTTCTTATTCCAATTGTACTTGCAACGCCATATGACCTCACCAAAAATCTACCAGAGACCATCCAAGTCTATGAAGGGGCGGCCTACTTATATAATGAAGAATGGACAGTCATCCATGCCACTGATATCGAAGCAACTTTCTTACGAGAGGCCCAGTTGAATTTTCAATCATTTAGCCTGGAAGGTTTCTGCAAATCAAATGGCAACTGTACAATGAAAGGCTATACTAGATTAGCATACCGCAGACTAAAAACGAATCAACGGAAAACTGACAATCTTGTTTTATCGCAGAGGCGTAAGAGAGGCCTCTTCAACATTATAGAACTTGGACAAAAATTTTCGTTTGGCACGTTAGGTAGCGATGATGCAGAATATTATGATAGAGAGATTACCGGTATTTATAAAGAAAGTAATGCATTGAAAAATTAGCTTTCTAGATATTTACAATAGAAAAATAAGTTTAGAGTGATTGTAAGTTACACATTAGTTATGATAATTATTTTAGAAGTAAGAACTATTTTCTATAATAATGATTATCATATTAATTTGGGAAATTATTAACAATAAATAACATGATGATTGAATTTGAGGGGTAATAGATTTTTTTCCCCAAGTTTCTTTTATTGGCTTAAACACTCTATAAACCATCTGAGAATGATATAAAAAGTCGATCAGCAGGGGAAGAAAGCTCTAAGTGTCTCAAGAAATCGGGTTACTGAACATATCGCAGAGCCAATAAATAGGTGGTATTTGCAGCGCGTGGACAGTTATGCATTTAGGGCTTCTATTCTTTTCTCCATAAAACTGCCCGCGAAGACGCAATTTAGTCAAGAACAGATTACCGAATGTATAGTACTTGAAACTTAGAACGCGTTTTTCTCGAAACCGTCTTTTTTGACCTGGCCGTAATAATAGCTTCGTAAAATTTTCAACCGATAACTTGAAATTCTAACTGCAGCTTGAAAAAATAATTTTTCAGGGAAAATCGTAGGATTTTTTCGATTTTTTCACGAAAGAAAACCTACTTCAAAACGCCGTTCGATTTTTCGTTCTAGGCTCATAATTGTGACCTGTAGTACGTACGGCCAAGGCAACCAACTGGAAATTTTTTTTTTTCGATGTGCCGATACGTCATTTTATCTTTCTTAAAACAAATAAAGTGTGCTTTTTGTAGTTGAAGGCTAGTTCTTCCATATGTACCAAACGCCATAGTTTCAGAATATTGTTCGCGATTCTGGTAAGTCTTTGAAAATGATCTCGAATTCGATGGTCACAAAGGTATATCACCCCTGAATCACTCTAAAAATTTTTATTATAATTGATCTGAAAACTTACAATCACTCTAAACTTTATTATTTATTGTCAATATCTAGAATAGTACATTGCGTGACTAGTGCGCAAAGTAGGTGCGCACGAGTTGCGTATACTATTTTTCGTAACGATGTGCGAAAAGTTTGATAATGATAATGGTCAATTTATACGCGTAAGCATCGTACTCTCGCTTCCAGATACTACAAGTGATATGAATATAAGTATTATTATGAGTATAAGCAAGAGGGCGCGGAGTGGGTTCAGGGGGCGAAGCCCCTGCCGGGTGTGGGGGGGCAGAGCGCCCCCTCAGCCCCCAGAACGCCCCCAGAGCGTTTTGGGCCCCTCCCCAAAACACTCTCCACAACTAGACATCAATGTCAAAAAAAAATGACAATAATACAAATAAGCAACCAATTTCTCATTTGTATTTAATTTTGATTATCAAAATATAAGTATACATACGCATAGATACACTTTACAGTGTTTTAATGAACAATTCTAATCAAATACAATATTTTAATATTAAACTTGATGAATAAAATATATATTTATATTTATCTTTCATCAACTAAACTTATTCTTTTATGATCCCATATTTCATTACAATATTATCTCACTCTAGTCAGTTTTCTCAGTTTTTTACAATAAGTTCATTAAAACAGGTTTCTTCCATTATAATCATACAATAAACATTTGAAGTTAGAAGTTCAAAAAGTATTTGTAACATTTTTTAGAGGGAGAAGTTAGGTATAAATATCATCTTCCATATTTACACTTGAAATGTAAGATGCGAAGACGTATTAGATGATTGATTGCCAATTATTCTATGCAAGATAGATGACAAGTTTTTCATATCTTGAGAGCTTTCCAGATTGAATGAAAAAGTATTCCCATCTGATTGCTCCAATCTAGGTCGTTTAAGGTTATGAGGTTCATCTATAATGCCTGATGTATCAGCTTCATGAGGTACATCAGGACGTACTTGATAAGTTTATTTAGTACCACAGGGTTTACATTCATTCGTTGTGGAAGTTGAAGCACTCGTTGCTTCAACCTCCACAATCCAAATTGATTTTGCTAGTGATTTTATCCATTATCCTTCGTTTATTCTCAATTGAATTGTCTATGTAGCTTTCGACTATAGGATTGGATTTCCATCCACCATAACGCTTCATTGTTGTCATAACTGCTCCTGAATCAGCAAGTAGCGTTGCTCCGCTACGGCGAAAAGAATGCCCAGTGTACCTTTTTGGATCAGATAAATTCAAGAATTCAGCTATTTTCTCAGGTATGCTTCCAAATGAATTGATGCCAATTGGTTGTGTTGAGCAGTTGCCATGGCTATGCTTGAAGAAGAAACGTCCATTACTTTTCATAGTATCTGGTCGTAGTGCCATGTATCTTTTACAAATATTATGAAATTTTTCAGTAATTGTGAAGGACGTTCAATATTAGTTTTTCGGGGAGGGATCTTTATCAGCATCGTAGTTTATTGATCTTCAACACGGGCCATTTCTATCTTACTAGGAGACCCCTTTGGGTCACCGATCACGATGAAACTTTGTGAGATGATTCATGGATGGCTCCTCTAGTAGCTTATATCTCAAGCCATGAAGTCTAATGTTTTGATTTGCAAGAGATTTCCTGTCAATTTAATCGATTTTATACATTTACAGTATATCTATATTTTTGGATTTTTGTATGTATAGATATACTGTTCATGCTTAAACTCCAACATTTTTGACAGGATAGACTTCGGGAAAAGAAAACGTTAGACTTAATGGGTCGAGATATAAGCTATCAATATACCCTAGAACCATCTCACAAAGTTTTATCGTGATTGGTTTCCCAAAGGTTGTGCCCACCCCTAGTTAGTCAGTTCTTCTTTGCGGAGTCCACCAGTGATCCCCATAATAAATGCAACCTGCAGAGCAGAAAAAAAGTTGAGTTTGAGTGTCAGATTTGAGATATACTGAGGAATATCATAAAGATGAAGTTGGATACATATGAAGTTGACTCATTATGATCTATACTTATTATGATTCATGATTTATTGCTAAATACTAACCTTTATTGCTAGAAACTCGTCGTTTGGAGCTTCATTGCAATATTTCGTGACATCAATCGCTCGGAAAACCTTGGATCTTCTTGATTTGCAGTTAACACTTAACCTCTTCAGTAAAGTTAATAATTTCTTGTAACTCTATATATCAATATCGATGAAAGTTTTTACCTTTGCTTTCAACATTGAATACCTTAACCACAAGCTTGGTGGTGAGTACGTTTTCGATAGCACATTGTTGAAATACACCAACAAAACATCACTGAATGACTGTGTTTTCTGAGCTTTTCTCCTTCATTTCTTGAATTCGTTGTAGCACGCAACGTATTTATGTTTGGATTTTTCTGGGAGAAGGTTCTGGGAGAAGGAGCAAATGTTCTTGGCTACTTCGGCAATGTCCTCTAGTACATCTGAGCAATCTTCACTTGAATTGCTTTCGGACATCACTTTCAATCACTTTTAGCATCTGTCGACCGTTGGACCGTTGGTGGTTGGTAGAGTTGGCACTATGAAAACAAAAATCCGCACCAGAGATGAGTAGATCTCTGCCCGTACACAACGGCGCAGTTCGATACAGTGCGGTCGTTAAAAAAAAGAGCTCTACATGTTCGGTACGGTGGTTAAGATTAGAATTGATGACTTGTATCTCACTCTGCCTGTCTCTCTGTATTTTTACTTTCTCGCACTACTTTTCCGCACTGCTTTCTAGCACGGTGAAAAAAATAAGGTATTTTGCGCACTCTGAACCATAAAAAGAGACAAACTTTGCGCACTAAGTTACAGAAAACTAATTTTTCTACCAGCTGACTGGACGGAACGTGAAGAAACGTGTAGAGTGCTTACTCGAACTTCGATTTACAAAAAAATCCGATTTCGAAACTCGCTCAAATAATTTTCTCATGAAAACTAGTGCTCTGAAGTTCCTGAATTGGGGCGTACTTTCTAGATTTACGGCTTTTTTACATCAAGACATTTATTTACAGAAATTTCTCCATGTTCTCTTATGGAGTGTTGTACCCTCAGCTTGGGGTTACGTAGTACATTTGTCACGTGATGAAATAGCCTAATAGTCATGAATTTCAAAACAAATATTTTCTGAAAGATCATATCAAAATATGAAAATTCCCAAGACAGTGTATATATATAAAAGTATTTATATATATAGGTATATATCCGTACATAGCCGTTTGCCCGCGAAAACGAAGATAACGTAAGCAGCGTTCAAAAACTGGCCATTCGAAGCAAATTTCAATCGTGAGGATAAAATCGAATAATGCTTAAAAAAAAACTGTGTAACGTGCCTATCGGTGTTAGGTGCGTTTTGGCATTTTTTTCACGGTCGCCAGATATACTCACGGTATATCAATATTTTATAAAACATCATCTCTTAAAGAAATTGCCATGTCTCGGATTCATCGAATTAAAGTTGCAGGATTTCGTACAGGACACCCACTTACGTAGATTGTATGTGTGTGTATTAAGATTTGTAAGTGTAAAAAATCGTGTATTTGGCATGAAAACACCGGCATTGGGTAATGAACCACAACGCTTGGTTTAACAGCCGTGTCACCTAGCTTGGCCCCTTCCAACGTGTGGTTAGGCCAGCCGGCTAATATGTGTGTGTAATGCACTCAAATGCAGCATTACTTCCTACAAGAGGTTAGATGCTTCGCAAGTGAGTGATTGTAAAACGCTACTGCCAACATGTGGTTAAGCGTCTGTGATTTTAATATGGTTCGGACTTGGTAAATGATTACGAAAAGATTGATTAAAAATAAAGTTACTCGTTTATTGAATACTACGAAAATCTCTTTACAAAAATGTTACAATTAACGCGCAAGTATAAGATTCGCGGCCGCTCGCAATACATGATGTTATGTACACGCGGAGACGATCGTATTCCGATACGCGCTCTTCCGATGTTCGCGATAGAATGCCATGATTGAGGACGCGCGGCCCTTTATATAGTCTAACGCACCTTCGCAGGGATTGCGTTAACTCGTTTTTTAGCTTACTTATTTGCTGAACGCCGATAAACGTCTCAGTGTGCGCCCACACTTTGTTTCCTTATTTGCCTATAATGGAGACATTTACATTTGCTCTCATAGTTCGTTTTTTATGAGTTTCGCTAAATTCGATAAATTGTTAACTCTAATTATGCATTAACTATTGTTGCTACATACGCGGGTTCGCTGCCTATCAAAGTCTGAGAATAATGCCAATTGCCTAATGTCGAGATATTTTTGTCAAGTTAAATAATTTATAACAATCAACTAATTGTTTATAATTTTTGGATATCCTCATCTATATTTAATAAAAGCTCAACATTAGACAATCAAGGCATGAGTTCTCTTAACATACCCGCAAACCGTTTTTCATTTCGTAATAAATCAATGGTACAATTCATGTTAACATAATTAATCAATACGCTGTTAACATTGTTTATTCGCGATGTAATAATTCCTTTTTCATATTTCAACTTGTATTTGATTCTGGGGCTCACGTACTAATGTCTATTGTAACGTTTTTGTGAAAAATATAATATAAAAATAATTAACAATAAACAAATTACGTTATTACATGATACGTTACGCTTCATACGCATATCTCCACATAAGGGTCTCAATGTTACTTAGGCAATCTCGAATTTAGCTTGAATCATATTTTTGCACAATAAACTACGCCACGAATGCAGTTAACAGATCGCGTAATTTGTTGACTCGTATAGCGAAGTATCTGGTATGTCTGGATAGTTCGCTCTTTTTCTACTGATCCCGTAATAATGGCGTCTCGAGCCGTATGTTCGCATAATACGATTTTTCATCATTCTACGCATCATTTCATTATCATTTACATTTTCCTATTTTTCGCATACGGTTAGATATATCTATATGTATACGTTTTGAATCTACCCGACAATTCATGTATACCGCGTCACGCGCGTGCAGGCGCATATATGTACGCAATCTTATAACTAATGCTTTCATGCTCCCTTTAATCCATAATTATCCATCATCATTGTACGTTTCATGCTAAGGGATTGAGTTGCCCTTACAACTGTCTTGAGAATTTACTTCTTTTAGTGTGAACTTTCATTTAAAATCAATGTTTACCCCAATTTCGATACTATGCCAGTTCTCTATTGGTTAGGCAAGAACCGAAGATTCATAAACAGTAACGATAATCTATTTAAAGTGAGTAATCTTATTCCTGTCCTAAATCACTGTTATTCTTTTACAATAACATTGATAAAACGATAATAAATTCCGGATATAGGAATTTTTCATATTGCACATGGTTTATGAAGTGAATAGAGACAATTCTATCTAAACAATTCTGAAGGTACTGAGAATTTATCCATTGGAATAAATCTACAGCCGATTATAAAATATTACATTCATACAATATCTCAAATAAACTTGAAGGAAAACTTCTCTAAATGTGTAGGAATGGTTGAAAAATGAGAAAATAATTTCGATCCCATTAATATATAAAAAAAAACTGCGTAACGTTCCCTTGTTGAATTTGAATCAAAGAAATAAATAGAACATATAAAAGTTTGTACATTGAATTATGACAAAAAGCATTGACAACAGTTTATAATATTACAGAGTGGAATATGTTCATTTCGTCACAGTGATTTCTCGATTGAGTGTCGAGCACAGAAGAAAATTGAGAAGTATGTTAGACATCGTTGGAGGAATAATGATTGATTGCTATGATGAAAACTGTACTCATTTAACAGCGACCACTGCCACATCAACCAAGAAGGTCTTTATTCAGAAATTCATTTTTATTATCGAAAGTTCTGTTTTGAATGATTAATTTTTTTTTCAATCTAGATTGTATGTGCTCTAATTGCTGGGATACCTATAGTTGATATAAATTATTGGATATCAGTTTTGGAAGCTGTAGAAAGCGATGGTAATCTTCCTGATCCTATTAACTTCACTCTCCCATTGTTAGACAAAGGAATAAACACTCAACGTGTTTCTCTTAAACCTAATTTCATGCGAAGAACTTTGTTCCAAGGAAAAACATTCATTTTTTTCGATGAGAAAATATGTAGAGAATATAAAACAATGATCATCAACACAGGTATGAGTTTTATGGTATTGATTTAAATATGAACTGTAACTTGTGAATTCACTGTTGTGTAACGTCGGGATATATGACGCGGCGCGCGTGCTTAGGAAATCGCGAAATTTTGAGCCAAGCTTTCGCTTATAGCTCGGGTTTTACCGGAAAAATCAATGATTCGTTTACGCGGGTGACTCGTTTTTAGTGAAAATAAAAAATACCCATAAACCAGAAAGAAATGATAGATAAAAAATGAATTTACAAGCGCGAACCGTGATTTTAATTCTAAAGACCTGCCTAATATCCTCTGAACGACCGTGTCCTACACATTCTCGAAGCACGAGAGGTGTAAAACCCGTCCAGGGTTAAAGAAAAAGGAAATAGCTCAAGGGGCGATGAAATCGTGGTGGTGATTTCACCGCGAAAGAACCAATACCGCCAGGTGCGAACACTTGAGGGTGTGGTTTCTTTCAAAGAGTAAAGACAAAGATAAATAAGAAAATCAAAGACAAAAACTCACTTCTATATTTTGGATTTATTAAAAAAGAAAATAAATCTACAGCTTTCCTTGATCAGGAGGAAAGCGTGACTGCCAAAAACAAAAGGGGACTTAGCCCTGTGGGAACTGAGCCCAAATCAAAAGGGAACTTAGCCCAAATCAAAAATGCTCCAAGAGCAAGCAGTTGACCGCGACTTGGCGGTGCGAGAGTGAATCTCGGCCTGACGCTTTCCTCCGGCGACCGTATACAAATTTTCTCGGTGGTTTTCCGATTCAAGGGCGGGGTTTTGAGGACAGGCCCTCTAACTCCTCCCTTGAACCAATCAAAATTAAGTTTATGAAAATAAGGTTAATTGTTTAAACTAAGGTTGGATTCAGATAGATATTGATGTTTATGATGAAACGCACATTTCGCGCCATCCGCATAAATGAAATTCGCATGCTGAACAGCGTTTGAATTCGCAAATTCGCGCGTTCTTGAATAATGCGCGAATTATACATTGAATCTAGTAACTGAAAGTGTTTCTTACAAGTAGAGTATAATATCTAATGATTGCCGAAGTTTCATTCCATTCGAATAACCGAAAGTTATGATAATTCGCGAATGAAAATAAAATGCATTTTTTTATGATGCTCGGTCGATTGCGAGCGAACAAATCAACATTTTTGAATTCTGAAAAGGCCAACAGTTTCGTTAAAAGATAAGGAACAAAAAGTTATTCGGGTGTGAGACCGTCACTATTGTTTAAACATACGTAATCAACGATGCGCGGGGAAATTTTACATAAAAGCGCGGATTACTCGCTTATCGGTTCGTTCGATCGAATCGAAACTTTGGCAACATAATTAATAGCTAAAGGCGCTTAAAGCTATGTATAATTAATAACAATATTTGTTAAACAATAGGAGAATCTCCTAGGGAAATGGGAATATCAAGATAAAATTTATATCCTCTGAAAGTTCAGGGATTTTTAGGCAGATTGCCGTATTGAATAAAAATGAAAATTAATAACTATTAGCAACAAAGGGCATAGCATCCTTTTTCAAGGTGACGCGCAGAAAAATTTGTATCGCGGGGAAGTGCGCGTCATGGGCGTGTTCAAACTTAGCGTCATCTAGAGGGGAGCAATCTTCGCGGAAAAGCAATAAAAAATTCGGCACGTACGCCAGTTCGGTCGGTGGTCATTGGTGACCGCTTTTCCGAGGCGCGTGCGGGAGGGGCAAGGTGTATTTAGTCAGTCGTCATTGGCGCTCTGATTTTGAGGAGGCTTAACGAACTGACTTCCCGGCTTCTGGCGGATGCATAAATTGCATTTTGACGGGCGGCCATCGATGCTCGGCCGAAAAACCTATTGTCTATCCGTCCGGAGCGCATCATCTGAGGCGCTTCGGTATGCGGCATCGGTGACACGGCTGGTGTTGCACTTAGGCGGCGGCTAATTTACGACGCGGGGGTCGCGGTCAGCTCGGCCGACACAGCGCAGCTGCAGGCGGCGATCGACATAGCGAGGCCCGCTTTCCCTTTCCAGGTCTTGTATCGGTACGCGAGATGCGCGTTCTATTATTTTGATCGCGGTCGCGTGAATTTATATACGATTTACATTATTGAAACGCGAAAAATTTTTATTTAATTTAAGGATTAATTCAATACCAAACACGTAATGGTACGCATGACGTCACAGTTGCATGAACAAATTGAGAGTTATTGAGAAATATAGAATAAACTGAATTGGATACTTTTTCGTGTTCTCATGTGTGAAATCCCTCAACAAAGCGCTGGGGTGAAGAATGAATGTTCCTTCGAGGTAATAGTACATTTCGATACTAGACCAAAAGACGAATTCTAGGCACGTGGGAGGTTTGCCACCCGAGCAAAGCGAGGGTAGTACTCACACGTGCCTAGAAATCGTCTTTTGATCTACAAACTCCATCAAATAAATTGCAATGATTCGCCAATTAGGTTTACTGGCCTCATCAGACAGTTTTTAAATTAGTTCACGTTATAAAATTCGACAGTGGAAGAAACGGCTTTCACTGAATAGTTAAAAAAATTTTATGCAAAAGCTTGACAATGTATGACACTTTATACTCTTGTATACAGAGGAGCCGTTGCTTCCACTCTGAACTAATTTTATAACTATCGGTTGAGGCCTATATATGTATATGAATTTCGAAATTCCAAATCAGGCTAATTGAACATATGAACGCGACCGATGCAACATGTCCACGGCGGCTTATTCATTTCCATATCTACTTTTTGTGTATAACATTGTGCTGAGAAGTAACCGATCCATTGCTACTACACGTCACATTACCAATAAAATCGACCTGCCATTATAATCGCAGCATACGCTATCGATCGAGGGCTCATGACTCGAGATCATTATAATTAATGAATTATACATTTCCAGATGATAGAAAAAATCATAGTAATAGAACAGAACAACCTTTTATCGGATAAGTCTCCCGGGCATCGAAATGTTATTGGGAGAAATAAGAAAGTAATGTAACATCAAGTTTTATATATTATGTAAATGGTCGATCTTTGAGGGTCAATCCACAGTGAAGTGGAAAAATCACAAAGTCCACCACATATTTAATTGTTGCGACGTTTCACCAGCAACGTTCACTGGCCTCAATCACAGCGGGCGTTGGAAACCGCTAGCTGGAGTCGAAGGTTGATCCAGAGTTTGAGGATCTTTGAAACTCTGGATGAATTAAATATGTTCATCAATTGAATATGTGGTGGATTTTGTAATTTTTCCATTTCACTCTGGATTTGCCCTCAAAGATCGACCATTTACACAATATTTAAATTATGGAGGGTACACCCTGCTAGAAAAAGTCACCTGATTAATCACATGATAAATCATACTTCATAACATCAACTTCTATAACTAATTAGTATGGCATGAAAGGTATCGACTTAAAACTAATTGTTTTAATTATTTGGTCTTTTCTTTCGATATTTTGAACTAATTTAAATTGTTTACAGAAACTTCCAATTGAATACTGTAGTAGAACAATATTAAAGTTAATAAACTGTACCCCAAGCCACAGCTGAAATACAAAAATATAATTGTATTGACACCTTCTCAGCATCAATTGTACAGATCTAAATTATATTCTAGAATACAATACTTTATAACATTCTGACCCGCAGTTGACTAATTATTCTGGTTTGTACGTGCATTTACATATAGGCTTTGATGTTATAATTTTTTCAATCTTACTAGGAGAGTGCATACCCTTTGGGTCACCAAATGGCACCAAAATTTAAGGGGTCTCTCCTGATACTATCACCAAAGATCCCAGAAAGCCACAGGGTCTAACACTCAGCCATTCTAGAGAAAAAAAATAAAACATAACATGATTAGTTTTCCATTATTGGCGGTACAGGGCATAACATGGTATACGGTACCCCAATACATATCAATACTTGTCAACCACATATACCAATGAACTTTTCATTAATTAGATTCAAAACTGAACTCAAAAGCTACCCTGTCAAATTATTATCGGCTTATCCTGCTCTCTTTATAGGATATATGAGGGTCTCAACATGTTAAAACCAAGATATCGTGGGAAAACATGTTGAACCGCTTCCCACCCAACAAAACACGCATCCCACCCATGAATATATATCAGAATATATATTCTATAGTTATTTGAAGAAGGGAAGTACCTATAATATTACCTCATTCTTTTCTACAGTCCAGAACAGTTGAATTTTTGACGTCAAACAGTCATATCCATTCACAACTGTATCTGGACATATACTAACTTCCTAGCTAAAATATCCTTATGGATGCGGATATTTCTCCAAGTCTATGGAATTATGGGCACATGAAACAGAAAAAATGTACTCACTTACCTAAAGTAACATGCGCTTCATTGATATGATGTTGCATCCGTCACATGCATGTTATCCAACACTGCAAGTTAGTTGGGGATTAGTTTTTGCGCAAATCTGTCACTTTTACTTGAGTCTCTATGGTCCACCAGCTTCCATTGAATTTGTTGCCTTCAGCACAGGAATGATTTTTCTAGAGGATGAAAAATAACACTCCAAGCCACGTCCATTCATGATTGTACTCTTGAAGTACCTGAAAATAAAAGAAACAAAGAATCATTTTCTTCGAATTGAGAGATTGAAAGTAGAAAAAATCTAGTTCAACTCATAGAGAAAGAGAGTTTAACAGTTACGTCAATCTAATTTGAATAGAAAATAGAAACACAAAATCAAAGGTTAGGTTACATTATTTACTTATCTGATGATTGATGAAGTGATTGATCCTTTCTGCAGCAATCAGCATTCCTGATCCAGTGGAAGAATTTTTCTCAACCCTAGAAAGAATTTTACTTTCTCAGCTCTATTCATAGGAGTATACAGTAGTGTACAGTATTTGAATTTCCAACTGATCACAGCCGCGGTCACTGGCATCTCACAACAATCAGTGATAACTTGTTGCGCCAACAGATGGCCTAGTTATCCTTTGTTTCGGGATGAGTCAGGATGAGTTAGATGAATATATATACCAGGGAGGCTCTAGTGATATACCATGGAGTATACGTGAGTGCTATGTAGTGTACTGTATACTACTATGAATAGAGCTGAGATAGTAAAATTCTTTCTAGGGTTGAGAAAAATTCTCCCACTGGATCAGGAATGCTGATTGCTGCAGAAAGGATCAATCACTTCATCAATCATCAGATAAGTAGTCAATCACGGAGTTCTCGGGCGTGTCGCAACAAACTCGAAAACCATTCGTAACATCCTTGTCTTTTATTATGAAGATTAGTGATATAGTGAAAAGGTGTAATGTGTGAATGGTTTGTTAACGCCGCCTACCCACGTGGCGTTCAAAGAGATCGTAACCAGCGCCAATGAGCTGCAGATACGAAAAAACATACTCATAGCCGAAGCCGGACTGGTAGGCCGTAACCAGACACCAGCGTTTTAAGAGTAGTTAAAGCGGAAAACGGGTATTCGCCTTTCCTGACACATCACGTACCACGCGCCTGGCTTGGCAACACTCGCTGCTAGGGCCATAGCTATCGGGGGCTCAGTGCACTTCTAGCGCCCAATAATAAGTAAGTTTGAGTATCAATCCGCGATCACTAAAAAAACCTGCTTAACCCATTAGCGCCCAAACGGCCTCTCGACGGCCGTTTTTTTGAGCGATAGATTTCATATGGTTATAATGGTTCAAAAAATTTGGGAAGAACATTTTCTGGTGCAAAATTTTGTCAGCTTTCCGATTCCGTTACTTTTATCTCGATTAAATGAACGCCCTCATTGTTATAAACAATTAATTGCAAAAAAACACAAAATTTCGAGTCAAAATATTTTTTGTGTCAACCGTAAAACATGGAAACCGGTCGCAACGAACCCCGGGAAGTGAATTTCGAGCGTCCATAGACCTTAAACTAAAAGTTGGCATAGTTTTAATTGTTCAAATTTATTTTTGGAAGACCCAAAATGGCGGCCGACCGAAAAAATTGTAGCTTTCAACTTGGAATTGTTTTTCTCAAAAACTATGGGTCAAATCAAAAAATTCTTAGGAACAAAAAAGTCTTAGAATCACCTGAAGAACACTCTTGAATTTTTTCGGAATTTTTTGATGAAATTTTTCAAAATTTTGATTTTTCAAATTCTCAAAAAAACGCAAATTGCTTAAAAACTTCTGAAAAAATTTGAGAATGTTCCTTGAGTAATTTTAAGGCATTTTGTACTTATAATTTCTTTTTATTTGATCTATAGTTTTTGAGAAAAAAAATAATTAAATTATTTTTTAGAAATTTTTCTGTACGTTTCTTAGCCGGCAAATCGAAAAATTTATAAGAACAAAAAAGTTTTAAAATTACTCAAAGAACATTCTCAATTTTTTTCAGAAGTTTTTAAGCAATTTGCGTTTTTTTGAGAATTCAAAGAATCAACATTTTGAAAAATTTCATCAAAAAATTCCGAAAAAACAACAATTCCAAGTTGAAAGCTACAATTTTTTCGGTCGGCCGCCATTTTGGGTCTTCCAAAAATAATTTTGAACAATTACAACTATGCTAACTTTCAGTTTAAGGTCCATGGACGCTCGAAATTCACTTCCCGGGGTTCGTTGCGACCGGTATCCATGTTTTACGGTTGACACAAAAAATATTTTGACTCGAAATTTTGTGTTTTTTTGCAATCAATTGTTTATAACAATGAGGGCGTTCATTTAATCGAGATAAAAGTAACGGAATCGGAAAGCTGACAAAATTTTGCACCAGAAAATGTTCTTCCCAAATTTTTTGAACCATTATAACCATATGAAATCTATCGCTCAAAAAAACGGCCGTCGAGAGGCCGTTTGGGCGCTAATGGGTTAAATTCGGAAATGACCATGCGTTACGATATATATGCTTGGAACACTCACACACGTGCATGCGTGTAGCACATCAACTCCAAACACGAGAAAGCACAGCAAGAAGAGCTCTTTGTGAATAAAAGGGTTTCTGAATCTTTACTGCTGAAATAGATCATTGAGTTTTTCCATCTATGATTTTTTTTTAGCATAATAGTGACTGAAATTGCAAACTAAGAATTTCAATCTTCATTTTATCTATATTTCGTCAACGTCGTTCATGGATGAACTAAAAGATGAAAATAACGAGATTTTGAAAATATAGAAAATTGTCCACCGCCATCTTGAAATCGCCATCTTGGATACAGAATTTTGAAAATCTGATGTCAGATTTAACATCAGCGCCCCCGAAAATCCATTATTTCAAATTTTCACGGATCTCCAACTAAAAATGTACAAAATCATGAGCCGCCATCTTGAAACTGCCATCTTGGATCCAGAATTTTGAGAATTTGATGTCAGAATCGTTATCAGCGACATTAAAAACCCCTGTATACGGAATTGCAAAGGAATATATCGAATATGAAAATGTATGCTTTAAAATATTGATAAAATGAAAATCCAAAATATTGATTCCCGTTTTTTGGCCGCCATTTTGCTGAAAAAAATCATAGTCAAAAAAACTCAACGAATTTGGAAAGTTCAAATATTTTGTGCACTTTTGTGCATATTTGCTACGGTAAAAATAAAATTCTTTCTTCCTCTGATTTTGGATTGAAAAAAAGTGCTCCAAAAAATTGCATTTTTCATTTTAATTAATTATTTATTGAAAATCAATTTTTTCAATCTTTTTAACCATTGTATCGTGTAGAGCATACCCTAAAATAGTAGGAATGACTATTTTGCAATAAACCTTCCGTCTTATTCATCAAAATATTTGAGCTCGAAAGTACCAATAAAATTTCTGCAATTTGGGACTTAATGGGTTAATTTTCAACAAAATCCACTATTTTTCAAATTTTTAGTCGGCCATCTTAGAGACTTGATTTCATTTGAATTTTGAAAACCTGAGGCCGGATTCGTGATCAGCGACCTTAAACACCCATGGGTCACGTGCCGCTCGGGGCATGTCGGGCGCCACGCTGGCATTCCCACTGTTGCCGTAGCAATTACAAACCTATAGTCCCTTGCAGTGCTCAGCTCTCTCGCACTTGCTTCTGACCAAGAAGTCATCGCCCCATTCTGGCTCGCACTGAATCAAGAAATGCGGTTATTATATTTCGAACCCGGTAGTATTTTCGAAAGCAGACGCTAGTTCCACGCACGTTGTGTAACTATTGGGGGCCCTTTTTCCGGAAGGATAAGGTGATTTCTTGAATAGAGAGAACATAAATACATATTTTTCGTATAAATGGCGAACGAAAAAGTTAAAAATGCCGCATCTATTTTACTCAAACATGCACTTAGCTCCGACTCACAGTGATGGGATAAAGTGGACAAACCGACACTCAATGAACTAATTCAATTTCAACGTGAAAACGGACTTGAGACCGCGGCCAACTCACTCTCACGTGCCACCCTCTGCAAAAGCGCACGCCGTGGCACACCTATGCTGCAGGTGCTGATGTCGACGTGCCACCCTTTGCGAAGGCGCACGCCAGGGAACGCCTATGCTACAGATGCGGGTATGCCTGCATAGCACCCTGCGGAACGTGACTATGTAACTGCAGTCTGGGACAGCAAGGTCCGGCACACACACACACACACACACACACACACACACACTCACAGAGGAGGAGTTTCGACTGCACCCCCACGAGCGACCAAATACGACCGCCTCGAGACGGTTGGAGCAGTCATACACCGTACCCACGAACCGTGTTGGTAATTGGTAACCCAATCCGTGAGTACCAAGTTATTGATAAGCTGATTCGACATGTAACAAAACCTTACCGAGTAAAACAGCTAGACTCAATACCGTAGCTGAGATCTGAACCCAGAGTTCAAAGATTCTAGCCACGTAACTGTGACTACTACGTGCGTCACCCCCGATCCTAAATTTTAGTGGAGGAGCTGGGATCTCGTTTCGTGTAAGAGAATTTGAATCGTGATTCGAGAATCTGGACAAAATTTTTTGTGAGTTTACACAACTGCGCAAGGTAAGCATTGCGACTGAAGACAGAAGATAACAATAGCGAAGCAGATTACATCAACAGCGAAGTAGATAACTTCATTGGTGAAGCAGATCTACACGAAGCGAAGCAGATAGACAGGAAGAAAAGGAAGGGTGACTGAAAATTATCATATATACCCAGCCAGGACGGATGACCAGAGCAAGCCCTGTAAATATATTCTTGGTCGCCTTTTTGTGAGTACAACGCGCAATGTAGCAACATTTTTCGAAGGATCGTGGTATTATTTCGAAAATGCAAGCCTGAGCGGAACATAATGTTAAAGCTAAACACTGATACAATGCACGATGAACTCTGAGGACTAGGAAAAATGTTTGAGGAAGAGGCGCATGGTTAAGCTTCTCCAAGTAATTTGAAAATGGATATTCCACCATCACCAGCACTAGGGGCCCTACCACACAGGAACGGTTTGTGTCTTATGCTGCGTTCAGAGAAGCATTTGTGAGAGATTTTCATTTCATTATAATACATCAACTCCCGACTTGGGTAAAAGAAGCATTAGCTTCGATTGATTTTGATAATACTGACAGAATTGGACATGTATTAGCTCATATAAACAAAATATTAATAGTAATGGTCAACAAGCAAATTCATATGGTAATCAGTCAATCTATTATAATCATAATCACGAATATAACCCCAATTACCATCAACAATTACAAAATGTATCGGTTAATCAAGTAAATGTCGGGAGAGGTGGAAACAATTTCCGTGGAAGAGGTAGAGGTAGGTCGTATGATCAGAATTGCCAGTATAGAAATACACAAAATTATCATAGTTCACATGTACAGTCACATAATTCTGATGGTCAATGGTATACAAATCAGTACCCTATTAATAATCAAAATTACCACGGATAGCATCAATATCAATATAATGGTCAAAAATGTGCGAAATCAGTTGAGTCCTCAAACACAGTCTGTAACGGTCAATCGAAGCAATGGTTTTTCCAAAATGGAAGGGGTCAATCAATGAATTCAAAGAGCAGTAGGATACTTCCATCACCACATTTATTGTTGACTAAATGTGTGTAAATTGTCGATCTTTGAGGGCCATTCCAGAGTGAAGTGGACAGAGGAAAATTCACAAAATCCACCACATATTTATTTTATGCGACGTTTCGCCAGTTAGGTTTACTGGCCTCATCAGGCTAAAAATTTATTACACAAAAAACACGTAATAAATAATACAGTTTAGGTACAAAACAATCGACGAAGTAACAATAAAATATTCTTTCTCACCAGTATTGACTGAAAATATAATATTACGTTCGGCAGTGGAAGCGGCTGCTTCGACTGCCATTGTCAAACTATTGTGTATAAAGCTAGCGTCAGAGGTCTTATATACCATCAGATACATTGGTGTGTTTGTTTTGAAAAATCTTGCTAAGCTTCCTATACGTGTGACTGAGTTGTTGTGTGTCTTCCTTCCTATTAAGTGTGTGTTGGTACATATTGATGTGGAGCATTGCCGAAATAAGTCGTTTCTTATAATTCGCTTCGCGGTCTAAAATTTTAACGTTATTCCAATCAAATGTGTGTGTACTATTTTCTATTAAATGCAAAGGGACCGGAAGTGGTTTATCAGTAATTTTTTGATGTTCTGTAATTCTATCTTTTAATTTTCTCTTCGTCTCGCCAATATAACATGCCGAACAGTCGTTGCAATTAAATTTATAAACAACCTCAGTTTGATCTAAAATATCTGTTTTATCTTTGCCTAATTTTATTATGTTTGTAAGATTATGATTGACTAAAGGAACTGTTCTAATGTTTAATTTTTTAAGGGAGCCGGATACTTTATTATAGAATGTATCTTGAAAAGGTATTGCCAAAGTACAAAGGGGACTTTTTTTATCTAAGCAGCCGCTTCCACTGCCGAACGTAATATTATATTTTCATTCAATACTGGTGAGAAAGAATATTTTATTGTTACTTCGTCGATCGTTTTGTACCTAAACTGTATTATTTATTACGTGTTTTTTGTGTAATAAATTTTTAGCCTGATGAGGCCAGTAAACCTTACTGGCGAAACGTCGCATAAAATAAATATGTGGTGGATTTTGTGAATTTTCCTCTGTCCACTTCACTCTGGAATGGCCCTCAAAGATCGACAATTTACACACATTTGGAATTATAGAGGGTGCACAATATAATATTTATTGTTGACTGTTCTCGACTTTTCTTCTTGGGCATTATTCGATATGGGAAGCCAAATAACTGCTGTTTCTGATACTTTTTATGAAAAAATGAAACGATCTTTTGAATTGTTGGAACTACCAGTGTCTAATGTAATAGTCTCGGTTGTCATAGAAAAAAAAGCAAGTTTTATTAGATTTCAAAATTGGTCAGGAGTAGGAGAGGATACTATGATTTATTTAATTGATACGAAAAATATGTTGGACATACAATCTAGTAATAAGAGTAATGAAGAGCAAAATGTATTGATGGAAAAAGAAAGTTTATATAATTTTAAAAAAAATAGTGATGAGAATTTGAATGGGTTTGATAAGCATAAAGTAAATGATAATATTATAACTGATGAAGACATTGGGTATGAAATTGAAATTTCATATGGTAATTATACTAAGGAAAATTATTGTACAATCAGCGAGGTACGACGGGATTTGACGAATGAAAAGCAAGTACAAAATAGAAACGAAATAAATGATAAATCACTGTCTGAAAAGTTAGGGTCATACGCGTGTTTACTAACATCGATCAATGAAATGGAGAAATTAAAACTTAAAGAATTATTAATTGAAAGTCAAGAATTATTCAAGGAGAAATTTGGATATGTTCGTGAATATGAACATGAAATAATATTAACAAAAGATAATCCAATAATTCGAAATACGTATTCAGTGCCGTTAGCTTTAAAAAATAGAGTCAGAGAAAAGTTGAAGGACATATTACAGAATCAAATTGTGGAAAGATCGGCGAGTCCTTATTGTAATCCTTTGAGAATCATTGAAAAAAGTAATGGGGATATCAGAATTGGTTTAGATGCTTGGAATTTGAATCAGTTTGTACAGGACGACAGAGGGCCCGCCACTTATTCAAGAATTATTACAAGATTATGGTAATATAAAGTTTATGTCGAAGATAGATGCTAAAAACGGGTACTGGCAAATACGTCTTAGTGAAAAATCTTGTCCATACACAGCTTTTCTTTTCGATTAGACTTTGTATCAATTCAAAAGAGTACCATTTGGGTACAAAGTGGCGGGTAGTGCATTCATACGTGCTCTTAAAAATGCATTAAAAAAAGCGTCAAAGCGATTATGGAAGGCAATAAGAATTTACATTGATGATATTTTGATTGCGACTGGAACTGTTGAAGAGCATTTCTTGGTATTGCGAGAGTTGTTTGCCGTGTTGATTGAATATAACTTTACTATTAATTTTGATAAATGCGAATTTTTTCAGTTGGGAAAAAATTTTTTGGGCTTTATTATTTCATCGAATGGTGTGATCCCAGATTCCGAAAGAATTAGTAAAATGATGAATTACGAGGAGCCAAAGAATCTGTAACGTTCACGTTTATTCGGATATTCGGCGTTATTTTGTGAACGCACTGACACGGTCGCCAGATGCTTAAAGCGTATCAAACTTCTTTGAAAAAAGGCCATTTGCAAATTCTTTAGATTCAGTGACTGTCAAATATAGATAAATTCGTATCCAACTCTACTTTGTAATCAAAATTTCAAAATTCAAAATTCTATTTAAGTTGTATATAAATTTTTATTAGCCTTATGAAAATATAATATGAATTAATTTAACCCGGCGCGAACTCAGGAAACCCTGTACTACGCTCACGACCGCACTCCTACCCGACACGATGCAGGTAGAACCTTGGACCTGGTGCATAATTTGTACAGAGGAGCTATGATCGCACTCTCATCCGGCGCGATGCAGATGAGACCTTGATCATCGCTACCCTCTCGAGTTATGAAATGAATACATTTAATTCGATGATTATGCCCGACGAGCCTTAGGATCCTTGCACTACGTGTATAGTCGCATTCCAACTCGACACTACGCAAGAAAGACATTGACTATGGTGCGCAATTCGTGCAAGTGAGCCACGATCGCACTCTTATTCAACGCGATGCAGATAAGACCTTAATCGCTGCTACACTCCGTTGGCTTTACCGATTTAAAATGAAAATGAATCGACACTATGCAAGAAGGACCTTGATTATGGTGCAAGTGAGCCACGATCGCAATCTTATTCGACACTATGCAGATAAGACCTTGATCGCTGCTACACTCCGTTAGCTTTGTTGATTTGGAATGAAAAAATTTTTGTATTGATTTTACATTGAAAGCAATAGAAAAAACATGAGTTATGATAACAAAAAAAATGGTTTTATTTGATGCTTATTATACATGTTCAAAGATTGAACATGTCGCACGACCCGAAAGTAACCGTGTAGACATACTGAGCGAGACTCGTGTATGCTACAGCACGACGTGTTCGCCTCAGCGGCCGGCACAATAATGCATCCGGAGCTCTGAATTGCTCCACTTATATAGGGAATGGTCGTATCGAGTTGTGCGACTTGTTTTACAAATTTTCTGGGTATTATTGATTATTTACATATTTCTCAAACAGTGTGCACATCGTTGATACCTGTAGTATTGCACACTGTTTCGCTTTTTCACAATTATTGATCAATTCGCAACGGAATTCCGCGAACAGTGCACCGACGAATTTTGCACTGACTAGCGCGTCATCTTGTTCGCGACTTTTTGCACAGAAATAATAAGTTATAGTACAATATCTTAACAGTGTGCACATCCCAATTAGTTATACCATTGCATACTGTCGCGATTTTTGCGATGTAAATAATTTTTATCTATCGAAAATCGCGAACAAATATACTTATCGCGCCATATAACTACATACGCCGAATCAAATTCCGGTTCGGCGTTTTATTCGCAGACCAAAGCTCCGATCAATTTTCTATCGGTCTCAATTTATCAAAATATATATGCTAGTGTGCATACTGTTTTGATTTTTCGCATTTTTAAATAACAATTACATTAATTGAACAGAAAAATGGATACGTATATGGGGCGTTTCACGTCAACTCTCCAGAGCCGGCGCGCGGACGCTAAAACCTGACGTTTTCGACGCTTGTTTTCGACTCTATATGACCCATATCTAAATAATGTTGGATATGCTATCAATGTAGTTTTTTCTCAGCTTTCCGATGGTGAATTTAGTTTTCCAAATTTTTCACATTTTCACAGAAAAAAAACATAAAACAGGCCATATCTCAAAAACCTATTTTTTTTAATTCTTTTAAGTAGTCTAGATCGAAAGCTGAGGTTTTTTTACGTTGATATAGATCTTTTGGAAACATACTTTTTTTTTGTATTCGAGTAATTGAGTAGCGAACATGAGAAAATGCGCCGCGTCGGGCCGGGCCGCGCCGTGCCGCGCCGCGCTGACTCCATCACGATATTTCGATATGATATTTTACGTGCAGTAAATGATTTTTTATAATAATTATGAACATATGATCTTATGTTTTATGATTTTTGGTATACAGTCCTATTGCACAAACTTCATAAAAATCATCGAATAGCCATCAAACACAACAGTAGCATGGAATCCTAAGGTTTCGTGGATTGGCTCATATACTACATTCCCCCGCGACTTCGAGGGAGGGGACCATGATAATCCACTGTAACCAAATCACCAGGTCTTTCTAATTGTACTAATTGATATTCCCCCTCAATCGAGATCGTGAGATGCTCAACGCGTTGGCACATGTCATAAGCTAATACCCACTGCTTTACATCCCGCTGTAACAATTTCCAATAGTAAAAGGTTTTCAAGTAATAAGACGTTTTATACACTCCTGGGTGACCGAGCTGTTCGTGCGTGTATCTGATGATATCTCTCTGTAATTTTTTAGGTAGCATTATCCGCCATTTATTGTCCATATCATTTTTATGGAATAGAATATTCTGATACATTTGATAATTAGTTGTTTTATTTTTTTCTTTTACCGCTTCAATTAAAACTTTCAAATCCGGATCCTCATTTTGATCTTTGCTTAAATTCTTCACGATCTTTTTTAATGAAGCCTCATTATCATGTATCATAAATAATACCAATGATGTGACTTCACCACTTTTTTTTTCAACGGACAGAATTGATATAGACTTGAGATCATTATTTTGTTTTCAGGCTGATTAAAAAATTTAGCATCTGGGTTTCCACTCAAAAAATCAGCTGCAAAATTTATAATCCCTTTACAATGTGAAATCTCAAAAGAATACTGCTGTAAAAGCAAACTCCGTCTTATCAAATGACCATTATGGTACGTAGTAGAATTCAAGAATATCAAACTTTTATGATCAGTAATGTTAAATTTTGTCGCAATTAAGAAATATCTGAAATTATGTATAGTATGTACTATTGCTAATAATTCACGTTCTGTAGTTATATATCTCGACTCTGCTTCCGCAAGACAACGACTTGCTACTGCAATTATGCGATGATTGCCATTTTCATCCATTTGAAAAATAATACCTCCAATACCTAGCGTCGGTTTGAACGTTAAGAGTCAATCCAGGCAAAATATACGCAAGACATACTGCCTGTTTGAAACTCTTTATTAACTCTTGAAACGCTTGACTGTGTTGTTCATTCCAATTCCATATTGAGTCACTTTTTAATAAGTCCCTAAACGGATCTATCTTATTACTATACATAATATAAAAACAACGGTAGCAATTACAAAAACCCAATATACTTTGAAGTTCATTTTGATTTGTAACCCCAAGACATGTGTATATATGTCTGTATATTGGTGTATATATGTATGTATGTATATGGGGCGTTTCACGTCAACTCTCCAGAGCCGGCGCGCGGATGCTAAAACCTGACGTTTTCGACGCTTGTTTTCGGATCTATATGACCCATATCTAAATAATGTTGGATATGCTATCAATGTAGTTTTTTCTCAGCTTTTCGATGGTGAATTTAGTTTTCCAAATTTTTCACATTTTCACAGAAAAAAAACATAAAACAGGCCATATCTCAAAAACCTATTTTTTTTAATTCTTTTAAGTAGTCTAGATCGAAAGCTGAGGGTTTTTTACGTTGATATAGATCTTTTGGAAACATACTTTTTTTTTGTATTCGAGTAATTGAGTAGCGAACATGAGAAAATGCGCCGCGTCGGGCCGGGCCGCGCCGTGATGGAGTCAGCGCGGTGCGGCATAATGGTCATTTGATAAGACGGAGTTTGCTTTTACAGCAGTATTCTTTTGAGATTTCACATTGTAAAGGGATTATAAATTTTGCAGCTGATTTTTTGAGTGGAAACCCAGATGCTAAATTTTTTAATCAGCCTGAAAACAAAATAATGATCTCAAGTCTATATCAATTCTGTCCGTTGAAAAAAAAAGTGGTGAAGTCACATCATTGGTATTATTTATGATACATGATAATGAGGCTTCATTAAAAAAAATCGTGAAGAATTTAAGCAAAGATCAAAATGAGGATCCGGATTTGAAAGTTTTAATTGAAGCGGTAAAAGAAAAAAAATAAAACAACTAATTATCAAATGTATCAGAATATTCTATTCCATAAAAATGATATGGACAATAAATGGCGGATAATGCTACCTAAAAAATTACAGAGAGATATCGTCAGATACACGCACGAACAGCTCGGTCACCCAGGAGTGTATAAAACGTCTTATTACTTGAAAACCTTTTACTATTGGAAATTGTTACAGCGGGATGTAAAGCAGTGGGTATTAGCTTATGACATGTGCCAACGCGTTGAGCATCTCACGATCTCGATTGAGGGGGAATATCAATTAGTACAATTAGAAAGACCTGGTGATTTGGTTACAGTGGATTATCATGGTCCCCTCCCTCGAAGTCGCGGGGGAATGTAGTATATGAGCCAATCCACGAAACCTTAGGATTCCATGCTACTGTTGTGTTTGATGGCTTTTCGATGATTTTTATGAAGTTTGTGCAATAGGACTGTATACTAAAAATCATAAAACATAAGATCATATGTTCATAATTATTATAAAAAATCATTTACTGCACGTAAAATATCATAATATCCAGCATTTTCATTGATTTTCGTTGCTACCAACCCAATTTTTCTGAGTTATTAGGGATCTGTATACAAGCATTTTCACCAAAAATACTCGAAAAAATTTTTTTTGTAAAGTGTGATGATCGGAGAATATAGTAGAAGCTGTTCCAAAAGTGTGCCCTAATCGAAAACTGGCTTATTAATTCAATATATACCTGCAACTACTTTTCAAGAAAAATGAAAATGTTTCGCTTTTGCCTCTGTAGAAAAAAGCTTTTATCGATCACATGAAGTTAACATACTGTATATCGTAGATTTTTTGATGGTGAACCATATGCCTTTGTTTAAATGAGCGTACCGCAATTGATAAAAAAGTTATACTGATGTAAAGTTAGGTAGTAGCATAGGCCCCTCATTGGGAAAATTCACATTTTTATCGGCACATTGCTAGTACGTTCGGCACATTCTTCAAACCGATGGCTCTTTTCTCTCCATCCCTTTTAGGATATATGTCCCGATGGTTGAGACAGAATTCGCATTCTGCAGCGAGAGAAAGGCTTAAGAATTTTTTTAAGAAATGCGAAATTATTCTATGCATGGTACGAAAGATTTTGAAGTAATAAACAACTTAAAAAATGATGATTTGAAGAATATTCGGTATAATGGGTCGAAAGAGGAGGTCAAGAGCTACAATTTGAACTGGCTATGCGTTGGAAAAATTGATATTGTGGGGGCGTATTGACCATAAAAACAATTATTTGACGTTTGATTCCAGAAAAACGTTGAAAAAATAATATAAATGGGTTATCTATTAAAAATTTGATCTTGCAGATTTATAGAGGAGATTGAGCATTTTCATAATCTGAGGTGAAAAGTCCAAAAAAATAGACGCGGGGGCGTAATCTATGTCATAAAAAATTATGCATAGTTGTCATACGAAAGATTTTAAAGTAATAAACAACTTGGAAAATGATGATTTGAAGAATATTCGGTATGATGGGTCGAAAGAGGAGGTCAAGAGCTATAATTTGAACTGGCTAAATTTTTTTCTCCATACAAATAGTTTTTTTTTCACTTTTCCTTAAAACATTGTTAGATAAAATTAGGGGCCCTATATTTTTTATACTGTCATGGTTATTTGGAATGTTATAGAACAAGTTTCAGTGGTGTGCCTTCAAAATTAATTCTTTGATTTTTCTTCATCCAAAATCCTAAAGTTCCGTGGAATTGCTCATATATTTGTGGTGTTGGACGCATTTTCAAAGTCGGTCCGGTTGTATTCGGTTAAGTGTACCACAACTGATGCCTCATTAAAAAAGCTGTGTGATGAATATTTTCCTGAATGTGGAAAACTGAAAAGATTATTAAGTGATAATGGAACTCAATTTACGTCTAAGAATCATAAGGTTAGATTGGAGAGTGAAGGTATTCAGCGGTGGTGTATAGTTCTATTAGACATCCTCAATCAAACCGGACAGAAAGGGTGATGTGAGAACTAGGGCACATGTTCCGTACATTTTGTAATGAAAAACAGATTAAATGGGTAGAGTATGTTAAAAGAATTAAAGAATTATTGAATGTTTCGACGCATTTTAGTACGGCATGCACTCCTTATGAGTTGCATTTTGGCAAAACGGTTGAGAGCGATATAGAGAAATTATTGTTTTCCCAGAAAAAAGGAGAATTGATCATCAGATAATCGTGACTTTAGCTAAAGACAATAAAATGAAAAGTTATGCTGCGGGTTCGACATTTGTCTCATGCACTTGATCACGTTACTAAGAAATTTTTCCATTTATATGAAGGACCATATTTAATACATAAGGATATGGGTCAAAATGCATTTGGATTGGTTGACGTTGAGGATAAAAGAAAAAGTAATTGGTACCTACAATCGATCGAATCTCAGGAAATACAGATAAATAGATGTAAGTAGTAAGTAAGCTTAACATAACGAAGTAGTATGTATGAACGGTAAATGGAGTTAAAAAAGAAAAATAAGTAAGAAAAAATAATAAATATTGACGTGTATCGACACAAAGCGAGTGAGCAATATTATTGACATATGTATTCGGAGGGAGGTGGAATGGGTTGTGATAGAAAAAAATGTATTTTATGTAGGACTGATTGTTATCGAAGGAATAGTGCAGTATTGTAAACGTAACGTTGAAGTTTATTTCTATTAGGAATGGACAATTGTATAACTGCAAAGTAAAGTCGTAAAAGATTTGCTATTTCGATTGGTTAAAAAATATGAAAAAAAATTAAAAGGCATATCGTGCAGGTGTTAAGTTTGAAAATTGAATTCATGAATTGGATAAATAAGCTTCGGTGCTTGGATGTATGTGTCATACATAAAATATTATAAGACTGCAGGAAAAGCATATATGTTCATGATTTAAACGAATGGAAGGTTTTATTCCGTGGATTCATCATGTTCAGCAAGATAATTCCAAACAAACGGGAATAAACATCAATGTCGACAAAGTGTGTATTAATGCAATGAATCATCATAGATTTACTATGTATTCAGTGAATAATGATGTGTGTGTGTGTGTGTGTGTGTGTGTGTGTGTGTGTGAGTTTTTGAGGGACTGATTACAAATCCGGCCTCAGTTTTTAATAATTCAAATTAGAGCCTCCAAGATCACCTGTCAAAAATTAAAAAAGATACTGGATTTTGATGAAAATAGGTATACATGGGTTTTCGAGGTCTTTTCGTCAGGTAATCCTAGAAGCTCTATTTTCAATTTTCTTAATTTGAGACCGGATTCGTGATCAGCCACCTAATATTTTCTAATGAAATTCTGGCTCATACATGGTTAAGCGAGCATTTTCGGAATGGGAAAATATTTCTTGATAAATTTAAAAAATTAATAAAACGTTAGTTCACAGTTTGACACTGACGCTGCTATTCTCGCATGAGTTTTGCCCATGCCTTCGTGGCCCCCAATTGCTGACTCGTGGAATTCCTTAATTAGCCTATATCTGTCTTCTACTTTTGGCAGTGGTTAATTATTCGTAAATAGTGTTATTGATATCACTTTTCCCTTAAAGAGTTTATTACATTGTTCGACGATGTAGCCCCAGTCCGGTTATGTTAACATTGCTAAGTCCCTAATAATCCCCACGGTTTTGATTTCGTCCTTCATCAATGATGCCTTAAAATTCTTCAAGTATGCTACAATATCCAATCGCATTGTTTTATCATCGAAATTTTTCCTCACTATTAGTCCAAAATCTTTCACTCCGCGACATTCAGATTGAACTACCTCCTCTATTGCAAAATGCTGAGCGTACAGCTCCTCTGGGTCAATGTACCGACGTTCTACAAGAGTGACTTACGGCTCCGTTCCTAATTTCCTGTCTGCCGACAATGTATATACCAAATTGTCATGATGTGCGAATGGTTGCTCCTTCAAAATCCTAACGCAATAAAACTGCTCGACATCCCCGAGTGCAATCACCCAAGTCGATATCATAGGCGTCGGCCGTGCTTCCGCAAAACTAAATACCATAAATCGCTACCATAAATCGCGTCATATACCCGTCATTTGGCTTGGCATTATTTCGGGTACCCAACTGTCATTTCTCTCTATGTCCTGTTCTTCTCTATCGACCGTAGCTAACACAGCATTCCCTTTTCGTGCCTCCTGACGGTTGGTAATATCGCTCACCGATACGTCGTGTCCCTTTTCCGTATCCGATCTCTCCCCGTAATGTTGTGAGTTAGTTGAAATGTCCATTAGTTCGACCTCCGGCTTATCAAATTCATATGGGGTATAATGGTTCCCTCGTAGATGTAGATGTACATACTCTTTTTCCTTATTAGATTCCACGTACAGATATTTGACTTAGCTTGCCCCATAGTGAAAATGTATGCATATATTCTTGTTGTACTCGTGAGCAAAAATTAATATACAATCAACGTCCCCGAATTCTGTTGATGACGTTCATATTTTTCGTGTATTTTCGGGATCTATGCAATGATGTATGACCGAACTCTGTAGTAACCGGTCCCTCAGTTCCCTAGTAGTAATTTCTTATTTCAGTGCTTTAATCAATGAGTGAAATAAAAAGTTTCTAAATGGTCTACTAGGAATATTTATATCGTATCGCAAGACCTTGTCCTTTTGTGCACATACATTGTTTTCGGTATAAATGCTTGACACCGCATTACGTTCTCCTTGACTCTCCTCTCCCGTCTCTACGTGTTGTGATATACCGGTTGCTACTAGTGTATTTCTGTCTCCGGGTGTTATTTCATCAACTTTTGATTCCGATTTGAAATGTTTGATGGTTGCTCTGATCCTTTTCCCGGTTTATATTTTCCGCCGTTTTCATATCCACTGTCGAAGCCAAGGAGCCTGTTTTTTCCGCCTCGATATTCACCTCGTCTCTCCGTGTCACTTCTATTGGTGTTTGTATGCCAATCATATTCTGCTGTGATTTTTCCTCCGTAGTCGCCATGTTTATTGTTGAGGCTATTACACTTGCTTCTTTAGCTATGTTTTGATTCCCGTTTGTTGTCAATGCACCCGTGTCCTCTCTATTCGAGTTACCTTTATTGGTCAATACCAGTGGCTCTGAGGTCTGCTCTCTCTGACGTTCGCTTGCGAATGCTTCTTCTAATTCCTGTTTTACTCGTTTGCACCCAGTTTCTGCTACAACTCTCTCGTAATTCTCCCAACTTCCGTACTGCTTAGCTTTCCTCTTGGCATAGTGTGCCCATTTTATTGGACCCGATCCGCCAGATGACGCATCCGTTGCCAAATCGCTAATCTGTATCTCGTCTCCTGTAAAATGTTGCTTATCTGCCGGTTCTCTTATATTTATCTGGATACCCTTTCCGTTGTCTGTTCTGTCCTTGATGTCCACTATAAACCTCATTTCCTTCCCGGTTTGACTCATAGCTATCATATCCCGTAAACTGCGTGATGTCTCCTTCATTGGTGAGGGAACCTCCGTATTTCCTTGGTGGGACAGGTGGTGTGAGGTTCGTCTCGCCCCTCTTGCTATTTTCTCCGTTATATTCATGGGTTCGTGCAACTTGGCTGAATCATCGGGCGTCCGATCTACGATTAGGGTGCACTTAGAACTCGTTAACTCTCTCTTTGTAAGGCTCTAGTCACTTCCTCGTCCGTAAGGTTCGCTTCTGGTTCGTCTGACGTCCTACCTAAGCTCGCCTCGTAAATTTACTATTTCGCGTGCTTCTAAATTTCAGTCGTTCGCGATTCCCACGAGACTATATGGTATAATTCAAATGTACTTACAAAGAGGCGACCGAGAATATATTGACACGGCTAGCTCTGGTCATCCTTCCTGTCTGGGTATATAGTCATTTCTTTCCTTGCTTCCTTGCTTCTTTCCTTTCATTGTTTGCAGTCGTCATTTCTTTCCTTGCTTCCTGTCTATCTGCTTCGCTATCATCTTCTTCTTTCCTCCGTCACAACGCTGACTTTGTGCAGTTCGTTCCAACGCGGTTGAGTAAATTCTCAAAAAAAAAAAAAAATTGTGCAAATTTTCGACTCACGATATAAATTCTCTTACACGAAACGAGATCCCAGCTCCTCCACCATAAATTGGGACCTGTAGCGGCGCACGTTAATTCCTGTTACGTGGCGTGATCCTTCATACGCTGGGTTCAGATCTCGAATGTGGTATTGACGTTAGACGTTTTACTCGGCAAGGATCTGTTACGTGTCGAATCAGGTTATCAATAACTCAGTACTCAGGGATTGAATTATACGTGCCTTCATTCCCTATTCACTTCACTGAGAGAGCTCGTGTAATTATTCCAAATACTAGTATACAATATGAACGTTGGACTGTCTACCGTCTCCGTGTAACTTCCGTGTCTCTCCCGTCCGACTAACCGCCGAGCGCCTTGAGGCGGTCGTATTTAAACCCTCGTGAGGGTGCCGTTGCAACCCCTTGATGGCGCGCTCGGTGGGAGGCGGTCAGTCGTCTCCTGCCGTCTCGAGTTACGCTCCGTGCGTATTTCAACATCGTCCTTCTAGAACGTTCCGATATTCGTGGCGTGGCCCCGCACAATGCGGATCTAATAATCGGCCAGCCACGTGACAGCGCGTACCGCATCAACTCCGAACTCAGAAAAACTCCACAGAATAAAATTAAATCTGAAATGGATCTTCCTTCAAGCTCGATTTGAAATGGATCTTTTTATTCCGCTCGATTCGAAATGGATCTTTTTGTTCCGCTCGATGCGAAATGGATCTTTCTATACTGCTCGATTCGAAATGGATCTTTCTGAATCCCTTTTTTGAAATGGATCCTTACTCCTCCCAGGCGACGATAGAAAGACACAACAGTTTGGTACCTGAGATAATGCCAAGCCAAATGACGGGTAATATGACGCGATTTATGGTAGCGCCAGAAGATGTCGAACAATTTCATTGCATGAGAATTTTAAAGGTACAGCCATTTGCGCATCACGATAATTTGACTCTTTCAGCGAACGTGAAATTCGAAACAGAACCGCAAGGTGCTTCTATAGAACGCTGATACATTAACCTGAAAGGTTGTGGTATCAGCATTTTTTGATTGGACAGGGTGTTCAGTCTGAGTGTCGTGGAGTCAAGATTTCTCGTTTGATAGTAAGGAATAAATTCGACGACGAACAATGCGGTTGGATATAGTAGCATGTTTAAAAAATCTCAAAGCATTATTGATGAAGAACGAAATCAAAACCGTAGAAATTATCAGAGACTTAGCAATATTAACGCAGTCGGACTGGGATTTCTTCGTTGAACAATGTAATGAACTTTTCGAAGGAAATGCGATATCGATAACGCTCTTCACGAATAATCTTCACTCCTTTTCTCCACCCCCTTTTTCCACCCCTTTTTTCCAACCCCTTTTTTCACCCTTTTTTCACCCTTTTTTCCACCCCTTTTCTCCACCTCTGACTTCGAATGAAGTATTCCTTTCCAGTATTTATTCGTCCACGATAACTCTCGGAAGAATGGTCCGATCTTCTTGAAATTTTGTACTTGAGTTAGTTCCACAAGAATCAATGAAAATCATTGAGAATCGATCTGAATCGTTGGGATATTTCCCGTAGCAACCACTGTTGATATCCTTGGTAACGGTTTGTTCACCTCCCTAGCAACTGTCACGAAAGTTGGAAATGATCATTCTGCTGCCGAAAATCTGAAATGAAACACGCGAAAAACCTAAACCGAAAAAATATGATCTAACACATGTTACTATCAACCTGAAAATAAATAAACAAACGTTTAACATGAACATAGCTGAATTTAAGCTTTTATTCTGGTTCGAATCGTTCGTTTAGTATTCTTTTCAATCCAACAAAATTGAAGATTCAAGTTTCAAATTTTATTTTTTTAAATGTGATTTTCATTTAACTATCTATATTCAGACGCGCTGCGCGCGATTTACGCTTTATTTCATCATGCATAATTTCAAAACCTGTATTTAGATTTTATTCAACATCTGGCAAGAAGATTTGGTTTTTTCAACCTCAAAACTTTTCAATACTACAGTACGTGCGTAAACCTAAAAATTTATTGTTCTTTTATTTTTCGCTTACCTGCATTCACTATCTATAGCTATATCTATATTTCACTCGTCACGTGGTTAGGTCTACACCAATCAAATCACGAGTTAACTGGCTTCACTTTGACCCCCATCACTTTTTACATAAGGATTATTATTACTTTTATTATCGAAACTAGGGGGGTACCCCCCTGCTCGCTTCGCTCGCCAACCCCCCGTGTGTTCTAATTTCAATAATAAGTGTAGTAATAATTAAAAGAAAATTACATTCAAAACAATAAAACTTTAAACTTGAACTTTCGATTTTGTTCGATTGAAAAGAATACTGAACGAACGATTCGAATCAAAATAAAAGATTAATGTCAGCTATATTCATGTTAAACGTTTGTTTTTGCTTTCTCAAAGAGAAAGCTTTGTGATGGGGCAAAAATCGACCCACCGAATCAGACCTCGGGACCTCGATTTTCGTAATCTACGGGTCGAAAAACATGGAAATCCAAAAGTGTCTGTATGTATGTGTGTATATATGTATGTATGTATGTATGTATGCATGTGTGTAACGTTTTTTTTCGTCTACGATAACTCTCGAAGAAATGGTCCGATCTTCTTGAAATTTTGCACAGGTTAGTCGCGGCAAAATCTCGGCCGAGTTCAATTTTCAGCAAAATCCGTTGTTTATTTCTCTAGCAACCGTTGTTAAGGTGTAAAATTTTTCGTTTCTTTTGTCTAGGATAACTTTCGAAGGAATCGTCCGATCTTGCTGAAACCGTTTCTAACGTGTTTTCTCACAAATCCTTATGAGTGCTCATTGGAGCAAGCCGGAAAATCAGTTTTAAGTCACACTCGATTGCCAAGGACACTGAATTGTTCTATTTTCTTCATAGCAACCGTTGTTTACTTCCCTAGCAACCGTTATGAAGGTTGGAAATTAATAATTTAAGACCTATTTCCATCATTTTCGACGGCAAAGAACAAAATCTTCCCAATTAGCTCCTTAGCAACCGTTGTTAACCGCCTTAGCAACCGTTGCTAATGGGGAAAAAAATTGATGTAAGTTTCGTCTCCAGTATTTTCAACGTACTACAGAGAAGATTGGGAAAATTTGGTGTCTTTTGCCGTCGAAAATCATCAAAATGAGTCTTCAAGTGTGCTAATACCGTATGACAGTCACAAGATGAACTGATCGAAAAATTATGCAGGTCCAAATGTCTCGCATCGTGTAGAACCTAGAACAGTTTGCTTTATTGCATTTGATCAAATAATAAGAGAGCCCGGTCAGACATCAACACTCGCAACATAGTTTGGTCAATTGAAAAAGAACGACACTTTACACAGTCACAAAGATACGAATTGAATTGATTAAATAATTTTTTTGTAATTTTTGAAAAATAGATGATAGTATCTACGCTAGTGGAAAGGTGAAAATACAGGTTTGGGACGCGTTTGTGGGTGATGTTGAAGCCTCTTTGAGAAAGCATACTGCTAAGGCACTTGGCAGCGGTTTTCAGATTAATAGTGGGTTTAACTTTAGGTTAATAGTGACATGTGCTAGATCATATTTTTTGGTTTGGGTATTCCGCGTGTTCCATTTCAGATTTTCAGCAGCAGATTTTGAGTAAGATTGCAATGGTTGCTAGACACGTAAACAATAGTTGCTATGGGTAAAATGGAGATTTTGTATCCTGTGCAGTTGAAAATACTGGAAACGAAACTTACGTGAATTTTTTTTTCCCTTAGCAACGGTTGCTAGGGCGGTAAACAACGGTTACTGAAAAGCTAATTGGGAAGATTTTGTGTCCTTTGCCGTAGAGAATGATGGAAATAGGTCATAAATTGATAATTTCCAACCTTCGTAATGGTTGCTAGGGAGGTAAAAAACGATTGCTATGGAACAAATATAACAATTTAGTGCCTCTGGCCATCGAGTGTGACTTAAAACTGTTTTTCCAGCTTCCAAAACAACGGTTGCTAGGGATGTAAATAAACGGTAATTTCGACGAATAAGTGGATTTATATTGAAAAAAACTTGTCCAAAATAATATTTAGTCCTTTCCTTCTACTGCAGCAACGGTTTCTAGACACGTAAACAATGGTTGCTATGGGTAAAAAGGAGTGTTTGTATCCTGTGCAGTTGAAAACACTGGAAACGAAACTTACTTTTTCTTTCCCTTGGCAACGGTTGCTAGGGCGTTTAACAACGGTTACTGAGGAGCTAAGTGAGAAGATTTTGTGTCCTTTGCAATCGAAAATTATGGACATGGGTCATAGATTGATCATTTCCAACCTTCGCAATGGTTGCTAAGGAGATAAACAACGGTTGCTATGGAGCAAATATAACAATTCAATTTTCTTGGTCATTGAATGTAACTTAAAATTGATTTTCAAACTTTCGAAGCAACGGTTGCTAAGGATATCAACATTGGTTGCTATGGGAAATATCTCATCGATTCTCTTCGATTCTCATTGATTCTAGGGCGTTTAACAACGATTACTGAGGAGCTAAGTGGGAAGATTTTGTGTCCTTTGCAATCGAAAATTATGGACATGGGTCATAGATTGATCATTTCCAACCTTCGCAATGGTTGCTAAGGAGATAAACAACGGTTGTTATGGAGCAAATATAACAATTCAATTTTCTTGGTCATTGAGTGTAACTTAAAATTGATTTTCAAACTTTCGAAGCAACGGTTGCTAAGGATATCAACAGTGGTTGCTATGGGAAATATCTCATCGATTCTCTTCATTTCTCATTGATTCAACTCTCATAGTCCCAATGAGCACTAATGAAGATTCGTGAGATAACACGTTAGGAACGGTTGCTAGGCAAATAAACAACGGATTTTATTGAAAATTGAACTCGGCCTAGATTTTGCCGCGACTAACCTATGTGCAAAATTTCCAGGAGATCGGACCATTGCATATTTATTGGAAATAAATAATTTATTCGAAGACGCGGGTGGAAAAAGAGAATGGAAAAAAGAGGTGGAGAAAAGGGTGAAAAAAGAGGTGAAAAAAGGGGTGAAAAAAAAGATGGAAAAAAGGGTGGAAAAAAGGGTGGAAAAAAGGGTTGGAAAGAGGGATAAAAAAGGGTGAAAAAAGGGGGGTGAAAAAAGGAGGGTGAAAAAAAGGGAGGGGAAAAAGAGGTGAAAAAAATGGGTGAAAAAAAGGTGGAAAAATGGGTGGAAAAAGAGGGTGAAAAATGGGGTGAAAAAAAAGTGAAAAAATGGGTGGAAAAAGAGGGTGAAAAATGGGGTGAAAAAAGGGTGGAAAAAAGGGTGAAAAATGGGGGCAAGTAAGGGGTGAACTTAGGGGGGCAACTAAGGGGAGCAACTTGGGGGAGCAACTTGGGGGAGCAACTTGGGGGAGCGACTTGGGGGAGCAACTTGGGGGAGCAACTTGGGGGGGGGGGCAACTTGGGGGACAGAATTTCCCACGGCGGCGGCGGTCTGGCTTTTAATATAGAGTCGAAATTATTGATTTTCAAAGAATCCACTGGGGGGTTGGTGAGCGGAGCAAGCAGGGGGGTACCTCCCTAGTAATTATGAAGATTCACGCCCACCACGTATACATATCATCGTATACAATACAATCGTATACGTATACAATCAAATGGTTATTCTGTCAGCGGATACTACAGAGGTTAGAAAACTCGATACTGACGAAAATGAAAATATTTGTACTCACTGCAAGCGCAAACATTCGATTGTCGAATGTTGAACCTTTACTCGTATGTCTTCACATGACCAGTGGAAAATAGTTCGAAAATTACAGCTATGTTTTAATTGCATGAAGAAGCGACATAATCTCCAGAACTGCACAGAAAAGAAAGGATGTACAAAGTGTGATCGTCGTCATCATGCATATCCATTTTTTTCCAAAAAATGGGAATTTTCAACGCTCTGTTAATACTTCCACAACTCAAATCAACTCAACTCCGTCTAACGATACTCGAAAGCACGATGATAAGATCACTGTATGACTAGATAAGTTAGATTTATTGGGAGTCGTACCAATACGAATTGTGAGCTCAACAATTTAAAAAATCGTTCATGCTTTGCTTGATGGAGGAACAACTACGACAGCGGTAAATAAAAAGCTTGCAAATAAATTCAGTCATTCAAGCTCTCGTATAAATACAGTCATGAGAATAGTAGGTCAAAGCACCCCCATCGCAATTTGTAACAAAATGGTATCTCTGCAGATTGGAACTGTTTCGGGTAACTATATTCTTGATAATGTTACAGTAACGAAAGATTTATCACTGCCTTTACATGACTTACCGATGGAAATTTCAGATTATTGACAAATGAAAACTAAAATCAAAGTAAATCCTCACCCAATCGTCCCTGACATTGTTATTGGTCAAGATTATTGCCATTTAATTATAATTAGACAATTTTACAACCTCAATCCCTATAAGCTCATTGTATCTCGTTGCTTATTAGGTTAGTCGATTCACGAGAAAATTCCAAATAATTCAAATTTTGAAGGTCATGAGGGTTATGTAAATAATTG
Organism: Aphelinus atriplicis; assembly: GCA_020882685.1. NCBI lineage: Eukaryota > Metazoa > Arthropoda > Insecta > Hymenoptera > Aphelinidae > Aphelinus > Aphelinus atriplicis. The sequence continues at coordinate 41,190,058 of CM037074.1, read as the reverse complement.
TTACAGTTTAATTTTAACTTTGAGATCAAATTTCAGATGACTCAAATAATGATGATTATAATTCAAATAATTTGAATCAACTAGTCAAAGAAAGCTTTGATCTTGACGTATTAGGAGTTAGTGTGAAACCTCAAGTACATCCAAATGATAAGCGTGCGTTAGAAATTTTAGATAAGACAAGTAAATATATGAATAGAGAATGGCAAGTGGGGTTACTCTGGAGAGATGAAATCAAACATATTGTCAAGTATAACACAGCGAACCTCGCTTTGCACGATCGCGATGCGAGCCACTGCCGGCGCAGCGGTGCCGAAAGCGGGCTCTCCCCTCTCCAACGGCCCACGCGGTTGACTACAGGATCTCTCTGAGTTGAGCTCTCCGCGCGCCTACAGCTCTTCTCATCACGGCCGTATATCCTAATTCACCAATAAGTTACATATCTCGGTCAATACCGTGACGGGACGCTAATACAAGAGAATACAAGTTAGATATTTGTTACTTATAATAAATAAACGTGTGCGTGTATGAGAAAAGGTAATGTGTTCTTTTCTTTCTGAATTCTGAATTCCCTCACTCCCACTGCGCAAGTAATATAAATATCCCCGCAGGTTATAGGCCCTTGCACTGCTTCCACTGCGTGAGGTTGAAGCGAGAATAGAACAATGGCTTGTTCGATCCCTACAACAAGGGGTAAGTATCATCGATTACTTGCTATGCTGTTATCTTTAGATATGATATTGTTAAAGTACAAGCGCGTACCTGAAAATTTTCGTGCAACAAGTTAGACTAAATTAATGAAAGTTTACAATACTGCTGTGGTGTACCACGCAGTACGATACGTAATTATTTTGTTTAATAGATATAAGTATAAGCATATAGGCTTAACCGAAGCCACGCGCCTAAAAGCGACGAGTCAGCGTTCTGTCGCCTCACCTGACGACAACGCTTGGAATGTGCAGACGGGAGTGCTCGTGATCGCCAACTTTACGTCAAGCTACCCGACACCTCCAACTATTGGTCGGGCCGATCGGGCGACTCCTTCCCCCAAACGGTAGCCGAGCAATTAAATACGGGCCCCAAGCCGGGCTCGTGGCACTAACTACCTGTACGGCCGTCTCCTGTTTGGGGGAAGCAGAAGCTCTGGTTGCCCGTCGTTGGAAGCGAATAAAATAGGGAAAGGGAAAGCGTTCTCGGCCCTGGCCTATCTCGCAATTGCTTACCTGAGGGGAGAAATAAGTCGCTTGTCGTAAGGCGTCCTGAAGTGATGTGCTGTTGTGCAGGTAGAGTTGTAGACGGTAATAAAACGGGCCACTTCCTGCCACTGTGTTCGTTCACGCTTATCTATATCACTTAAACTACACTTAACTGTCTCTACACTTATGAATATATTCCTAGGAGATAAGACGGAGGTTTCCGTGGTCATCCACTGGACGCCGCTTCGTGGTACACCACACCTTCCCCCCCCCCCCAAGAGTGTACTCGCATCGAGGACAGTAGTTATAGGAGCGGTAAGTGTTTTAGGGTTCACTTTTATTTTTTATCTTTGCGGCAATAAGGACACGTATATTTGTTTAAGGAGGAGGTCAAGGGGACGCAGGTTTCTTCAGCCATTAAGGCTCTGCACTTCGCGCACTCGCGCCACCCTTTGTTATCTGGGTGCACAGGTTCCTTGCACTCCACGCATAACACTCCTTTTGGGGCCAGCTCCGAGTAATTACGGCTCGGCTTTTTTTGGCCTCTCGGGCCTTGGAAACGGATTTTTTATTCTGCTCCACCCGTCGTGCGTGTTCCTTTAATTCTTTTTCTTGCCTATCTTTAGGTAAAGCAAGAATTTCGGCCTTGGTCAATCGTTTTCTTTTTGGCAATGGTTGATCAGGTTTGCTTTCCTGGACGATGGTACTATCCTCTGTTTCGTAAGAGGTTATCATTTCTTCGGCGATGGTTAAAGCTGCCGAGGTGGAGGGTCGTTGATTGTCCGTGGTCAAATAATTCCTCGATACGTCCTCGAGTTGTTGTTCGGGTAAGGGCAAGTCTGTGGCCCCCGTCACGCTCCTGGTGTTTCTTATTGTGGACGGAGCATCGGCCATGTTAATTTTTGGAGACAGTGGTTCATATGTCGGTGTTCTTGGGCGGGATGGCTCGCCCGAAGAAGCCGGACTGATTGGGCTGAATTGATGGACAGTTGATGCTGGTGGTGGGCTTGGCGTATGCTCTCTTTTCCGCTGTGGTGTTTTTCCTTTTTGCGATAGGTCCCAAGGAGCTGGAACCAGAAATGAGGTTCCTATGTCAACCGGAGTCAGTTGGGCGCTTGGCAATAGTTGTGCGCTCGGCGGCTGTTGGGCGCTCGGCGGCGGTGTTGTGCTCGGCAGCGGTGTTGGGTCGCTCGGCGGCTGTTGTGCGCACGGCGTTTGTTGGGCGCTCGGCGGCTGTGTTGTGCTCGGCAGCGGTGTTGGGCTCGGCAGCGGTGTTGGGTCGCTCGGCGGCTGTTGTGCGCACGGCGTTTGTTGGGCGCTCGGCGGCAATTGTTGGGCGCACGAAGACTGTGTCGTGCTCGGCAGCGGTGTTTTGCTCGGCAGCGGTGTTGTTTGTGTAGGCATCCAATTCTATCTGCATCAATTCTCGAATTGCGGCCCTTTCCTTGGCAAGAGCTCGGTCCAAACACTTCCGAATTTCTTCCATGGCACTTTAGTACAACTTGGCCGGCAAGAGAGAAAGAAAAAAATTCCGTGCTAGTCGTCGAGCTGCAGCTACGGTACTAAGCTCAAGTGGCTAAGCTTATGCAACAGGATACTTTGTTGAGCTGACTGCGTAGGATTGTAATCTTGAAAGAGGGGGGAAACGTATGAAGTGTTGTATGAATGTGTGTATATTTGCCAGGTCAAGTGGAGGGTATTAGGAATAATAGGTCGAGGATGGGTACCTGAGTAACACTAATTGGGGTTGGGGTCCATTAGTACTGTCATACCCATCACCTGGGGATTAATTGTGTCAAAGCGATTGCTACATGGTTATATTTTACATATACAAATGAGCGGAATACATAAGTTTTATTACTACCTTATATCTAACATTATAACTGAGCTTACTATTTTTATTCGGGATACAGGAGATGTATCTTATGAGTTTCAAGCGAATTCCGGCGTATCTGACTCTGGGCTGGAATGAAAGTGATCGCGTTACATTCTTATCTATGGTGCCGACGGAGAAAGAGTATATATGAGCCGTTTTAAGTGTTGAGTTTCTTTGCGCTGACGTATGAAAGTATGCGGTATAGTGTTGGTGTGAGGATAGTCTTGGGTAATATATGGTTCTGTGCTCAGTAGTTAATAGTACCTTGAAGTCGTAACTCGGTCTTTTCGTATCATCGTATCATAAAATTGCAAGCGGTTAGTGTAATGGCGTCTCCAGTATTAATTCAATTGTATGCCGATTTGGTGAATATAGTGGGTTGGTTCAATGGATTGAGGCCTGAAGATTTCGGGACGAATGAAACGGAGGAGTTATTGTTGGCGTTACGGCAGAAACAAGTCTACCTTGTTTTATTGCGGGGATGGTGTCATCTTTTGATTCCAACGAAATGTATATGCCTCAAACTACAGTGGAATTTAGTAAGTGATTTTATGCGGAGGTATGCAAATGATATTCTAGTTTAATTTTTTAGTTTAGTAACTAATTTTGATCCCTCTCTTCCATAGCTACTGGAGGGGAACCATCGTCGGCGGCTATGGAACCTGCTTTTTTGGTAGCTCCGGATCGAATATGGGAGGCGGTTCGTGGCTTAGGCCGCGAATTTTCGGTAACTCTCGGCGCATTCGTGGACAGGTAATTATTTCATGTTATGTTCGGTCCGTGCCGTTTGGTTTTTGTATTGAGAGCTGTCTTTTTTTTCCAGAGTGCCGGAAGCAAAATTGGTGCAAATGCATTGCATGGCTGTACAATCGGGGATGATTAAGGTGGATCTGAGTGATGTTGAGTATATTATTTGACAATGTATTTTGTAGTTAATAAAAATAGTTACCCATTGACGTAACATCGTTTGATTTGTGATTATCCAATACGAATTTACCAGTTAGTAATTTTTGTTCATGTCTCAGTTATTTTCGATAAATTTTAGGTGTGTGGAGCAAATATGTTTTAATTACTTAATTTGATGTCAACGTTCGATGAATACTTTAGTCGATGTCGGCGGTTGTGCGAGCTTGCTATTAGTCACTCTGGCGGACAAGGAGGAAAGAAAAAAGTTGTGAAAAATTTGGGTTGTTGGGATTTGGAGGCAATAAAAATGATGTTGTGCAAATGTTGGGTTGTTGGGGTGTTGTGAAAATGTTGGGTTGTTGGGCTGTTGGGATGTTGTGAAAATGTTGGGTTGTTGGGATGTTGTGAAAATGTTGGGTTGTTGGGAAATGTTGTGAATTAGTTGTAGATTTTTATTTCGAGTGTTTATTGTTCTATATGGGCACCCGCATGCATACCTACACACACTCATACGTATATGCACGCATATACATACATACATACATACATATACACATATATAGTGTGGAACGCATAAATGATTTACCCGTTATCACACATGTTTTAGGTATAACTTATGCGAAAGTTATCTTTTGCTTAGGCAAGGGGTGTAAGGATGGCATAGAGCTCATTTCATAAGTTCTAGGTTGGGTATATATCTCGATAGAATTGTCGAATATCGGTACGTAGGAGAGAGCTAATCTGGGTTGTTTGTACGTCTCCTTCATCCCTGTGCGTAGACTCACTAGTTGAATATCAGAAGTTTCATTATGATTCAAGGTGGCGGGCGACGAAGTCAGCTTTGCGTGGCTCTCGGGGGCGTGGGCGGGCTTACGTTTTCTTTTTAGTTCGGAGATAATTGCTTTACAGCAACCTCTTGATGGCAGACAACATGAGCACGAAAAAGAGATGAGCATGATGGTGATAACGTTCAGAAGGATACCGTATCTCCAAAAAGATTGATTGGACTCTACAATTCTGTGTTGCTTAGATATTTCAACAAATTGCTTTAAGTGAAACGATATCCTGGCCCTCGAACCAAGTGTTTAATTCGGTTGCCACTGGTACATTTAGTTCAAAGTTTTCTGCGCTCAGTGTAAATGGAACCAAAGATGTTTCGTTAAAAGGTGTGTCTGTCTGGTAATAAAAAGTATTTGATAGTCGTAGCTCGTTGATCCCGTATAGCGTTTTTCCTTTATAGTTGATTGAGCATTTTCCATGGATGGTTATGATTCCTGTCCCCTTTAAGAGAAGCTCCTGTAATGGTTCATTTTCGCATAGCAACCGAGTTTTTGACGGCTGAATAGCGGAAAATAACCGTTCGTCCGTGGATTTTAGTTTTTTCCACTGGACGTCCTTTTGATTGTTTAACTCTCTATTACATTTATTCAGAGTGGTTAGAGAGGGCTGCGCAATTAATTCGTATTCGCATTGAGAGTTAACCAAAATGTCTTCAATAGGTATTGAGGGTTGGCATAGTAACATATGGTCGTGGGTTCTACAGTTTTCCAGGTAGTCATGGTCAGCTAAGAAATAATACTTAAAATCTTTAGTTATGAAGATGTGTAATTTTCCGGGTTTGATTTGGGTAAATTTTGTAGAATTCTTGGTGATCGCGGTAGGAATGGGTAGACTATGCATGAAATAATGCATGTAAGTTTTCTCGTCAGTTAACGGGATTTTCATTGTCACTACGATTTTTCCGTTGATTGTTATTACGTCGGTGGTCGCTACCGCTAGGAGGTACTCGTGAGTAATAGTTTTTCTTTCCCATGGGAGTGTTTGACCCCTTTTGTGGTTATTTAACGAGAGTACAATGGAATTCAATTGTTCATGGTCGAACATCAAAGGATGTAATTGGCCTCTGCTCGTACTTTCAATGGCTTGGATGAAAATTTTATACGTTTCTATAGCAAGATTTAGAGATTATTCGAATTCTATTGCCCATTTTGTTATAGAAGAGGCAAAAATCGTGGAATTTAGCGCATTACTAATGTGAGCATTAGCGTTTAAGAAGTTTTCGTATTGAAATTTTACGTCGGCTCGATCCTTGCTTATAAATGCGTTTGTTCGCTTTCTAGTACGGTGATATTAGTTTGACGTTCGTATAGTTGGGATAATTGTCTGGCTAAGAGTTCTCTGTCATCGGCATCCATTAATCCAAAGAGTTTTTTATTGGCCCATCCTACAAACTCTAGCGGGGCCCCTCTTTTTACCAAGGTATGAGTTTGAGCTATGGGGAGAATCGGCAAGCGGGGTGTCTTTACGTAATTTATTAGGTCGTCGTGTAATAGTCGTATAACTTTAATAGAATGTAGTAGGTTAGACATGGGAACGAGAGTATCGCAGCTGTAATGTAATATATCGAAACACTTTTTATTAGTAGTGCGCAAGCGTTCTATTCTCCATTCCGCCGGTTCGTCAAAACGGGAAAGATCTAGACTAACTGTCACTCTCCATTGGGATCTTATTAGTCGAACTTCCACCAAGTATTCGTAGTAAATTCCAGGGTTGTTTTTAAATAGAACGATTTTATATCGCTCGACGTCGTCGGATTCGGTAAAATTCAGGGCAGACGTCTGGAAAAACCATAGGAGAATACTTGCGGAGAACAATGTACGGCGATAACTGCAATAGAATGCTGCTGTTGCCATGTTGGGAAGCCGCGTGGTAGGGTTCAAAGATGCGCACTGTGTAGTTTTCCTGAAATTGGAAGAGACGTCATTCGTAAGCTCTCTTTACTCGATCCATATGTATTAGCGTGATTTTACCGCTGGTCGATTCGATTAAAAGGTCATTATTGCTATGTATTTCTTTCACGGTGAACGTTCCGTTGAAGAATTTGTCCAATTTTCCTTTTCGAGCTTCTCTTTTTACGTATACCTTCATGCCTGCTTGGAGGTCTTGTGAGCGTGCGGTTTTATCGTAGTGTTTTTTATATTTGGTTTTTGCATTCATAAGGTTATTGCGGGCTAAAGTTTTTATTTCGCTCAATCTTCCTATTAAGCTGCGAAGATACGAGTGGTATGTTTCCATTTCGTATTCGTTGGGTAATCGGTCGGGGGTTCTACAAGTTCTTCCAAACACTACTCCAAAAGGTGTAAAGTTAGTGGCGCTATGCACGGAAGTATTATAATCGTGGATGGCGAAAGCGACAAGTTTGTCCCAGTCTAGTTTATTTCCGGCTCTAGTTCTCCAAAAAACTGTTGAGCAGGGAATGGCTTCTCTCGAGGGATCCATTGGCTTGCGGATGATACGCAGTAGTGGTCGCCAGTTTAAATCCAAAGATATTAGCAAATTCGGTTAATAACTTATCTTTGAAGCTGGTTCCTCTGTCGCTGATGATTATCTTGGGCACTCCGAACAACAACAACATGTTGGGGACTGGTATAGCTATACAAAATTTAGACAATAAGCATTGCATGGTGAGGATGTGTTTGTTCCCTGAGGTCGTTGTTTGAAATGGTCCGACAGTGTCGACGGCGACCTTAGCAAAAACTTCATGTGGGGTGTCGGTGATTACCATAGGTTCTTTGGTTCTAAAGTTAACTAATTTTGATTCTTGGCAAACTCTGCAATGGCGGATGAAATTTTCTACGTCGTCTCTCATATTTTCCCAATAATATCTTTCCCTAATTCTGCGGTACGTTTTATGTATACCTCTGTGTCCACCGTATAAGCTGTCGTGCAAGTCCTGAATAATAATGGGTCTTGCATGTACTGGAGGCATGGTACATGAACCGAAACATACCGTAATGACGATCGGCAAGTCTCCCAATTCTTCACTGAGGACCTTTGGGAGAGTTCCCCTGGGCAGAGAATCGGTGATTTCGCTACACTTGCCGATTCGAAAGCATTGGATTTTGTATTCAAGTAATTTAGAAGTTAACTCCTGGAAACATCTCGATATATTGGGAGGAGTAATGTCATGTTTGAAGGTTTTGGCGACGACGAGACTAATTATATACCTATTTCTATTTTTGGTTATTATTGCCTCGCCTACCTGGGATTCTTGACTTTTCAATTTCTCTACTGATAAAGCATCGAGATCGAGCAATAATTGGTTGTTTACGGAATTCATATCGAGGTCTTGGGTAATGAAATGAACGATATTGTCTTTGAGATATGTAAGCGACTCCCGGGTGGTTAGAATTTTCAGCGGGTTTGTTTTATGAGGGATACTTATGTTGGGTTGGACTCGTGGAAGGGAAGAAGTATCACGCTCGTGTTCTTCTCGGTCGGAGGTAGCGTATTGGGCCACGGTTGAATTGGCCTGGGTATTGTAACTAGTGGGAGAGAGGTGCGTGTTCGCGTTGGGGCCGCGGTTTGCATCGGAGAGAGGAGTGAAGTTCTCTGTTTCGAAGACCGAAGGGACATCGTTGAAGGTTACGCGTCGGGGTTCGCCGTGAATTACGGGCTTGTGAAGTACCGGTGATGTTTCGGTTTCGGGGTCCGACTCTTCTTCGACTTATCTTCTTGATGTATTGTGGAAAGGTTTTGCCAGTCTGGGGGCTCCCAAGAGAGGGAGTCATTGGGATCGATTGTCGGGATGAGTGAGGAACGAGCTCGATGTTTCTTTATTGGCGATTTAGTCCTTGGGAGTAGTTTTCTGTCGGCTTTCCAATGAGAAATTATTTCTTCGGGCACCGAGGTTTTTGCTGGGGATACAGGTGCGGAGTTCGTTTTTGTAATTACCCCTTGATCCTTGCCTTCTTTAGTATCGCTAGCGGCATTTTCTGAGTCCCACCAATAAGTGCCTTCGAGTAAGCTAGTTTTGATACTTTGTAATTTCTCGGCGGTAAGTGATGAAGAAGTGATTTCGGGTGGTTCGGCTGCTTCGTCTGGCACCTTCGATCGCCTCATGGGAGATTGAAACATAGGTCTTCTTTGATCAATTTCTGACGACGAAGAAGAAGAATCCGTGGGTGCCTCAGAAATAATTTTGTGGGAAGGCTTAAGTGAGGCAGTAGTTTGAATACTACTTTTTTCGGTTGGGTCGTCAAATTCGCTTTCTCCTGTACATCTCGATGCGGACTCTGTATCGCTGTTCAAAATATCGCTCTCGTGCGGCTCGGATTGGTCAATTAGTTCTGGTAAAAGAGATCTGTCCTTGAGAGCGATGGGAATAGATTCACTTTCGTTAGACTCGTTTTCAGAATCTCGTATTGTATCTACATCAGTGGTGGTGTCGGATGTTTCGCAGGGATCAATATTTTTCTGCGAAACTGGCCCGAGCGTGACGATTTTAATTGGACCCTTTTTCCTCAACGCCAGCCTTTTAGCGATGGTGCTTGCGTTTGATTCCGCCTGTCCTCCGGGGATTGGGGGAGTCGGGGGTCGAGTTTTGGATCCGACTGCCCTGTTGAAAAAAATCGACTGGATTTCCAGCTGGATTTGCACTGGATTCCAGCTGGATTTACGCTGAATTCTAGCTGGATTTTGACTGGATTCCAGCTGGATTTGGGCTGGATTCCAGCTGGAAACAAAAAATCCAGGTGAAGTGATGCAGGGAAAATCCAGTGAGTTTCCCGAATGATCCAGCTGGATCCTGAGATAATCCAGCTGGATTTTACTAGAATTGGGGTTATATCGTTATAATAGATCCAGCAGATTTTCCGGATAATCCAGCTGGATTTTTCGACAATCCAGCTGGATTTCTTCGGTTTGAGAGCACCGAGCTACGGCGTCGAATCCAGCTGGATTATGAAAGATTCCAGCTGGACTTTTCGATAATCCAGCTGGAAACGCCGCCGTAGCCCGCTTTTCTAGAACCGGAAAAATCCAGCAGGATTCGTTCATAATCCAGCTGGATTCGCCACCGTAGCCCGCTGCTCCCAAACCGAAAAATCCAGCTGGATTCGTTCATAATCCAGCTGGATTCGCCGCCGTACCCCGCTGTTCTAGAACCGAAAAAATCCAGCTGGATTGTCGAAAAAACCAGCTGGATTATCCGGAAAATCTGCTGGATCTATAATAACGATATAACCCTAATTCTAGTAAAATCCAGCTGGATTATCTCAGGATCCAGCTGGATTATTCGGGAAACTCACTGGATTTTCCCTGCATCACTTTACCTGGATTTTTCGTTTCCAGCTGGAATCCAGCCCAAATCCAGCTGGAATCCAGCTGGAATCCAGCCCAAATCCAGCTGGAATCCAGTCAAAATCCAGCTAGAATTCAGCGTAAATCCAGCTGGAATCCAGTGCAAATCCAGCTGGAAATCCAGTCGATTTTTTTCAACAGGGTGGCCCTCCTAGTTTTCTTTTAACCTCGGCTATGGCCGAGATAGATTCTGACCCACTGGCTTCACTCAAACTTCTAGCCTTATTGGCTCGGGCGAGAGAAGTTTTAGTAGGCTTCGGTATCAATGGTAACATCCTTGCTGAAGGTAAATTGGTTGGTTCAGATCCCTTAGGTTGAGTTGTTTTAGGATTATCTGCTGGGTGTCTGGATAGAGCATCTGCGTTGGAGTTGAGGCGACCGGGCTTATATTTAAATGTATAGTTATAACCGCGCAACTTTACTCTCCATCTATTCAAGCGACTCATTGGATCTTTTATAGACTCAATATAAGTCAGTGGTTCGTGATCTCCTATTATAGTAAAGTGTTGGGCGTACAGGTAATGTCGGAAGTATTGCACTGAGTAAACTACTGCTAGACATTCCTTTTCGGTAGTGGAGTAATTCTTTTCAGCTTTGTTAAGCGTACGGGACATGTATGCGATCGGATGTTCTTCGTTTTCATCGTTCATTTGGCTCAATACAGCCCCTATAGCATAGTTTGATGCATCGGTCGTTAGTATAAATGGTCGGGTCATATCTGCAGGAGCTAGTACTGGAGCGGTGCTTAGGGCAACTTTTAGGCACTCGAGGCTAGCCTGTTTATCCGGTCCCCAAGAAAATTCTCTCCCTTTACCTAGTAAGTCGTTCATGGGTTTGGCTTTTTCGGAAAATTGCGTTATAAATTTTCTATAAAATGACGCCAGTCCCAGAAACGATCTCACATCAGTCAGATTTTCAGGTACTGGGAATTCTTCCACTGCTCTTACCAATTCAGGATTGGGTTTGATCCCGTCTTGATCTATTTTGAATCCTAGAAAAATCACTTCCGGGGTCAAAATATTGCATTTGTTGATTTGTAGCTTTAAACCGGCTTTTTCTAAGCGAGAGAAAACTTCTGTCATTTTCCGGTGGTGTTCTTCTCTGGTATTGGCAAAAATAATAATGTCATCTAGGTATGCGAAAACCTCGATGCCCTGTAGGCCTAAAAGTACAGTATCCATGAGACGTTGGAATGTTGGAGGAGCTCCACATAGACCGAAGGGCATTGATATCCACTCGTAATGGCCATATGGGGTAGTGAACGCCGTTTTGTATCTGTCCTTCTCGTCGACCGGTAGTTGGTGAAATCCACTCACCAGATCGCTAACTGAGAAAAATTTAGCTTTTCCCATAGTTTCTAATATCTCATGAATATTAGGTAGTGGATATCGGTCTTCTACTGTTTTAGCATTCAATTTCCGATAGTCGATTAATAGACGATGTTTCAGAGTGCCATCCTGGCTTTTCTTCGGTACTATCCACAGGCTACTATTCCAAGGGCTTTTGGAAGGCCGAATTCTGTTATCATCTATTAGTTTTTTGATTTGGTCTCGCACTTCCGAGTGCAGTCCCGGTGATATTCGGTACTGTCGAGTGAATTCTGGAGAATCATCGACGGTGGGAATTCGGTGAGAAACGCTTTCCGTTCGAGGGGAGCGTCTCCCGGGAGCATGAAGAGATGAGGGAACCTAGTGGCCATTTCTTTTATTAGTTGCGAGTCTAACTTGGAATGATAGTCTCTCCGCAGTTTGCGCCTTATGATCTTGATTTGTTGTTTCAAATTCATGGGCGGTTGGGGATCTAATTCTGGCTCCGATTCCAGAAAAGAATCTGATCCGTCATCTAAGTCAAAAGGTTCTAAGTTTTGTGCTGGGATCTCGATGTCTACGTATTCCTCGTTGGTATTAATGGCTAACGCGTAACAAGTTCTATCTTTCACGGTCACTGCGGCTTCTCCTAAATAAACCCCTGGGATTGTTTCGACCCGAGGCAAATAGAATTCTCCGTCGGACAGATTTGACGAAGCAGGAATAGCCACTGGCGTTTTGGTTCGGGGATGTAACCGATATCGCACAAGGTCGCGATTTTTAACCTTCTTAGGGGAGGGTAGGTTATGGGGACTTTTGGGATCGCGGCCTAATTCGTTATTGATATTCCGTACGTTGGAAAAAGGTATTATGTCTTCGAACGTGATTCTTCGCCAGAGAGTTCTGAATCAGGGCATCCGGAGTCATAATTGGAGTCGACAGACGTCTCGGTATCTGAGCTGGTACTTTGGAACTCCAAAAAGGGAATAGAAGTTTTTGGGTTTTTGTTCAATCGCATGACATTATGGTCGAACAATAGGCGCGCTTTCTCTTTCTTAAAGTGTTTCAACCCTAAGATCGCTTCTTCCTTGATCATACAGATTGACGGTAAAACATGAAACTTGTGTCAGCGCCCAAATAGGCTCAAATACACGTAACCTAGACTATAAACGGGCTCGGGTGATATCCCTGTAATTCTGAGTTTCTTGGTGATATTAACTTTTATGTCCGGTCTCAATGCACTTTGTTTGATCCCGTTTATGTCTGAACCAGAGTCGAGGAAAAAGATTCCTTTCCCGCCTTTAATTTTATTATTATTTAACTCGATTCGGGGGCCTCGACCTGTTCCGCTGGCGTATCTAATTCGGACGCATTCAGGTAGCGTATCTGAGCGCGATTTTCGTTGGGGTTGCTCGCGCTCGCGCTCGGGCTGCGAGCTCCTGGGAAGTTTAAATTCCCTTTGTTGGAGCTGGTACCCTGGGAAGTAGGTGCGTAGGTCATTGGCGGCTGCTGGTTTTGATTAGTCGGACTAGTTATTGGCACCACGTACGCGTAAGCTGTCAGCGGCATCTGTTGTTGGGCCGGCATGGTCACGTATTGTTGGGGCACAAGCGGTTGCATTTGATTGGGTGAAAATTGTTGTGTATACTGGGTTGTAGGCTGTTGGAATTGTGGTTATGCAAATTGTTGGGATGGCTGTTGGAATTGTGGTTGTTGGGATGACTGTTGGAACTGTTGGGCATGTTGGATTTGTTGGGTCCTGAGTCCTGTTCCAGGAGAATTGGGGCGCCTCAAGATAGATGAAGGTGTTGGGGCCTGAGAGTTATAACTCAGGGATGGGTGCGCTACTATCTTTCCATCCGGTGATATAGTGACAGCCTTTTTCATTTTAGTGTCTTTATCATTGTAAACGTATTGAAGACTACCTCGCTTAAATATATTAGGATCGTTGATATCGATGGTTACCGTGGCTCGTCCATATTCGTCGTACGGTAACTCGTCCAGAGAAGTAATGGTCACTGGAGTGCCAGGCCTCGAGGAAACTCCCTTGTTGCCCTGTTGGGCTTGTTCTGATTTGTATTGGGCGAGCATGTATAGTACGTCGGCTTGATTCGTAGTAGGGAGGTGGTCTAACTTCTCAAGCTCTATAGCTTTTGTTAGTGACCCTTCGAAGGTAATACATGTGGCCAACTGCGACCTCCAACTTCGAGGAAGTCCGGATATGAAAACTTACTTACCGAGCTGTTCGAGAAAAGTTCGCAGGGCCGCTTCATTTTCGGCGTTATTCAAAGCTGATATGGCTCCTCTAATGAGCATACTTAAACGGTTGTGGAAGTCTCTCACATTCTCGTTTTTTAACATACAGTTGCTGGTTAATTCTTTTACGTAGAAATGACACGATTTAGAGGGGGCAAAGTGAGCTTGTAGGTGTGTTATCAAGTCGTTTAGAGAGTGAAACTCTCTTCCTTTAATTCTTTCGCGAGCTTTTCCTCGTAGTTTAGTCAGGATCCCTCGAAGGAAATGATTTTCATCGGCGGTGGCAATGGTTCCGCGATAGTTCTCTATATCTTGGACAAAATCCTCAAGAGGGGTAGAACCGTTGTAGAGAGGGATGTTAAGTAACGCATTTTGGATAGCATTTGATTGCAGAAAGGAATATACGGATCGGTTCAAATTGGATATTTCTTCGCGGTTTTGTAATTCGCGTTCCTTGTAGTATAGTGATAATGCCGCCGCGCGTTGTTTTTCGTCCGTGATTAACTCTATCTCGGCGAGGGTTTGATTCTGAGCCATTTTAATAATCGTTACGTAGTATATATGGGAAGATAAGCCAGTGCGAGTTGAACGTTCCCCACAAGGGATGCCAAAATGTCGTGTCCGACCCTTAAGGGGGTGGTGGAAGAATAAAATAGGGAAAGGGAAAACGTTCTCGGCCCTGGCCTATCTCGCAATTGCTTACCTGAAGGGGGGAAAATAAGTCGCTTGTCGTAAGGCGTCCTGAGGCGATGTGCTGTTGTGTAGTCGCGGTGTTGTGCACTGTTGTGCCTACTTTAGTTGGGTACAGTTGTGCAGGTACAGTGTTGTGCACAGTTGTGACAACTAGTGAGTGTGTACTGTTGTGTACGCGGGACTCTTCACGGAGTTAAACGTTCAGTTGGATTTCGATATTGACTTGGGAACTAGATATGAAATAGTAAAGAAATATTCGAATAGTTGTCTCTCGAATGTTGAATGGAATACGGTTATGATAGGAAAATAATAACCGGGTAGGAAAGTAATATATACATTTGAATAAGATTTATTAACTATAAATGATAGAAATGTAATTAACTACTACTAAGTTCGCATTAAGTGAGTTAACTTGCGACGAGCGCGATGAACATAAAGTCGATTCGCTTGATTATATTATCATAACTTATTCTATCCGACTTACAGAGTGGAGCTTGTAGATTTGTAGATGGTAATAAAACGGGCCAATTCCTGTCACTGTGTTCGTTCACGCTTATCTATATCACTTAAACTACACTTAACTGTCTCTACACTTATGAATATATTCCTAGGAGATAAGACGGAGGTTTCCGTGGTCATCCACTATTTTATTCCTATTTTATTCTTCCACCGCCCCCTTAAGGATCGGACACGACACTGCCCGGAGCATAGATTACTAGTTAGAATATCGTACTTGACATCAGAACTTGAACACCCTCTCGAACACAAATTGACAGAAAGAATATAGTTAGATTAAAATGAGAAACCGATGAATTGAATAAAGATAGAAAAGAGAGAAAAGTCAGAGTCGCTTGCTGTGCTACGTGCACGTGCTTGGGCGCCGAGGCTGCTCCTAGGCGCGAGAGAGAGACAGATAGATACAGCTCGCGTCAATACACACCGGTAAGATCGGCGCCGCGCCGCTTACCGGCATCCCTCATTTTTCCGAACACACGCGGGAAACAGAACACATATAAGCGCGCTGAGAATTTCACGCTGTTCATGCTGATCATCCTGGCGAAACAATAAAACTCAATGTAGATGACGAGGATAAAGTGATCATCAAAGTTTCTGACGGAACTACTTACCCTGTTAGTAAAGAAAGCACATAGTTACCTTATTACTACGAGTATAACTAAGATGTTGATGAGTGAGACAATGTGGAATGTACGACGAGGCTAGAACAAGATAGATTATTTTATATACTTTATTGTCGACATAACGTAGTCGTTGACGACTTGCTGTGCTGTTATCAATTGACTTGTTTCTGTTGAATTATATTGCCCCACTATATTAACATTTATACATTGTAATATTCGAACATGAACTTTCAAGTCATTGATAGATTATTGTGCTTTTGTCCTCTGATTTATTGTTTTTGTTCTACAGATATTTTAAATCTTACTCAAGAAACTTGCAGAGTAATAATGACTGAGGCCTCTAAAAATAAATCAGTAAGACTCGAAAAGGCTGATCAAGCTAATCCCTATAAAAATGGTGATGACTCAGTCAAAACAACATCAGATCAAGTTAGAAAGTCAAACGAAAGCTAGAATATATCAATGAGGAAATTGATAATCTGAAACAAAAGCAAGCCGGTAAGTCTACGAGTACGTCGATCATAAAAGATATTAAATGCTTGACTTTTGATCTTAGTAAAAAATTGGTCCGATCGAAACTGGCTCAAATACAAATGAAAATATCAGCAAAAATACGTCGGGCTCAGTTAGAAGACAATTGGATTCAATTAAATACGATCCGAACAGAGAAACTGCATCGCGTTTCTGTAACAGGTTTGACGAGATAGTTGGAATATAAAACAGTACAACCTGCGTTCCCACACTAAATATTGGGTGTGCAAATAAAAATGAGTCAGTGATCTTCAGATCGGAGGGAGTAGGTCAAGTGTCTTTGATTCCTCTCGATGAAGGAAAAACACTGCAGCTAAAAAACGTAATATGCGCTGAAACTCTTACTGAAAATCTGCTGTCCCTACGGAAATTTGTAGACCAAGAACTAGGTATTTACCTTAATAATGAAAGATTTAACATCTTTGATCCCAGCTCGAAAGAAATATTTGTATCAGGTATCTGCGAAAAACCTTACTTGGTAATACAGTTTGGAGTAAATAAAAACCACTGTCACAGACGAGATGCGATAGCATATATTGCTAATAGAAGTACTGCTAGAAAAACGTTACAGTCAAATCATGAAAATGTTAAACAGGACGTGTGTAGTAGATTATCTAAAGTTAGAAATTTAGATAATGAAATTGAAAATGTTAGACAAAACAAGAATGTAACCAAGAGACCTGATTTTGAAAACACTTTGAGCGACAGGAACGTGAATGATAAGTTAGAAGCCAAAGTAAATGAAACCGACAGAGACACAAATGAAAAACAGTACTTAAATAACAAAGTGTTGGTATGGCATGCTAGATTGGGACATGTTTCGTTGAAGTATCTGAGAGAATTTGAAAGGCAAAACCCTTACATCCTAAATTTAAAGGAAATTAAGTTAGACAATAAAATTTTACAATGCGAGACGTGCATCGTGCAAAGTTAGAACCCAAGCAACAAAAGCCTTAGAAATAATACATGATGGGCTTATTTGGGTAATAATACATGATGGGATTATTATTACTTATCCTAATATCGGCAAATATGATGGGGCCCATAAGCCAAAACCAGACGCATCCAAAGAAATATAGATTTACTGCAGTATTCGTTGTTGATTTCTCCAGGCTAGCTCAAGCGTATCTTATGAAACAAAAATGAAACAGGTGTGTTAGGATTATTTATTGGGGCAGGACTTTGAATAAAAGCCACTCGAGTTTAGGAAAAAGTATTTATTGACGTGCCTTCGATATACAAAAGAACGTCCGAGCTGATCGGCAGTCGCGGTACTTGTGGCGACCAAGCCATGGCACTCGCCGTGGCCGGCGGAGAGGGGAGGAGGGTCGAGTGCGTATCGTCGCCTGGGGCGAAAAAGCAACGATCTCAGAAAAGCGCTAAAGAAAGATCTATTCCGAATCAAGCGAAATAAAAAGATCTATTTCGAATCGAGATTTATGACTGTACAATCGTTAGCTAGGTTATTATGGAAATGTAATGGAAAATCAGTATTAATAATTATTTCATTTTTCAAATCATTATTATTTTATTAATACAGTTATACCTTTGAATAAAGCTGTCCATAATGGAATTCGATTCGTGAAAATCGGTAGATGTTATCCAAAACAAATACATGCCAGATACATGCCAGCCTCGGTCATATTAGCTAATCGTGAAATGTAAATTACTATGAACTTCTGAGCTCGATTACACTGCCTAAGTACCTTTAAATTGACTTTTTTTTTAAGTTTGTGCAAAGCACATACAAAAACAGTATACTTGTAGGATAAATTCTCGATATCACCAATAAATAAAAGTATCTTGCCGGCTATGCCGAAACAGTCGCAGGTATAAATTTTTCAAGCCGAGCGGATAGGTGGGGGCCACTGCATCGTTTATGGCAGGGTTTAAATTTTCCTTTAGTACACTGCGTCTCAGAGATCCTTTCGAGAGAGGACGAGCCGCGCAAGCCAAAACACATGGATCGCACGTGTCCACTTTTCGGTGTTGTCAGTGCATTGCCCATGCATAAAAAAGGGTGCAAAAAAGTCTTGTAAATTTCGATGATACTAGGTCATACAGGATAGCTCCTCCTCCATTTGCTGACCTGATTTTTTATTGGTCAACTTTCGTTGTTCATAGCGCTTTAATTATTGGTCGGATCACATTCGTATAAAGTACATTTGATTCAGATTTTGATATTCTATATACCCTTTCTTGGTATTCGGGGGTTAGTGAGCCGAGAGAGCGGGGGGGATACCCCCCTAGTTCATAGTAAAATTCTATTGCAAGACATTCGTGCAAGTCGAATAGCTTGAGACGAGAAGATTTTAGATAAAGAATTTAAACTTTGGGAAAATTGGATTTACGAATTGAATGAATTAGAAAAATGTAAAATTCCACGGTGTTATCAATTGAAAAATTCTAAGGTTATGTCGATTGAATTACATGTATTTTCAAAGAATGTGAAAAATAAGCTTTCACATTCTGGACAGTTGAACGTTATACTCACAAAAAATGGTAGATTAAGCTTCACCAAGAAGAGATTTGAAATGGCTACTAGCCGTGGAAGTCAATGATGTCAATTATTTAATCTATGGATAAGTACATCAGAAAGCAGCTAAATTTCGCCTTGCCGGCGAGTGAGGGATAAATTACAAGAAATGAAAACAGAATGAATTATTTTTCAATGCTCTAAGACTGTAATCAGTGATAAATGGAATAATTCGTGAAATTAAAAAATCCATGACCCAATCTTAATGCACATAGTGTCACGCTGCCACCAGCTAGCTTTACTTGCCAGGTGTTGACACTAGTTGACAAAATGTTTTCCTTTCCATTATTTTGTATTGCCGATAAAATTCTGTGCCGCGGCGCTGATCTAAATACACGTATATGGGGCATTTTTCGTCAACTCCGAGCCACTCCGCGCTGCCTCCACGCGCTTAGGCTCGAGTTTAACGCGGCGCATTTTCTCATGTTCGCTACTCAATTACTCGAATACAAAAAAACGCTTTTTTTTAAGGTCTATATCAACGTAAAAAAACCTCAGCTTTCGATCTAGACTATTTGAAAAAATAAAAAAAAATAGGTTTTTGAGATACGGCATGTTTTATGTTTATTTATTCAGAAAACGTGAAAAATTTTGGAAACTAAATTCACCATCGAAAAGCTGAGAAAAAACTACATTGATAGCATATCCAACACTACTTAGATATTGGTCATATAGAGTCGAAAACGTGAGGTTTTAGCGTCCGCGCGCTGGCTCTGGAGAGTTGACGAAAAACGCCCCATATATGGAATGCAAAGGGTGGCGCATATTGGGTATACCTTTTACCTTATTACGTTTTTGTTAAATCCGATGGTTCGAATTAAAATTTAGCAATTCACCAGAATATGTTGATTTTTGATACCAATTAGTAATTAACCTATGATTAGTTTTGATAATTGAAGTGTCTGAAAAATCAATTGAATTATTTCCTTCTAGTTCATGTGTAAATTTTTAATTCATTCTACACTCATCGAAAAATAACGGTTTACAAGTATATGCGGACCTGGATTTATTCAAACATTCTATGTTCTAGATTGTAAATTATTGATTTACAATCTAAAACAGATCGATTACCAAATTTTAATTTAAATGATACAATTGAAAAAAACGTAATATTATTTCATATTGTATTTCAATTTTCCACGGTAAATTCACTTGGACTATGGTGAATTTAATCTTGTATATGTCAAGTAGAATGTACTCCACACTGCCAAGTAAAAATTGCTTGGGCCACAACCGGTAATAAGTTACATTCTACTCAATTTGTTCTTATCCCACTACCGAGGTAAAAGCTACCACAGTCTTAAGTAGTGGCCACTAAAGTTCCCTCTTAGTAAAGACCGATCTCTGTATGTTTGGTTATACCGGTCATCTAAAACTCTCAAACATATCTTCGATGTCAAGGGCAAAGAGTGAGGTCTTGAGACCCAAGCTCCAAGAAACTTCTTTATTCATTTGAAGTAAGCCAGAATCCGCATCCTTCTCGTCCCTGAAAGTCTACATATAATCGGTCAAATAAGATGCGAGCCACTCGATGATTTGTCAGACTAACTGTCCCGTGGCTAGTACCAAGATGATTCGGATTCTCATACGTTCAATAGTCATTATTCAATACTAATATTATATACAAAGTCTGAATAAGGCAAGCATCCGGCCGAGTGGCATCGCGTTACGGAAAGTCAAGCGGCAGGATTAAACGCGAATAGTACCGACGCGCGTGCAGGACCTGTCCGCCCCTTGGCGAACAGGGGATGAAGAAGCCCCCACTCGCGACTCGACTGACTTACCCCTACGATCATATAAATATGACCACCGGGAGCGGCGGTGCTCTCTCGCCACCATGCCTCCGAAGTAGTAACGTCGCTTTTGCCATAGTGCTCCCGTACCAGTAACGCCGCGACCGCGACAGTGCATTTCGCCACCACTTGAGCTACTTGGTTTCACGACACTCAACCTGACGAATTTATACTTATATTATTATCATCATTTTGGGAACACACACTCTTTCGGCTATCGTACAAATCGTTTCAATATACGCATATCTATTCAAACTATATATCCATCCTGACATTATTTATTTCACGTTCACCTACCCTTTACGAGTAATCTGTGTTCAGCTCGGCTGCACAACCAAAATATCGAATCCACGAATTAATCTACGGATCTCAATATACCAGTCACGTAACACTTACGCAGATGTGTAAAGTGGCAGACCATGTAAAGTACCTTGCTGAAATCGAATAGAAGAAACGCATTGAGCATTTTCTTGCCTCTGCACATTCGTATGTCATCTGTGAGTTTGAGCGATGCCGTCTCTGTGCTGCGACTGGCTTGAAGATCAATTGCCGTACATAAATAAATTGCGGAAGATGACTCAATAATGGATAATATCGTATCCCTCTCCAAGTATTTCTACTTTCTTCCGGTCAATCGATCCCGAATTCCAATGAATACGAAAGCACTGATACTCAAACTAATTTCTCCAGAAGTTATTTTCTAAGAAAGTTAATTCAGGTGAAAACTAATCCGACCTAATTTACAAATAAAGTTTGGAAAAGCTTATCAGTTCATGATTTTGGAATATTTGTCCTAGCATAAGCATTAAACTGGCTCATTCCCATGCATGCCACGTGGATAGAGAGTTGCTTTTTGTCAGTATGTCCCATGAGTGTGAAGAAATCATTTCCTAACCCAAAGAAAATTATTAAAATGATGTTATGTATCATTATTCTTTTATGAAACAGCCATTAAATTTCAGTTTCAATATTCATAGATATGGAACATTTTTCAGGAGGCAAGGTGGAATTACACACTAATGGTTCAGGAGATATGCCAGAAAACTTTTTAACAGATGACGCTGTTATCATGCAATTAAATAATGAGAATGTAACTCAAGATTTGGTGGTATTCAATAGATTATTATGTATGTTTTCCAAGTATTTACTAATATTAGAATAGTAGGTGTAGAACGCGCTCGAGGCAGAGAGTTCATAACATTTATACATATTTCAGGCTACTGCGTTTCTTCCCTACGTTATGCCCCGACTTTACCTCACCCAATTTTTCTGAATTTTCCATTATTTTCGACATTGAATGGGGATAGATTACAACTATCGTCATGCCATCTGCCCCACACGAATCACTCAAGCAGCATTATGAGCAGAAAATCAGTTCAGTAGTGTAGAGATAACAGTCGTGCAGAGGGGCCTTTCACGCCAACTCTTCGAGGCTGGCGTGTGGACAATAAAACTTCGTCTAGATTGAAAGCTGCCTTTTTCACGTTAATACAGCCTTTAAAGAATTGGACTTCTTTAGTATATGCAAGGAATTGAATAATGAACATGAGACGTTGCACCATGCCGCGCTGCCTCCACGCGCTTGGGCATTCTGCCCATGTGAATGCCTGATTCATCGCCCTCTTCATTTGTTATCTGATATATTGTAATAATTAGACTCACTATGATTTTAATCAGTCTTTTCAATATTATTTAACACAGAGAATTCGATTATAAGTCTCTTTTTACTATATGATTTGAATCTGAACTCATACCCTTGCGGCTTATATTTTTTGAAGAACAAGTTTCTCGAAAATGATACAGATTTATTGGTTTTAGGGGTTGCTAATCACGAATCTGTTGTCGAATCAAAAATATTTGCGACACCAAAAACTCTTTCACATTCACTTAAGCCTGTCGCAATTATTGTGTGGTCATAACATCATATGTGTCAAGTTTACGGACGCCATATTGAATCACTTCCAAACAAGATGTTCTAAAAAAATGCATGCTGCAAGAGTATGAGTTAATATCCAAATAGAAGTAAAATGAGAATGGATTATCTCTGCTAAAGTTATTAAGAAGACTGGAGAAAATTATAACAAGCTAACTTCTACATTTAGATCTAGATCTACATTCACATCGACATCTACATCTACATCTACATTTACTCAATTCTAAGTACGAAAAACATTTCGAGTAGATTGCATTTTCATAGCTTATCCTAATATCGGCAAATTTTCCAAAATTTGATAGACCAAACCGAAAGGGGAGACCGAGCGTGCAAAAATGTAAAAATGTGGTGGTATGAATCAAAAGATCAGGCAAAAAGCTGGACTTTCAACCGTTCATAGGTTTATGACAGTAATTTGCGCGAAAAGGGTATGTAAATGTTGGAATACTCCAACATTTGACACGGCGGTTATTCTTGACAGTGGTAGAAATTAATTAAATAAAGACTTTGTTACTCGTACACTTGTGTATGCTCTACTTGATACCCCGCCTGGTTAGTATCTGCCCGTGTTCGCATTTATTGATTGTCACAATTTCAAATCTGGCAAAAGATGATGAAATTTCAACACGGCTCCACCTAGGATGGCGTGTGGCATAAGGTCCACTCGAATTTCTTGACAAACCCGATGTCGATTTCGCGTCTTACAAAACCGTATGATTTGATGCGCGAACCGTTTGCCGCAAATACAGCGAATTCCGTGGGTTTCCCAGGGTGATTCTCGGGCTTGGGCCAGACCGACAGATCTGCTCCTAAATCGCAAAGCAGGTCGATGCCGGTGTTTGTGTCTTTGACATGGAGGCGAACTGATAAACCCGCGAGATCTGCCTCCGCGATTTCGGGCGCTCCTAGTTTTTTAGGTCCTTTTTGGCTTTTGGCTCGGGGCTCCGTGTCCTTTCTTCGCTATTTTCACGCTTCTTTTCGTTCTGATCTTTCCATGAATAGGGCTCTTTACATTTAAAAGCGTTTTCGTGGTATTTGAAATGATACTGGCACCACAGGCCTTTTTCGTTGTAAGCGCGCGAACGTGACCTACCTCGCGGTTGCTTCTCGTTTCTGTCCTGGGAGCGACCGCGAAGCGTCTGATACGCGAAGTTCGAGTTAGATTTCTCTATCGTTTCAATCCGAGCAAAGACGGCCGCTATTGTTGGGTCTGCCGCGATTGCCGGTTGCTGTAACTGGGAAATCGCATTTATTTGTTTTGCGCTGCGTTTCAAAACATCGTACGTTTTGTCCGCGCGTTGCATAATTTTGTGCTCATCTTGTGTATCAAACACGTTTTCAATAAGTGGAGCAATTTCCACCGGGAGTTGCTGCTTCCAAATGCGTTATACCGTGTTTTTATCAATCGCGTTCCCAGCTAAACTCAATAAATGATTGTAATGGTCGAATGAATTTCTATTGCCGATTGACAAACTGTGAAGCAGTTTTTGCAGCTTGTCATCTTGTGTTTCGCCGTATTTTCGCATTAAATATGCTTATAACTTGGAACACTTATGGCCAACCGGAAGAGTTTTCAAAATTTCCGCGATCTCTTGTGAAACTTCGTTCCCTAAATTGTTCAAAATGATCCAATAGTGCGCGTCGTCTGACATTATATTACACGCGTTCATTTGATTTTCCAGCGTGAAAAACCACGCATCTGGTGCTGTTTGCCAAAAAGGTTGGAATTTCAAATTGGGCGCGTACTGCGATTGAACCAGCCTGGGCTGCGGAGTATAGTTAAGCGGGCTATCCACCGGTATCGCCGAGCTCGGTTCTCTGTTGAGGGTGGGGTCAAATGCCTCGATGTTTATTAGAGGGATGGCTGGATCTACCTGAGATACAAGTTGTAGGGCCAATTAATTTTTCGTTCCCGCCGCTGCTGTACTTTGGGACATCTGGAAGGCCTGTGCTGTTGGGTTCAGCGCTGAGCCGGGCGGGCCATTGGGCGGGGATGGAGTGTTTGTTATTCGGAGAGATGCTTCAATCCGACTTATTAAAATTTCTTTTAATTTTGAAAATTCCTCCTTCATCTCTTTTCGAGTTTACTCGCGCAGCTGTTCAAGCATTTTTTCGGTTCCATGCCCTTATTTCCCTGATTCTAGTGGAACTGTGGATTTTTGCTGCTCTTTGGCGCTGCCGACCACCTCATCGTCATTCCCCATCTTTGCACTATATTCTCTACCACTTCTAAGCTTGCCTAGCTTGATTTTATCGTTTGAAGCTAAGTAAAATGTCTCTCCCATTTACCCTTATTATTCGTGTGAATATTTTTGCACTTGAAAAGGAAAAATAAATGATTTTAATCTTGAACTATTGAGAGACGCTAAATTTCAAATTAAATATTGAGTCATTTTTCTTAGAAATGGAGAAAGGAAAGAAAAGTATGCTACACGCGCTTTCAAAAACGATATTTCTATTAAAATACTAATTTGATACTAATGCGCTGTGTGCTGTATTTAACAAAACTCCTCGCAAGATTATTTGAAACGCGCTTACTGACTAGCGCTGGTACCTGCGTCCGCGTCGCGTCCTGCGTTAGTTGATGTGAGTCGCGTCATGTGCTCCGTTGCACGATGCGCCGCTTCGCTGCTCTGCTCTGGTGACACTCTCAGCTGCTCACCAGCTCTGCTCTGGAACCTCAAGGCGCCGATGACGGTGGCTTCACGCAATCCATCGACCACTGCGCGCGCGTTGAATAGCTCAGATGAGCGTTTACGGTGCGGCTGTCCACGCCTGCACAGTAACTCCGACGCTCATGTCGCTTCCTGCTGCAAACGCGCCCGGTGCGTGCATCCAGTATAGGTTATTATCGTATGTGCCTCACTAATGACGTCAGAAAAACTATAATGATGTGAATTTCCTCAAACTCTGTTACCATAGATCGAAACATATGTGGAGATATTTTAAAAATCTCATAACTCCTTAATTCGCCCATTAACGCCCAAACGGCCGCTCGACGGCCGTTTTTTGAGCGATAGATTTCATATAGTTATAATGGTGCAAAAAATTTGGGAAGAACATTTTCTCGTGCAAAAATGGCGGCCGACCGAAAAAATTGTAGCACTCGAGCAAACGATAGTGAGTGAGAGTTCATAGCCAGTCGTGGGTTGCAGACTTGAGACCGAGTGCGTGGAGGCAGCGCATCGTGGCGCGGCGCAACGTCTCATAATCGTTATTTGATTTCCCGAAATTTTGACAATGATACAAAAAAGTACTGAAATCACAAATCTATTTCAAGAAGTTAACCAGTATTATTTTGAAGAACTTTGATATCAAAACATAATTAGTTTAATCAAATACTGTGTAACCAAATTCATATTTTATAGTAAAATTTTACCCATAAAACAGGTCAACGTAGACGACAAGTATGTATTTATTCTCTGGTCCGTTGTCAAATAAATTTTTGTTCTTATTCCATTTCTGGAGGTGAAAATAAATTTCAAAAAGTCAATCAGTTTATACAAATGTGCCTGAGAAAGTTATTTAAGGGGCAATATCCACCAAATGCTCAAAAAACAAGGCTTTTTTAATGATTCTTTTGAAACGATATTTGAGATGTAAGGTATATAAGTAATATATCACTGGATTAAGCAACTCTTGGAGAATAGAAGAAAAATTTTCATTGTTAGTTTTTTTACGAAATGGCGGCTGTGCAGCGATTGCCGTGAACCGCTTTTTTAAAAAGTTCTTCTGCGGCGAGCAGTAGAACTGGAAAAGTTTATATCCGATTGACTTGAAATTCTAACTGTAGCTTCTTCATTAGATTATTTAGTGAAGTACACATCATTATATTTTTGTTTCTATCCATGATGATACGAGAGAGTAATGAATTTAATCAGTTAATGTCAAGTATCCAACTAGTACAATTATCCTGCTGCATGGTGATGATGAATATGACTCGCGTTTTGTGTGCCATGGGCTGAAATCGCTGACGGAAAAAGGCGGGGTGGGAGTGCGTTAAAGTCCCACGCGCTCCACACCATCACATGTGGGACGAGTCAGCCGACTGCGAGCCTCCGGGAGGGAAAGGGGGGTCCGAATAATACCAACTTGAAACGAACGGAGGCCTCAGCAGTGTTGAAAGCAGTGGAGGAGTTCAAAACCTGAAACAAGCGAAAAATCGGCAAAAATCAGCGGACAGATTGACGAATCTGACTCGCGAGCCCTGTCGAGGAATCAGTTCGGGTCGAGTAGGGTCGCAGAGTGTAATGTTGCCAAGGATGACGACAAAATTGTCGTTCAAATTGCAGGAAAAATACCAGTAGAGCGCCTCAAGCTGATTACAGCACAGAGTCGATTCAGAGGGTACCCGCCAAATGGAACGACGAGTGTGCGAGTGAGAGTGAGAACGAGCCCCGGAGCCGTAGCCAAAAGCCAGCAGTGCGTACTCGCAACGGCAAACAAACGGAAGCCCGGAAAATACTGCAGAGTGTGACGAGTACGAGTAACGTGAGTGTGAACGACGCCCCCAGCGGCAGTAGTGCGGCACCCAGCGCTGGGCATACCAGGGGAGCAAACGATCACGAGAGAGCACTTGATCCAGAGGGGTCAGGAACAAGAAAGTGTCGATCAGCATTCCAACGGATGCAGACTGCAGACTGCTCCGGACATACGCGACCTACGGAAGCGTATGAGAAATTGCTCATCGAGAAGCGTCTGAGAGACGAAGCAAGTTCCGACGAGGACGAGATCGATCGTGAAGTCGTGAGAAAAAAACAGTGGCGTGATTCGCGAGGAGCAAAAGGCTCCTTGTCAGAGCACTAATTTAGGGGGGAGAACGTGGTCGAGGATACCGAAGATGTGGGTGGGCAGCATACACTCAACGCCCTCAGAGAACGATGTAGATGGCACGCGGTCTGCCAAAAGCCTACCGGCAGAGTCGCCGTAAGAGGCCCTGGTCGGCACAGTGGCGTGTGACCGGGCGCAAAAAGAAAGAGAAAAAAAATAGAGAACGAAGTCTGAAGAACCTGGTTTCCCTGAAAACACCTCCCCCCCTCTACGCGGGGCCGTATGGGCCTGAGTTACGGACCGTGTGGTCCGGTTTGGGGAGGGGGGATGTGACGGGGAAACCCGTCACTATGGACGGAGAAGCTTCTCGCCGATCCGGCCAGTACGGCACCGTAGCAGGCAGCCACCGGCTCGGGAGGGCAGCACTCTCCAGCGTGCACGCGAGCCACGGCGCACCGAGAGTTCCTGCAGCGCGAGGCCGGGAGCGAGCAAGCGGCGGAGGCATTCTCGTCCGGTGTTCGCAGCAGAATAGACGCGACGCGGGCCAAGTACCGAGTGCCGAGCCGAGTGTGCGTGAGAGCGTGATCGTAAACACGTTAGTGTGTGCCTGGAGACGAGCACGAGGCAAGCACGAGGGAGCCGAGGCCGACGACAGCACAGCGAGACTCAGCGACGAGCAACGTCGACGAGGAGCAAGAACTAGAGACAGAGACAGCACATCGTGAGGTTTGGGTGTGCGCGTCGCGGCCCGGTACTCCCCCCCCCCTCCCTGCAAACGTGTGTGTTGGCGAGCGCGCCAACACACCCACAAAAGAACGATGGGCTCCGGCCCTGGCCCGGGCCTTTCCCCTCGCCCTCGAAGTCATGGCGAGAACGAACGCGCGCGGAGACGACTCCGTTCAGGTCCCCGCGCGCCGGCCGTCCCCCCCCCCACGCGAGAAGTCCGTGCTCCCGAGCGTAAGCTAGCTGAGGCATTCCTGGCGCCCGTAATAAATACGGAGTGCCCCGGTAGAGCCAATCCCTGCGCGGAGTAATTCCGCAGTGCAACCTGGTGCGAACGGGCATCAGGTCACACAGATTCAAAAAAATAGAATGAAAAAATCGATTGTGTGGGAAAATTCATGACATTTACTTTGACTGAATTCGCTGAATATCTAGAAATATCTAGACACGAAGGGTATGGTTTAATATCTTACTATACAACAAAACCCACAATTGGGTGATGTATTCATCAAGACGGGGTATATAAGTATAAGAATAAAACACATTGATTAATTAAATGACTAAAATAAATAAAGAAGTAAACACACCAGAGCTAAATATGAGTGTGAATTATAATTCGCGTGAAACGTGAACTACAAATTATAACTGTGCAATGAAGCGCGGATAGGGCGGGCCGCGGGCTGACCGGAACTCGCCACCGGAAGAGAGCTGGAACGCCACGTAGGATAAAGTAAATAGTATGTCCTTTGATACAACTGAAACTGGCACAAAAGCAAAATGTATTCACAATGAATTGGAAGATTTTTACGTGTTTAAAAATTCTATTGTCGATATTGCGCACGATTTGACGTCAAAGATACCCTGTTTGCTATTCCCCATGAAGAATTGAGAAAAGATAGCATCTAGACATATTTTGTAAATGAAAACTGCAATCATATATGTGAATATATCTAATGAAACTCTTATATCATCTATGCTTAAATTAATATTTGTAAAATTTTAATCTAACTCCATGAGTAGTCATTGAGAAGCAAAAATACTTACGGCCGCACGTGCGTCGTAAGTATATGAGACGTTCCACGTCAAGTGGACTCAGTCAAAATTATGATTGTGATTCTGTTTGGACAAATCATTAACATCCATCACCAGAACATTCAAATTTTTTTTCAATTTTACATATGCATGTACACGGAGAGAAAAATGCCTGAAAAGTATCGGAGGCGATGTGTATATTGCAGCCGACTCTCAGACTAGAATTATTACTCCCACGCGATGGCTCTACTGCAGCGCCACCATGCGTATATTGCATCTGGATAGGAGGGTGAACAAGAGGCAGCCGGAGGATGGTGTTTTGGTAGCCGCCAGTTATGGGAACTCCAGTAGTAGACACAGCGCATGCGCATTCGCAGATGTGTATATCACTGGGGAGACCTGACGAGTGCAGTCGAACGGTCCGGCTGGAATTATATTGAAGCACGGTGAACACGAAATTCAAGAACGGAAATCGCGTTATTTCAGATGCTATTGCTCAGAATCGCTTGAAAAATTTTGAGCATATGCGGGACACCCAAGCAATGCTTAAAAGGTAAATACCTCTGACAAAAATTTTTAGTTTTTAGGAGAAAAAATGAATTGATCAAATCATCTGTTTTTCAACTTTGCCGGAAAAAACTGTGTGAGGAAAGTCGAACCACGGAAATCTTCTCGCGACAAAGTTGGTTATCCACGTTTAAAGAATTTGTAAACCAAATTCCAGATCAATCGGACCAAAACTACCTAAGTTATGGTAAAAGAAGAAAACTCGTCGGAGCGCAAAGTGGGCATTTTCGTGTCAAAATTATGCAGTCTACCAGTGAAAAGTTCAAATGGAAACAATGAGGTCTCAAATGGAAGACAATTATTCGTAGAATAGAGGAAAATTATCGTCAAGGCTATAAATAGAACCGGATGGTGTTTATATAGATGATTGACACGGAAATGCTCGAAATTGCCCAATTTTTCTTCAAACTTCTTCTTCGCTACAGGTCACAATTTTGACCCTAGAACAAAAAATCGAACGGGGTTTTGAAGTAAAATAAAAAACTCAGTTAACGTCGGATGATTTTTTCGAAATTTGAATTTGTGGCCAAATGGCGCCAAGTTGAATTTTTTTTTTCGCAAAAAAATCGATCGAAAATCGGCCATAAAATCGGCGAAAATCAAAGTATCAAAAAAATCGTACAAAATTCACTGAGGAATCATGTTTCCAAGCTACAGTTAGAATTTGAAGTGAATCGGTTGAAAATTGACGGCGCTTTCGATACGCTAATGTCAAAAAAGACGGTTCCGAGATAAACGCGTTCAAAGTTTTGAGTACAATACTAATACTATACGACTTTGTTCAGAGAATCAATTTTTTGAGACACTTAGAACTTCTTCCCCCACTTGATCGACTTTTCATATCATTCTGAGATAGTATATGGAGTGTTTCAGCCAATAAAAAAAATAGAAAAAAAGTCACAAACGTAAATTATCCCTTAATCTTTATTGAACGAAAATCAAAAGTTAGCTCAAGAAATTTTCATTATCGTATTACCTTACTATCTTAAATGTACCGCTGTAAACATATCATCTGCAATTTCTGAGGGTTCAATGAATCGATAATCAGCTTCTGGTTCTCCTCGTATATCTGATTTGCCAGTTAGCTGAGTAGTCGAGAGTAGTGCGCAGAAGTAGTGTGTAGCTGTGTAGGGAAACGACGAGGTCCCGCAAGATATCGCGCGTGCGTTAGCGCGCATCGAGCATGAGCTCGACAAGCGAGCCGAGAGATCGCGAGTTTAACCGCCAGTACCGCTTGAGCTGACCCAGCGGAACAGTCTCTAATAAAGACGCAAGACTCTGTATCACCTTTGGCTAATAAATTGAATACTTTGTGTTCCGGTTACCGCACGTATCGAAGTCAAAATTATCGGTGCGCGTATGGGAAAAGTAGTCGCGGTAGATATACTACGATGAAGTCAGAGGTGATCATCTAACACTTGCGCAACGTCTCAAAAATGTCAGGCTATCGGTTTGTCGCTGGGAATGACGCGTACTATTTTTGTAAGGCGAAACTTCCAAAATAAAGGGCGATAGTGGCGTATTTTGTATCGAGCCGATATTGGACCGATCGAGCGCATGAGATCATGTAGATCGACAACTGCGCGCAAGTTCAGCGATAGAGCACGCACACTGATAATTTCTCGATAGCGTTCGTCGGATCGAGAGCTCAGGAATGTACACAACTGAGAACGCGTCCGAACCGGCGCGTGAATGTCGTCATCGCCGCGAGCGCGCGACGTCATCACTGTGAACGCGTCGCAGCGAAATATATTTGTACTAGTTATAAGTATAATGTATGTTAGTGATGTATGATTTTGATTCAAATTTGTTATTTCTACTGTATTATAAAGTTATAAATTGTTAGTAGTATATAAGTTCATCAGGAATTTTATACGAACATTATGTGAATTAATTTAGAATTAGTGTATGTTTGTGGATGAAGAAATAATGATTTCTCAAATTAGAGAGAGAGAGAGAGAGAGAGAGAGAAAATCATGTTCATGTAGGCAGAGCCGAGTCGCTTGGACCGTCTACCAGCCGAGTCGAATTTGAAATTTACGCAATTTTCGTCTTTAATAAATAGAAAAATGGTAAATTATGTAGCTCGACGCCCGCCCTGTCAGCTCGGAATCAATGGATTCCGAGGCTGAGCATAGCCACGGGGCCGAGAGATGTCAGAGAGAGAGAGAGAGAGAAAATCATGTTCATGTAGGCAGAGCCGAGTCGCTTGGACCGTCTACCAACCGAGTCGAATTTGAAACTTACGCAATTTTTGTCTTTAATAAATAGAAAAATGGTAAATTATGTAGCTCGACGCCCGCCCTGTCAGCTCGAGCATAGCCACGGGGCTGGGAGATGCAGGCTGGACATCTCTCGGCCATTAGACCCCACAACCCGAGTTTTTCAGGGGTCGTGTTGAGCCGTCCGGGGGAGCCGTCAGGCCGAACCGCGATGGCATTAGGCTTCCAAGGGCGAGCGTCGGAGTGGGGCATGAGCACCAGCATATGAATCAGTTGAAGATTCGATGATTGGTAGGAGTGAAGCAAAGATGCCTACGTAGTGGGGACTTTGCGATAAGGATGACCGTGCGAAGCTCGGCCGGACGGTGCGTGACGGCTCGGCGACACTTGCGTATCAGCACTCGCTGAGGTAACCACTCTCTCTAGTAGCTCTCTCATTGCGCACTTAGAATTTTTTCAAAGAAAATTTGATCAAAATTTTTTACTCTTATTCTATTTCAAATTAATAATTATGTTAAGATTATGAGACTTATTTAATATTTAGTTTGTATATTGATCAGCGAATTTTTTATTATAAAACTTAAGTATTTCTACGTGTAAAATAATCGTTTATAGTTATTCATTTTCAAAAGAATTAGTTGGATAATCAATCATTTTTATTCTAAATTTGTACTTCAAAATCATTTATACAAAACCTTTATTCCTCAACCCGAACACTTTCCAGTTAACCCTGACTTATCATTCCTGAACTGCATCCTACAACTGGTGACCCCAACGTGATTTGCGGTAGCTGGGGTCTCCTACAACTGGTGACCCTGACTTTGGAGGAATTCTGACCTGAGTTCTTGGTGGAATCTGAGCATCACAGAGAGCGGCGCAGCGCGGCGCGGTGTTTTTCTGCTCGACCCGACCGGCGTGGCTTTGTCCACGTGCTCAACCGCTTTTTTCTTCCGGCATCACTCTTCGGCCGGTGCTTCGAGAATCTTCCCGCTACCTGCGACTGACTGCTCATGGAGCCTGGTGATCTTGGTCACGTAGCCGACTCAGGTGAGAGTTCAATTAATTTTTCTCTCTCTATCACGATTTTCGAGACTCAATTTGAGCCAGCGCCTAATTTTTTTTTTCTCAGCGCGTTCTGATTGAGTGGCGGTAGCTCTTTCAGAACAAGTTTCTTTCCCAATATTTTATCTGGCGTCGAATTTTCAAATTCGCCGGGGCTTTGTGTTACACATCGCTCGTTCGACGATTGTCGTGAGCTGTCGATGCTGGAGTTTCCGGGACAAGAAAATTCTTGTTCTCGGTATTCTGCGTGTACATTTATCTTTTTCATCTATTCAGCAATCGTAAAACTCACACTTGGCTGACTCAAGGTCGAGCTTGCTATAAGCGTGCAACGCTCATCACAATCATCTTCCGCGCCGGGGCCGCAATTGGTGTGCTCCCGGGCATTCTTCAGCAGCAGCCTGATCAGTGGTGCTCCTCGATGACGCGAACGCAACGAAGTCTCGTATTGTCCAGGTGTTGGCGTCAACGTGCATCATCGGCAGCTCATCATCATCGACATCATCATGGTCATCGTCATTTGCTTAGCTAGTGTGCAAGGTAAAAATATTGGCGTGCGATTCGAAATTTTGCGTTAAGATTTACGGGATTACATTTTGACTTTCCTTATTATAACCTTTGACTCTGGTCAAGGTAATCTTGGTCTTGTTTCGAAAAGTTATAGTGATTTCAGTTTATCCTAACTTATACTTGTGTTTTAGAAGTCAAATATAAATTTCAGTTTGCCTTAACTTATAATTCTGTTTTAAAAGCGAAATACGAATTTCAGTTTGTCTTGACTTGTAATTTTATTTTGAAAGTAATATACTGATTTCAATTCGACTCAGCTCATCAACTCATTGTTTGTTTTGAAATTGTATTCTCATTCGAGTGTGGCAACTTGCGTTAGTTTGATTTTGTTTTCGTTTGGAAATATTGAATTCTACTTTTATTTGATGAGTCTGTTACATTTCATCCAAAATTTTTTGAATCTTTCTTTCATTTTTCCTTTTGTGAACATTAGTTGTTTGATGAACATTTTTTCTTTTGTGGCAAACTAGTGACTTTTATCTTAACATAAGTATACGAATACTCAAATTTTATTGTGCTTGTACACTGATTGGATATTTTCAGATATCCTGAGCAATATTGTGTTTCGTTTATCTGTACTGATAGAATTGAGTAAATTCTTTTCCGATCAATTTTTTTATGTTAAGCATTTGTGCATTGTGCTCAAGTTATATATTTTGGGCACTTAAAACATTAATTTTTTTGTTTGATTTGGAACTTTTTCCATTCTTAGTTTGATTTTAGGACCCGTACTCAGTTATCAAGTGCCTCTATGCATGTCAACTAGAGTGGTTGCGCTCCGCAAGCTGCACTTGAGGTCACCTAACTCTCAGTCTAGTCATGTTTCCATTATTCTTTTGCAATTGTCCTAACAACTGTGAGCCTCGCACTCATTGCTCTGTTAGTTTTGCGCTCAAGCCAGGGGGATATTCCATGTCGAATATTTTAATCACATGCTCGGTCTGGCTGATAAATCAATTAACAGATATGCTCTTTTAGAAATTTCGAAACAACGCTTGCCTAGTAATGTCCAGTTGTTCGCATCTGACTTGGAAGATGACGGTGGAATTTTGGAGAAAGCCGATAAAGCTTTGGAGACTTTCACTAAGACTAAAGCGTTGGTATCCTCAAGTTGATTCAATTACTTAATTTCTCTTTGTTTCAAATTTCAAATTTAAAACGAGCAAACTATTTACTGAGAATTTTATTCAAGTTGGATATTTTCCACTTGAGCTAAGTGATTAATTCGATATTGGATATTATTTCATGGTATTTCCTGTTGGAAATCTTGGATTGTTATCGCTCGTTTTAGAATTCTGCGTCTACTCGAACGTTTTTGTTGCATTCGTACTAGTTTTTTAAGAGAAAATTGTCAATAATTTTTCGTGTTCTCCTTACTTTTGTTCTTTTTTTCTTTGACCAATGGACGTCAGCTTTTGACTGATAGACATCAAACCTGACTGTGACGGTCCGAGCCCTGTTGAAAAAAATCGACTGGATTTCCAGCTGGATTTGCACTGGATTCCAGCTGGATTCACGCTGGATTCCAGCTGGATTCACGCTGGATTCCAGCTGGATTCCAGCTGGATTTGGGCTGGATTCCAGCTGGAAACGAAAAATCCAGGTGAAGTGATGCAGGGAAAATCTAGTGAGTTTCCCGAATAATCCAGCTGGATCCTGAGATAATCCAGCTGGATTTTACTAGAATTAGGGTTATATCGTTATTATAGATCAAGCAGATTTTCCGGATAATCCAGCTGGATTTTTCGACAATTCAGCTGGATTTTTCGACAATTCAGCTGGATTTTTCGGTTTGGGAGCAGCGGGCTACGGCGTCGAATCCAGCTGGATTATGAACGAATCCTGCTGGATGTTTCGATAATCCGATTCGTTCATAATCCAGCTGGATTCGCCGCCGTTGCCCGCTGTTCTAGAACCGAAAAAATCCAGCAGGATTCGTTCATAATCCAGCTGGATTCGCCGCCGTAGCCCGCTGTTCTAGAACTGAAAAAATCCAGCTGGATTGTCGAAAAGTCCAGCTGGATTATGAAAGATTCCAGCTGGATTCGACACCATAGCTCGGTGCCCTCAAACCGAAAAATCCGGAAAATCTGCTTGATCTATAATAACGATATAACCCTAATTCTAGTGAAATCCAGCTGGATTATCTCAGGATCCAGCTGGATTATTCGGGTAACTCACTGGATTTTCCCTGCATCACTTCACCTGGATTTTTCGTTTCCAGCTGGAATCCAGCCCAAATCCAGCTGGAATCCAGCTGGAATCCAGTCAAAATCCAGCTGGAATCCAGCGTAAATCCAGCTGGAATCCAGTGCAAATCCAGCTGGAAATCCAGTCAATTTTTTTCAACAGGGAGCAATTCCTTTTCGTTTAAACCGCATGAAATTAATATTTTGTATTATGGAATTAGCTCATCGAGTTTATGTAAATTGGTCTAAAGCCAAGTCTTGGATTTTAATGTAAAGCCCTTTTTGCCCCTGTGCAATTATTCCATTGTTTCAATAACGTTGGTTATACTCGAGCGGTTGTTTATGACGGTCACGATACGCGAGACGTTGGAAAACAGGGGACAGAATCAATGGCCTTTAAGTGTACAGCCGGTACATAAAGTGCCAGTTCTCGAGCCGACATTATTATATATCATTTTTTTCCCATTAATTGGAATACTTTGACTTACAGACTAGTATTCTCGGACTCAGCCATTAGTTGGTTGATATTTCGACTGCTAATAGTTTAGAATTGTTATTTTTCTTTTTCTTTTTTCTCCAGAAGAGATTTGTTACGTAATTCTCTAATTATCTCTGAATTTTACTTCAGTTTTATATTGTTGTTTGACCAAAGAGAGCTTTTACAAACTCATATTTTACTCTAACTCTAGTCATGTTGGGAACTTTCAGTATTTTGTGCTGTAGCTTGAGTACAAATGTTTATGATGAAGGGTAATATACTTTTCTTTCCGCCAAGATGTGCCTTATTAAACTCTACTCGATTGTTTCCTGTAATGCAGATTCATCTTCTTTGAGAAGCATTGTTAATGATTTGTGACCAAGATAGCGTTTTACCGTTCGAATATGGTGACTTAATATTAACACACACAGCGTAAATTTTACTGTGAGAGAATTCAAACAGGACTATGTACATCGCACAATCGTAACAAGTTGTGATTTATTCTAATGAATTCTATAGTCAAGCGATTTTTGATAAATAATTTGTCTCATCGTTTTTTTTTCTCTGAGCTCTACGAGATCAATTATATATCCAAACGTTAATCAGTTTGTACTTCAAAACTTTATTTGGGAGGGAGCGTTGCGATGTTTGTTAATCGTTCAAAAGTATGCATTGAGCGTTATTTTGAGAAGGATCTCAAGATTGTACAACTTCTGGCAATGGCATTCTCTGATACAGAGGATAAAAATATGGATTATCTCGCTAAGTCAACAGAAAGACTGTTTACACTATTAATCCTGTCGTGGAGTACATTATTATTCCGAATTTCAGCTGCGTTCAAAACATTTTGCTTTTGGAATAATGTTGATACTTTCGTGAGTTTCTGATTTTTTCTTTGATTTTCAGGATTCTCGCATATGAAACGAAGTTTTGCCCAGTCGGAAGACGAATCACTTAATAATAATAATGTCTTTGATGACCCTGGAAGGAGCTTAGGATCCGAGCTACGTTTACTCATCTTTTTCGAATTTCCGCTCGTTGTATACGTAAAGAAACGTCAATGAAGGAGTCGATTTGCATGAGAACAGATAAGACGGATCGAAAGGAAATTGCCTGCGCTTTAAGGGGGGATATACAGTTAGAATGACAAAAGAATTGGTTTTTTTTTTCATGAAAAGTTAGTAAATTTCCCGAAGAAACGCTTCTAAAACCCTTTCCTTGAAATTCGAACACCAAGTGTTTTTTCCAGAGGATTGCTGATTGAAGTGTAAGTACGATTTAACGATAATTCAAAACTTTCAACGCGTTTTTCTCAAAACTGCATTCTTGGAGTTTATGCCGGTGATAACTCAAAAACTAATTATCCGAGTGAGCTGAAACTTATAGGATTTCTTTATTATAGGATTACCTGTTAGATGAATTAAGGGAAAGTTCTCATCAAGCAATTTCAAAAATTCGATTTTTTTTTACTGATTTTGCTACCTTATGATGTGTAGAATATGCCCCGAAAAGCGTGTGACCGAAATATTATTTTTAAAAAGTTATAGCAAAATAATGGAACCTATGATTAACGTTATTATTATGGTTAACCGGATCTTTAAACGCGTTTATCTCAACATGACTTTTTTTAAAGTGGTGGGAATTCTAGCTCAAAAACTAATCGAGGGATCGACTTGCGAGCGATCCTATATCTATAAAACCATTAATTTTATTATTATTTTTTGTCTATATATCGATTTTGAGAGCAAAAGAAAAGTGCGAAATCGGTACGTAAATTTGACAAGTCCGCCATTTTGTTAATTTTCAACCTTTTTTTGGTATTATCGGTATAATATCCCACAAATATTATATATTTTCTGAAACTTTTTCGTTTTTTAATCTCAGATAAAAATTAGAGGCTCTAGGATTCCCACCATGCGGGAACTTTTTTTAGAGGCGTGCCCATAAACGTGTGTTTAATTCATTATATAATGATCACTTTTTAATAAAAAATTTTTTTTTGTATACTCAAATAATATATAAATACGTATGGAAAAGTTCCATACCATTATTCAATTCCTTCTATGAAAAAAAATAAAGAAAAATGGGTCATTTTCGAGGTGCTAGATGAGATCCTCCCCTTAAAAATTATTGTAATATTTTATTATTATATATGATATATGGAAAAATGTGATAAAATAGCAGGGAAAAAATGGAGTTTTTCGAAAAAGTTACGCCAAAAGTGCAAATTTTTTTTCACTTTTTTTTCAATTCGTCTACTAACTGTGAATGTATTAAATGTAAGTTTTTTTGATTTTTTGATTCCAGATCAAAACTGCGACCAGGAGAGCAGGCACAAGCAAAATATAGATACTTCTTCAACGCTATCTTTCTAACTTCTTAATCTTCTTAACGGCCTTCATTTTGTTGAAAAAAATTAAGAAAAAACATTTCTGTAAACTACATGGATTAACTTATAATTGTCAAAATGTTTCGATAGATTTGATTAAAAACTACCCATGAAAAACGATTTCCAGAAATGAGTTTTTTTTTCTCGTTCTAACTGTATATCCCCCTTTAATGTTCCGTATTGAAATTTATGAAAAGATCGATGCGTAGGCGTTGAAAATGGAAAAATGCAACTTGAATTTTTTTTCAGCCGAAATGTGGAAAAAACTCATTTTCAGAAAGTGGTACAAGATTGATCGTTAAAAAAGTCGATCGATCTGCATCACGAAGGAAATTTAAATCAGACAGACCGATAGAGCTCATTGAGCGCTCTCATTTTCCGTCGTGAAAATTTGAAATATGACAATGTGTAGGCGTGAACTTCGTACTTAAAAATGATGGTTTACTTTGTGATTTTTATGCGTTCAGAGAAATACGTGAAATCATGATATGGTGTGATTTCGAGTATGTGCGATCGGATGAACATCGAATGGGCTTCCACATTCATGATTGGAATTTTGGAAAAAATTGATGCGTAGGCGTGAAATGTGGAAAAAACTCCTTTTCAGAAAGTGGTACAAGATTGATCGTTAAAAAAATTGATCTATCTGCGTCATGATGAAAATTCAAATCAGACAGATCGATAGAGCTCATTGAGCGCTTCTATCTCTCATCAGAAGGGATAGGTTTCAGACGTGGACACAGCACTCAAACGGCACTTCTCCGACTTACGGACGACGTTCGTTGGGCCAAGGACGTGCAGAAGCTAACGGCTCTACTCCTGTTTGATTTTAGCAAGGCTTTTGATACGGTCTGTCACTCAACACTACTGCGCAAGCTGTCAAAGCTTGGTTTCTCTTATGCATCACTAAAATGGATTGCTTCATATCTGACGGGAAGGGAACAGTGTGTCAAACGTGAGGATGGAACGTTCACTGATTTCTGTGGTCTCAACAGGGGTGTGCCGCAGGGCTCTGTCCTGGGCCCTCTACTGTTCGCCCTCTACGTTGGGAACGTTTCTCAATGCCTTGGGCCCGATGTGCACTACTTATTGTACGCGGACGACCTTCAAATCTACCTTCACTGCTACCTGGACGACTTACTACGCACACTTGACTTACTGAATGAGGTTACAGCCAGGATTGTGCACTGGGCATCAGTAAACAAACTGATCCCAAATGCTTCTAAGACCAAAGCCATCATCCTCGGCAGCGAGCCTTTCATGGCTAGGCTTCCTGCGGAGGTATCGCACCGACTTGTCATTGACGGCTCGCCAATTGGACTTGAGTCCTCAGTTAAGAGTCTGGGGGTAATACTGGACTCTTCTTTCACCTGGAGGGAGCATGTGGCTTCGATAGTTAGCAGATCTCACTCACTCATGTACCGATTACACAAGTTCCGTAGAAGCACCAATCAGCAGCTGCGATGCCACTTGATCAAATCACTGCTCTTCCCCATCATCGACTACTGCTCTGCTGTGTGCTGTGATCTCACTGAGGAGCGTAACCTGGTTCTGCAGCGACTCATTAATACAGGGATAAGATATATCTATGGTCTGAGGAGGAGTGAACATATCTCTCCCTACAGGGAGCGGTTAAACTGGCTTAAGACATCTACTCGGCGCTACTATTTCATGGCCTGTATGATGTTTAAAATACTCAGATACGGTTGCCCTGAGTATCTCGCTGAGTACTTTCTTATTAAGACCAGCACTCGCCCCTGTAGGGGCGGATACCGGCCGCAGGTTGTTGTCCCCAGTTTCCGCAAGGATTTTCTCCGGAGGTCGTTTCATGTCAGTGCATCCTACTTATGGAACTCTCTCCCGTATGTAATTACTAATGCCTCCTCTCTCCCGATCTTTAAAAAACTACTGTCTCTCTCTCTCTCTCTCTCTCTCTATATCGGACGCCGCGCGTGTCCCGCCTTGTTGTGTATATGGGTGATTCACTGTCAAGTGGGAGAGTGGAAATGAAAAAAAATTCTGAAATTTTTTTTATGAATTCTAGAAGACTCCATCATGTCCCCTGAATTTATTCAGAATTTTTTAGACCATATGTCCCATCCTGACAGAGGCTCAAAGTGGTGGAGTTTGCAATATCAGACATTTTTTCAGGACCTTTGACCTCAATTTTGAGCTATCTAGAGATGTTTTAGAGCAAAAACTCAAGAGAACTTTTTTACTGGAAAAATGCCAATTTTTTTAGAAAAATTGGTTCCAGGGTCATTGGTAGACATATAGCTGTCACTTAACTTATTTCCAGGCTTAAAACTGATCAAAAAGTGGTTTTGATCACCCGCAGCATAATGTGATACATACCAAAAGAAAGCTTATTTTATTACCAAAATATCCTGATTAGTCGCAGAGTGCTGCATTAGATCTATTTTTTGTAATCAACCAATAAATTATGAGAATTAATGAAAATATTCTAAAAATGGGTGACCGCATACGCCACTATAAGTATGCTTGTTACTCTGGTTTTCTCATAGAATTTGATTGTTTCGTGGCACTTGTACTTGGATACAAGTTGTTACTACTTTATTATCCAAGCCCAGAGTGAGAAGTCGTAAACCGTGTCTTTTTCAATAAATTTAGTTCACATATAAGTGGCGTATGCGGTCACCCATTTTGAGAAAATTTTCGTTAATTCTCATAATGTATTGGTTGATTACAAAAAATAGATCAAATGCAGCACTCTGCGACTAGTCAGGACATTTTGGTAATAAAATAAGCTTTCTTTTGGTATATATCACATTATGCTGCGGGTTATCAAAACCACTTTTTGATCAGTTTTGAGCCTGGAAATAAGATAAGTGATAGCTATATGTCTACCAATGACCCTGGAACCAATTTTTCTAAAATAATTGGCATTTTTCCAGTAAAAAAGTTCTCTTGAGTTTTTGTTCTAAAACATCTCTAGATAGCTCAAAATTGAGGTCAAAGGTCCTGATAAAATGTCTAATATTGCAAACTCCACCACTTTGAGCCTCTGTCAGGATGGGACATGAAGGTTTAAAAAATTCTGAATAAATTCAGGGGACATGATGGAGTCTTCTAGAATTCATAAAAAAATTTTCAGAATTTTTTTTCATTTTCACTCTCTCACTTGACAGAGAATCACCCATATATATATATATATATATATATATATATATATGACGTGTGTGCGTGCGGCTCCCGACGCTCCGCTTACTTGGATACTACCACCATCTTGGATGATCTAATTTGAATTTTCAAAGTCTGAGGCCAGATTCATAATCAGCGACTTCGAAAACCTATGCATATCAATTCTCAACAAGATCCTATATTTTTCCAAATTTCCGGTCAACCATATTAGAGTCTCATTCTTATTCGAATTTTCCAAATCTAAGGCCGGATTCATGGTCAGCGACCCCAAAATCCCTTGTATGCGAAGTTTCATCGAAATCCAGTGAATTTGTAAATTTTGTGTCCGCCGTTTTGGGTGATCTAATTTGAATTTTCAAAATCTGTGGCCAGATTCGTAATCAGCGACCTAAAAAAACCCTTGTACGCGAAGTATCATCGAAATCCAGTGAATTCAAAAATTTTGTGTCCGCCATCTTGGATGATCTATTCCGAATTTCCAAAGTCTGAGGCCGGATTCATGATCAGCGACCCAAAAAAACCCTTGTATGCGAAGTTTCATCGAAATCCAGTGAATTTGTGAATTTTGTGTCCGCCATCTTGGGTGATCTAATTTGAATTTTCAAAATCTGTGGCTGGATCCATGATCAGCGACCCAAAAAACCCCTGTATGCGACGTTTCACCAAAATCCAGTAAATTTGGAAATTTTGTGTCCGCCATCTTGGATGATCTAATTTGAATTTTCAAAATCTGTTGCCAGATTCGTAATCAGCTATTCGAAAAATCTATGTGTACCGATTTTCGTGAGAAACCATCGACACAATATCGTTTGACGTAAAGAGTTAACTTTCAGCGGATCATCATTATGGATCTTACTATATCGCCTGATCTGGAATGAATATCTTTCTCTATGGCGGCTTTATTCAAAATGTCCCTCTTTTTGAAGCCAGGTTCGAACTGTATCTTTCTTCAGCCAACTTTTGAAATGAATACTTTCTCTCTCCCAGTCACGAAGAAATCATACTGACTATTTTGGCATTTTTTACGATTTGTGCCTGTATGTCGAGTGAACGAAGTCAGATAAGTGAGAAATAATAAATCGCATTTCATGCACGCAGTGTTTTTTTCATATGCTCTTCAAACGAGCACTCGTATCATAAAATATCGTACCCAATTGGTGCGTCCATTTTCAATGACTCGTGGGCACGTCCGCACTCGACTTCAAAATTTCACGCACTAGTTGCATTATATACAATTGAGAAAGATATACATTGACGACAAGAGCTATAGTGACCATACGCAAAAAGTTTTAGGACCTAACGCTCCCTCAGTCCCAAGATATTCACATTACAAAGTCACTTAACTTTACACTTATAATGATATTTTCACTTACCAGGGGACATATGAGAACAGGGTCACCAATCTTGACCAAACTTTTTTTATGTTAGTTTGGCTTAAGAATAGGCTGTGCCCATAGTCTCAGGGACCAACACTCCCAAACTTCAAAAATATTAATCATTGTAGCTTATTGGGATCCGTACCTCTCGTCCCAAATGACAATTTGTCATCTGAGGCGTATTTCCACTCACTT
This sequence comes from Aphelinus atriplicis, assembly GCA_020882685.1. Lineage (NCBI taxonomy): Eukaryota > Metazoa > Arthropoda > Insecta > Hymenoptera > Aphelinidae > Aphelinus > Aphelinus atriplicis. Next base: position 41,147,019 of record CM037074.1, on the reverse strand, counting down.
CACAGCACTTTAACACTAATCACTGGATACTGCAGCATAATTCATCCTGAAACAGATATAGAAAGAGTAAATATATGTAAATTCATCAATATTCACTTTCATGTCTTACTCACATGGAGTAAAATATGAAAATAATGAATAAAATTCACGGTTTGCGACTTTTCTCTCTGCGCTTGGATACTGAAACAGTTATTCGCTATTTCCAATCAAATTTCTTGCCTTGTACAGCTTACCTGGAACATAAATTAACAACAAAGAATCAAATTCATACAGAATATACATATTCAAAAAGATAGGTTGGAAGAATACTTATCTGAAATTAGTTGTCTCTCCATAAATTTGAGAATTCAGCAGCTGCACACGATGAACTTGTTAATCTGTTGCTACACTGGAGAAGACTGTTGAGATTGATACAAAAACTTTACTTACAATTGATCAAACTGTAAGTGAGTGACACAGTGTACCACGTTTAACTGATGATGATTGTGTTTACCAAAGACCTCCATGGTAACCACATCTTTATTATCGACTTCAAAGTTCAATCACCAATCACATGTTGAAGACCATTCACCATGACTATAGCAGTGATAAAACTATTTTCTGCATTTTATTTATTAGATGAATGAATAATGAAACTATCATCGAATGACCAATAATTATTAATATTGAAAAAAAATGATGATCATTTAATGAATTTTTAATGAATCAGAAATTATATAATGAATGAATTATCATTAATATAATAATTTCTTGGGCTCCAATTAATAAATTATATATCAATAACTAATCTACGAGTAGTGAAAAATAATTATGTCACTGATAGTCAAGTCAACTGTGATTGGCGTTTGAAGTCGATAATAGAGATACTGTGGTTACCATAGAGGTCTTTGGTAAACACAATCATCATCAGTTAAACGTGGTACACTGTCGCTCACTCACAGATTGAGTAAATGATAGTAAAGTTCATTTTGTATCAACCTCAACAGTCTCCTCCAGTGTAGAAACAGATTAACAAGTTCATCGTGTGCAGCTGTTGGATTTTAAATGTGCTGGTGAAGCAACCAAATTCAGATAAGTACTCTTGTACCCTACTCTTCTGAATATGTAAATTATGTAAGAATTCGAGTCTTTGTTTTTAATATGTATTCCAGGTAAGCAGTTCAGGGCCAGAAATTTGATTGGAAATAGCAAATAACTGTAAGTAGTGAATTTTTGTTATTATTTTTATATACTATTGTTATATATTTTTATATTTTTTTTATTTTTATATTTTGTTATTATTTTTCATGTCTCATTCCATGTGAGTAAGACATGAAAGTGAATATTGATGAATTTACATATATTTACTCTTTCTATATCTGTTTCAGGATGAATTAGCGCCGAGGTATTGGTAGATTCTGCCGACCCGGCGCTGTGGACATGCCGGGTGCTCGGCGCAACTGCACAAACCAATCCGGCGCATCCGTAACCCTATAGCCGGCACAACCGTTGCCCCGAAAGTTTTTCAGTGTAAGTGAAAATATCATTATAAGTGTAAAGTTAAGTGACCTTGTAATGTGAATATCTTGGGGACTGAGGGAGCGTTAGGTCCTAAAACTTTTTGCTTATGGTCACTATAGCTCCAGAGAACATACGTATCAAGTTTGGTCCAGATTGGTGACCCGAAGGGTATGCACTCTCCTAGTCAGTCAAATATAATTTTCATAATATATATACTAACATAATGATTCATTATAACTCATTTTGTCAATAATGTCACGAGAAAGTACTGAAATCTCACATTGAATGCTAAATGAACAACTATCATGTTCCTTTGATTGATTGGTTGTTACAAATTTTATTTTGCAATTTTTTGTTCCAAGTTTGAGGGATTATAAAAATCTATCTTCAATCTCTGTCAATTGAACTGTATTCCATGGATATTTTTCATCATATATACTAGCATGATGATACATTATAACTCATTTTGTCAATAATGATACGCAAAAGAACTGAAAACTAACATTCAATGCCAAACATTATTCTCATTGCCCGTCACAAGGAATACTCTATTAGGGGTAATTCTCGGGGCTCAGACGCCTGAAGTTGGTGCTGAGCCTGAGCACATGCGATCGATCGCCGCATTGACTGCGATCAAGCGCACGCGCCACCGGCATGTGGAGCGACTTGTTGCGCCGCCACACTGGCAGTTAGATTCCCCGCGTAGCCTGTACAGCACGGAATTAACCATGCCTGTCCCCTGGAGCTCATCCCAGGTCTCCACGCGCTTTCTATTCCCTGTTGAAAAAAATCGACTGGATTTCCAGCTGCATTTGCACTGGATTCCAGCTGGATTTACGCTGGATTCCAGCTGGAAACGAAAAATCTAGGTGAAGTGATGCAGGGAAAATCCAGTGAGTTTCCCGAATAATCCAGCTGGATTCGCCGCCATAGCCCGCTGTCCTAGAACCGAAAAAATCCAGCAGGATTCGTTCATAACCCAGCTGGATTCGACGCCGTAGCCCACTGCTCCCAAACCGAAAAATCCAGCTGGATTCGTTCATAATCCAGCTGGATTCGCCGCCGTAGCCCGCTGTTCTAGAACCAAAAAAATCCAGCTGGATTGTCGAAAAGTCCAGCTGGATTCGACGCCGTAGCTCGGTGCTATCAAACCGAAAAAATCCAGCTGGATTGTCGAAAAATCCAGCTGGATTATCCGGAAAATCTGCTGGATCTATAATAACGATATAACCCTAATTCTAGTAAAATCCAGCTGGATTATCTCAGGATCCAGCTGGATTATTCGGGAAACTCACTGGATTTTCCCTGCATCACTTCACCTGGATTTTTCGTTTCCAGCTGGAATCCAGCCCAAATCCAGCTGGAATTCAGCTGGAATCCAGTCAAAATCCAGCCCAAATCCAGCTGGAATTCAGCTGGAATCCAGTCAAAATCCAGCTAGAATCCAGCTAGAATCCAGCTGGAATCCAGTGCAAATCCAGCTGGAAATCCAGTCGATTTTTTTCAACAGGGTTGTCCCGTGCCCGCGTGCTTTGGCCATGTGGCACCTCCTGACTCCGCGCCGATCGTCGACGGGTATCCCGAGTGTGCGTGACCCGCGTGCTTGCTTGCGATCACAATCGTGTCCACGTCCGCGTAGCGCCTGCGTCCTCGCCGTATTTATATCCCTTCAAGGAATTATTATCGCCTGTCAGCGGAAATTGTCCCACGGCCTGTCGTTCAACACCTCCGTTGGATTTTATGTATAGTTCTTAGAATCAATAAAGCCTTGGCATTTACAATTAGTTCCCTCTCACGCGTTGTCATCTCAGTTGTTGTGCGATTTCCCTCGTCCCGAAAGCACTCTGGTGATAAGAGCCTCAGCCGGTTTCACCAGGATCGCCCAGGTCATGGTTCTCTGCATTCCCCGAGTGATGACCTCAGCCTACGACTCCGCTTGACGGGCACCGTCCTCACGGTGGCTGGCGCTCGATCCCCATCGCAAAGCTTGTCGAGCCGAGACTACACGTGAGCAGTAACCCTCGAGTATCCAGCTCGTCCCGATACGCGAGTGCTACCTCAAAATTCGAATGTATTTCATGGGTTATCACTACCGTATTTATTAAGTAATTAATTAATTGATACAATTGCCATAGGGCCTAGAGCATGATAAAAAAAATGCGCGCACGAGATGGTGGAGCTCGTGTGCGCGGGAATGGGATCTTTGGCTGGGAACAGTGTGACAAAGAATAAGACAGGTCGGTTCTGACGAACACAAACGTTTATAAAATACTAAAAAAGAAAGATACTATACAAGAGGCGACGGGTCTTGGATCGCATCTCGCGGGCCGGAGCGAAAGAGAGCGTGAACGCGTGTTGGCCGGGAGAGAGAGAGAGAGATGACTATCGAAGGCGGCACTTACTCGGCGATGCGGGGATGCTCCGGCATGTTTCGTCGCTCGTTCTCGGACCGGTCGCGGGCGTACGGGTGGCGAGCTAGGTAACGTGGGGGATGTCGGCTGTTGTCCTCTGGGGTCGCGATAGCACCTCGGGCGGTCTCGTACTTCGAAGGCACGTGCTATCGCGCGTGAGGGCCGGCAATAAACTGATGAGTTTCCGCCGCGCGCTGGGCCGGCCGAGCTTACTTCGGCCGTCTTCGGCTGACGTCACGCGGCGCGATGCTCGAATCCTATTCGCGACGCGGTCTCTCTCTCTCTCTTTCTCTCTCTCTCTCTCCCTCTCTTACCTTGTCGGCAGCGCTGGCTCTCTCGCTGGGCGCTGAAACATAACTTAAGGTAGCTCCAGCGTTTGGTGTCGTACCTAGCCGGGGCCCGCAGGGGTGCCTCTGAATATTTGTAATTTAAACAAACTAATTGTATGGGTATGGTATCTTTGATTTTCCGAAGTAGATATATGTACATTTAACATTATATCAATGATGAGAATTAACTTTTTCTTGTCGCCCAGTCTCGGGATCTCATTTTATTACATCCCTGACGCATGAAATATGGCAACGCCGCTGCAGCTCAGCTGGCCGACTGACGTATCTATAGGTATACAATGCATATATGTATACGCGCGCCCGAAATGTACTGGTTCGGACGGTCGTTATAAATGTGCGTTGAGTATTGTTTGGCTAAATTTTGAAACAAAATGCCGTACGATATACGGGGTACCATTGGTAAGAAAAAGGGGATGTTCATAAAGAAGAAAGTGAAGAAGCAGATAAATGACTTCGTACACCGGACTCAGGAGAGGCAAAGAAATCATGCAGAAAGTGAGGTTAGTACAACAACCAAAACAATTTTCTTAGACGTATCTCTATTCGTTATTGTAGTATAACTACTCTTATGTACGTATTAACATAAATCAATTTCATCAGAATAAAACCAATAATGAAGAGGATGCCAAGTATCTATCATTCGATGGTTCAAGAATTGTAAATATGGAAAAGCTTGCTCAAGGCTTATGGTGTCACGTATGTGAATCATCAGTATCTCTACGATATTTGTTGGAAGAGAAACAGTGTGGGATTGCTAGCAAAATCGCTGTGAAATGCCAAACATGCAATAACATTATAAAATTAGAAACGAGCTCAAAATCTACAACCAGTCGTTATCATGATTTGAACTTGAAATTGGGTATAGGTAAGTGACTCTTTTCATTCAATTGGATGAATTGAATCTATCGATATTATTTGAAGAGTGCGTAATATAGTATGTAAACTTATACTGATGCCTTATCTTATTCCCATACTCCAGGTATGCTTGATGCTGGAATGGGCGAAACTAATGTCAACACTCTACTCTCTGCGCTAAATATCCCAACAGTATCAAACACGTCCATGACAAGATATGAGCGATATGTAGGAGCAAGGATTGAAAAATTAGCTCAGCAATCATGTGCCGCTGCTATTGAGGATGAGAAAGCTTTAACCATTGCAAATGAGAAGTGAGTCGAAGAAGTGTAAAGTACATGTGATTAATTATAGTAAGACAATCAGAAATTGATTTTTTGAAAATTTTTTGGGTTATGAGATAATTTATAATAAGTGACATTTAAGAATCATAAATTTTTACCTAGTTTACACTTAATTTTAATATATTATATTTATATATTAACATTATGTAAAACGTATGCTTGAGTATATCTAATGAATATTTGTAGATATTTTTACTAATAAGTTTTTGAGTACTTTAACAAATTTTTTGGATCATGAGATAATTTATAATAAGTGATATTTAAGAATTATGAATTTTCACCTAGTTTACACTTAATTTTAATATGTTATATTTATATATTTTACATAATTTAAAACGTATGCTTGAGTATATCTAATGAATATTTGTAGATATTTTTACAAATAAGTTTTCAAGTACTTTAACAAAAATTTGAAAATCTTCCTCTTAAAATGTTTTATTCACATGTTCAATTGTATGATGAATTTAATGCTGATTTTTTCAATAAATATTCATGAATAATTTTTTCAATAATTATTTGAACAAACGGACTGTATGAGCTAGTGAAATTGATATTGCTAAACGGTTTTAGCTCTTTCTGTTTCCCATTTTGACCCATTATATATTATTCCAAAAGGCTGATTAACTTTTTATTTTGCAACTAGTGGAAAGGTTGACAATGATGAAAATAATAACAACGTTACGAATTTGACTGCTTCGTTTGATGCTGCCTGGACTAAGAGAGGAAGACAAAATAATAGCTTCAGTGGTACTTATAAAACCCTTGATGAAATCATATTTATGTCATTGATTATATATTGAATTGACTTATAATATATGATGTCGTAGGTCATGCATCCCTCATCGGCTTCTTTTCTAATAAAGTCATGTCTTATTCATGTCGTGACATATACTGTAAGAAATGTAGACAAAAATCACGCAAAGATCATGTGTGTAAAAAGAATCATTCGGGTTCATCTAAATCTATGGAAGCAGATATGGCTGTTGAAGTGGTACTAAGAAATGAACTTCTGGTAAAAGCAAATTGTAGGATAAATACAATTGTTGGAGACGACGATTCATCATCTATCGCCTCTCTGAGACAACTCTCTCCATACGCTATAACGAAATGGTCAGATTTCAACCACGTGAAAAAAACGTTTAATAGTAAACTGTACGAAATGAAGCTTAGCGCTTCACTTCGAGAGTATTTTTCAAGAGTATTTTCCATTGTTATGAAACAAAACCAAGGTGATCCAGCTAAAGTGAAAATTGCTCTACAAAACGTTATTCCACATGCTTTTGGAAATCATGATAAGTGCGACTCTTTCTGTGAGAGGACCGACGATGGTATCCACATTTACAGATATTTTAAGGATGGAACATGTTTGACCGATCCTAATTTGAGAGAAAAATTAGAGAAAATTCTTCAGCCATACATCAATAGTGCAGCACAAATTGCGCCGTGCGCATCTAGTCAATCGAACGAATCGTTCAACAACACCATATGTTCTAAACACCCAAAATCTAAGTTTTATGGAGGTTCGGAGTCGCATACTTACCGTGTTGCGACAGCAGTATGTCAAAAAAATATGGGTTACGAATTCGTTGTAAATCTGAATACCAACATGAATCTATCCCCAGGTAGAAACACTCAAAGATTTCGAAAAAGAAAACAAGAACACTCTTACTCAATAACTGAGAGAAGAAAAGATGTACCTTGCAAGAAAAGACGCATACAGCTGAAAAAAGAACGATCTTCGAAAAATGTAGCTATGTCCAATCGGGAAGGTATTTCTTACGAATCAGGATCGGGATATCTTAATACTTCGCATTTAATTGACGAAGCAGTAGGGCTTCCGCGAGACGAGACAAGACGATATTTTCGGCGATCTCGTCTTGGTCTCGAAAAATCTTGGTTCGCCTCATATCGATCTCGGTCTTGATGTAAGGATATTGGTCTTGGTCTCGTCTCGAACCGAGACTCTTGACAAGACTCTTGGTCATAGAAAATTTATAATCTTTATGGTTAAGTTTTTTATTTAAACGAAGAATTTTAAGTTAAAAATGAAGAACGCAATTTCCATAATTAATATTCAATTACATCAAGAAGTAACTCTTAATTTATAGTGAACTAAGTTCCAAAATTCAAATGAAATTTCGAATTTTAAAAATGTCTAAACTTGTTGGTGCAGCAGAAAATTAGAAAATGAAAAATCAGTTATCAACCCAATTATTTGGCACATAATATTTATTATATTTCAATCAAAATTAATGTCCAATTAACCCTTTGAGGCATGCTTTTCTCTACTGCATATTTTGGTCTGAATTTTTGTACTCGAATCTAAGGTTAGTTTTTCAAAATTCAAAATGGCGGATCCAAGATGGCGGACAAAATTTTTGAAAGTCAATCGAATTTGATCAAATTTGGTATACAGGAATTTTTAAGGTCTCTGATCACGAATCTGAGGTTAGTTTTCCAAAATTCAAAATGGCGGATCTAAGATGGCGGACAAAATTTTTGAAAGTCAACCGAATTTGATCTAATTTGGTACACAGGGGTTTTTGAGGTCTCTGATCACGAATCTGAGGTTAGTTTTTCAAAATCCAAAACTCCAAATTCCAGAAACCATCTTCATAATCAATTTCTTAATCATTTGATACAGCCTATATAGGTCTACAGGGACGATCCAATTGGCATTGGAATAAACTCTCAATCATGTTTCCAGTGATATTTATACAAAACTTTTGACATCCAACTCCAAAATAGTCGTCTAAATCATCGTAATATGTTTATACAAATATTCAACGATTTCACTCAGTCTTTCCATTTAAAAACGCATAAAGTGCCACATTGACTTCACTTTTTTTTATGCGAAAAGGAACAATTTGAGTGGCTTAAAAACTAATTTTGGGAAAACTGATGAGACCAATCGAAAGCTGAGATGTTTTTACACAAGAAAGAGTAATGACACTATGAGAGATGAAAATTATTTATTCCTGCTTTTATAGGTTGAGTGTGAAAAGTGAAATAAGAAAAGGGTGAAAAAATGAGTAAATGAAACTTCAAAGTGTTGTAGGAGAGTGGTTTTAAGGGCTAAATGGGCGGGGAAGGTATCGAAAATTTTCTTTTAATTCCCCCAACATAACCCAAGAGCGACTGATGCTCAGAAAGCACCGGAAATACGAAATCTGACGAATGTGCCAAATTGACTGCAGTGCCAAATTGGCTGCAGTTATGTTAAGATACTTACTATCGTTCTGTGGGTTCAGTCGAGTTTTCCTTACAAAAACAGCATTTTTATATTTGCTCAAAAATTACTAACTAACTCACTAAAACTTTTTTTTCCTCGAGATCTCGAATCGAGAGTCTGGAAAATCTCGTACTCTTGGTGAGAAAAGTCTCGTCTCGTCTCGAAATTTTTTCAAAAATCTTGTCTCGGTCTCGTCTCGATTTTCGAGACGAGACGAGAAATTTTTCTCGTCTTGCGGAAGCCCTACGAAGCAGTAATAGCTGGTATTTATTTTGTTTATAAAATGATTGATATTCTTTCAGTTAAAATTATTAATTGATATTCTTCAATTTCTTTTCCAGAAAATATCAATTATGAACATTGCACCACAGTTATATTTGACATCGAAACTACTGGATTGAGAATAACAGATGAAATAGTGCAGGTAAAAATTACAATTCACATAATAACTTGTCTTTACTTCATCTTATATTTTCTATTGATACCAGCTGGCTGCAGTTTGTGGAGAGAGTACTTTCAATGTTTATATAATGCCTCATAAAGAAATGTCTCCAGAAGCATCGGAGGTTACTAGAATTAGGATAATAGATCAGACTATGTTTGCTGACGGAAAAGAAGTTCTGACTTTTTCTCCAAGAGAAGGATTTTTGAGCTTTTTATATTTTCTCAAGAAACTGAAAAAACCATGTATACTTCTGGCACATAATGGTTTCAGGTAACAACTATTGCTACACACTGATATATTTTTAGAGCAATATTTTTTACGAATTATTGCAATATCTTTCAGATTCGATGCTCCAAGAATAGTCAAATTAGCGAGGTCATTGAAACTTGTAGAGGAATTGAAGATGTTCGTAAAAGGATTTGGGGATACTTTACATATCTTCAAAGAAGTACTCCCAGAAAGAAAAAAGGCGAAACAAGGTTTTAGTCAGAGCGGTCTAGTCAATGACTATTTAAACGGTGAAGATGTTGCTAATGCTCATAATGCTCTTAATGATGTGTTGATGCTACAAAGACTGTTGAATCATATTAAAGTCGATTTTAATACGATACTTATATACACAAGAAGTCTGAATTTTGTGATAGATCCGAAAAAAAGGGATCCAAATGTTATCAACTGCCAAGAATCGTTATTTCAGTTGAAGATTAGCACTAATATGAAAAATAAAATGTCCAAGGCTCGTTTGAATCTAATCAAACTAAAAGAAGCTTGTAAAAGTGGCATTGAAGGTTTAACTATTTTATTAAGTCAAGATGTTTGTGGCAGGCCACGTGTTACAAAACATAAAAAAACTATTAAAACATTGTTTGAACAGCTATGTTTGTCAAAATGAGTAATTCTGATAGAAAGTAGTTTGAAGTATTTTATACCAAATTGAAATGTAATGCATGTTGAGTACGTTCATTTTATGAGAAATATTGTTTCTTAGTTCAAATAATTCATAAGTCTGGTAATATAAAATTGTTTTTCTATTTTAAGTAAATGATTCATAATTATTCATAAAGTTGAAGTTCTATTTCGCTAAAATTGTGGAATATGTGATTGAATATATTATGCCAAAGGTATCAATGTAACAAAAATATACGTTCCTATAATCTGTTTTATAATTATAAGGATTAAATACATTTTTTTCCTCAAAAAACTGATACATTCAGATTATTTTCTTTTCAATCGCTAAATCATATTTTTGTATGATTTAGAGCCATAAATCATAAATATCCATCATACAATTGATTTCTCACGAGTTTTCTTCCTCATCTTTTATTTTCTCATGGGATGATTTACTCGTGTGATGTAGTTATTAAACACCACGAGAACGCCTTTGCCACCATTTATATCGATGAGTCTGAATCGCCGCTCTGCGACGTTGTCATATTTCATGAGCATGCGCACAAGCTACTCCAATATACGAACTGAATCACATTTGATTTTTTGATAATCAATAACAATCCAATAAGGTCGGTAACCCATTGTTTTCTTTATGATTTTCGAATCGTAATAACTCATACTTCAAGTTCCTAAATTTTCATCAAAATCTAGCGTTTATACACGCCTCAAATCGTTTAGATAGTTTACTTCTCCATAAGCCACCGTGTTAAACTTGCGTACTTTCAATAATTAATTGTTCAAAAGTAAGATCGGTAACATACACTTTTTTTCGTAGCAATCTATTTTTCGATGTCTTATTAATAATTCACTAAATTTTCGGGGAGAACTGATGTTAAATTCTAAACCGCTGGAGCCACCTTAATAACATAAATATAAGACGTATTATACTGCCTGATAAGGAGAGAACTCACAGGGTCTGATATAACAAATAGTTATAATTAATTGCCCGTGACACCCCTCCCTCAGACGTGGTATAGCCGGTTGGCGTACCATTCCGATATATTCATCTCTCTCATTTCATGGTAAATTGGGATGAACTTATGGGATGGCAGCACGTTTTGCTGCGAGATATTCCCAAGCAAGTGAATTGAACTCGATTTGAAGTAATCGGTACTCATGAGTATAGCATCATATGCTCAAATCAAACATTGCCTGATAAAAAAAGTCAGAATTTAAAATCGAATGATTTCAAGGTATTTCAAGTATTTATGTACATTTACTGACATGACTAATTTGCAGTACATAGAGATCTATAGTAACCAGCGGGGGCGGGGGTTTAGCGAGCGAGGCGAGGAGGGGACTTTGATTTTACCGACTTGAATTGATTCTTCCATGTAAATTTTTTTTCCGGTGGACATCGAAATATTGAATCGGAATTAAGGGGTTGGCGAGCGAAGCGAGCGGGTGGATACCCCTTCTAGTAAAAAAAATTATAAAAATAATTATAAATATAATTATTATAATAATTATAATAATTATAATTATATATTATAAAAATTATAAATATAAGTTATAAAAATGCAAGATAGTGGAAAAACGTATACACATGTATGTAAATACACATAAACATACAAAAACGTACAAAAACGTACAAAACCGTTGAAAAAGGTACAAAAAAGTACAAAAGCATACGTTACCGTATAGAAACGTACAATAACGTACAAAACCGTTGAAAAAGGTACAAAAAAGTACAAAAGCATACGTCACCGTATAGAAACGTACAAAAACGTACAAAAACGTACAAAAACGTACAAAACCATAGGAAAAGGTACAAAAAAGTACAAAAACATACGTTACCGTATAAAAACGTACAAAACCATACAAAACCGTACAAAACTATAGGAAATGGTACAAAAAAGTACAGAAACGTACGAAAACATATAAAGATTGTAGAAAAGTGTACAAAATCGTACAGAAGTATAGGGAGTATGTGTACAGTTTTTTAAAGTTGTTCCAAATGGTACACATATAAACATTTTTGGACGTTTTTGTACAATTATTTACAAAAATTATTTTTCTAATTCTCATAAAGGCCCGCACGTTGGAAGTAGCGTTTTACAATCACTCACTTGCAATGCACCTAACCTCTTGTAGGTGCTCTTGCATCTGAGTGCATTCCACATGAATTTTTGCCTACTGGCTTAACCACACGTTGGAAAGGGCCAAGATGGGTTACACGGCTGCTAAACTAAGCGTTGAGATTTATTGCCCAATGCCGGTGTTTTCATGCCACACACACGTTTATTATATTCACAGATCAAGAACACATATATAAACTATTCATGTGAGTGTGCTGTACAAAATCCTGCAACTTCAACCTGATGATTACGATACATGGTAACTCCTTTGGGAAGATAATTATTCGAGATGAAGTAAAACGAAACATTTGATATACCGCAACTATATATGGTGACCGTGAATAATATGCCCAAACGAACCTACAACCGATAAGTACGTCACAATATTATTCCGACCAACTCCATGAATATGAGTTTTAGGAAAGTAATTTATGGACAAAAATTCATTTCTGATGAAATTTTCTACAAGATGAGATTGATTCCATATCAAAAAGTATAATTTTACAATTTCACAAGCTTAAATAACATTTATGGTATACGTGATCATAAATGCTCATTTTACTCATCGATTTTCGTGCCTTGAATGCGATTTTAAGCACTAACATTGATACATGAAATTCGCGTTTGATCACTATACCATAAAATATTGTATGCAACTCGTAAAATGCGATTCCACGCACTCGTGTGACCATCTAGCCCTAGTTTGCCGGCTTCGCCGACGACTCGTGCCCGCTTGTCACACTCGTACGTAAAATCGCATTTAACGAACTAGTTGCATAATCTCTCTATATTAAAAGCTAGACCGCCGCCGCCGCCATGAAATTTTTTGCCCCCTTTTTTGCTCCCCTTTTTGGCTCCCCCTTTTTTGCTCCCCTTTTTGGCTCCCCCTTTTGGCTCTCCTTTTTGGCTCCCCTTTTTGCTCCCTTTTTTAGCTCCCCTTTTTGGCTCCCCTTTTTGGCTCCCCTTTTAGCTCTCCTTTTTTGCTCCCCTTTTTGGCTCCCCTTTTTCATCCCTTTTTTCACAATGGATGGCCAGAGACACTGGATTGTTATGTTTGTTCCATAGCAACCATTGTTTATCGCCTTAGCAACCGTTGCTAAGGGGAAGAAAAATTCACGTAAGATTCGTTTCCAGTATTGTTTCAACTGCACAGGATATAAAATCTTCATTTTACCCATAGCAACCATTGCTGCAGAAGAAGGAAAGGGCTAAATATTATTTTGCCCAAGTTTTTTCAATGTCATTCATCATAACAACCGTTTGTTTACATCCCTAGCAACCGGTGCTTCGAAAGCTGGAAAATCAGTTTTAAGTCACACTTAATGACCAAGTACATTATAGTATCTTATGCAACTAGTGCCTTAAATGCGATTTTACGCACCAGTGTGACAAGCTGGCACGAGTCGTCGGCGGAGCCGGCAAACGAGGGCTAGATGGTCACACGAGTGCGTGAAATCGTATTTCACGAGTTGCATACAATATTTTATGGCATAGTGATCAAACGCGAATTTTACGCATCGATTAGAGTGCGTAAAATCCGATTTTACGCACTAGTGCTATAATAATTGAGCAAAAGCACGGTGCGTAAAATCGCATTTAAGGCACGAAAATCGATGAGTAAAATGAGCGTTTATGATCACGTATACCATAAAATTGTTATATTTGCTTTATAGTTACCGTTGTTTACCTCCCTAGCAACCGTTACGAAGGTTGGAAATGATCAATTCATGACCCATTTCCATCATTTTCGACGGCAAAGGACACAAAATCTTTCGAATTAGCTCCCTAGCAACCGTTGTTTACCGCCCTTGTAATCGTTGTTAAGGGGAAGAAAAATTCATGTAAGTTTCGACACAGACTTGGGAACACGAATTCCTGATAATCCATGTTACTCAAGTCATATTTGTACCATCAAGTGTGTTGAAGTTAATATGCTCTTGATAAGGACTTTGACAACGATAACATTGCCGATCAGAGTATTTGAGATATAACCGAAATAAATTGAATTAATAAAGAACTATTAGCTGTTTGATCTTACAAAATATCTCAATGTATCATTTTTCCAATGACTTAATTATAAATCTTTAAATTGTTTTATGTTCAATCATTTAATTTATCATTCTCTCTCTGCGTTTCCGGGCATGAGACCGGCATTCATAAAATGGAAATCTAGGCCGAGTTCAATTTTTAGCGAAATTTCTTGGTTATTTCCCTAGCAACCGTTACTAACGTGTTTTCTCACGAATCCTCATAAGTGCTCATTGGGACCATAAAAGTCAATGAGAATCGATGAGATATTTCCCATAGCAACCACTGTTGATATCGTTGGCAACTGTTTGTTTACATCCCTAGCAGCCGTTGCTTCGGAAGCTGGAAATATACTATTAAGTCACGCTCGATGGCCAAGGACACTGAACTGTTGTATTTGCTCTATAGCAATCGTTGTTTACCTCCTTAGCAACCGTTGGTAGGGGGAAGAAAAATTCACGTAGTTTCGTTTCCAGTATTTTCAACTGCACAGGATAGAAAATCTCCGTTCTACCCATAGCAACCATTGTTTACATCCCTAGCAACCGTTGCTTCGGAAGCTGGAAAATCTGTTTTAAGTCACACTCGATGGCCAAGGACACTGAATTGTTATATTTGCTCCATAGCAACCGTTGTTTACCGCCCTAGCAACCGTTGCTAAGGGAAAGATAAATTCACGTAGTTTCGTTTCTAGTATTTTCAACTGTACAGGATAGAAAATCCATTGTCTACGTGTCTAGCAACCGTTGCTGCAGAAGAAGAAAAGGGCTAAATATTATTCTGCATAAGTCTTTTTAATCCACTTATTCATCGAAACAACCGTTCGTTTACATCCCTAGCAACCGTTGCTTCGGAAGCTGGAAAATCTGTTTTAAGTCACACTCGATGGCCAAGGACACTGAATTGTTATATTTGCTCCATAACAACCGTACAGGATAGAAAATCCATTGTCTACGTGTATAGCAACCGTTGCTGCAGAAGAAGAAAAGGGCTAAATATTATTCTGCATAAGTCTTTTTAATCCACTTATTCATCGAAACAACCGTTCGTTTACATCCCTAGCAACCGTTGCTTCGGAAGCTGGAAAATCTGTTTTAAGTCACACTCGATGGCCAAGTACATTAAATTGTTATATTTGCTCCATAACAACCGTTACGAAGGTTGAAAATGAACAATTCATGACCCGTTTCCATCATTTTCGATGGCAAAGGACACAAAATACAAATCTTCCCTATTAGCTCCTCAGCAACCGTTGTTCACCACCCTAGCAACCGTTGCTAAGGGCAAAAATAATTCACGTGAGTTTCGTTTCCAGTATTTTTAACTGCACAGGATACAAAATCTCTATTTTACACATAGTTCGTTTAGTATTCTTTCCAATTGAACAAAATCAAAGTTTTAAGTTTCAAGTTTTATTAATTTAAATGAAATTTTTATTCAATTATTACTACACTTATCATTGACATTTTTGATTTTCAAAGAAGATAGGGGGGGGGGATTGGCGAGCGAAGCGAGCAGGGGGTACCTCCCCTAGTATACTATAAAAAGCAACAAAATTTTCTCGTTTTTCACAGGTAGTTGGAATCAATTGAAATTCTCGCTATCAGCACCTCAAAAAAATCACACTATAGATCGATATTTTCCATGTTTGTTTTTATTAAATTCAAAATAATGTTATAATTCAAAGTATATCGTTAATGGATAAATGACAAAAAAATAAGTTTAAAAAAATTGGCGACAGTTTTCAGGCCACATTCCGGATTTGACAATGTCGACAATTAACGCAAATTGATCAAGTAATGATTGGATTGCGCAAAAATCAATTATCTGATTCAGATTAAATTTTCCATGAAATTGTAATGTATTATAATGGAATACCATAATCTCGCTTGGCAAAAATTTCAATCGATTCCAACTACCTGTAAAAAATATTAGAATGTTTCTTCTTTAATGTTATTTAAGGTATAACACATTGTGAAATTATATTTTTTCAAATGAAATCGATGCCATCGGGTACAAATTTTTCTTATAAATTACCTTCCTAAACCTCATATTTATGGAGTAATTCGGGATGATACGAGAACAATGTTCATTTTTTTATTAAATTGTTAATAACTTTGATCGCACGCGATTCCCAGCCTGCGGGAGTTAACATGTATTCTCTGAAATTATCCGGAAACTAACAGGAAGAATTGTTTTTCTAGCACCCTGCTCGCAACATCCATGCAACGTCCTTATACTACTCAGTTATATGGCTTCTCTTAATGATTAGAGTTGCGAGAAAACATTGAATGACTCTCGGCCACTGATAAAACTCTGATCCTTCCGGTGCGTTGGATGTCTTCTTCCGTTGTTTGGCAGCGTGGCAACCGTTTAGTCGCTGGCGCGCTGGGTCGTATAATCGTGGAGGCTCCGGGTGGTTGTATCGTCAGGATTGACAAACGAATCTCCTTGATGTATACTAGCACTACTTTGTATTCATTATCTCAAAAACAATCACAATTACAAGATGATCCCGCGTGGTTGGATCTATTAGTATCATTGAAGATTCGGATGGGTAAATCAAAGAATGCTACGCGTCTGAGGGGGAGCCGCACCATATGCGTGCTTTATGTCTGGTCACCCAAATGGTACCCATGATTAGCGCTAGTCATCTTGTCTATGTCCATCGTTTTTTTTTTATTTAGTTATTTAACGACGCTTTTTGTACTCTTGGTACTATTAGCGTACTATTAAGGTATTATGTCCATCGTTGCATACTCATGGGGCGCAATGTGGTTGGAAAGTGTTTTCGCACTTCGCGAGAATTACCTCGCTCCCTTGGAGATGGAAGGTTCAATGCTTGAGATGTATCAATCACTCGTTATCATAAGTTTTATGGTTCCGTGACCTACTTATTAGTAAAATGGGCTTTGGCGCTTCAGTCAAACGATTATTAACAGAAAACATATACTTATGGCGCATCGGCCTACTCGCAATTAATAATCTACATAAGAATGCGGGGTGATCTGGCCAGATCATTTTTTTATGCACTGGTGAATAATAGTAGGAACATTGTAGTTGGATTCTTGTATATCCGTTCGCACATCTACTTATTCATACTCGCATGATTCCTTGCTGGCTGCTTGTAATATTATATGGACCGACAAGAAGACACTCTGCGTGCGCTTTCAAGAACGGCCGGCCGTCCCATCACAATGCGTACCGCAGACTCTCCCCTGCTCTACATATCCTGGTCGGAGTCCGGTGGAATGACCGCTGAAGTATCTGGAGAATATTTAGAAAATCAATCATCGAAAATCTCGTATATTTTCTCAGTAGGATTTTAATTTTATTTGTACTTCTTCATTCATTCCTTTTTTTTCCAATCCCCTCATTCTAGTTATGACGTTGTTTTAATTCATGATGTAATCTGAGCTCACCATATCAAAAAAAATCAAAAATTGTATTTGAGTTCATGATTATTTTTTCTTATATTTTAGATGAAAAGATGCAAGAGAAAAAACTTAGGATGATATCAGAAACAGAGATACCACTGGCGATACTATATGCTTCTCTAGAACAGTATTGTAATCCGAAGTATCAATTTAAAGAACTCATGGACAGAAAAAGTCTGGTAAAAGATGTATCTGAAATACTTGCTCAAGATACAGAAGATTTAATGATATCTGCTGCTGCTAATCTGAATGTCGAATCGAATATGGAACGAATTCTTATTCCTGAAACCAACAACAGTTTGCCAAGTGACTTCTTTGGAAACCATTGCCCATCTGATGGAAATCCAAGATCAGAAATAAAGTATACAGAAGATATCCAACCGGAAAAAATTGGAAAAAATTTGAACAAAGTAGAATTAGAAAAAGAACATATTTTATCTTCAGCTTTTAAGTCAACATATATAAATTTTCATGAACGAAAGATTCAGAAATATAGGAAATTTCGAACGAATGAGAATGATGATAAAATACTTCTATCCAGTCAGAGTGTTATTTCTGAGACATATACTTCTGATATTGCACATGAACAAAAATCTATAATTTCAGCGTCTTTTATAGCTGAGAATAGTAATTTGAATCCAAAAACAGCGGATAAAATTATTAAAAAACACACATCGAATAATAAGATGGCTGTCACAGATGATTTTGTAGATCCGTCAAATCTTAATTCTCTGATGTCAAAAATGTTGAAACGTGAAGATAAACATAGTAACCGTAGAGAAAAACAAGAAGAAGAATCTGATTTAATAAATATAGAAAAAGATGAATCAATTAAAGGCGAATCAAATCGTATTGAAATGCAGAAGAAGAGAAAGAATGTATTGGATATCGAGCTCGATGGATTGGAACAACTGAGAAAACTGAAAAAAGAGAATAATCAAGTCAAAAATAATGAGTGGGGTTTCAAGAAATCTCAAAATAAAATTATAGATTTCGATTTGGACAGTTTAGATATCGATATTGATAGACCAAAACAAGAATTTGAAAAGAATATATCATCAGTGCGAATGAAGAACAATGAGAATTCAACAAGATTCTCACAGAAAAAACTAACTCTAGTGACTTCCCAATTAGCTAATGATAGATTAGATGTTGATATTCAATTGAAATCAAACATTGAGAATAATACTGAACATTTCGAAGATAAATTGAAAAATTGGTCTAGTGTTGAATCTTCAAGAACTGAAAATTCCGCGAAGAATAGAATTCAGGTAATAATTTCATTCTCCTATTTCCTCTTACAGTTTGACATGATATCTAATTTTTGCAGATGAGGCCTGAGATAGATGATCTGTCTATTATTAGGCCAAATTCAGAGTTGGCTATTGGTTCTCAAAGTAAGAAAGCTTTCAAAAAGGTAAATAGTTCATGTTTCTTTTCACTCTCATCATATCGTGAAATATTGAATAATAAGCAAATCCTTTCCAGATACAAAAGATGATTCCAAACAGAATACCATCATCAGATATTATGGTCTGGAAACCTGAAGATTGAAATATTTCCTGTCGATTTGATATTTTTCGGTGATTGTAAGTTGAGTTAGATTGTAATGAAAAAGTTCTGAATGAAAATAATTTATGACGTTTCTACTTTCATAATAAAAACAAGAAATTGTGTGAAACACTATGCTTTCTGCATGAGATATACGCCTCTATCTGTTTTCTTGAAATTTTGATTATTACAGAAGACCATGCTTGAAGAAAAAATTTCCTCTCATTGAGTGAGTACTCTATATTCATTTTCGTACACAATTTGTGTTGCAGCAAACAATCAAAAGCTTATTCCTAATTGAATCTTGGGATGTGATGCTCTGAATTGATGATTTTTGTATTCATGCAAAAAACCATCTCAAGTAGTCTTGACCTCATCCGATTAAACATCAATTTTTTCCAAATCAGAGAATAATACTGTAGATATTTTGCTCGAGGATCCAGAGAGTTTCTCTAGCCCTAGTCTGAGTCTGTTATTCGGGACTCAGGTTGGTGTATTTTATACAGACGATTCCCTATCGAAAATATCCATACGGAAATCCGTATTGAAATCCGTATGGAAATTTGTACAGAAATCCTCACGGAAATCCGGCCAAAAACGCCGTACGGATATCCGTACGGATATCAGTATGGATTTTAGTACGGGTTTATGTAAGGCGATTTCTCCCCTTGAATAATGAATGTAGATCCGTACTGTAGAGAATAAACCAAGCTTTAATTAATTAGAACACTTTATTTCAACGTCTCGTGATCGACTAACTGACAACTGTCAAAATTCTCCCTATATTCCAACATCCATCGCGCATTTGTCTCACGCTCACAGCCAACCTCACTCCGTTGCCGCGCGCGGGCCTTCGACATTCGAAGCCAGACATTCGGACGCGTACAACACGCTACGCTGCTGCGTAAGGATGTTTACAATGGTTCATACAATCCTTCCCCCCATACTCTCAATCCAAACATTATGAATATCGTCGGAAATTTTAATTAAATATCTAGTACCCCTATTGATCATTCCGGTCGCAGTGCGAACGTTAGCCATTCGAACTTGACCATCCATTCCAGGGAATGTCTCACTTATAATTCTCAAATTCCATGCATTTCGTGGGGCGTTATTATCTACTATTAATACAAGATCTCCCTTTTTCAAAGGATTTTCTTTGAGGTGCCATTTCTGACGAGACATTAAGGTGGGCAAGTATTCACGTCGCCAACGTAGCCAAAACAGATTAGTTATATGTTGCGCTGATCGCCATTGACTTTTGTAATTGAAACTCACATCGCTTTGTTCGTGAAATCTTACCACACCTGATGAAGCTCCCAATAAAAAATGATTAGGAGTGAGCGCCTCGAAGTCTGAAGGATCACTAGATACCCGAGTTAGCGGTCGCGAATTAACTGAATGTTCTACTTCAGTGAGCACCGTAATCAATACTTCCTCTTTCGGTATAAATTCTTTCAAAATTGAATGAAGAATCGATTTTACAGATTTGATCAAGCGCTCCCAAATCCCTCCCATATGCGGAGCACCTGGTGGATTAAACTTCCACTGAAAACCGTATTTTAATCCCGCATCTATCATAGCACTTGCTTTATTTAGATTAAAAATGGCTCTCGTTAATTCAGAATTGGCACTTCTAAAATTACTAACATTATCGCTGTACAATGTATGTGGGAAGCCCCGTCTCGATGCCATGCGCAAGATCGCCAAAATAGCCGAATCCGTTGTGAGCGAATTAGCTAATTCCAAGTGAATTGCACGTATCGTCAAATAAGTGAAAATTACACCCCACCTTTTCTCATGACGGCGACCTATCTTCACCATTATCGGGCCAAAATAGTCGATCCCACAATGAGAAAATGGGCGCAATTTGAACGCAAGTCTACCAGGAGGTAGATTTGCCATCATAGGATTCGCTGGACTAGCTCGAAGTTTTTTACACTTCACACAATTGTGAGAAATTGAGCGTAAAATATTCCGAAGTCCAATTATCCAATATTTCTGTCTGATTTCGTTGATTACTGTTTCAAAGCTACCGTGAAAAAACGTGATATGGTAGTACTTAATGATGAGCCTCGTTACGTAATGGTTACCATGGAATATTATTGGATTATTGTTCATGATTTGCGGTGAAATATTCTTTACTCTACCATCTGCTCGTAAAATCTCCGCTTCATCTAAAATCGGGGTTAAGCTTGCGATCTTACTATTATTATTAATACGTTTATTATTGTTTATTGCCGATATCTCGTTCTGAAAATACTCGGATTCAATCTGTTTCACCCACATGTTCTCTGCCTGCTCTAGCTTTTCTAGAGTAATATTGACATTATCTCTATTTTTCCATCGGTCAATGGCAATTAAAACTCGTGCGGGAGCTCTCAACAAACGTACCCACGAAGAGAATCTTTCTTTTTCCGGAAGTACTGTATTAGATTGCACTGAGTCCTCTACACCAACTAAAATAGTAGCATTACTTTGATTTTCACTTTCCAAGTTACTATTAATATTGATAAATCGATTTTTAGGCCACTGATCGTCCGATTTGGATAGAAATTTAGGGCCTGATAGCCAGACATTCTCTTCCAAAAATTTAAAATTATCTCCCCGAGTAGCGTGATCGGCTGGATTTATTTTTGAAGGCACCCATTTCCAATCACCGACTTTAGATTTGTTATGAATTTTTCTTAGGCGATTTGACCGAAAGTCCGAGTGAGAATCTAAATGCGACTTCAACCACTGTAAAACTGTACTGGAATCAGACCAAAAAATATGACGATTGACCTTAAACTCATGTTCTTTAATTATTACGTCCGATAACTCGACCGCTAATACTGCAGCCTAGAGTTCCTATTCCGGGATTGATACTCTACTCTTAGAAGAAGAAACCCTACTTCTGGCCGCTACGAAAGAAACTTTATAGCTATCTAAAGAGTGAAAACGCCAGTACGCGACAGCTGCATACACTTTATTGCTCGCGTCACAAAACACGTGTAGCTCAATATTTTGCAGGTTATCTTGATCATGTACATAAAAACGCGGAATCTTACATTCACAAATCTTTCCTAAATTTGCTAACCAACTTTTCCACGAGGCGAATTCCGAATCTTTTAACTCTTCGTCCCATTTTACGTTGCTCATACATATTCTTTGAAATAATAAACGAGCATGCACAATAAATGGGGTTACGAATCCCGATGGGTCATATACCGACATTATAATTCGTAGAACCTCTCTTTTAGACGGTCTTCGTTCAAATTCCCAGATTTTTTGCGGAACTTCATCCAAATCAATTTTGAAACTCAACTCATCCGATTTTGTACTCCAATATAAACCTAAAACTTTTTCATCAAAAGTAGACTGTAAGTCGGTAACACTAACAGTACCGGGTGTCTGGCCAACTGCCGCTGTTACTACTTGTGCGCTGTTACTTGCCCAACTATGCATACTAAAACCTGCTGGCGAATTTATCTCAATCACATCTTGGACTATCTCTACAGCTTCTTGCTCAGTCTAGAAGCTGTCTAAATAATCGTCCATATAGGAATTTTCTATTATATTTCTAGAAGCTAAGAAGCTACCGGCTTAGACTCAGCAAATTCTAGGGCATTACGATTTTTTATATCAAGAGCAATACTTGGCGAGGACTTTCCACCGAAAAGCACACGGTCAATAGCAAATTCTTTTGGCTCTTGAACTCGATCTTCTCCTTGCCACAGAAATCTCTGACTTTCACGATCACGGTTATTTATTTTAATTCTGAGAAACATATCTTTGATGTCTCCCTTAACCGCGTATGGCCGCTGTCTGAATCCCATTAGTACTCCTATCAAAGGCTTAAGTAGATCAGGGCCCTTTAGTAATTGATTGTTTAAACTCACTCCTGAACTCTTAGCGGCTGCATCGAATACCAATCTCAACTTCCCTGGCTTACTGACGTGACGTACACCGAAATGTGGTAGGTACCACTGCCTAATATTAGGGGTAACCTCATTTAATTCGATCGCAAAACCGTTATCAATCAACCAATTCATCTCTTTGTAATAAAGTGCCGCGTATTCTGGATCTCTATCTAGTTTCCTCTCAATGACAAAAAGACGTTTCTTAGCTAAGATCTTACTGTCATGAATCGGTTCTACATCTCGTTTCCACAAAAGACCAGTCTCCCAACCATTACTTATTCGATGACTATTCATTTCCAATGAATCTAAAGCTCGCTTTTCTTCATCTTCTATTTGTTTTTCCGTGCAAGAAGGGATTGAATCGATTTGAAAATAAATTTTAATTAAGTCTTCCAACGATTTTGTATCTTCATTTTTATTAACTAAATTTTCTCCTCTTGCACAGAAAAAAACTGCGTCTTTCTCTATTCCGTTTCCTTCAATTTCTTTACTTTGTTTAATTTCTTTCGACGGCCCATGAACACAGCCTAAAACCGATTTTGGAATCGCGAAACTTTTAAATTCTACATATTCATTTATTATAATCAGCCTCCAATTATCCTGGCCAATCAAAATTTTCGGAACGGCGTTATAATATGGAAAAATATTTAAACCAAACTCATTTTATTAATCAAATTCAATGTTCCTTTCGATGATGATTGACTAGGCAATATTAAATCGGGAATCGATCGCGCTTTCTGTACCTCAAAGTTACCAAATTCTGACTCTAATTAAAAATTTACCCCTTCACTCTCCATTACTTTTGAACCATGAACGTTATTTATAATAAATCTACTCTTGGGTCCTTGAATCCCTAAGGAAAGTGCGACTGATTTATTGATTAATGTCGTAGTAGACCCATCATCAAGTAGCGCAAATATCATTGAAGTTTTTGCTGGACGACGAATCTTTATCGGAATAACTCTCAAGAGTACTTTCGAATCAAGTCAAAAATTCGCGTTCGGAGTTACAGTAGTATCGGGAGTAGTATTATTACTTTCCAAATGATTCGCTACTGACGAGTTACTTATAGGAGCATCTCTCCTTTCGTTATTCTTCGTTGCCGTGAAATTACCATGCAGCAGACTATGATGGCGACCTCTGCATAATTTACACCCTTTACTCAAACACTCTCCCTCCATATAACCTGATTTCAGACACACAAAACATAAACGATTCTTCGTTATAATTTTCCATCGTGTTCGTGAAAAATCCTATAAAAATTCTCTACATTCCGATAAAACATGCCCTCTTTTTTCACATCGCACACAAATTTCACTATCGGTAGTTACATTAATCGACTCTCCTTGTTCTTCAGAAACTCTCTCACTCATAACACAAACTGTACCTGAGCTGTTGGTTTTTTTCTCTTTTAATACATTTTTCTGATCGTTATATACAGCTGTATCAGCTAAATCAGTAATCCCAACAGCTACGTACTTCTGAGCTTCAGAATAAAGAAAATCAGCAAGAGTACATAGGTTAGAAGATCCATCACGAACCTCTGTAGTGACATACTTTACATAACCCGAGGTTATGGTTGGAGGTAGCTTTTGTGATAAACCTTTTAACAAATCAGGATTAAAAATGTAACCAACTGCATTTAAGTTTGTCATAGCTCTTACAGTATTTTTGACTCTTGTTGCAAAATTAACAAAATTGAAATTACTCGAACAAACACTTGGTAACATTTTTGATCCCGATACTACTTTCTCAATGACACTACTTCTCCCGTAACTAATAAGCTTTCTACCGCAGACCGAGCTTCTCCTTTCAAAGATTCAAATAATTTGAGGACATTTTCTCTGCTACTGAATCCTAAATCTTTGAACATTTCAAACGAACGTTTAAATCTTATCCATTCTAATAGATCGCCTGAAAAGGATTGTAAATTTTTTGCCGATTTTATTCTGCTTGTCAAGAGCGGATCAGTAGCAGAGGAAATATCCCTAAACTTATTTAAGGGGGTAGCCTACCTAAATTTCAACATGATTAAAAAAAAATCGTGCGATGCTGTAAATTTATATTCTAATTCATTTTTTAAGGCGGTTTCAATGACGTTTCGACCACCCCGGAAAAAGGATTTTTTCACTGTAAAAAATTTTTTTCAGTTTTTTAGAACGTACTTGGGATTTTTTTTCTCGGCTCCTAGAAGTCTAATCGCAAAACCGATACGTACGTTTGTGGACATTATATTGAGGAACCCTCAAAAAAATTTTCAGCCCAAACCACTGGAAATAAGTCTCAATTATTCACCTCCTCCTGCATCACGTTTCCACCTTCATTCTGCAACGTCATAAAGATATCCATTCGATTCACACAAAATAATTAGCGTACATGCGATGTGTGCGTGGGAGGATGTGTGTGTGCGCGTGTGTGCGTGGGAGGATGCGTGTGTGTGTGTGTGTGTGTGCGCGCGTGTGCGTGTATGTGTGTGTGTGCGTGTGTGCGTGGGAGGATGCGTGTGTGTGTGCGCGTGTGTGTGTATGTGTGTGTGAGTGTGTGCGTGTGCGTGGGAGGATGCGTGTGTGCGCGCGCGTGTGTGTGTGTGTGTGTGTGTGTGCGTGCGTGCATTGTGTGCGCATATATACACACACACACACTCACACACATCCTCCCACGGACACATCGCATGTACGCTAATTACTTTGTGTAAATCAAATGGATATCTTTATGACGTTGCAGAATGAAGGTGGAAACGTGATGCAGAGGGAGGTGAATAATTGAGACTTATTTTCAGTGGTTTGGACTGTTTTTTTTGGCCTTTTTTTGAGGGTTCCTCAATACAATGTCCACAAGCGTACGTATCGGTTTTGCGATTAGACTCCTTGGAACCGAGAAAAAAAATCCCAAGTACGTTCTAAAAAATTGAAAAAAATTTTTTACAGTGAAAAATGGACCATTCCGGACCATACAGTGAAAAATGGAACCATTCCGGAATGGTCGATACGTCATTGAAACCGCCGTAAAAAAATGAATTAGAATATAAATTTACAGCCTCGTACGATTTTTTTTGAACCATGTTGAAATTTAGGTAGGATACCCCCTTAAGGTTCTCTCTATCGCGCTTGCCATTCTTTCAGTGGGGTCAATTGCGTTTGTACTATTAGAATCCGCGTTGTTTACATATTTGAGCAGCTGGAGGTCGTGGAAGATTTCCGACCGCTGGGCGACGCGCAGCTCGGGCATGTGCAGCAGGCGGCGGCGAGAGCTCGCCAGCTGATTGGCGACGCGCGGGTGCTTGTCTTGATGGGGCTAGGAGAAGATCCGGATCGGGACGACGTATTGGGTCAAGACGATGTACTCGACGTCTCAGTTCAGCTCTCATCTTAAGGGGGGATATACAGTTAGAACGAGAAAAAAAACTCATTCTTGAAAATCGTTTTTTAAGGGTAGTTTTTATTCAAATCTATCGAAAATTTTTGACAGTTATAAGTTGATCCATGTAGTATACAAAAATATTTTTTTTAAATTTTTTCTAACAAAATGGCGGCCGTTAGACAGCGTTGAAAAAGTACCTCTATTTTGCTTGTGCCGGCTCTCCTGGTCGCAATTTTGATCGGAAATGAAAAAATCAAAAAAATTTACATTAATTACATTCACAGTTAGTAGATGAATTATCAAAAAAAAATTAAAAAAAAAATTTGCACTGATTCCTGTAGAGAGGTTTTTCCTCTGGGATCGCGAAAATGAATCCGTACGGATCGAATGAATCAGTGTGGATTTCCGTGGAGGGATTTTTCCCTTGTAATCGTGAAAATAGATCCGTACGGATTTCAGTAGGGGGTTTTTCCCCTGGAATGATAAATATGAATCCGTACGGATTTCTGTACGGATTTTTGTAAAAGGATTTTTCTCCAGGAATCGTAAATATAAATCCGTGTGAATATCCGTACGGATATCAATATGGGTTTTAGTATGGATTTCCGTACGGATTTCAGTACGGCTTTCAGTACGGATTTATGTAGGGCAATTTCTCCCCTTGAATGATGGATATAGATCCGTACGGATTTCTGTACGGATTTATGTAGAGAAATTATTTCTCACGAATAATAAATATAAATCCGTACGGATTTCCGTCCGGATTTCCGTACGGATTTCTGTAGGAAATTTTCCTCCAGGGTTCATGAATATAAATCCGTGCGGATATCCATACGGATATCAGTATAGGTTTTAGTACGGATTTCTATACGGATCAAATAGCGGGGTTTCACCGGTGAAATCCGGTGGGAAATCCGGTCGATCGAGCGGTAATCGGAGTTGATCGAATATGATTCCCGGTCAGAAAAAAATTGAATGGGATCCTCGAAACGAGTGTTTCCCGGTCGATTATCGGTGTTTCATGTATATCTGGAAACGCTCGCCGATACACCAGCGATGTATGTTCCTATGCCTGTTGTTATACCTTTGAAAACCGAGCTGGAGGACACGAATCGAGGATCGGACAGAAGGAAATGGAATTTCAATTTTGGCCAAGATCAATCATATTATCGTAATGTCGCCGCGCATAACACTTCCTCGCTCGGGTAGGCACAAGGAGCAAATTTGCCGCGTATAACACTTCTGTCCATTGGATCGTTCAATGCCATGGAGATTGGCCGCGAATAACGGTTCCTCGCTTGAGTTGGTTTGAGGAGAAGATTTGCCGCGTATAACATTCCCTCGTTCAGTCGGTTCGAGGAGAAGATTTGCCGCGTATAACACTTTCACCTGTTGGGTCGGCACGTGGCAAAGATCTGCCGCTTATAACACTTCCATTCGTGATTCGAACATAGCAATACGATTTTTGCCGCGTAGAACACTTTTAAAGTTGAACTTGGCTCCGAGATTTTCCGCGTATATCACAAGAGTTCAACCGACGGGTTACACGCGGCAAATCTACGTTTCAAGCCGACCCAAGTAAGGAAGTGTTATACGCGGCCAATCGTATCGTAATACCCGAATCTTGAATGGGAGTGTTATACGCGACAAAACTCCGAGACGGACCTACCCGAGCGAGGAAGTGTGATACGCGGGAAATCGAATTGAAATATCCGAATCATGAATAGAAGTGTTATACGCGGCAAATATCTATCGTATTGAACGACCCAGTGGGTGAAAGTGTTATACGCGGTGAATGTCTGTCTCTGAACTCTGTACGGATTCATATCGATCATTCCAGGGAAAAAATCCCCCTATTGAAATCTGTACTGAAATCCGTACGGAAATCCGTACGGCGTTTTTGGACGGATTGCCGTAAGGATTTCCGTACAGATATGCATACGGATTTCCATATGGATATTTTTGACTGTGATATAGCCCGATCTAAAACTCGATATCGCGCAAATTTTAGTATCTATTCTAGGAAGTCCCATCATGTTTCCTGATTTTTTTCAGATTCTCTCGGACACTTCGTACTATTTTCGCAATTATACACTTGGTGTATTTCTAGAAAACGAACTCGTACACACTTTTTTTAAATCTAACTAATTTTTTTTAAATAAATTGCATTCGTCTTATGGTGTCATTTTCGAGCCCTGCAAATACTCATAAATTTCGAAATACTATTTTTCTGGAGATCAATCCCGACGGTGACTTCCACCATACTTTTTATATTTGAATATATTTGATGAATATGTCATCATTTTCGTTCAAATGAAGATGACACGCATGAGCAGAATGTGGATTTTCAAATTTTTTCAGACTCCCCCAACTGTGTTCTACATGAAAAGTTTGGAAAAACCATATTGCTCCAAAAATACGCATGACATTGAGAAATATGGTTATTCCAATTTCTCTATTTGGCAGTTTACCAGGCGAGTTCTGGAAAAAAAATTTCTGGAGAAAATACTTCCAACAAAATATTTAACCTTCAGGAAGATTTAGACCCGTAAACTTCGAAAATTGATAGTAATGCCATATCCACACTATTAATTGATTTTTTCTTGTTAAAATTTTAGTTTACGTTCACGTTTACGTGACATAGACTCAGTGTGATGATAGTCTATGTATATGTTATCCTAATATATTGTGATGTGGCATTGTGCCTTGAGGGATTCTCCATCAGGGAGAATTCCCGGGAACGAGCACCAATTCTATTCGCATATACTGTGATGACCTCCACGAAGCGAAAATTTACCGTAACCGAAAAAGAGTGCTAACCCATCATTTGGGTCATCAAGAAGCTGAGGCCATACGACAGAGGGTACTCGTTCACCGCGGTCACCGACCACAGCAGCCTGTATTGGCTCCATACTTCAGAAGATCCTCGCGGCAGAGTGGGGCAATGGACCTTGGAACTCTAGATACTTCATGTAGAAAGTGGGAGATAGATTGCTGTTTGAGTAGCACCCTAATCTCCTGCTAGACCTGTTCAATTTCAGAACCAATCTTTAAAAGTCGGTCTTCCCTCTGGAACAGTGTAAGCGAGCGATCTACAAGCCCACCAAGCGCCCGAGATCGGCCACTTTGGCGTGGTTGAAACTTACCAGTGGTTGAAACACGATATTACTTGATCCAGCTTGTTCCATTTATCCATGACGTGCGCAAATACGTCCGCAACTGCATAAAGTGCCAGCAACACTAACCGTTCCAGCAAGGCCCCGTAGGATTGATGGACAAAAGGAAGATCAAAAAGCCATGGTCAGTGGTTACTGCGGACCAAATGGGCTCTTTGCATCCAAGTTCAAAGCACGCCGAGTACATCATTGTGGTCCAAGACCTCTTCACGAGATGCATCGAATGTCGCCCATTGCGAGCAAAGACCGGAAAATATATCCTGCAAGCTCTCGAAGAGCTCGTCATTCTCCGGTGGGCGGTTCACTCTATTTTTTGTCAGATAACGGGAGAGACTGCGCTTAAGACACTGTGACAAAATTCCTAGTGAAATTGGAATAAAAGTCGCCACCACGCCCCCTTAAATACGCCCGAGCAAACCCGGTAGAGCGCGTCAACCGTGTGCTCAAACCCCTAATCGAATGCCAGTGGATGCCACAATCAGTGGAAATTATTTTAGCCACCATGTTGTAGATATCACTATCAGTGGGGGTATTTTTGCGCTTTTTTTCGCCGGGTTTGAGCACAAACTAAGAATTTTGTTTAGTTTGATACTAACTTGTCTTACTATGTTAACCCTTATTGTTATTGATATACCATTATGATGATTGACATTTTTTCAGTGTGTTTTAGTAATTACTAACCCCTTATTCACCCATGAACCATTTACTAACCCTTGCGCATGCTACATTTCCATGAATGAATGAATACATATACTATCTGCCGAGTCAATAGAGTTCCACAAGCGGCACTTCAAGCTCCGGCTCAGCAGGTAGACGGGAGTGAGTGTTTTTGTGAGAGTTTGTGTCCCACGTGCTTTTCTGTGACCGAGGTCGTGGTCGTGGTTTGCTACGTTTCCCTGTGCAATCGCCCTTCTGCGACTTGATTCGATGGGCGCCGTCCTCACGGCGAGGCGCACTGTGGGCAACGGTAAAACAGGTGACTGTGAGTTATAACTTTCGAAGGTGGTCATATTTTGTGATGATTTAAAATTGACATGGAAGCTTGATATCTATAGAATAGATTTTAGATAGGCCCAATTTAGTAATTTGATTTTCTATTCAGAATAAAGTGATGGAAAGTGCATTAAAATAGGTCGATTTTGAGGGAATTTGAGAGATATTCAATCGACAAATATGAACAATAATATGAAGAACCGCATGCTTATACCTTGGGAATTCAGTCATAAAGTTGTGAATGAATTTTTCGAAACAAAAATATTAATTTACTTAGAAAAAATCAAAATTTTGTAAAAAATCTCGAAGAAAAACGAGAAGAGGAATCGAAGGAAGAAAAACTCTTTTATCTGTAAGCGAGGTTAAAACGGCTTATCAGTAGCTTGTCAGAAACACTCCGTCCCAACCGAGGCTGCACTTCGGGACATATGAGACTGCGTAAAGGGGCCCACGCACTGTCGATGTTAGGCCTAGATCAAAAATCCTTTTTCTGCTAGCCTCATTTGTCATATTTCGAGTCTGCTACACTCGAAGTTACCGGCATCGTTTGGGTGATTTTTCTTTTTGTCAATCATATAATTTATGTGAAAAACATGATATCAATATGTTTGCATTCAATTTCCTCGTACTTTTTGCGCTTATAGCTATGATTTCATTATTGATAACCGAGAAGGCTGACTTACTGACATTAGAAAATGGATACTTCAAGAATTCAAGAATATTTCAGCTAGAATCCAGCGTAAATCCAGCTGGAATCCAGTGCAAATCCAGCTGGAAATCCAGTCGACTTTTTTCAACAGGGCATAGATGGACACAAGGTGTTTGTGAATTGCACGGCTCCGGGAACAGGGTACGCTGCAAAACACAGTCAGAACCTGCTACCGTACAACTTCAAGTTTCCGAAAGTAAGTTTAGAATACTATATCATTGGGGTCATTGAGACATTTATGAGTAATTTTCCTAAACTTTTAACTCTAACTTTTAACTGATGATACCGCTGAAAATGAAGTCTTTCTATAATGATTCAAAATATCATTGTTCCTAAGAAACATTCTGCAAATTACATGTACAAGATGATCCATCATTTCTTTCAATTAAAAATAGATTTTATGCTGAAAATAAAACAATGAACACAACCTACTGGGTACTTCGGTGAACGGTGTTCATTTCTTCTCCTGGGAACCTAGGTATCAGAGGAAAGCAGCTTGTGCATCCACTAGTAAATGCGCTATGCGATCCAGCAATCGGTTTGAATCCCAAAATGCCCCTCTCGTTTCTGATGCGAAAGCAGATTGGCTCGATGAAGATGGATTTTTCTTTGATCTTTTTTCTACAAAATCCTTGTATGCCTTCTTGCATCTTAGACAGTAGTCGTGGATAGAGACTCCAGTTCTTCCACAATTATCACAGAATACTGTGAATCGAGAAGCTGGACAATGTCTCTTTTCATGATCGAAACCCCAACACCTGTAGCACTCATAAGATGGTGGGTCTACTTTAGGGTCCCGTGATATCAACGAGATACCTCCAAAATAGCTCCCCGAGTCCGTATGGGCTGGGGTCGAACCAAGGTTCCCATAGGTGGTTCCCACCTTGAACGGTGGTTATGAGGTTGATCTGTTGAATCAATTACCACAAGAATCGCTGGCAAGTCCCATCGGAAACGGCGGGTACGAACCTGACCAACGCATGGCTCTGTTGGTTTAGGGGTTTGAGCACTTTCAGTCGGTTGAGGTTCTACCGGTTCCATCCCTAAAGTCGCTCGGAGAACCAGACTTTCTTCTTCTCCTTCTTTTTCTCGACTACTTGAGGCTGGATATTATCCTCGTCGCTCTCACCACCAGCAAGAATAAGGCTACTGTAGTGGCTCACTTGACTAACTCTATCCCACTCTAAAGTTTCTCCAAGAGTTATGCCCTCAATAGGGACCATTTCCGCAAAATTTCTCGTAGGAAAAACGGAATTGAGATTGGTCACTCTATCGAGTGGAACTTGAATTTTTAGTGAAGGCTTCACCAAAGTAACCAACTTCTCCATTTCTTTTTCTTTCCTAATGAATCTGGGGACTCTAAAAGTATCATCTTCCAGATTTGACTCATGAGGTAACTCAAATGTTGTAGTTCTACCCTCCATTCGTGTTGTAGCATCAATTCCTGCTTTCTTAGAAATTCGGATGTTGTTTCCTGGACCATTTCTCGTTCTCCGACATCAACTTCTATTGATCTCCTTTTTCTTGCACCACTGAAACCAGAGACACCATTGTCTTAGACGATATTGAACAGGGAACGTGGGAATCTACTATTTGTGTGGAGGGCCCCTTGATGACTTGATCGATTCTCTCCAAGACGACCTTCAGCTCCTTATCCAAAACCTTAGTAGTAGTCGCTGACCAATCCATATCAAGGTCCTCCATTCCTAAATCGATTTCGAGGACATCTGCGTCCACGTCCTCCAAGTCAATACCCGACTGATTCATTGGTACCTGAACCAATTGTCCCAAATTCACTGGATCGAAGCGCCGTTTCGGAGGGGAAAGAAGAAATTCTTCCTCCCCTAACAACGTTGTCCGTCTATGAACAGCGACCTGAGGTTGAGAATAAGAGAAGGACTCTTCTTTGTATTTTCTAGTCCTCTTCTTGTCAACTCTTGGCATCTGGAAATAAAAGGAAAATTGGTGTTCAGAAAAAGAGAGTGGAGAGGAATTAGAATAGGAAATTGGGATCCCTAACGAAAGAAAACCTGATACAGCCCTAACTCCTAAATAGAACTGGGAATCCATGATTAAAGTTCTCCCACCGGTACTTTCGGATTTTTCCTACTATTCCCCCCCCATATCTAACAAGTAGATTATGTTAGATAACTTCTTTAAGATCTTATAAGGACCTTCCTTAACTTTGGCCAATTTCGATGTGATACCTTTTTGAGCATTTGATAAACTATGGTTAACTATCCAAACCATGTCCCCCACATCAAATTCTACTGGTTTTCTTTCCTTGTTATAATATCGGCACTGTTTTTCTTGGGTCTCGTGTAAATTTCTAATGACAAAATCCCTCACAGTATTCAATCTATCAACCCGTGAAGCCCAATCTTCTTGTTTTATACGAATTTTAGGATCTTTTACTTCTACTTTTTTTCTCAAATCTTTCACTGGAATTGGATGTCTACCAAAATTCAAGAATACTGGAGAAACTTCAGTTGATCTCTGTACCGCAGTGTTCATAGCGTGTCTCAATTCAGGTAGATGTTGATTCCAGTTTTTGTGTTCATCTCCTGTGAACATGGCAATCATTGTCTTAATCGTTCGGTTACTACGTTCTACTGGGTTTGCTTGAGGATGGTAAGGAGCTGTTGTTACATGTTTGATACCATAACCTTATCAAGCTTTCTCAACGTCCTTGTTAACGTATTCTTTACCGTTATCAGTCAAAAGATAATCTGGTGAATTCCATTTAAAGATTACTAGGTCTTCTAGAGCTTGAACAACCGCTTTTCCGGTGATACTACGTACTGGTTTCAGTTCAATCCATCAAGTAAATAGATCTCGAAACACAATTACGTATTTATTTTGCTTTTTACTCTTCGGGAGCTCCATAGTATCAGCTGCTACTACTGCCCAAGGTCGTTCAACAGTTCGTTTCCCCATTAGTCCACGAGGTCCTAACTGGGACACCTTGTAGTGTAACGTAATTGCAAACATCCAACCAAGCACCGAGCCAATAATAGCTCCTAGCTATCCTATCATGGGTTTTTTCTACACCCATGTGACCTGAAGACGGTTCATTATGAGCATCTTTTAATACTCGCTCTCTATGATTCTTCGGTCTTACTAGCTTCCAACCCTCTTCATTGTTAGTTATTGGGTCTAGAAGGTTATCTCTATAACATATTGTCTTCTATTTTGAAATTTGTGTATCTATTCGGAAATTTTTGTACATTATCCCGACGCTCTAGGTACCATTGGTCATTAATAACCGCAAATGATCCTAGTTCCACTTCCTGTTCAAAAACTTTTGAGAGGGCGTCTGGTACTTGATGTAGACTTTTTTTTCGATGTTTAATTTCAAAATCCCATTCTTGCATCTCTGAAACCCATCGACCAAGTCTGTTACTTGGATCCTCAAGATTTTGTGATCATCTCAAGGTACTATGATCTGTAATAACAGTGAAATGATATCCTCCGATATAAGGTCTCAATTTCTGCATGCACCAAAGCATAGCTAGACATTCTTTTTCGGTAGGTGTATAGTTCCGTTCGGAGGCGTTCAAAACTTGACTCACCAAACAATAGGATGCTCACCATCTTCGTGTTCTTGGGACAATACCCCTCCAATCGCAAAATTGCTTGCGTCACATTGTATAGTGAAAGGTTGAGTGAAGTCTGGTCTGGTTAGTACTGGAGCTTCTGTTAAAGCTCTCTTCAATTCTCTGAAAGCATCCTTCTGTTCTGACTGCCACTGCCATTTTTGACCGGCATGTAATAGTTTCAGTAATGGAATCTTCTTCTTGCTA
Organism: Aphelinus atriplicis; assembly: GCA_020882685.1. Classification (NCBI taxonomy): domain Eukaryota; kingdom Metazoa; phylum Arthropoda; class Insecta; order Hymenoptera; family Aphelinidae; genus Aphelinus; species Aphelinus atriplicis. The sequence continues at coordinate 41,111,897 of CM037074.1, read as the reverse complement.
TTATCGTCAATAAACCTAGAATACCACCCAACCATCCCTAAAAATCTTCTCAATTCAAGTTTTTAGGTTCTGGGTAGTTTATAACTGGTGCAATCTTTTCTGGATCTGGTCTAAGACCATACTCGTTCAAAAGATAACCTAAATATTTAACTTCTGAACAACAGAATTCACATTTCTTCTTATTCACCATAAGGTTTGCTTCGTTCAATCGCTTCATAACATAATCCAACCAAAATAAGTGCTCTTCAAAAGTCTCTGGGATGATAACAATATCATCAAGATAACCAAAAACAAAAGGAGCAACTTCTGCAGGGAAGAGAGCATCTATTAGTCTCTGAAATGTCATTGGAGCATTAGATAAGCCAAATGGCATTCTAGTAAACTGCCATAAACCTGAACTTTGCACTGAAAAAGCTGTGTACTTTCTACTCTCAGTTTCAACTGGGACTTGAAAGTATGCTGATTTGAGTTCTATTTTTGAGATGTATCTTGCTCGTCTGAGTTTATCCAAAATTATATCAACACTTGAAAGAGGGTACGCATCCTTCAACGAACCCTTATTGAGATCTCGAAAATCGATGCAAAATCGATATTCTCCATTTGTTTCTTAATTATTACTGGAGCACTACTCCAATCACTAGCAGATGTTTCAATGATTCCTTTTTCCAACATTTCTCTCACTTCTTTCTTTACTACCTCCATCATCAAAGGTGACATACTCCGTAATTTATGCTTAACAGGTGGCGCACCTTGGACATTGATATGGTGTTCAGTTAGATTTGTTGTTCCAAATTTCTGAGGTTGATTCTGGAAAAACTGGTCTACTAGTCTTTCTATCTTAGTCTTTTCAGATTCAGACATCAATGTGATACCAGCACACTCAGCAAACACCACTTCCCGTTCAGAGTTTCCTTCATGATTTACATACTTGTGCCATTTTTCATCTTGACCTATTTTCCAGACTTTTATTTCGTCATCCTCCTCGAATTTGAAAGCTTCTACAAAATCTTTGCCTGGGTACATTGCATCTACCAAACTTTGAACTGCTTGAACCTTGAACCTTGAACAGTCAGTTCTTTCGCGACTCGATCAATCTCAATCTGGAGTTTGAAACCACCAATTAAATTCATTTTCTGTTTATTGGCATTCCTTGCACATACATTTTCAATTGGAATCAGGCGATCGTTGAAATGATCAATAAATGTATTACTCACTACAGTATTTGTTGCTCCTGTGTCACACAATATTCAAACGCCCAATGCATCAATATTCAAACCCCCAATTGTCATATTAAAGAAATCACATCTCCCGGTTTGAATAGTAGACACATCAATGTGATCTCGCGTTCTCCATTCGCAGTAATATTCATATTATCCTTGAGTTTTTCCTTAAGAATAGAAGAATTCTGATTCAGAAGAACTTTTCTTGTATCAATAGGAACAGTTCTCAAAGGTGCTGTTCTCTTATTTTTCAAAATCCTCAAATATTCTTTAAAAACTTCCATTCCATCATTCTCTGTGACCTAAGTTTCCACTCTTAACCTATCATCAGCTGTACCTTCTCTAATATTAGTGTATTTTTTTTGTTCTCTAACCTCCTTCGTAGGTTTGAATAAATATATCTTATCTGGAATCGTTTTCCAAGCTCTAAGAATTACATTTGAGGTGTTGGGAACCTCTTGTAACACTTCTTCAATAACTCTGTTCAATGTCGAGTTGAACAGAAAAGTTGGCGATTCAACTTGTGGATGGACAGCTTCAACTGGACCTAAATCCATCTCTTCTTCAACACCAACTTCATGATCCACGTAACCTCTCTGTTTCGAAATAGTCTTTCAAAGTACTCGGATTCATTTCTTTTTCAAATTGTTCCTCTACTGAAGAAAATTCGTTATCTTTCCAAATTTCCAAATCCAACTCAGTGATAACTTCTCTACTGCAATCCTTGGAGGAATCAACTTGACAATATAAATCAGGCGTTTGTGAATTATTTACTTGTTCTTCAGTCCCATCCATGATTTTGCAGGTTTCAGGGAACTGTTCTGAACTCCTGCATTTTCGTTTTCCAAAACTTTCCTCAAATCTGCGCAATTATTTCAATCCTTGAAAACTACTCCTTAACAGCCACAACCTTGACAAAACCAATCCCTCACCGAAGGCTTAGGACAATGCTTAGCGAAATAACCTCTACCATCACAATTAAAACATTCCACTGAAAAACAGTCTGAAGCTCTATGTCCAGGTTTTTGACAAATGAAACTAACTCCAACAAACTTCTGGCTCAACCCTTTGTTAATTATATTCTGAGACTTTTCAAAAGAAACATTGTTATTGTTTTGTTTAAAACCAGGATTAGGTTGATAAGACTTATTTTCTTGAGAAGTTCTATTTGATTGATGTGGTTTAATGTTATTATCCTGTTGAAGAGCAGTCTGCATCAACTTAAAGTATTGTTCGAAACCTTGAAAATTGGTTATAGCTCCAACTTGGGCTTCTGCATTATTCTTGAGGCCATTTGTTTTAGAACTATTCTTCTTGTTATTCATTTTAACCACTCGCTTTTTAGGATCTTAAAGTATTTTAGGTTCACCAACCTCTTTACTAGAAGACTCTTTACGTTCAGTACCTTTCATAGAAATCTCACTAACTCTAGCTCTCGAATTCCCCTCAAAGGCAGCGGAGGGAATTCTGGATTTTTCTTTTGGAGGTGCAGGAACATATCGATTATCAAGGTCCCTCTGGCGTTCAAAACATCTTCCCAATCTTTTCAAAGTTTCGAAATCAAAGATATCCTCCTAGATCATAAATTCTCAATAATCTGGATAAAGATTCCGTAAAGCCCATTTCACTTGAATCTCTTCATCCGGTATCTGCCTAAAATGATGAGCGATCTATTTCATTTTGGCAATAGAAATTGAAATTCCTTCCCCTTTGCCTTGTGCACGGGTTCTTAATTTTTCCCAGATGTCTTCATCATCCAGTTTTTTGATGAATCGATGTCGGAACTCTTTTTTAAATTGACTCTAAGTTTCCAAATCATCTTCAATTATACGGAACTACTCTGAAGCAGATCCCTTGAAAATGCTTGGCGCATTAAATGATGACACGATCTGGAAAGTACGAACTTGATCTGAAATCATCTAGTCGTTTTAAAAATTCTAAAGCCAATCCACTATTATCAGCGTTGAATCTAATCTCCCACTCGTTCAATAATTAAAAGAAAATTACATTCAAAACAATAAAACTTTAAACTTGAACTTTCGATTATGTTCGATTGAAAAGAATACTAAACGAACGATTCGAATCAAAATGAAAGATTAATGTCAGCTATATTCATGTTAAACGTTTGTTTTTTTAGATTAATAGTGGGTTTAACTTTAGGTCAATAGTGACATGTGCTAGATCATATTTTTTGGTTTGGGTATTCCGCGTGTTCCATTTCAGATTTTGAGCAGCAGATTTTGAGTAAGATTGCAATGGTTGCTAGACACGTAAACAATAGTTGCTATGGGTAAAACGGAGATTTTGTATCCTGTGCAGTTGAAAATACTGGAAACGAAACTTACGTGAATTTTTCTTTCCCTTAGCAACGGTTGCTAGGGCGGTAAACAACGGTTACTGAAAAGCTAATTGGGAAGATTTTGTGTCCTTTGCCGTAGAGAATGATGAAAATGGGTCATAAATTGATAATTTCCAACCTTCGTAATGGTTGCTAGAGAGGTAAAAAACGATTGCTATGGGACAAATATAACAATTTAGTGCCTCTGGCCATCGAGTGTGACTTAAAACTGTTTTTCCAGCTTCCAAAACAACGGTTGCTAGGGATGTAAATAAACGGTAGTTTCGACGAATAAGTGGATTTATATTGAAAAAAAATTGTCCAAAATAATATTTAGTCCTTTCCTTCTACTGCAGCAACGGTTTCTAGACACGTGAACAATGGTTGCTATGGGTAAAACGGAGATTTTGTATCCTGTGCAGTTGAAAATACTGGAAACGAAACTTACTTTTTTTTCCCTTGGCAACGGTTGCTAGGGCGTTTAACAACAGTTACTGAGGAGCTAAGTGGGAAGATTTTGTGTCCTTTGCAATCGAAAATTATGGACATGGGTCATAGATTGATCATTTCCAACCTTCGCAATGGTTGCTAGGGAGGTAAACAACGGTTACTATGGAGCAAATATAACAATTCAGTTTTCTTGGTCATCGAGTGTAACTTAAAATTGATTTTCCAACTTTCGAAGCAACGGTTGCTAAGGATATCAATAGTGGTTGCTATGGGAAATATCTCATCGATTCTCTTCGATTCTCATTTATTCTCATCAACTCTCATAGTCCCAATGAGCACTTATGAAGATTCGTGAGATAACACGTTAGGAACGGTTGCTAGGCAAATAAACAACGGATTTTATTGAAAATTGAACTCGGCCTAGATTTTGCCGCGACTAACCTGTGTGCAAAATTCCCAGGAGATCGGACCATTGCATATTTATTGGAAATAAATAATTTATTCGAAGACACGGGTGGAAAAAGAGGATGTAAAAAAGAGGTGGAGAAAGGGGTGAAAAAAGAGGTGAAAAAAGGGGTGAAAAAAGAGGTGGAAAAAAGGGTGGGAAAAAGGGGTGGAATGAGGGATAAAAAAAGGGTGAAAAAGGGGGTGAAAAAAGGGGGTGGAAAAAGAGGTGAAAAAAATGGGTGAAAAAAGGTGAAAAAATGGGTGGAAAAAGAGGGTGAAAAATGGGGTGGAAAAAGCGGGTGAAAAAGAGGGTACTAAGGAGGGGCAACTAAGGGGGGCAATCAAGGGGGGAAATTAAGGGGGGCAACTTGGGGGTCAAAATTTCCCACGGCGGCGGCGGCGGTCTGGCTTTTAATATAGAGAGATTATACTTTGGAAACAGAAAAATTTCAAACGTCCGCTACTCCAGTGCCCCCATAATATTCAAATTTGGTCCTTCAATCGTGGAGATTTCTTATGCATGGAGTGGAACCTCCTCTTCTATAGCCTCCCTGCATCCGCCAGTCCACCTGGGGTTGTAGATCTTTATTAAAGTTGTCTCACCATATGTCTAATTCACATAAAATCGTAAGCGCATTATGCACCCATCCACCAAAATTAAAGAAAAAGATTATTATTAGGAAAATAATGCAACTAAATTTGAATAATAGGGCCTGCAGCCCTGCAATGGAGTGTTCGGAGCCCGGGCGCGTGCCCGACGATAGTGCCATAGCGGAGCGACGCGTATTTCAAAATTGAAGTACAGATAATACCTTGATTAACCGAAAATTTTGGTGATTGGTTTATTGTTCTATTTGGGTTATTTTTTTATTATTCGAAAATGCGATCCACTTATAGTTTTTTCTAATTTTATTGTTCTTCGCATTTCTTTGGCCGATTTTGTTTCATTCTCAAAATATAACCCCATACCAATCCCAAAACCTCAAGTACCGACAGAATTCCAGACGGATCACATCTTCAAGGCTGATATCATTTTAGGTTAGAGAAAATAACCCCCTACCAATCCTAAAATCACGAGTATTGACCGAATTTTGGGAGGACTTCATTTTTATGGCAAAAAGAATGAGATCCACTTTAAATTCTGTTGGTACTTACGGTTTTGGGATTGGTAGAGATTATATTTTCAAGATTTAACGAAATTGGTCATGAAATCACGATCCACTTTGAGTCCATACTTCGATTTTTAATTTCGCGCTCACTTTACTATGGCACTAGCCACGCATGTGCACGAACACTCCATTGTAGACTATTATCGAAACTTTTAGTTGCATTGTTTTTCTAACAATAATCTTTTTCTTCAATTCTAGTTAATGGATGCATAATGTGCTTACGATTTCTTGTGGATTAGACATACGATGAGACAACTTCAATAAAGATCTACAAACTACAACCGCAGGTGGACTGGCGGAGGGCGGAGGCTCGGCAAGTCGGCAGACAGAGCCCGCCGATGATTCCGCTTCTGACTGCCGAACTGACTGGATGTGCCGTTGGAGCGCTGCTCCCGTTTGGTGCTGTTGACTGTTGTTGTGACTCCCGAACACTTGTATCGCTGCCGATGCGGAGAGAAGACCTTTCCTGGAATCGGACTGCGCTGAGTTGGAGTTGGAGAATTTGAACTGTTGGATTATTGAGGACGACGCGACTTCTATCTTGGACTACGGATTATTCTTCATCAACTATACTGTCAGATAAGCCTTCCCTTCAATTTGTTTATTGATAACCCAATCTCATATTACCTTTTATTTCATCTCATTTTATTGTCAAAGATCTCCGGAACAAAGGAAAAAAGGAAAAAAAAAAAATCTTCTAAGTTGAAGATTGATTGGCGTCGGATTGTTATTTCTGGTGCATTGCTACCTCGGTTATTGTCTTATCATACAAGACTAGCTATTATAAGTAACTCCGGGTTTGCTTTGTTCGCGTCCTTCTGGGCCGCGCATACGTCTGTGGTTCCGGGAATTTGCCTTGTGTTGATATTATTTGACTTGACGATTATTTTGATTTGAAAATCGTGAATTTGACTGATTTTTAATTTTCATTCTAATTATGACTTCCTCCTCAAATAAAAGGAAACATGGAGATGACGAAATTCATAGGACAAATTCTCACAATGAGAATTCAAGAAAAATCAAAGTAGACACGAGAGGAATTGCTCCAACTAACGAAGTTTTTGATGTTTTTTCAAGTGACCTGGTGTTGAAACCTGGGCAATTTACATATTGCCGAGGTTGGGGAAAAGATTTTCAACGCGGGCATTCGGGTGGCTGAATATTATATTGTGCACCCTCCATAATTCCAAATGTGTGTAAATTGTCGATCTTTGAGGGCCATTCCAGAGTGAATTTTCCTTTGTCCACTTCACTCTGGAATGGCCCTCAAAGATCGACAATTTACACACATTCGGGTGGCTGGTTTGAGCAAGGCGGGAAAAAAATAAATACTCTGTGACCTTCAATTCATACTTAGAAGCAAACTCATTTCTGGTTTCATGCATGGAGTAAAAAATCGAAAAATACTGGAAAGCTTCCATCCCGGATCAATGCCTGTTCAATACGGGCTTCATTCAGGATATTCCATCTTATATCCCGTTAGACTTGATTTTGCAAGGTACAGTATGCCCAAATGACTGTTCAATTGAAAAAATAACCAGAATTTCCAAAAAAATATTAGTTAATGACGTCACTCAGCAAATTCCTACCGATAAAATAAAAATTTTTTGCAAAAAAGAAATTCCCAAATATGTGAACATTTTCGGTATTTTTTATAAGGTAGGTCTTTTTGTCCCGGTGGTCCTCCAGTGTTATCATTGCCAATTATTTGGACATGGCATGAGCTCGTGTAATCATGCCCCGTGAACGTGAATCCTTTAATAAAATATCAAATCGCTATGATTATGAATGTCTAACTATTCCAGAGGATTATTATGCATATAATTCCATATTGGATGGTCGAATTGAGAGATCGGAAGTTCGCAATGCAATTGATGGGTCCAAGAGCTTTTCTGCTCCAGGTATGGACGGAATCTCATATGGAGTCATCAAGGAATTGCCGGAATGTTGTATTTCATGGTTAACTGAATTCTATAATCACATCCTTTTGAAAGAAGTATATCCTCAGGACTGGAAATATTTCAATGTCGTGTTTATCCCCAAAGGTGAAGGGAAGGGGTTTAGACCGATTTCTCTTGCCTGCACCCTTTTAAAGATTATGGAAAAAAATTGTAAATGACAGATTACAGTGGTAGATTGAATCTCAGCATATTCTTCCAAAATTTTTTTTTGGCTTTCGGAGGGGTATGTTATGTTCAAATGCCTTTGCCATTCTGCAAACAGACATTGATATTGCAAGGTTATTTGATGAGTTCTTGGGGGTATTTAGTGTATATATTGAAGGTGCCTATGATGCTGTGAGTTTAGAAAAACTCATATTGATTTTAATTGATCTCAAAATTCCGAAAAAGATTATATCATTTATTATAAACCTTATTAAAGATAGGAGAGTGGCTGGTTATTGTAATGGGATTCATTTCGCGGACGGCATAACAAATAAAGGATTGCCACAGGGTTGTATCCTGAGCCCGTTGCTCTTTAACTTATATATTCATTTCCTGAAGATTATTATATTCCATGATATTAAATACCTGGGTTTTGCTGATGATTTAATTTTTTATTGTAGAGCAAAAACTGTGATAGAAATAATTGCTAGATTAGAGGCCATGATGATAGTATTAAAAGAATGGCTATCATCACTTAGTCTAAAGATATCTCTGAAGAAATGTAACTTGATGCTAAAACGCAAAAAATTGATACAGCAAGTGTTTCGATAAATATTGAAGGCTTCCAATTGAAAAATGTTGACAAATTCAAATATCTAGGTATTATTTGGGACAAGGAAAGTCGTTGGAATTTCCATATTGATTATTTGACTGGAATCATTAAAAAAGGGATCAGTATGTTGGCATCTTCATGCAAGTTTAACTGGGGTATTCACCCTTCATTGGCTCTTAGATTCTATGAAACAATTATTAGACCAAAAATGGACTGGGAAGGTTTTTTGTTTCAAGAGGCCCCTACAAATTATCTTAAAAAATTGGACGTTTTACAAAAATTCTGCAGTGAGATGCGCGTTGTGATTTATGAGAACTACCCCTATTAACAATATTTTACACATTGCTGGAATACCAATGTTTGGCGGAGATGGGATCGCACTAGGTAGGGGCAGAGAAAGCTTTTATCGGTGACGGTGTTGAGGCAGTGGAAGCAATTTTGGTGGGGCGAATAGAATGCGAGAGTTTTTGTGTCACTTTGTATTTTCTTAGGGGTGTTAATACAAGTGTGGCAAAGAGTGTCGCGGGCGCGAGTAGAGCAGAAAAAGTTAATGGTCTGAAATTAATAAAGTCTTTGGAGGGAATCAGCGCGAACGCGGGGTGCGACGAGCGAAGCCGGTAGCGTGGCTTGTTCGGCGGGTGCTATTGCGTAACTGACTGGTCGGCGTCGCGCAGTCTAATTCCACCGTCGGCGGCCGGGTCCGCTGGCGTAATATCAATTAGCCAATCAGCGAGCTCCTGCAAAGGATCACGCGATAGCCGGCGGACTCGACCCTCGACGGTGAGGATGTATGCGTGAGCACGCGCATTCATCCCAACAACCAACTTTGCACTTCAGAAGAGAGGCTTTAGCGAAAAAGTTTTTATTCAGGGTGAAATCGCTCACTGATATCATGATTCTTCCTAAATTTCACATTATTGTTAGAAACTCTGATGAAAACAAATTGAAATTCGTAAATTCTAGAAAGGTTAATATATTATACAAACTCTGGCTGTCCGAAGGTCCAATATTGAATAAAATTCAAATCAAACCTATGCTTTCCACGTTCACTATACCATATAAATCACTGTTTTAAGTGATATCTTTGATACTAAGTTGGGTAGGAAAATCCAGGCTGAAAATTCTTGTCCTGATTTGGCCCTAAATGATTACGTTCAAACCCATATACCTGATTTTACTCAGCCTTACACGGATGGTTCTAAGACTCCCAATGGTCGTTGCGGGGCGGGTGTTTTCTGTTCATCTCCACATATTACAAGATCGATTCGTTTACCAGATGAATTCACGATTTTCGGATATGAGGCTTTTGCTTCTCGTGATGCTCTTGAGATGGCTTTAAAATTAAACTGCCCGAATATCGCTCTATTCACGGATTCACTGAGTTTGGTACAAAATTTGATGCGGAGTGGTCTGGACACTGGATTACGTCACATTGTTTTCTTGTATCAGGGAGGCTTTATTCTCCATTGTGCAGAAGGGTATGCAAATTCGTGTTTTTTGGATCCCTTCTCATGTCGGTTTAGCTGGTAATGAGATGGCTGACTCTTTGGCAAAAAGAGCCCTAACTTTAAATTCCTCACTGGACATTAAGATTCATGTACGTGAGATCACGTACTTGATTAGAGAACGACTTATTTCTGATATGAATGCTTATTGCTTGAATTATGGCTCTGGTCGAAAGGGGCAATCTTATAAGAAGACTGGAAAAAACATTTTCGTGCACTCCTTATTTTGAAAATGATAATTTTGGGGCCTTGAAGATGGGTCGCAAATCGATATGTCTGCTAAATAGAATATTAACTAGACATGTTAAATCTAGATTTTTATTATGGGAAAAGGGATTTAACGTTGACCCTATGTGTAACTGTAGATTGGATTATCATACCCTGGACCACTTGGTTTGGAGCTGCCCGGAAGTAAACGTGTTTCGGGATGAACTAGATGATATTTTGTTGGAAAAAAACATTGACCCCGGTGGCGGTGTTACGGATTTAGCAAATACGATCCCAATTGATATTTTTGGTCATTTGTTACACTTGTTGATTGTTAATTCGGTGGATCTTTGACATATATTGTTTGTTCTCCCTTTCCTCATCCTTACAGGCTGTTTGAGTTTGGCGGCGACTAGGTGTCATTCAGCGCATGCGCTGTTGGCCAATGCTGTGTCAGTCGTCGTCTTCATCCTACGGCCTTAGTTTAATCAAGATTCCGATGAGAAGGATCAAGTAAAGCAGATTTTACGAGAAAGTTTATAGTTCAACTTTTGGTCCTGACTCAGGACTCCTGAGAGGTTCATGGTAAACCGATACATGCCCTAGAGAAGCTCTCGCGCGGCGAGTGGAGCTCGAGTGAGATGCGCATTGCGCGCTAGTCGCATATCAAAAAGAATTAAACAGATTAACGAGTTGCTTGGCACCAGCCGGCGATATAGTTGAAGATTTTTCAGAGCTAGCGGAGGACACAAAGAGCAAAGGAGTCATGTAACTGTAAATGTAATCGTACTAGCAACACAAGAACCACTCTTATTGAGGTTAGGTAAGAGATTGCGGTCGCGCGGGAGCGCTCGGTGCGCTCAATGGACGTCGTTGGGGAGTTGGCGGTACTCCTATCACTATCATCATCATCCTTTCTTAAATCCATCTACCCACACTTCTTCCTTCCTTTACCTTATCATCCCTACCAAACTTCCCTATTCCAACCCAATTCCAATCAACTCTACATGACGCATGTCGCGCACTTCAACCCCCTCTAATAATCCCCAAAGAAATCGGTTATCCCAAATAATAACAAGACTAGATCATCTGGTCTCAGATAAACAGGAGTATGATAATCATATAGAAAAAGTTAACATGGCTAAAGGCAAAAGTCAAAACTTAAAGCCAATACAAATCCTCAAAGGATTAAAACCTTCTGAAAAATTTCCCAATTCTAAACCTAACATCCAATCACACAGGAGACAAGGAGATGAGGCGAAGTTAAACGCGAAGGATCAATGAATAATAAAAAAAGAAATGCAACATCACCTGCTCTCAGTGCTACAAATACCCCTCGGAAAACACATCACACAAAAAAACTGATTATAGAAAAGGTAAAAGAAAATGTAATTGCCAATGGGACAGAGCCCAAATAATCCACCAAGAAATAGATGAAGGAAAAAATAATCATACCCCAAAGAACAACAAAGAATATACGCAAATGGTAAAAAACACCCAATCAACGTCAATAACTAAATCAAGATTTGTATCAAATTTTGATCACACTGTAAAATCACCATATACAATCTATGTTCAAAACATAGCAGAAGCAGACAGCAAAGAAATAATCGCCACTGACTTTGCCAAGAAACTGATAGAAAAATTCCCACAAGATAACGGTATACAAAAAATCAAGCCCGTCTTTAGAAATAAGATAAGCATTATTATAAAAAATAGAAATATTGCTAACGAAATACTACAATCTACCTGATGGAGTGAATGGAGGCTGATGGCGTTTGTTCCCAATCACGTGGTCCAAGTTCAAGGTATTATCAAGAGAGTACCTCTGAGTTACACAGAGGAAGAAATTAAGAATAACATAGAATTACCTTCTCCGTTGGGCGACCTGGAGACTCTTGAGGTTAAGCGCTTCACTAAAAGAATATATAATCAAGACCTAGATCAAATGGAAAATTGTTCCTCTGGGAACAGTCCTAGTCACCATAAAGGGACAATTTAGACCTTCATCAGCATACCTGTTTAAATTGGAATATGATATGGAATTATACTACCCAACTGTTAGACAATGTTATAAGTGCTACAATTATGGACACATAAAAAAAAATTGCAAAGTTAAAACAGAAAATGCGCCAGATGTGGCAAAGATAAACATGAAAGAATAGAAGACTGTCCAAATCTTACTAACCCCATATGTATTCACTGCAAGGAATCTCATTTACCTACAGCAAAAAATTGCAGCAAAAGAACAAGAGAGCAGTATATAAGAAACATGGCTACTGAGAGAAATATTACAGTCGCCGAAGTCAAATACGAACTTTTCAAAAACAACAAAAAAAGAATGCCCAATATGGATGAATTTCCTCGGCTACAAAACTCAGAGGCCGACATACCAAAACTAATCGACGTAAACCACACAAACATAATGGCATATGCCCACCTACTCAGGAGAAAGGGCAATGAACCGATGACTTCAATAAGCATGACCCAACCTGCACAACGGATCAGTAATTCACAAGAATTTTACAACCAAAGATCTAAACAAATAGAGCAACCTTCTACAGGGACCAAGAGCAACATGAGACATAACTACGAAATGAAATCAGCTTTAGAAAAAAGGCTACAACAATGTAGGGAGCACATCGAATGCTTGATCTCCCCTAAAGGCAGGATCCCCAATATGTCATATCATTCACTTATCAATAAAAACATTGCCTCTGAAAATCCATTTAACAATCAAGAAGAAATGGAAAAAAAGTATGCAAGCAATTGAAAAAACAGCCGAAACTATTCCTATTGAATGCTTGATCCAAGCACTATGGATATACCTAGAAAAGAGAAATTATAAGCTAAAAAGGCCGGAGGAAAATTCCTCGGGAGTAGACACGCGTGAGGAGCAAGATTCATCAATCAAAGACATAGATATGAACAGCAATATAGAAGAAGATATCTACTCAATCTTCGACTAGAAACAAGAACACATTACCATTAATACAAACAGATCCTCTCATACAAAGGAAAACATATGATGATCACCGAATCTTTGAGAATTCTCCAATGGAACAGTAAAAGCCTAGCCAACAAAATGGACCACTTACAACAAATAAGCGACGAATATGACGTCATATTGATTTCAGAAACATGGCTAAATTCCAATAAGAAAAACATTGTGCTGAAAAATTTTAGTATCATAAGAAATGATAGAGAGACAGAGTCAGATAAAAACACTCATAACGAACATGGCGGAGTATGTATATTTATCAAGAAAAATTTACCTTTCAGAAGGATAGAAAGCGTTTACTCAAAGACATACAAACTGGAAACAACAGCAATAGCAATACCAATAGAAAAGGGAGAAGAAATGGTAATATGTTCAGTCTACAGAAATCCGGATCCAAACCTGACCACTATAGATGAATAAAAGGCCTTCTTTAACTCAATTAAATGCTACAAATACCAATTTGTGGGAGGAGATTTTAACTGCCATGATTTCTCATGGGGCTCTCACAAGCAAAATAAATCTGGAAGTAATCTACTTGAAGCACTAGACAACACGGATATGATTATACTCAATGATGGAACGCATACACACTTTGCGATACAGGAAAATAGTATATATACCTCCGCGATAGATCTCACACTTGCATCGAACAATATTTTTTTGCAAACAACTTGGAAAGTACTAGATGATAATTTGTACAGTGATCACTACCCTATAGTCACTACTATTAGATTGAAAATCAAAAAAATTCCAGTTTCATCAACACATAGACTGAATACATCTAAAATAAATTGGAAAACGTTCCTAGTGAACTTACACAAAAATTGCCAAAGTAGATACCCCAATATCAGGGAATTTACGTCGCTGGACAAGAAAGAAAAATATAAGATTTTAACAACTTTACTGTTAGAACAAATTGACAACAAGCATGCGGAAAAAAGTATGGCAAATGAGACCCAAGATAGAGTGACAATCCTTAAGTCCAAACTGAAGAAAAATTTCAAAGTTTATCCCACCAAATCACCCTGGTACAATAATTACTGCATCAGTATATCTCATGAAAGAAGACAATTAGGTAAATTTATGCTGAACAATCCCACTCTCGAAAACGCAAGAGCGTTTCAGCGATGTGAAATAGACACAAAAGCTAAATTAAGAGAAGTGAAAACAAACAGCTTTCAGAAATATACTGAGGAGCAATTGAATAGGGAGACAGATATAAAAAATGTATGGTCTACAATCAAAAGGTTTAAGAATCGCAGGTTTGCTGACAACACAATTAACATGGACCTAGAAACCACTGAAAACATGAGAAAATTTGTTAAGGAATATTGCCCCCCGAACCAACCACTATCGAGTAAGGATCAAACCGACGAGCACATCTTTATGCACAAAAAGGATGATCAATTCGACCCACTGGACAATCCAATAAGTTTGAAAGAACTAAACACAGCTATAAATTCTTTAAAAAAATCCTCCTCTCCAGGATTAGATCAAATCACAAATGAAATGATACAAAATACTCCGGACAATTATCGAACTATGTTATTGAACACGCTAAATGACCTTTTTTCTACAGGTGAATACCCACAAGATTGGAGAGAATTCTTGATGATACTGATTCCCAAGGGCGCCAACAACAAATTTAGACCAATTACACTAGCCTCAGTTATGCTTAAACTATTGGAGAAAATTATAAACTTGAGACTCTCACACTATCTGGAGCAAAATAATCTACTTCCTGACTCTCAATATGGTTTTAGAAAGGCCCGCTCCTGTGCCCATTGTTTGTCAGTTTTGGTAACAGATATCTTAAAGTCATTTAACAAAGACAAATACTTGATATGTGTCTTACTGGACATAAAATCAGCGTTTGATAATATCAAACCCTATACTATGCAAAAAATCTTAATTGATCTGAAAATCCCCATCAATATTAGAAGATTAATCCTATACATAATGAAAAACAAAGTATTATATTTCAAGATAAACAATGATCTAGAAGGTCCCTTCGATAAACAAATTGGGTCCCAACAAGGCTGCGTACTGAGCCCCATTCTATACACGATTTACATTATTTACCTCAACAAATATCTCAGCAGATGTATAGAACTTTTACAATTCGCAGATGATACGGCAATGTTCACTATAAGTAAAAACTTAGAAAATGGAATAAAAAACCTCGAAACTGACGTTAAAAAAGTGTTCAGTTATTTCACCTCGATAGGATTACAAATCTCACCTGAAAAAACCCAATTCATTATATTCACCCGAAAACATATGAATCAGAAATATTTCATAGAAATAGACAACAAAAAAATATCCAATCAAGACTGCGTCAAATACTTAGGAATGCTACTAGATAAAAACTTGTCCTGGAATAACCATGCATCCCATGTGATTAACAAAAGCCTCAAATTACTTAACATCATTAAGGTGCTGAGAGGCACCTGGTGGGGAGGACACCCACAGGTGCTCCTTAATGTTTACAGAGGACTAATCCGTAGTTCGATGGAATATAACTCCTTTTTAATAACTATCAGGAACAAAAAACTTGAGTCGACAATTAACAAAATCCAAAACAAAGCTGTTCGATTTTCCTTAGGATACAGGATGTCTACACCCATTAACGTAAGGCTAGCGGAAGCATGCGAACCTCCTCTCAATATGAGAGCCAAAAAACTGGCAATGAAATTTGTAGCTAAAATGATTTCTTTTGATGACCACACGCTAATGGACAAGTTGTGCGAACTGAGAGAAGATATAAGAATGGGAACTGACAAGTACAAAATTAATCTAAATTATCAACTACTCAAATCCTTTGAAACCTTATTTTTTTCCAAAGGAAATAAGATCAAAAAATTTCCAAACGCACTACCTTACCCATATGACATTGATATTATATTGGCCGAGCACAGAGTTGATACTGACTCCGGTAGCAGTTTAGTAAACTCGCAAACCCCCAACAAAGATCTTAAGCTAATAATGCTCAAACACGGCACAGATGTCGTAACATTTTACACAGATGGCTCCAAAAACGATAAAGATAACCATTCAGGGCTGGCCATTTATTCCCCAGAACTAAAACTAATATTAAAATATAGAATCACGATAGAAGCTTCCATTTTCTCTACGGAGGCACTGGCAATTATCAAATCACTTGAAATAATCCTCAGCAAGAATATAAAAAATTCAGTAATTGTTTCTGATTCACTTAGCGTCTTATCGGCAATCAATGATTATTCCCCTAATAAATCAAAAAATGTATCCTATTTAATACTAGACATAAAGAAATTACTAGTACAGATTGAAAAGAATAATTGTTATTCTGCATTAATATGGGTCCCATCCCATAAAAACATAAATGGGAATGAAGTGGCAGACAAATCAGCCAAGCAAGCGATCATCGATGGAGAGAGAGTTAACTTCCTTCTTCCAGTCAATGACCTAAACGAATACATAAACTCACACTCAAAGAAGTCATTCGAAACTTTTCTACGACTACAAAAGGACATAAAAGGCATAAATTATTTTAAGGAATTCTACAATACATCTAATAAACCCTGGTTCTACAAAGTGAATACCAAAAGATCACATATAACCACAATTAACAGACTCAGAGCAAATCATTATTCCCTTAATGAAAGCCTCTTCAGAAAGAATATTATAGATAGCCCCATATGCAAATGTGGCTACTCATCTGAAGACATAGAGCATGTCTTATGGAGCTGCACTTTGTATGAGAAACAGAGAATACCTCTAATAAAAAAACTAAAAAAAAATAAAACGTACCCCCCCTACAACACTATCTCAATCTTGAAAAATCCAACTCACATTAATGCAAAATTTGTTACAGAATTCCTAAAATCATGCGATTTAAAAGTATAAATTTCCCGTCTTACCTTACTCCTATCCTACACCTTCAACCCAAAAAATAAAACAAAATAGCGCAATCAGCAAGAAATAAGGAGCCATAGTGCCATAAAGGCCTAGAGATTCAAAACTGCCGCACTCAACAACAGACATATATATAGATATACATACAAACAATCTCTACCATACACCCGGTGATGGCGTGACGGTCTAGTAACCAAAGCCAAAGAAAGAAGAAGAAGAAGAAGAAGATACATGCCCTAGTTGGCGTAATCGGAATCAAGGAAAAAAAAAAAGAGCCCGCCGATTAGGCGCCGATGTCCCCACCGGCACCCACCGGGCTACAGCAATACGCTCTTACTCCGTGGTCGTAGCCAGTGGAAAAGAAGTTAGAAATTAAACTGAATAAAAAATTTCCAGCACATCAAGATCTATTCAATATTCTCACTACTGCTTCCAACAACGAGGTTTGAGCATTCAACAATAATAAGAAAATCTCCTAGGTTTCTCCATCATATTACTTACATTCTATGAAATTGAAAAATATCAGTTCTGAATGAGTCAACAAATTTCATGATACCTGTGTTCAATAATCAGTTCTCTGGATTCTGCTTACAAGAAGATACTATGCCCTTTAGGTCACTGATTAAAGGAAAAATCAGTGGCATCCATTATCTTGTACCAAAATAGTTCAATTTAACCCCTCACCCATTCCAATAGACCTTGCAATATATGATCGATACTGGTGGGTCCAGGTAAATTTGTCCAGGTGATTAATTTATATCATGATGAATACATATATTTTGAATCTTGATTATAGATATCATTACAGGGAAGTATTGTCATTCACTTGGGTTGACTACAATATCTGGCAAGAGTGTATCGGTGCATAATATATTGATTTTATGGACTTGTCAAGGAGAACTTTGACACCATCACCTATCATACATTGCAAAACTTATTGGAATGAGTGACAGGTGAAAGTTAACTTTTTCTGTCACAAGATAGATGATCCCACTGATTTTCCCTCAATCGGTAACTTGAAGACCATAGTATCTCCTTGTTGGCTAGTCTACGGTTTCCCTGGGACCCCTGTTTTGAGGTGTTTTCTAATAGCAAATTTCATCAGGATTATGGGAAAAATAATGAAAAAATTCCAACACACCCATGCTTTGAGATATTGAAGGTCGAAAATCGAAAAATGCAATCCACCTTGGGTTATTTGGGTTATTGTTTGAACCGAAAATGAATTTCTTTATGATATAATCTCGGTAAAGCTGAGTAAATTCATTTTCAGTTAAAACAATAACCCAAATAACCCAAAACCAAAACCTCAATTACTGAAAGAATTTCAAGTGGATCGCATTTATCTGTATGATTTCATCTTATGTTAGAACAATAACCCAAATAACCCAAAACCAAAACCTCAATTACTGAAAGAATTTCAAGTGGATCGCATTCATCTGTATGATTTCATCTTATGTTAAAACAATAACCCAAATAACTGAAGGTGGATTGCATTTTTCGATTTTCGACCTTCGATATCTCAAAGCGTGGGCGTGTTGGAATTTTTCCATTAATTTTCCCGGCCCCTCTGAGGTCGATTGTATGAGAATCCATACTCAGATCATGGCATCCCATACATAATTATTGAGCCGGAAAACTCAATTTTCCTCAAACTTGTGCATCGATTGGAATTTTTTCACTATTTTTCTCATAATCTTGATGGAATTTGCTATTAGAAAACAACTTAAAAAAGAGGTCCCAGGGAAACCGTAGAATCCCCCATTTTGTTATACTTGAATGGAAGTAAATCAAATAAGTAGACACTGATTTAAGATTTCTTGAAAAATATTTAACACAGATCTATATAGTTGAATGAAATTTAAGATTTTGTATTTTTACAGCTTTGAGAAGTATTTGGAAGCGATGAGAAATGGATAGCCAAGTTTGTGGAGATGGTAGGCTTCTTGATTTGATAGATGAAAACTGGAGGCGGGATAAGCTCCCAGTTGATGAAATTCTTGTACCTATAAACGAACTCCCAGATCCTGAAAGTGATAATGGTGATTCTCATATGACTTTGAAAGAATTGGAACAGAAGTGGAACAATTTAGCACTTGGAACACTCAGTGAAAATCATTTATATTCTCCACCTCCTCATAACTAACTATTAAATTATTAAAAAAACAATGGAGTTTCCTGGCACTGGAGTTCAATGTTCCGTAAGAGATTGTTTGCAGTTAGATTTCTTACCTTTTTCTTGTAATTATTGTTCTAATTTGTTCTGTAAAGTACATTTTCATGTGACATCTCATTCTTGCTCAAAATTTATTGATAATGTTGTTGTGGAAGTAGAAAAACTTCCTGTTTTTAAATGTTTTGAGAAATTATGTTCCGAAAGATCAGTTGTAGAGATGCTGTGTATTAAGTGCAAACAACATTTCTGTTTATCACATCGATTTCATGGATGTTTCGAACGAACTGAAGTAGAAAAATCTAATGAACTGATGAAATTGGAAAAATTGAAGCTGGATTTTCTTGAGACAAAAAAAGTCATCGATCGTGAAATCACCAGTAAACTTTTGAAATCCAAAAATTCTGCCATGGCGAATAAGGTAATAACTTATTGTCATAGTAATTGTGACTAAAATTTATTGTGATTTTATTGTGACTAAAATTTTCAGTTACAGCTTATGAGACTCAAAAGTAATGCTATTGGCTGTAAGAATGTTCCAGTGGGAAAACGTTGTTATTTCTTCATACATCCACCTATTCCTGATTCAATAGATATATCTACTGAAGTTAAGGGAATATTTGTTTCTATGGACTGGAGTATTGGAAAAACCATTGATTCTTTATCTGAAATCTTGAATATTTCTAATCTGAACAATGTATTAAATGCAAACAAATTGAGAATATTTCATTATACAACTGGAAATATAGTAACAAATCAAATGGATCTAACTATACTGGAACTTCTGCATTCAAATGATTTAGTAGAAGGTCAACACATCATTTTAGAATATTATAGTTGTGATATAATCAATTGTTTATTGTACAAATAATGAAACTTAACTTTAATAAATTGTTGTTATAAGACAATATGGAGATATTAATTATTATCCCATCTGAATGTTATAATTCCATGAAATTAAAATAGTAAATTACAGAAAAATAAGATAAATATTTGGCAGTTCATTTTATAGTGCACCGATATTGCTGTTTGAACATATAAATTCATATAAAATCTTCAAAATCACAAATGTTGATAAGGTACAAGTTACATCAAGAGATTTCATGATTTACAATTATCAATCACTCAAATAGGAAGAATACTACAGTTTTAGCACTGGTTAGTTACGATTGTACAAGGGTCGAATGAGCTGATGAAGTGACAGATCTAGTCGTTCATGTAGAACGAAAGATCTGATAGTGGATATAAAAGTCATCTTCAGTGATGATGGAAATTGGGCAGAAAATAAGAAAAATGTTAGAAAAGATGACTGGCTGTAACAAGAGTTTTGATTTCAGAACATGGAAAAATTAGCACCTAACTGAGTACATCTTCTACTTCTTCCAATCTAGGAATATGAGGACATTTGTTGCTATATCTTTCCATGCATCTTGGAAAGGGAGTACGCACTAACGAAGAGACATTAAAGCACAGAATAATTTCATGGCTTACAAAAAGGACTCAACCTTTTGTCACAAAATGAGATTGAGATGTGGATTGAAAATTGCACAATCCAGACGTAGAACCTGGGAATCTAGCATATCTCAAGGTAAGATGAACACCTGCCAGACTTTTTGTGGACAAGTTTTTTTGAAAATGTATTCAGAATTTATCACAGGAGAAAAGTATTTTATTGCATTATCTTTGTGCTATTATTTTAATTGGAATTCAGAAACAATTCCCTCATGAAATGAGGTTATTCATGTCATTATAGAATAGATGAGTTATACAATGTTTCTGTAGAGAAATACGCAAAATCATACGGTCTATCTATCATGACAGAATGTTTGAAGTTTACTCCATCTTCCCGAAATATAACTTTTCTAACACAGAGACTCCTTTATTAGAACTATCATGAGATCTCAGTCAATCAGAATATTAAAATATTTGCTCTATCATTAACTTGTATACATATAACAAATACATGAATATATTTTAGTTCAATTTTTTTTGGCAAACTCTCTCTCATTGCCCTGAAGTAATTTTCTTATTTTGCCAAATTGAATGTTGTCCCAACTGGACCTTAGTCTATAGTGAGAAGAAGATCATCCCCTTCAAGTTTCATTCCTTTAGTTACATTCAGACTTTTAATTTTACCAGCTCGAGGAGCTTGTACAACCATTTCCATTTTCATTGCTGATAGTACAATCAGGGCAGCACCTTTCTCTACTGTGTCTTCAATTTTGACTCGGATATCTATCACTGTACCAGGCATTGGGGCACCTATTTGACTTTTATCACTTTTTGATGCTTTTGGGTGAATATGCAGTTCCTGTAAAATTAAATTCATTTTCAATTTATCAAATTGATCCAAGACTGTTGACATTATCTAAATAAGTTTGCAAATATTCAGTTCATAGTGATATACAGGTAATGTCTCCTAAAGGTCTTAACAATGATTACAATACAAATATGGAAGAATCAAGAAGTACATTGATTAGATGACATTATTCATGTTAAAAAGAATAAATCATGATTCATTACTAGTCCCAAATCTACAATATGTATAAACAATGAAATATCTGTGAAATGTTTGGTGGGAAAATTGAAAAACAAAAGGTCCGGTGGATAATACGATTCGAAATTTTAATTAAAATAGGTCAGATACGTCACATTTGGGTTTTCAACATTGCAGCAATGTTGCAAATGTTATATGGTAAATTCTCTAAATAATTGCCTTTTCCTGTTCTTGTTCATTATTTTTTTCAACAACATAATTCAAGGTGGGACAAAAATTGCATGATATAGCTAATGATTTTGCCCAACATATAGGTCATAAAGTTCGTAGTAAGGATACGTGGGACGGGCAAATTGATAGGAGGAATACGCGAAATAACAAAATAATCCGTTTATTAAAGAATACGTCTAGCCGACAAAGCCTCCGGCTAGGAAGAGGTCACACTACAGACTGACTTCATGCAGGCAGTCGCTTCCCTTGGAGGGCTGCGTCCTTCAAGAGTTGTATCCGGCGCTTCGGCTACGCGGAAAAGCCATATAAAGATTTTCCGATACGGTGCGGCGCGTCGCCGAACATCCGCTCGAGGCTCGAGGGCGTGCTCGAGAGCCTACTGGGTCATTCTCATGAAAACGGTATTTTCCATGTCCTCGACATTTTGAGCATCAAAAAGAACTGAGAGACATCCCGAACGGCTACAGATAGTTCGAACGAGCCACGGCCTTGAAGGTTAAACAATAAAAAGTTACAAAAGTTGTTATTTAGGGTGTTAAAGATGACCAAAACATGCCAAAATTGTCATAGCTTGACGTGTCGCATACCCTAATTTTCACCTTCCCACTAACGTAGAGGCTATCATTCTCTCTTCAAAAATTACAAAAAAATTGTTTTTCCACAATTTAGATGTGCATTTTCAAGTTTTCCTATTGAAATCTATATTTTTTGCATTTTTTTTTGCGAATTTGAGCCACTTACTTTGTGTCAACGAATTTTGCCTATTTTTAGAATTTATTTTAAATCATTCGAAAAATAAGCACTGTTTGGATCGTGCTAATCAATCAGTTCACTTACCAAAGATCCTGCAGCAATTGAATAGTAATGATAAGTTTGGCACTTGAAAGTATGATCACTAGATGCGCAATTTGATAAGGAATTCAAATATATATAGTTTTCCAGTGTTTAAATGACTTTATAAACCACTTTGTGAACGTTATACTTGCCTATACTGGAGACTTGTACGACCCATGTATGGCACAGGTTAGGTTACCGACCATAGACTTTTAGACATGCAAAGATACTTTGGAAGCTCCAAACTCATTTCTAGACAGGCAAACTATATATATTTGAATTCCTTATCAAATTGCGCATCTAGTGATCATACTTTCAAGTGGATTGATTCATATTATCTATTTTCATGAGTAAATAACTTGAGGTTGTAGTTTGAGCCCATCCGACAATAGCTGCTTGGACCTTAGCTATGCAGTTCATACAATATGAGTGGATTTCATGAGTCCCACATTCATGAATATTACCCATGTTTAGTGAACTTCAACATTTTCTTGTTGATATTAAAAAAATCATATGATATCTATGCACTGCCTAGTGTGTTATATGGTATACGTGTAATCCACAGCTTATAATTTACATTCTGGATTAGTCTTTCTTATCGAGTGAATGCAATTCATGACAATGTACTTTATTAGTAGTTTCTTGTACATTTTAACACAATAGAGCCAATATATTGACCATCAATACATGTAACTACTGAAAGTTAGGTGGCGTCAAGTAGTATAGTAATGCTTGATCTATATAAATATGATATTGACAACTCAGGATATGTATTAGTATGATAGAATGTGAGTTTTTACAGTGGATAATTGTAATAATAATACAGACAAGTGTTTGCAAAAATTGGAAGTGTTGGCGGTACAAGGCTCCCCTTGAATAGTCATTTTAGCCTGTTTTTACCCCTATTTTAGTTAATATATTAATTTTTTGGAGCTTCCAGAGTCCAGGCCCATTTTTTCACTATATAGGCTGTATGTGGTATGAGTTGGGACAACTTTTAGTACCCATGTGGTGTGGGGCTTGACGAGCGAACTCCCAGGGTTCAAAAATAGAGGCTCCAATTGGTAATGTGGAGTACTTAATGTGCTCCAATGACCTTGGAGATAATTTTTCTATAAAATTCAGGCAATTTGCAGAAAAAAGTGTCCCCTTCATTTTATGCCTCAGAGGTCATTTTCAGGGTGTAAATGAAGGTTGAAAATGCCTCTGAAAATGCAAAAAACAGCAAAATCAGCAACTTTGCCTATTTATTAAAGGGGGTTAAAGTGCTCGAAAAAATCTAAAAAAATTCTGGGAAATCGGCTTGATGTCCTAGAACTTACAAAAAAATTTTGAGCCAAATCAAATTTTTTCATGTTCGATCCCACAGAGAATTGCCCATATATATATATATATATATATATATAAGTATATATAAGTATATATACGTGCATAACCGTTTGCCCGCGAAAACGAACGTGACGTAAGCAGCGTTCAAAAACTCTGGCCATTCGAAGCAAATTTCAATCGCGAGGATATAATTGAATAATGCTTCAAAAAAAAACTGTCTTGAAAATTTACTTCTTTTAGTGTGAACTTTTATTTAAAATCAATGTTTACCCTAATTTCGATACCATGCCAGTTCTCTATTGTGAGTGACTCTCTTGCATTTTTCGCAGCTCTGAGCCTTCCTACCTTTACCAATATATTTCACAGTCTACTCTAGTCCCTTTACTGTTGTACGATAGTTTGTATTTTTGACAGTATTATTCATGACTATAGTCAGTTTACAGTACTAGCAATTCACTGCGCGCGCGCGCGCGCATTGAGTTTATTGGTTGGCTGAACACGTGGATGATAAATACTTTTTGTTAATCAACAATATTCCAAGAAAACACTTTTGTAACCTTAGCACATCGAAATACTGACAGCATAGTAAACATTAAGGATAACCCCTGTGGATGAAGAAAATAAGAAAAAAAATTTTAACTCCCAACTCACTTCACTCACTCGTGTTTCCATTCACTCCGGCTCCCGACCAATCCAAATTGAGCCCGTTAGGAATCGACCAATCCGAAAAAGTTCCTCAAGATGGCCACCGCCATCGGAACTTCCTTCAATTTATGAATTGATTCACGTACAGTAACCACGTTTTTCTTACTTTCAAACGTAAATATCTCCACTAAAACGGCATCTGACAAAAACAGTATATGAATCAAACTTACGCACTTTTTTCCACACTATCTGATGAATTTTTCAGGTTGAGAAAAAAATGTATTATTCACATTATATCGATAAAACGCGTTATTACCGCAATAGCTAAAAAATCATAAAAACAGAAAATGGCTGAAAAAAAATGAATGATGGCGATTTCGAAGGACCACAAGTGGTTTTAACTTTTTTTGGTATCATAGAACACAAATAATGGAGAAAAAAAATTCAAAGTTGATGAATTCGACTTCTCCATTTTCGCCATCAAAAAATACCGTTTTCATGAGTATGACCCATCTATATATTGTACTATGTAAGTTGCATGCAGGCAGGCTGCGACATATACGCTCAGTAGAATGCCTAAGAAAATTTATCAACATTGAGTAAAAAGTTATGTAACAGTCTATTTGTAACTCCACTTGTATCTACCGACTGGATGAGATGGTAAATCCCTTCAACATGCACTGAGAGAAGAAGTGGAGGCCAGACGTCCGCCGTAGCGAGGCTCCTCGAGTCTCTTGCGCGGGGAGCTCTCAGCTCTAGCCCAGAGCTCATCTGTACTTGATGCGACTTTTTATACCCCCCCCCCTCTGAAACCTATTGGTTTGTTTCCTGAAAATACTAGGAATGATATGAGATATACGTGGACACATGAAAACAATGGCTTGTTGTTTTTATTTATGAGAATGTTCAGAAAATTGAGCCTTTTTTTCTACTTTTGAGATAGTATGAAAACTATCAATCCTAGATTAAAATGGAAGAGGAAAAAAAGTTTCGTTATGAAATTTCCCATGAGAATTGAGTTTTGAAACATTCATCTCGAATATTGTTCTTACAAAATAGGTACAAAGAAAAAAGTGACAACTAAAAACAAGCCATTTTTTGTGATTTTTTTGCGAGTGTCCAAATCATAGCTACGATTATAAGATTGGAATTCAAATGCAAATTGAAACTCTATATCTCGGGATTCACAATTCAGATTTGAGTAAATGAAAACTCAAAATGAGCGTTTGTTTATCTTCTATCATATGCCACTTTCAAATTTTGAATACATAGTATGCAACATAAACAAATGCAACATGCAGTTGCATTTGTTTATGAGGTACTTTTTACGAAAAATTTTCAAAAAATTCTAAAAGTTGTTAAAACTGATAAAATCGGTATTTTTCCGCGGGGGATCGATTGCTAGTATCTATAAGAGAACGTTAAAACATTGTCAGGTTTCGGAGAGATTCATAAAAGATTGAATTACAATTGTAAAATTCAGCGATATTTTGAAATTGGCTCACGTAAGGGGTAATATACCTTTGTGACCTCCGATTTTGAGGTCATTTTGAAACACCATAGGCGCATGAAGAATCCTAGGAATATGTGGTTTGTTGCATATCAAAGTACTACTCTTCTACTACTGAAAACACACTTTAGTTTTTCTAAAAAATACAAAATGGCGGCGTACCAGCTCGTCAGAGAGAAAAAAATTTTTTTACTTTTTCCCCACTAGCGTACCGCTACAGGTCACAATTTTGACCCTAGAACAAAAAATCGAACGCGGTATTGAAGTAAAATAGAAAACTCAGGGAAGTACGTAGGATTTTTTTGAAATTCAAATTTGGAGCCAAATGGAGTCAATTTGAAATTTTTTTGTTTTTTTTTTCGCGAAAAAATCGATCAAAAATCGGCCATAAAATCGGTAAAAATCAAAATATCGGAAAAACCCTACGTACTTCCTTTAAAAATCATGTTCTCAAGCTACATTTGAAATTTGAAGTGAATCGGTTGAAAATTGACGGTGCTATCGGTACGCTAATGTCAAAAAAGACGGTTCCGAGATAAACGCGTTCAAACTTTTGAGTACAATACTAATACTATACGACTTTGTTCAGAGGATCGATTTTTTGAGGCACTTGGAACGTCTTCCCCCACTTAATCGACTTTTCATATCATTCTTAGATAGTTTATGGAGTGTTTAAGCCAATAAAAAAAATGAAAAAAAAGTCACAAAGGTATATTATCCCTTAACCCATTAAGGCCCAAATTGTAGGAATTTTATTTGTACTTTCGAGCTCGAATAATTTGATGAAAAAGACGGAAGGTTTATTGCAAAATAGTCATTCCTACTATTTCCCGGTATGCTCTATACGATACAAATGTTGAAAAGACTGAGAAAATTGATTTTCAATAAATAATTAACAAATTAAAATAAAAAATGCGAGTTTTTGGAGCACTTTTTTTCAATCCAAAATCAGAGGAAGAAGGGATTTTATTTTTACCGTAGAAAATATGCACAAAAGAGCACAAAGTATTTGAACTTCCCAAATTCGTTAAATTTTTTCGACTATGATTTTTTGCAGCAAAATGGCGGCCAAAAAACGGGAATCAATATTTTGGATTTTCATTTTATCAATATTTTGGAGCATACATTTTTATTTTCGATATATTTCTTTGAAATTCCGTATACAGGGGTTTTCAATGTCGCTGATAACGATTCTGACATCAAATTCTAGGAATTTTTGATCCAACAAATTCTTGATACAAGTCATAGTTTTCATGTGTCCACGTATGTCTCATATCATTCTTAGTCATTTTCAGGAGACAACCCAATAGGATTTAGAGGGGGGAGGAGTATAAAAAGTCCGAGACAGCAAGTTTCTGAACAAATGAGCCCTGGGCTACCCCCCGCGGCACGGCCGCTAGGCCAAGGCCCAGCGCTGTGTATATATATATATATATATATATATATATATATACGTTTACGGGAAAAATGTTGCGCCGGCGGCGGCCGCCGCAAGCTTATAAGGCGTGCAGCGCTCCGAAGACTGCCTTCCAACACCGTTGGACGTTGGTGAGCCGCTCCTCAAAGATAGGGCTCGCCGCGCGCCTAACTTTTTGACCGTGGCAGTTGAACGGCACTGAAGAGCTGTTTCGGATGCTCTGACTTTTTTTGATCAAAACTAAATTCCGAGCGTTCGGAAATACTTGGCGAAATTTTGATGTGACCAATCAAAAGCTAAGAAAATTTCCCACAAATTTGTCATGTCTGTTTTCATTTTTCTCCTTCCTTTACCCATTTTCGTCTATGGTACATTCTGAAAATATAATATTCTTATGGAATAACATAGTTGAATGAGCCATATATCGACGGCCCTTACGAAGAAAACCACATTTCAAATCTCTGACGAAAAAAAACACATTTCAGTTTCTCAGCCGAAAAAAAGCACATTTCGGCTTCTCGGACGAAAAAAAGCTCATTTCGGCTTCTCGGACGAAGAAAAGCACATTTCAGCTTCTCGGACGAAGAAAAGCACATTTCAGCTTCTCGGACGAAGAAAAGCACATCTGAGTTTACAGGACTGGGAAAAATAAAGTGCGTATTCACGCGTGATTAACTATTACACTCCACGCTCTCACGCACTTCCACGAGTATTGAGGTACTCAATTTTAATACATCTTAACGTTCAATATACTGTGATTTTTTATTATTTCTCGCTTTAGTGGCTTAATTCAATCCACGTTTGAAAATTTGAAATGTCAATGGATTTTGATGGAATTTCGCATATATGGTTTTTTTGGGTCGCTGATTCCGAATCTGACCTCTGATTTTGAAAATTCGAATGAGAACATCCAAAATGGTGAGCAGAAAATTCGAAAACTCACTGGAATCCAGACTCAAGGATGGTTGCGTCAGTGCCTTCGATAGTGATTCTCGAATGCCTCGATTCAACTCATGTATTTTTCGATTAGTCTATTTTAACTGTTTCGAAGAAAGTATATTATGAAGAGAAATTGAGTGTATTATTAAATGAAAGTAAAATGTTCATTTTTCATATGAAAATATATATTTGTCAATATAAATATTTTACGATTCTAAGATTAAAAAAGATTAAAAATCTTTATTTTGATAGAAGATGTTCGTACCAGGGAACAAACTCCTTTGGTATCCATTTTTTTGTTATCATCTTTCTAAGATCGATCCTCTTTTTAGCTGTAAGTGAAATAGGTTTCGAATAAGCTTGAGGTAGATCAAAATTAATTATAGATTCCGTCGTTTTGAATTTTTTCAGAATGAAGAAACGGACAGAATCCTCGTCGTATTCGTAGTTAATGTATATGTAGCCTTTTTCCGAAGGAGTTATTGTCAACTCTCGTATGTTGGAAATCTTGACATTTTTCCAGTTGAAGACCATGTCCGAGAGTTGAGAGAAGTCAAAAATATCGTTCTGCTCCCTTTCAATCACTTGGTATTCTCTTGATCTTTTGGCCTCCCGAATATGGTCACACCATTCTCTCTGGGAAAATATAGATTTGGTTTTACATCTATTTTCTATCGTTGCATGAACGGAATCCCCAGGAGCTTGTGTGTGACCAACGACTAGAAACCTATTGAAATTATTGAAATATATCAATTAAATACAATTACTTACATCTGGCAGTTTTTTAAGATTAATCATGTATACTGATTTGAGCAAGTTACACTTTTAATCAAGAGAAGAAATAGGTTACAAAATTGAATACGTGAGCCTTTTTCCTCACGAAAGATGAATGCATTTTTTAAAATAACTAACTTTCATATTTACTGGGTAAAATTACCTGTGGACAATTTCGACATCCCATTCGACTGAAATTTTCACAAGCATACTGATCATGTTCTTGTTCCTATTTTGACACCACAGTTGTCACTATACAAGTGAAAAATCTTAAATCATTGCTGGCAGTTGGATTTTAAAAAATCGTAAAGAAACGACGAAATTTCATTCGACCCTCTATTTCCGACTGTTTCGTTCCAAATATTGCAGATGCCATGTTTTTGGCCCATGTCGAAGACAGTGAAATTCCAAATATTTAGCTTGGACATATAATATAGTGGCCCTATTTTTGCCTTAGGCGTCGTTAATATTTTTTGAAGGTCGAAATTTATCGCACATACTATTTCCGATCCTTTACTGATGGTTTTTGACTCTTTCATTAAATTCCTCGCTGAATTTTTATTCTTTATGTGCTCGTCGTATTTGGCTTTTTCGTTTCTTTTCTCGTCTTCCGAAAGGTGGTTGAAAGTTTCACACTGTTCACATCTAAAATGGAAAATATTCGTGATTGTATAGTATTCTTTCAGTAATCTTTACATTGTAAACTTATACATCGAAAATTCGATAGCTTCACAAAACCTAAAAAAGAAAATTCTATCTCTCAATTATTCTCTGCTCTGAGCAATTGAATTATTTTGCAGGTGAATTTGGGAAATACATTTTACTGAAATATCTATCCATATCGAGTATGATTAATATATTACCTATCTTTCTTCGGGACGAAAAAGCCGTAATTAAATTCTGTATTAAAAATTTGCTCATACATTTGTTGAGAAACCATTTCAGTTATCTTATTCTCTCTAAGGAATTCTTGGTACAGTCTATACATCATTGAAACTGAACAAACGCTCTCATCCAAATAAAGCTTTTGAGATTCCGCTCGGCAGTAGTGAGACGGCATCGTGCGAAACATACGAATATGATCCCTCACGATTTCCTTTACCGGTTCCGGGAGTTTGAAAGGTCTCTTATAATGTTGATCTCTTCGATCTCCATCGATTACACCAGTTGAGTTGGAAGCATCTGATTTCTTATAAGCTGTTCTTATACACTGGTACGAGATATCTGTTTGAAGATTAATATTTGAAGTTATTAATATGGGCGATATTGATGGTTACATGATAGAATGATTCAGAGATTTTCCAAAAAAAATAATTGTGAATAGCTTCGAAATTATCAATTATAATTTGGCAACTATCATTTCATCATTTATTGGCTTTATTCAAGTGTTGATACTAGTAGAATCAATTTAAAACATGATCTCAGGACTACTTACCGAGAGTATCTAAAAACATCTTTCTGCAAACTCTAATGGTATCCTCTCCCTTCGGCAAAGTGAAATTGAAATTAATTTCACTGATTCTATCAGCAATACAGAGATAATTTCCAAAGATTATTTTTTAATAATCTTATAAAATCTTGTTACCAAGCTGCATTAGTCTCTTGGGCAAGCTAGTTTGATTATAAGAATCAACTAGGAAATTATCTCTGTATTGCTGATAGAATCAGTGAAATTAATGATAATCCATAACAGAGAATAGAGTCATAAACTTTTAGATATTGATCAGGAACCTATGAATTTGATATCCAGAAGGAGAAAAATCATGAAAATGAAATGTTTGGCCTTTTGGTAAGCTTTTTTTTTAACTGCGATCGAAGATGTAGAGTCTGAAGAATCAGACTCGTTTGAATTTTCTGATACCATTGCAGAATTTAACTGTCGCAGCACTGTTTGCATTGACGCAAACAGTTCCATTGTTTTGTTTTGTCAGATAATTCCCAATACTGGTCAAAAGCAGTAGTTCTCTCCTCTTCAGATATGAGGTTCCTGTACTTAAAGCGACATGTATCACCGCATCCTCTTTTCATTTCCCGCCGTCTGATATTTTTGTCATTCCTGCCATGGCCAGCTTTTCCTGAAAGGCGAGCTTTCTTAGCTGCGTTGTCAATCCATGAATCTTTATCAGTTCTTCTTTTCCGGGTGATTTTTTTGGGCGATTCTTTCGAGACCCTACTCTTACAGCGAAATTTGGGCCAGCTGTTGAAGTTTCATTAGTTGCTGATGAGCTAGGGAGCTCGTTATCTAAAGTAAAAATAATCATTCATAACAAGAGCAACATTTTGATTCGTCTCGTTTATGTTCTTAACCTTCGGGGTAAACGAATATAATCGAATAAGAAAATGTTTTAAATTTAAATTAAAATTACTTTATTGTTAAAACTAATGAAATTAATTTTTATAAAGCACTCACCATTGAAAAGTTGTTTATTGAGCGTAGAGTTATGAATATTCAATGCAGAGCCAAAATTAGGTGATCTCTGCTGTATATTGGCCGATTCAATAGGAATAGATTCAGCAATGCCAAATTCGTGTTCTATAGTAAAGAAAAAAAACAATAATATGCAAGAATAACCATGAAACTGACTCAAATAATTTTATATGTTAAAATGTATGCATCAAACATATTATATCTATTATGAATAAGAAGTTCTTAGTATAAGTAACTCGGAACTTGATCTTCACAATGGCAAAAATTTGTTCATAGTAAATCAAACCCATATATTTTTCATAATCAAGGAATCTCTGTACCCAATGTTCTCCTCTCCGTATATTTATCTATATTGTCATATATAGGTCTCCTTGTCTTTGATCATTGCAAATGTGACTATGAAATTATCAACATTTTCAAATTCTGCGAACATTATCTATAATATATTAAAGTTAATCTTACTGATATTATTCGGGACCGTAAAAATGTACTCAAGAATTATGTTAAAAATTAACGGAATAGTACATTGTGTAACAAGCGCGGAAAGTAGCCAATTGCACACGCGAGCGCGTTGGCGCACGACATGTCGCCAAAGTTTGCTATTGGCAACTATACCGTGCGAGTTGCTGATACTATTTCTTATCCCAGTCATAAAAAATGATGTATTACGTGGGAGTTTCCCGAAACTGCTACACAATATGTCATTTTTCGTGCACCCGTGATGAAAACGACATATCATTTTAAATTCATTTTGATGGATCAATAGAATAAACGAAACGTTATGTTCTGTTTTTATCCGAATACGTCAAGAATCGTACGAAAGTTTGTATAAGATATAGAATAATATAAAAATCACAAAATTGACCAAAATTTGTAGAGGAAAAATCATAAAGGAATACGTAGAAATTATGCAAAGATGATCTTACACCATCACATTTGACTAAAAATGATTCCAAAAACTATTGAAATATAATTCAATGCATAAATGATAAACCAATGTAGGATTACATAGTGTTATTATTTTTCAATATTATACGTTTGGAATAGACTATTCCGGAGTGTCCAAGAAATGTACTAAATCTATGCAAACTTATTCATTTGACCTAAGCATAGATCACCATCAATACGATGAAATCGTATACAAGGAATATATTTCATTTTGTTTGGGAATGATCAATTTGTCTGTGTTCGAATAGAAGTCAAATGATATTTGAAGATCATTTGCTTCTGAATAATCTGCTTTGCGGTGTAGTCAAACGCTGTTCGAGTTGTTCATCCAAGTAATTGCAACTTCATGTGTTGAACTCAGTATTGGCATATTACAAATCAGAGTCACTTTTTCGATGATTTATCTTTCAAAACCTATTATGAAAGAATCAAATAACAGATGTTATTATAAAATTGTGAATTCAATTGTTCACATATTTTTTCATTTTGAATTAAATATTCTTACCTAATAAAGGTTAGCCTATTCCAATCAATCGAAAATCAAAGACACAGCTCGGTCGACGTCTGCAGGCACTTTTGCAGCACTAGACGACCCGGGTTATATCCGCAACTCGCGATCTCGCGTTTTTGTAAAATATAATATAACTGCGTTCAGAACCGCACGGACCGCAGGCCTCGAACCACTTGAATATATATTCAAGTGGTGAATATATATATATATATATATATATATATATACATATATATATATGGGACGTTCCACGTCAAGTGAGCATGGTCAAAATTTTGTTCGAAATTCTGCATTGTCAAATTGATTGGTATTCATCCCCAGAATACTCAAAAATTTTTTCAGTTTTTTAGGTGCATGTATGTGGAAGTTAGTCTATGCACTCAAAACCTGAATTATTCAAAATTTAACTTTTTTCTCAATTTTGAGAGCCCAAATAATCTTGTATATGTGTGAAAATGAAAAAAAGTTGAGAACAAAAATTATGCTGAATACTACAAAGATTATAAAAAAAAATTGTTTGACACCAGAATCCTCCATCCGGATAGGCTACTCTATTAATTAAACATGTTTCAACCAGTTTGGCTATGTTCGCTCACTTATTTTTGACCTTTCAAATTATACGTACAGACCTCTGTTCGATAGCTTGAAAATGGTCTCGTACATTTTTTGGAGAAATTCCAATATCTCCTGCAGTTAATTTTTTAAATCTGCAATATCACAATCCCCTTCTTGTTAGTTTCAACATATCAGGTCCACGATGAAGCTCACAGTGAGGATATCATGCCTTTGGGTCATCAATCTCAGCCAAACTCTACAGATATGTTCCCTGACACTGGATCAAGCTACCGGTAGAGTTTGGAGTTCCAGCGCTGCCTTGTTATAGAACTTTTTATGACTTTAGACTGAGGCAGCTATATATAGATATACATATCTGCCTTGATTTGTCTAAAATTCACATAATTTTCATAATTTCATCAAGAAAATGATGTATTTCACTGTGATTGGTACTATGAATAAATATTAACTCATGTAATTGACTTATATTGTGTAAACTGCAAGGCTAAGGTTGGAAAAGCTATTGACCGGTTGTCTCAAATCACATTCCTGGTTAATGTTTATAATTTCATGTGTAAATAACTTGCATGTGATTTGAGACCACCCGTCAACAGCTGTTCACACAATATAAGTGAAACCATAAGTTAATATTCATTCATAGTACCAAACAAGGTGAAATACATCATTTTCTTGATGAAATTACGAAAATTATGTGAATTCTAGACAAATCCAGGCAGATATGTATATCTATATATAGCTGCCTCAGTCTAAAGTCATAAAAAGTTCTATAACAAGGCAGCGCTGGAACTCCAAACTCTACCGGTAGCTTGATCCAGTGTCAGGGAACATATCTGTAGAGTTTGGCTGAGATTGATGACCCGAAGGCATGATATCCTCACTGTGAGCTTCATCGTGGACCTGATATGTTGAAACTAACGAGAAGGGGATGCTGATATTGCAGATTTAAACAATTAATTGCAGGAGATATTGGAATATCTCCAAAAAATGTATGAGACCATTTTCAAGCTATCGAACAAAGGTCTGTACGTATAACTTGAAAGGTCAAAAATAAGAGGGCGAACATAGCCAAACTGGTTGAAACATGTTTAATTAATAGAGTAGCCTATCCGGATGGAGGATTCTGGTGTCAAACAATTTTTTTTTATAATCTTTGTAGTATTCAGCATAATTTTTGTTCTCAACTTTTTTTCATTTTCACACATATACAAGATTATTTGGGCTCTCAAAATTGAGAAAAAAGTTAAATTTTGAATAATTCAGGTTTTGAGTGCATAGACTAACTTCCACATACATGCACCTAAAAATCTGAAAAAATTTTTGAGTATTCTGGGGATGAATACTAATCAATTTGACAATGCAGAATTTCGAACAAAATTTTGACCATGCTCACTTGACGTGGAACGTCCCATATATATGAAGTTGGCGATCATCGCCAACTTCACGCAACTAAAATCGATTCGAATTCTTTCTCTCTCACTCGCATATAGCAGAACAGTTTTGCAGCCATCTTCAAGCAACTGACTGAACTGAAAACGCCGATGAGACACCCTATGTTTTTATTCTTGTTAATAATTCAATGTTAAATGACTAAAATGGCTGTAGAAAATGCAAGATCATCATCCCAAATAAAGCTTGAATGAAAAGTTTTGGCAGTTAAGTCGTTAAACATGGGATTATGATCAGGATGATTCGACCGTTCAAGTTTGAATATTATTTAGGCGGTGTATTCACAGCTTGAGATTTGTCTTTCTTCGCGAGGAGACTGCGAGATGATGTATCTTTCTTTGCGCGGGGGGACTGCAGGAGATGTGTCTTTCTTCCCGGGAGGGATTGCGTGTTTTCTTTTTGTAGGGGACATCGATACATTACTGCATAACTAATTTATGAATGTATATGTTGATGACTTACGATTATCAGATAGATCGATCGTTGAAAAAGCCAAATCGGTGGTTAACTTCATGGTCGAATCATTGGAAACGAAATTGACCCGGAAATCCTCGTCTATAGTGAATTGCCACGAGCTTGATTGTAGGGGATGAAGTTCAGCTAGAAAAATTAATAATTAGAAGGGCATATACCAATTTTAAAAATCGACATAGTATTTACTAAATACGTACTATAGACTGGCTCACGAAAATTATCAAATGACTCTCCTTGGAAGTCATATGTACTATCTAAATTTCTCTGAGCGGATTGAAGAACCTGTTGTTCTTCACTCCAAGCGAAGTTTAAACAGAAAAAATATATGACATGTTGCAAATGAAATACTTGCGAGTAATTCATTTACAATCTATGTTGAATTTTATATTCACTTACCGTTATCGATGTTATACTCATCCATTTTACAGACCTATATGATTCTTCAGGTAATTAATTTCATCTACCTGACTTATTTTGTGCAGCACTGGAAAGCTGGGATGTAACTGCGTATTCTTTGATAATCCGTTCCAATCATCCCCGAATCGAACTATTCGAAATTTGATATTCAAAAATAAGCTCGTTGCGCTTGTATAAGGGTGCGTTCGCAAGTATATAGGAACAAGCCTATGCATCAATTGGCAAAAATGAATAACTCATTATATTCTCATAATGCAGACCAAATTCGTCATCAAAGCTTGATTACGATTTATAATTTCATAACGAAGATGATTATTTTTTTTTTATTATAAAATTTTCAAATACAAAATATGTAATATAATATAATCATGGGCAGTGAATTCATAAATAATATGTCAGATAGCGGTATTATTTTTTAACGCATAAAATTCAATACTCATAACTGCCGGTTATGCTGTTACAGAAAATAGAGTATTGTATGTCCCTCGAAACTCTGTATCGGAATACACCAGTTCTCATCGTTTTTTATAAATCTTTTGTTGATACAGTTATAATAAAAGACTGATCGAAAAATACATGAGTTGAATCGAGGCATTCGAGAATCACTATCGAAGGTAAAGACGCAACCACCCTTGAGTCTGGATTCCAGTGAATTTCAAAATTTTGTGCCCGCCATTTTGAATGTTCCAATTTGAATTTTCAAAATCAGAGGTCAGATTCGGAATCAGTGACCCAAAAAAACCATATATGCGAAATTCCATCAAAATCCATTGACATTTCAAATTTTCAAACGTGGATTGAATTAAGCCACTAAAGCGAGAAATAATAAAAAATCACAGTATATTGAACGTTAAGATGTATTAAAATTGAGTACCTCAATACTCGTGGAAGTGCGTGAGAGCGTGGAGTGTAATAGTTCATCACGCGTGAATACGCACTTTATTTTTCACAGTCCTGTAAACTCAGATGTGCTTTTCTTCGTCCGAGAAGCTGAAATGTGCTTTTCTTCGTCCGAGAAGCTGAAATGTGCTTTTTTTCGTCCGAGAAGTTGAAATGTGTTTTTTTTCGCCGGAAGGTCAAAAGTGCTTTTCTTCGTCGGAGGTTTGAAATGTGCTTTTCTTCGTACGGGCCGTCTATATGTAGTCAAATGTATGCATAAGACTGTATCCCTGTCAAAAAAACGGCTGGATTTCCAGGTGAGTTGGGCCTGGATTCCAGGTGTATTTTACCTGGATTCCAGCTGGATTCCACCTGGATTTGTCACAGGTGGATTCTGAAGAAATCCAGGTGAATTCCACTAAAGTCCGCGAGAAATGCAGCGTATCAATCCGGGTGGATTTTGGGAAAATCGTGGTGGACTTCGGATGAAACCAGCCAGATCCTGGAAATGATCCAGGTGGATTTTGAGAAAATCCAGGTGGATTTTCGGATTCAATTGGCCAGGTCCTGAAAATAATCCAGATGGATTTTGGAAAAATTCAGGTGGATTTCCGGATTTAACCAGCCGGGTCTTGGAAATGATCCAGGTGGATTCAAATAGAATCCAGGTGAATTTTGGGAAATCGTGGTGGACTTCGGATGAAACCAGCCAGATCCTGGAAATTATCCAGGTGAATTTTGAGAGAATCCAGGTCGATCTCGAGAAAATCCAGGTGGATTTTCGGATCCAACCAGCCAGGTCCTGGGAATAATCCAGGTGGATTTTAGGGGAATCCAGGTGTATTTTGAGGAAATCCAGGTGGATTTTCGGATTCAATTGGCCGGGTCCTGAATATAATTCAGGTGGATTTTGGAAGAATTCAGGTGGATTTTGGGAAAATCGTGGTGGAATTTGGATGAAACCAGCCAGATCCTGGAAATGTTCCAGGTGGATTTGAATAGAATCCAGGTGGATTTTTGGGTTCAACCAGCCAGGTCCTGGAAATGATCCAGGTGAATTTTGAGAGAATCCAGGTCAATTTCGAGGAAATCCAGGTGGACTTCGGATGAAACCAGCCAGATCCCGGAAATGATCCAGGTGGATTTCGAGAAAATCCAGGTGGATTTCCGGGTTCAACCAGCCAGGTTCTGGAAATGATCCAGGTGAATTTGAATAGAATCCAGGTGGATTTTCGGGTTCAACCAGCCAGGTCCTGGAAATGATCCAGGTGAATTTTGGGAGAATCCAGGTCAATTTCGAGGAAATCCAGGTGGACTTCGGATGAAACCAGCCAGATCCTGGAAATGATCCAGGTGGATTTCGAGAGAATCCAGGTGGATTTCCGGGTTCAACCAGCCAGGTTCTGGGAATAATCCAGGTGGATTTTGGGATAATCCAGGTGGATTCTGAAAAAATTCAGGTGGATTCTCTGATTTAACCAGTCAGGTATTTCAAGCGTATTCACGTGGATTGTAGATCAATCCACGTGGATTGAGGATGAATCCATGTCGATTTGGAATAAATCCACGTGGATTGAGGATGAATCCATGTGGATTTGGAATAAATCTAATTGGATTATTTGACCTTCATTTCAAGCATAGCCACGTGGATTTTAGATGAATCCACGTAGATTTTGGGCCAAGCCACGTGGATTTAGAATAAATTTACGAGGATTATCCGACTTTAGTTTGAGCGTATCCACGTGAATTTGGAGTGAATCCACGTGGAATATTCGACTTTTATTCAAGTGTATCCATGTAGATTTTGGACATATCTACGTGGATTTTGGGCCAATCCACGTGGATTTGGGATGAATCCACAAAGATTATCTGACTTTTCTTTCAAGCGTTCCCACATGGATTGTACCCTACTGAAAATTCTCAGGTGACATCTCAGGTGAGATCTCATGCCAATTTCCAGGTGAGATTTTTTTTCTTATATTTTTTTTTCTCAGAATGTACAGGACTAACATCGAATGTTGGCAACATGTGAATATTAGGGTCGATATAGAATTTTGATGAATTGACGAATAATATCATCAATTGGTATCAACACTACTAAAAATTTTTAGGTTCATGTCAGGTGAGATGTCGAGTGAGAACTCAAGGGAGATCTCAGATGAGAATTCAGGGATCATTTTTCTTTCTTAATTCTTTTACTTTTTTTTTTTCTGAAAATCGGGCTGGAGGATATGAATCGATGATCGGGCGGAAGAAAATGTAATTTCAATTTTGGCCAAGATCGATCATTTTATCGTATTGTCGCCACGTATAACACTTCCTCGCTCGGGTAGGCTCGAGGACCAAATTTGCCGCGTATAACACTTCCGTCCATTGGATCGTTCAATGCCATGAAGATTTGCCGCGTATAACAATTCCTCGCTCGGGTCGGTTCGAGGAGAAGATTTGCCGCGTATAACACTTCCACCCATTGGGTCGGTTCGAGGCTGATATTTACCGCGCATAACACTTCCTCGCTCGGAATGGCTCGAAGAGCAAATTTGCCGCGTATAACACTTCCTCGCTCGGAATGGCTCGAAGAGAAAATTTGCCGCGTATAACACTTCCTCGCTCGGAATGGCTCGAAGAGCAAATTTGCCGCGTATAACACTTCCATTCATGATTCGGATATTTTATATTGGCCATAAGAAAATATAATATTAATTAATTGAAACCCGGCGCGAACTCGAGAAACCCTGTACTACGCTCACGACCGCACTCCTACCCGACACGATGCAGCTAGAACCTTGGACGTTATGCGTAATTTGTACAGAGGAGCTATGATCGCACTCTCATCCGACACGATGCAGATCAGACGAGTTATGAAAAGAATACATTTAATTTGACGATTACGCCCGACGAGCCTTAGGATCCTTGCACTACGCGTATAGTCGCACTCCAACTCGACACTATGCAAGAAGGACCTTGACTATAGTGCGCAATTCGTGCAAGTGAGCCACGATCGCACTCTTATCCGAAACTATGCAGATAAGACCTTGATCGCTACTACACTCCTTTGGCTTTGTTGATTCGACATGAAAATAAATTTTTATATTGATTTTACATTGATGATAATTGAAAAAGCATGAGTTATGGAAACATAAATAATTAATTTATTTAATGATCATCATACATGTTCAAAGCTTGAACATGTCGCACGACCCGAAAGTAACCGTTAGACATAGTGAGCGAGGCTCGTGTATGTCATAGCGCGATGTGTTCGCTTCAGCGGCCGGCGCAATAATGCATGCGGAGCTCTGAATTGCTCCACTTATATAGGAAATGGTCGTATCGAGTTGTGCGACTTGTTCTACAAATCTCGTGGATGGTTGTGATTATTTACGAATTTCTCAAACAGTGTGCACATCATTGATATTTGTAGTATTGCACCCTGTTTCGCTTTGTCACATTTATTGATTAATTCGCAACGAAATTCCGCGAACAGCGCACCGACGGATTTCGCACTGCCTAGCGTGTCATCTTGTTTGTGACTTTTAGAAATGAAATAATGAGTTACTTTACAATATCTCAACAGTGTGCACATCCCAATTAGTTATACTATTGCACACTGTTGCGATTTTTGCAATGTAAACAACTTTTCCCGGTTGAAAATCGCGAACAACGTGTATTTTCACGATTTTCGTCAATATGACTCCCGTTCGCGACTTTGCGTCGAATTCGCTCGCGCACAAAAGAATTACTTCAACGGATTAGGTAAATCTACTCGTGAACTTGTGCACACTGTTGCGATTCTAACCAAAAATCATT
Organism: Aphelinus atriplicis; assembly: GCA_020882685.1. Taxonomy (NCBI): domain Eukaryota; kingdom Metazoa; phylum Arthropoda; class Insecta; order Hymenoptera; family Aphelinidae; genus Aphelinus; species Aphelinus atriplicis. The sequence goes on along the minus strand of CM037074.1, from coordinate 41,071,110 downwards.
AATAATCTCAATTTTATCGATATATACATCACGCCATATAACTACGCTAAATCAAATTCCGGTTCGGCGTTTTACTCGTAAACGAAAACTTAGATCGATTTTTTAACGGTCTCATTTTATCAAAATACGTATGCTACTGTGCATACTGTTGCGATTTTCCGCAATTTTCATAAATGATTACATCAATCAAACGAAACAACGGATACGTATATATATATATACATATATACACCCATATATCGACATACATACACATGTCTTGGGGTAACACACAGTCGGGTGACTTAGAAACCTAGTCGAGCGACTATGAAACACAGTCGGTCATCGCCCAATCCATTTTTTTCATTCGGCTACGAAACACAGTCGGGTGACTAAGAAACACAGTCGAGCGACTATGAAACACAGTCGAGCGACTCGGAAACCCATCCGGTCACCGGCTCATTCATTTTTTCATTCGGCTACGAAACACGGTAGGGTGACTAGGAAACTTGGTTGAGCAATTATGAAACACAGTCGAGCGACTCGGAAACCCACTCGGTCACCAGCATAACCAATTCTCCCTCCGATTAGGAAACCCGGTCGAGCAACTAGGAAATACAACTAGCCGACTCGGAAACCCTGTTGGTTGACTAGGAAATCCACGGATTTTCACTGGTAATTCACCGCTATTTGACTAGGATTCACCGGTGAAACCCCAGTAGGATTCCCAGTAGGAAACCGAGTCGATTTTTTTGAACAGGGATACTTCCCTAGTCAAAATAATTTCTGTACATAATTGTACAAAAAAGTACAAAAACGTATAGAAACGTACAAAACCGTACACAAACGTACAAAAACGTCCAAAAATGTTTATATGTGTCCCACTTGGAACAACTTTAAAAAACTGTTCCCATACTCACTATGCTTCTGTACGATTTTGTACACTTTCCTACAATTCTTATACGTTTTCGTACGTTTCTGTACTTTTTTGTACCTTTTCTTATGGTTTTGTACAATTTTGTACATTTTTGTTCGTTTTTGTTCGTTTTTGTACGTTTTTGTACGTTTTTGTACGTTTTTATACGGTAACGTATGTTTTTGTACTTTTTGCTTTCTCAAAGAGAAAGCTTTGTAATGGGGCAAAAATCGACCCACCGAATCAGACCTCGGGACCTCGATTTTCGTGATCTACGGGTCGAAAAACATGGAAATCCAAAAGTGTTTGTATGTATGTATGTGAGTGTGTGTGTGTGTGTGTGCGTCCCGTTTTTTTTTCGTCCACGATAACTCTCCAAGGAATGGTCCGATCGTCTTGAAATTTTGCACACAGGTTAATCGCGGCGCGAGTTCAATTTTCAGCGAAATCCGTTGTTTATTTCCCTAGCAACCGTTCCTAACGTGTTCTCTCACAAATCCTTATGAGTGCTCATTGGGGCAAGCCGGAAAATCAGTTTTAAGTCACACTCGATGGCCAAGGACACTGAATTGTTCTATTTTCTCCATAGCAACCATTGTTTACCTCCCTACCAACCGTTACGAAATTATTAATTTATGATCTATTTCCATCATGTTTGACGGCAAAGGATACAAAATCTTCCCAATTAGCTCCTTAGCAACCGTTGTTCACTGCCCTAGCAACGTTGCTAACGTTGCTAAGGGGGAAAAAAATTCATGTAAGTTTCGTATCCAGTATTTTCAACGTGCTATAAAGAAAATTGGGAAAATTTGGTGTCTTTTGCCGTCGAAAATGATTAATATAGATTTTGAATTGTTCATTTCCAACCTCAGCCGTCGAAAACGATCAGAATGAGTCTTCAAGTGTGCTAAATACGGACTTAAGAGCAGTGCAGATCGATTTTGACCGCCATTAAACCGTATGACAGTCACAAGATGAATAGATCGAAAAATTATGCAGGTCCAAATGTCTCGCATCATGTAGAACCTAGAACCGTTTGTATTGTTGCATTTGATCAAATAATAAGAGAGCCCGGGCAGACATCAACACTCGCGACAAAGTTTGGTCAATTGAAAAAGAACGATACTATACACAGTCACAAAGATACGAATTGAACTGATTAAATAATTTTTTTGTAATTTTTTAAAAATAAATGATAGTATCTACACTAGTGGAAAGGTGAAAATACAGGTATGGGACGCGTTTGTGGGTGATGTTGAATCCTCTTTGAGAAAGCATACTGCTAAGGCACTTGGCAGCGGTTTTTGTACCTTTTCCTATGGTTTTGTACAATTTTGTACGTTTTTGTACGTTTTTGTACGTTTTTATACGGTAATGTATGTTTTTGTACTTTTTCGTACCTTTTCCTATAGTTCCGTACGTTTTTGAACGGTTTTGTACGTTTTTGTACGGTAACGTATGCTTTTGTACTTTTTTGTACCTTTTTCCACGGTTTTGTAAGTTTTTGTACGTTTTTGTTCGTTTTTGTATGTTTATGTATATTTACATACATGTGTATACGTTTTTCCACTATCTTGCATTTTTATAATCACTAGAAGGGATACCCCCCAAGTTTTTCTTTTTATTTCGATGGGTTCTACTGGTTTAATTTGTACTTCACAAATTTTCCGACGTTGTTTAGCGAGTTTTCACTGCGTGAACTATTATTCAATTCACACGATTTTTCCGACGTTCTTTTTACTTGTACTTATCGCGTGAAGTTAAATTTACTCAGTAAGTCGCGAACTTCCTCCCAGAATCGACGCACTGATACTTAGATAATTCATCGACGGCAGTACCCCACTCTGCTTAAAATACAAGTACGATTCGCGATTAAACTTAAAACTACACTTGCGACCCGACACTCCCGACGCGTAAACGGACCGATATTCCACGCTGCCAATACTACAGCTCTCGCCATCAGGCAATTGCTTTTCCCGGACGTATACGCGTGAAGAATACAAAATGCGCAGGCTAGATACAATTGAGTTTGAATTCTAGAACTGGCCCACTCGTATCGGTTTCGCCTATTGGCTGTTCCCAAGCTAGCGTACTACCTGGTGCACTAGCGTGCGGAGTTCTGGGTCGCCACGTGGTCTGCTCGCTGCTTGGCTGTGAGCTCCGTTTGAGGCTGCTGTTCTGTGTGGCGGGTGAGACGATTTCAGCGATTGATTAACAAAAAAAAACGTTATAAACAATCAAAGTCGATGTTTTTTGTGGAAAAACTTCAAACCGTCGCCATTTTGCGGAAAAAAATTCTAAAAATATAATCATGTGTACTTTACTAGCGACGCTCATGTAGATAATGAAGAACATTTTTTGTAATGGGGCAAAAATCGACCCACCGAATCAGACCTCGGGACCTCGATTTTCGTAATCTACGGGTCGAAAAACGTGAAAATCCAAATTTGTCTGTATGTATGTATACGTATGTGTGTGTGTGTGTGTGTGTGTGTGTGTGTGTGTGTGTGTGTGTGCGTCTCGTTCTTTTTCGTTCACGATAACTTTCGAAGGAATAGTTCGATCTTCTTAAAATTTAGCACACAGATTAGTCGCGGCAAAATCTCTGCCAAGTTCAATTTTCAGCGAAATCTGTTGGTTATTTCCTTAGCAACTGCTTTTAACGTTTTTTCTCACAAATCCTCATAAGTGTTTACTGGGGCTATGAGAATCATTGACAATAGATGCGATATTTCCCATAGCAACCACTGTTGATATCCTTGGCAACCGTTTGTTTACATCCCTAGCGACCGTTGCTTCGGAAGCCGGAAGATCAGTTTTAAGTCACACCCGATGGCCAAGGACACTGAATTGTTATATTTGCTCCATAGCAATCGTTGTTCACCTCCCTAGCAGCCGTTACGAAGGTTGGAAATGATCAATTTATGATCCAATTCCATCATTTTCGACGACAAAGGACACAAAATCTTCCTAATCAGTTCCTTAGCAACCGTTATCACATCAGGTCCAAATGCTCCATTTATTGAGGAAGCGATACGAATTGAACTGATGTATTTTCTTGTAATTTACTTGTAATTTTCTTGTAATAGAATAATTTTCTCGTAATTTTCGAAAAATGAATGATAATATCTACGCTAGTGAATGTTGAAAATATAGGCTTGGGATGCGTTTGTGGGTGATGTTGAAGCCTCTTTGAGATAGCATACTGCTAAGGCGCTTGGCAGCGGTTTTTTTGTTATTGGTGGATTTGGGTACGACTTCCACTGCTCGCCGCGGAAGAACTTTTTGTTTTCAAATTTTCATTATTTCAAGTTTCATCTTTTCTCAATAAACTAAAGTAAAATTCACACAAGTTTTGCGTAATCAACTCTATTTACACAATCTTTTTACATCCCCGCATGTGTCCAAGTAGAATAAAAATTATTAAGTAAAAGAATAACAAAAAATAGTGTGTAGTGTACCCACAATCAATTTATTACAGTTCAATTCTCTCATTTAATTATTTATCCAGCTGGTTGTGCTGCTTCACAGCACAAATTGAATTTGAATAAAAGAGACGCTGCATAAATTGGTACCCCTGGTGGGACACATGCTAATGCGGATAAGAAAAGGCGAGCTCAACTAGTTGGAAACAAAATAAAATTCAACGGGTAATGTAACTCTGCAAACTGAATAACGGAGAAAAGACAGAACCCAACAATGTTGTCGATGCATCGAATTTGATAGAAAATCTGCTTCCTCTTAGGGAATTTGCAGAAGCTGGTTTTCCAATTTATATGGATGATGAGCGTATCGACATATTTTATGTAAAGTCGAATGAATTATTTATAATGGGATTCAGACAGAAATAATTTTAAAGACAGAAAATTCTTATGTTAACAGAAATTTGTATGTAAACCTTGCCAGAACAGGAAACGGTTGTCGTTTCACTCGAAGAGCAGCTAGAAAGCTAAAAAGTAACAGTTTTACAGAATTTTTAATGTTGTTGACATATGTGAAGTTGATAAAAAAGATGTAGACAAACAAAGTAGAATACTGACTCTGAAGAACATAATGAAGTAGATAAGAACACTGAGATAGATAGGAGAATATTTAATTTTGATGTGACAATTTGTGACAGAAAACTATACGGAATCAATGAACTATCTGAAAGTTAAAATCCTATCCAAGAGTCTGTTTGAAGATAACTAGGGGGGGTACCCCCCTGCTCACTTCGCTCGCCAACCCCCCCCCCCCGTGTTTCTTTGAAAGTCAATAATTTCAATGACAAGTGTAGAAATAATTGAATAAAAATTACATTGAAATCAATAAAACTTGAAACTTGAAACTTCGATTTTGATCAATTGAAAAGAATACTAAACGAACGATTCGAATCAAAATAAAAGCTTAATTTCATTTATGTTCATGTTAAACGTTTGTTTATTCAGTTTCAGGTTAAAAGTGTTATGTGTCAGATCATATTTTTTCGGTTTAGGTTTTCGCGTGTTTCATTTCAGATTTTTGGTAAGATTTCGAGAAATATTGCAACGGTTGCTAGACACGTAAACAGTGGTTTCTATGGGTAGAACGGAGATTTTCTATCCTGTGCAGTTGAAAATACTGGAAACGAAACTCACGTGAATTATTTTTGCCCTTAGCAACGGTTGCTAGGGTGTTAAACAACGGTTGCTGAGGAGCTAATAGGGAGGATTTGTATTTTGTGTCCTTTGCCATCAAAAATGATGGGAACGGGTCATAAATTGTTCATTTTCAACCTTCGTAATGGTTGTTATGGAGGAAATATAACAATTCAGTGTCCTTCGCCATCGAGTGTGACTTGAAACAGATTTTCCAGCTTCCGAAGCAACGGTTGCTAGGGATGTAAACAAACGGTTGTTCCGATGAATAAGTGGATTAAAAAGACTCATGCAAAGTGATATTTAGCCCTTTTCTTCTACTGTAGCAACGGTTGCTAGACACGTAAACAATGGTTGCTATGAGTAAAACGGAGATTTTATATCTTGTGCAGTTGAATATACTGGAAACGAAACTACGTGAATTTATCTTCCCCTTAGCAACGGTTGCTGAGGAGCTACCTTTGCCATCGAAAATGATGGAAACGTGTCGTAAATTGATCATTTCCAAACTTCGTAACGGTTACTAAGGAGCTAAACAACGGTTGCCATGGAGCAAATACAACAATTCAGTGTCCTTGGCCGTAGAGCGTGACTTAAAATTGATATTCCGGCTTCCGAAGCAACGGTTGCTAGGGAAGTAAACCATGGTTGCTATGGGTAGAACGGAGATTTTCTATCCTGTGCAGTTGAAAATACTGGAAACGAAACTACGTGAATTTTTCTTCCCCCTACCAACGGTTGCTAAGGAGGTAAACAACGGTTGCTATGGAGCAAATACAACAATTCAGTGTCCTTGGCCATCGAGTTTGACTTAAAACTTATTTCCCGGCTTCCGAAGCAACGGTTGCTAGGGATGTAGACAAACGGTTGCCAACGATATCAACAGTGGTTGCTATGAGAAATGTCTTATCGATTCTCATTGACTTTGATGGTCCCAATGAGCACTTAAATCAGGATTCGTGAGAAAACACGTTAGTAACGGTTGCTAGGGAAATAACCAAGAAATTTCGCTAAAAATTGAACTCGGCCTAGATTTTGCCGCGACTAACCTGTGTGCGAAATTTCAAGAAATTCGGACCAATCCTTCGAGAGTTGGGGGTGGCAAAAGGGGGTGCAAAAAAGGGGTGCAAGAAAGGGGTGCAAGAAAGGGGTGCAGAAAAGGGGTGCAAAAAAGGGGTGCAGAAAAGGGGTGCAAGAAAGGGGTGCAGAAAAGGGGTGCAAGAAAGGGGTGCAGAAAAGGGGTGCAAGAAAGGGGTGCAGAAAAGGGGTGCAAGAAAGGGGTGCAAGAAAGGGGTGCAAAAAAGGGGTGCAAAAAAGGGGTGGAGAAATTTGACGGCAGCGGCGGCGGTCTGGCTTTTAATATAGAGAGATAACAAGAGATTTTTGGAGAACAATAAAGTTCTCTTGTGGCATGCCAAATTGGAACATGTGTCATGGAAATATTTGGAGAAATCAGAAGAGATTCATGCAGAAATAGAATTCTTGAAGGAAAAAGTGTTCAATGGATCAATATTAGACTGTGGAATTTGTGCTATAGCACAATTGAAAAAAAACCTATCTCAACAGTAAGAGTGAGGGCGACTAAACCGCTTCAGATAATTCATGCCGATACCATGGGCCCAATAAGCCTAACAACACATCCTAGAAGGTATCGTTTTGTAGCAGATTCCATTGATGAATATTCCCGCCTGGTTATGGCATATCCCATGAAACATAAAAATGAGACAGGATACAATTTCGAATCATTTGTCAGAAGTTTGCGAAATGTGCTTGAACAGGATGCAAAGGTGTGTTTCCTATAAGGTCTTATCGAGGTAAATATACAGGTGGTTATACTGCAGATGTGTTGGAGAAATTAAATGCAGAATTACAGCTGGCCTGCCCTGACACTCCTCAACATAATGGAGTAGCTGAGAGGTTCAATCGGACAATTCAGAAAAAAATCCGAGCTTACGTTTTTGATTCAGATATACCAGAGAACATGTGGGACTTGGCATTAGGAGCTCCAGTTCACACCTACAATAAAACTCCCCACAGTGGTAACGAAATGGAAGTTGCAATTCAAAAATTTGCCCCAGAATATCATTTTGAATTTGATCAAATGAAGCTGTTTGGATGTATAGCATACATTACTATACAAAGGGATATAGGACCAAAATTTGGTCCAAAAGCTAAAAGGGTGATACTAATTGGATAGTGGAAAACAGGGTATCAGTTCTTGAAGCCAGGAAAGGTAAAATTGTATGGGGAAAAAGATGGAAAATTCAATGAGAAACTAGTGTATAAGGATGTTTTCAAAGGAAACAGTATTGAAAATTGGCCTGTTGAAAACAACCGTATCATTCAAGACTATTGGTTTACAGAATTCGAAAAAAGAACTGAAGATGATATTGTTCAAAGTGATTTTCAAAAGACAGAAAAGACCTCATCATTATAACTGTCGACTTTTTCTTCAGACTCAGATCCAAAAGTGAATGTAATCATAACCTTCGTCATTCCATTAATTCACAAATTGAGCTTCTCTTCCTTCTGAACTTGCGTTGTCAATAATTTAACTTGCTTTTCTTTACCCTTTTTAGGTCTACCTCGTTTGCGGTTAGGTCCTCCCTCCGTTTTTGATGTCTCGGTATCACAATTAATTGTAAAAAGGTAAAGAAAAGCAAGTTAAATTATTGACAACGCAAGTTCAGAAGGAAGAGAAGCTCAATTTGTAAATTAATGGAATGACGAAGGTTATGATTACATTCACTTTTGGATCTGAGTCTGAAGAAAAAGTTGACAGTTATAATGATGAGGTATAATGTTCACTTCTTGCTCATATCAACAAAAATTCAACATCATATGCTGAAACAGAGGTGCGAACCTTTGTCGAGTGAAGACGTGTATACAAACGCTCCGTGTGATCATTAGCGCGAGTACATACGCCGAGGGTCGCGGCCCGCTCAATGATTATCAAACGCAAAATCACGGTATATCTGTGATTTTCAAAATAAAAACCAATGATGGCTTTTCTCACCAAAAGCCAACATACCCCAAGTGAAAATTTGAATGCCTTTGTATATAAAGTAGAAAGCATTCCAAATCGCAGCTATTCAGAAGCCACCCAATATAAATTTCCAAAACGTGATCAAGGTGTGATTTAACTTCAACTGACTACACGGGTGCTGTTGGTGACATAGTGAACTCAAAGAACGTCCTTTATCCAACGAAAATCTCAAACAACCGAGTATGTATATATCTGGCAAACAAATAATTAGTGAATTATATCTTAGACACACATAAAACACTAAAAATAGGAGAAACAAACGTCACCATAAGACCACTGATTGCAAGAACACAAAGAGTATTATTTTCGAATGTGGCACCTCCAATACCAGACTATGTCCTTGAAGATATTATTGATCGATTGGGAACTAAGAGGACCTCTGTGATAGCGACGCTTAAAGCATCCATTGCAAAAGATGGCTATTATCAAGTTTTAAGTTCGAGGAGACAAGTATATATTGATCCCAATGACGTAAGTAAATTACCAGATCTCATCACAATAAGTTACAAAGAAGTAGATTACCACACCTACCCTAGTATCGACGGTTTCAAATGTTATCATTGCGAATTAGAAGGACACTTAGCTAAAGCATGCCCCAATAGCCGCAAGATAGAACTGGTGAAATAGCGCATCCTAACAAAAATTCCACACAACCAGAAATAAACGAAAGATTACCTCTATTCGAGGAGAATAGCTGAAATACCAAACAGACCGTTCCCGCGGTTCATAATACATCGTCCTTATTCACAATTAGTCCACCGGAAGCCGAAACACCAAACTTGATGCTTCTTCCTCAAAGTGAGAAACGTGCTCTTTCTAGTGCATCTTCTTCAATAAGTACACCAAACGAACTCATGTCGAACCAAAATCTGCATAGCAAGGTAAAAAGTACGAATAAAGCAAACAAAAGGAAGAAGCTCACTCACATACCAGATAAAAAAGAAATATCGTCCAAACTCGAATCAATGTTGAAATAATTAATCAAAATATGCAGTCATATCCACTCGACTTCAATGGCATAACTGAGTTTTCATATCGTAGCTATGATCAAACTCAATGGAAAGAATTAGCGAATTCTTTCACGTTAGACGTAGAAAAATTATTGGCGATGCTCATTGATACATGCGATAACGTCACGGATCGCAACCTGAAATCACGTATAAATCGTATCATGAAACGTCTGCAAACTACAAACAACGGCAACGACCTCAGCAGTATAGATGGATCTAACTCTGTTGATGAATTTATTCGTGGTGAAGATTCGCTAGTAAGTGATATGGAACCTCGATTTTCTTCCTTCAGAATGGACAATACTACATATATCAACTCTAACCTCAAGATCTTATACTGGAACGCGAGAAGCCTTTACCCGAAACGCAACGAGATAGAAATAGAGGAGTGCAATTAGGCCGAAAATCGTAAAAAAACCCGAAAACGTGGCTTGGTCTGGATTTTTTTTGGAATCGCTTCATTTTCGCCTCCACATTAAAACTGGATCCAAACAAAGTCCTGAAAAGTTGCGGAAAATTGTAGGGAAAATAAAGAAAATTGAAAAATGACATTTCACATTTCAGTGCTTAACTTTTTTTAGAGAGACTTTTCGAAAAAATGTGTAGAGTAAAAAGTTATTTGTATTGAAATTCCCTACAGAATAAGCCCTGTTGAGTTACGATTCAGTAATTAGGATAGTCATAAAACCCCGATTACGTGGTGAGACACGAAAAAATTGAATCAATGGAAAAACACATTTCCCATGCATCAAAATTGATGAAAATTCGTGAATAGGATTATTTTATCATTGTTTTAATACACCCCCAAGCCGCCTGTGATTGGTCCATAATTTTCCGAAATACGGGTTTTTCAAATTTAGATTTCATCGCTTAATTGCGCAAAAATGAAGATATGTTTTTGGATGAAACTTTTTTTAAACGTCCGTGGGATAACCAGCTATCATATCCAACATTAATATTGCACTAATTTTAGTAAAAAAAAATGTTAATGAACTTTATATGTTTGATTAGTTTTTTTACGTCTATGATTTCCTCGAAATAACTGTATGTCATAAAATTTGACTTCAGCTTGACGAGCTACCCCAAATTAAGTGGTTAAACATGAAGATACGACTTATAGTTACAGAAATATAGAGATTAATAGTCGATCGGCTAATTTGAAACGCGCGAAATCAGTTTCCCACTGGCGCCTAGCAGACGGTTTTTCTCCCCCACCACGCCTCTACTCCGTCCTTCCGGCAGTCACGTTCGAGAAAACTGGTGCACGGCGCGCTATTTCATATATTTCTACCAATCGTGAATCAGTACGTTTGTTTTACATCACATTATTGCAGCTAATTCCTATCTTTCGAATGAGTCGCGCCACGTTGATATATATACAATACATAACCTAAAAACTATTGAAAACTTTAGGAAAAGATAGCTCGTGACACAAGCACAGTAGAGTAACGACTTTGTGCTCAAAATATGCAAAATATTATTAGCTTTCATTTGACACCAATTACATTCCAATCGATAAGCTTGTTCCCGAGAAAATGTAGTTATTTTGAGAAAATCGTAGACGCAAGAAACCCAATCAAACATATAAAGTTCATTAAAATTTTTTTCTGTTAAAATTAGTGTAATATTAATGTTAGATATGATAGCTGGCTATCTCACGGACGTTTTGAAAAAAGTTTCATCCAAAAACATATCTTCATTTTTGCGCAATTAAGCGATGAAATCTAAATTTGAAAAACTCGTATTTCGGAAAATTATGGACCAATCACAGGCGGCTTGAGAGTGTATTAAAACAATAATAAAATAATCCTATTCACAAATTTTCATCAATTTTGATGCATGGAATAGTACATTACGTGACTAGTGCGCAAAGTAGGTGAATCCAGCACGAGTGGAGATTGGCGCCCGAGCGCAGCGAGGGTGACAACACGAGTTCTGGATTCACCTGCGTGCGCACGAGTTGCGTATACTATTTTTCGTATCGAAGTGCGAAAAGTTTGACTATGTAATGAATGATTGACACGCGTACATAGCGTCATACCCTTGTTGCTTGAGTGCAACAAAGGTACGATAAGCGGAGGAGTACAAGTAGGAGAAGGGAAAGAGCGGGTCCAGGGGTCCACTTGAAATAACAAAAATATCAACATCAAAAAGAAAATAGACATGATACTACAAAAAAAAATGAACACATTTGGCCAATACATTTTACATCAGAGCGAACTTATAGTACTACTGAAACCTTGCAATTTGTTAATTTTCCTTTCTCGCAAGTGAAATGAACACCCGTGTGTATATATACCGGCCATCTGACCCTCACGTTTCCAAGCATTACTCTGTATAGAGTTTACCTCTACTCCTTTGACTAGGAGCTTAATTTTGTCCTTTCGACTGCCAGAGTTCTGAATTTTGAATTTGACCGAGTCGAATTGGACAGAAATTTTTGTGGGGATTTTGTCAGAACTAAAATGAGAGAAATATCATAATGCATACATATGTAGGTATATAGGTAATGCATTGGTCTCTCTGTTACGCAGAATCCTCAAGAATCTAAAGTTATACGTGGCTTTGTAATACGCTGACCGTAAATTTTATATCTTTCTCGCGGTACATTCATATATTTTCAATTTCTCGCACTACTTTCTCGCACTGGTGCGGAGAAAAGCTTTCTCGCACCACTTTCTCGCACTGGTGCTGGAAAATACTTTCTCGTACTGTTTTCTAGCACGGTGAAAAAAAAAGGTACTTTGCGCACCCTAGTCCGTGAAAAAAAGACAAACTTTGCGCACTAAGATACGAAAAATGTGTTTTTCCATTGATTCAATTTTTTCGTGTCTCACCACGTAATCGGGGTCTTATGACTATCCTAATTACTGAATCGTAACTCAACAGGGCTTATTCTGTAGGGAATTTCAATACAAACAACTTTTTTCTCTACACATTTTCTCGAAAAGTCTCTCTAAAAAAAGTTAAGCACTGAAATGTGAAAAAACAGTCATTTTTCAATTTTCTTTATTTTCCCTACAATTTTCCGCAACTTTTCAGGACTTTGTTCAGATCCAGTTTTAATGTGGAGGCGAAAATGAAGCGATTCCAAAAAAAATCCAGACCAAGCCACGTTTTCGGGTTTTTTTACGATTTTCGGCCTAATTGCACTCCTCTAAAACACATATAGGAGATTTCGACATCATGATTTTTGTTGAATCATGGTTGAATGCAGAAACAAACATCCAATTTCCTGGCTTTATTCCCTTCAGAAAAGACCGTATGATTCTACTTGATATTTACAATAAGATGTACAGCTCACGAATATTTCCAGAGAGTTGGAAACAATCTTTTTTACTCTTTATTCCTAAAAGTGATGGAGTCAATCTACGACCGATTGCCCTTACATCGTGCCTTAGTCAACTTTTTGAAACTCTCGTAAAAACCGCTGCCAAGTGCCTCAGCAGTATGCTTTCTCAAAGTATTGCAATTGCACCTCAACTTGCATTAATCACCACTCTTTGAGAAAGCAAAATGAACCTCTAACTCATTTCCTCCACTCCATAGTAACGGTTGCTATGGTAAATATCCGAGCTTCGATGTTCTTACTTCTTAGTTGTCAACAGTTCCGAAAATGGACCTCTAACTGACTTTTCCCACTCCATAGTAACGGTTGCTAAGGACGTAAACAACGGTTGCTATGGTAAATGTCGGAGCTTCGACGTTATTACTTCTTAGTCATCAACAGTTCCTAAAATGAACCTCCAACTGACTTTTCCCATTCCCTAGTTACGGTTGCAAGCGATATAAACACCGGTTGCTAGAGACATCAACAATGGTTTATACGGGAAAAATCTCTTTGATTGTTATAGAATCCCATAAATATACAAACCCAAATAATCATTTATCATGAATTATATGGGAACTTATCAAAAACATGATAGCAACGGTTGCCATGGAAATAAACAACGGATGCTACTAAACACCGAACTCGGTTCACATCTGCCGGAGACCGACCTGAGTCCAAAATTTCAGGACGATCGGACCATTCCTTCGAAAATTAACGTACGACAAAAAAAAGTCAGTCTGAAGCTGAATTTTGTATCTCCATAGCAACGGTTGCTAGGAGAATAAACAATGGTTGTTCCAAAATGAATGTCTTATCGATTCTCATCGATCGTCGAAAGAATTGCGGACCCATCGTGCATTGATGATGATTTTTGGAGCTTTTATCAAAAACACGTTAGCAACGGTTGCTAGAGGAATAAACAACGGAATTGGCTGAAAATTGAACCCGACCGAGATTTTGCGGCGACTAACCTGTGTGTAAAATTTCAGGACGATCGGACAATTCCTTCGAGAGTTATCGTACGACAAAAAAGTGCACGTACGTACATACATACAGACATTTTTGGATTTCCATGTTTTTCGACCCGTAGATTACGAAAATCGAGGTCCCGAAGTCCGATTCGGTGGGTCGATTTTTACCCCGTTACAAAGCTTTCTCTTTGAGAAAGCAAAACCGTCTTTCCTGGTGGGCTGAACATTTCGAATTTCTCCCGCCTAGCCAACACGGATAACTCGAGTAATTTTACTCTCAAAGTCGATGAAGCCTTTCTCGAGAACAGATTCTGCTTCCTTTTTGGACGTTAGAGGCGCTTTCGACAACATCGATACATGTTATTACAGATGCTAGCAGACATTGGTTGCTCATCCAATTTAATACACTTTATTCATCACTTGTTGCATGAAAGGTCCGTCGTTGTGGGAGACATAATAAAATTGATCAAAATAGGCGTTTTACAAGGAGGCGTTCTCGGCCCTCTTCTCTATGTTCTCAGTGTTACCGTATATTGAAAGACGTTTCAAAGATTATTATTTGATGTATCCCAATTCACTGACGACATAGCTCTTTTTCTGAAGTTTACCTCATAAAAAAGGGCCACCAATGTTATGAAAAAAGCTATTTTGACAAGAGTAATCTTGCTGACCTTGGACTAGATTTGGCATCAGAAAAAACGGTTCTCTTGCATATTAATAATGAAAATATTCCAGAGGTAGCGTAACTATTGATATCAGAAATATCCAATTGAAATCTATCCCAACAGCTCGATTCCTAGGTATACTGTTTGATTACAAATATTCTTTCTATGAACACATTCATAAATTAGCCCAAAAGTGCGCAAAAGCTATGAATGTCATAAGATTTCTCTGCGGCACATGGTGGGGAGCAGAACCCGAAACACTACTGATTTTATATAAGAGCTATGTCAGGTCATCAATTGATTACGGCTGTTACGTATATTATCCGAAAACAATAAAGTTGCAAAATAAACTTGAAGGTATACAAAACACAGCTGTCAGAATTGCGCTTGGATACCGTAAGAGTATACCTACGAACGTACTGCTTGCGGAAGCTAATCTCACTACCATAGAAAATCGCTCGAAACAACTATATGCTCTTCATTTCTTGTCAAATCTCTTTCAAATATGAATTCCCAAACATCCCAAAAATCTGTCCTCTTACACATTCTATTGATTCAAGCCAACATTTCAATTCATATAATTATGATTATAGAATTAAAATCACGCAAACCCCGGTAGATTTCGAACTAGGCTCTATGCTCCAAAACGCTGATAATCCGGATGAATTACTGAATGACTTTATATTGAAAAGCGGCGCTCTGTCTATATGTATACGGATGGCAGCAAATCTGTCTCCAGTGTAGGATTAGCCTGTTATGTCCCTAAAAACGGATCAACTGTTATGAGGAACATAGATCAGCGGGCCTCTGCTTACACTGCTGAGTGCATTGCATTAAATGATGCTCTCGAACTAGCCCTTAAGTTTACAAATCGAGACGTGAGCATTTTCTCAGATTCCAAAGCAGCCTTATTAGCTCTTCAGTCTACTAAAATAAACATTAAAATGAATAAGCAGATATTCGAAGTAGAAAGGAAATATCTTGAATTTCACTTCCAAAACAATAATAAAATCAAATTTTTCTGGATACCTGCCCACATGAAAATCAAGGGTAATGAAAGTGCTGACGTACTCGCTGAATCAACAAACGGTACAATTGATATAATTAGTATTCCTTACACTGACTTTGTAAGCACGTTCAAAAAGGAAGCCAAAACAAACACCGAAGCGCTGCTCACAGACCAAAGCATTGTCAAAGGCTCATATTTATTCCGTCATCACTACTCACCGCAAAATAATCATGGGTTTGATAAAAAAGCTCTTAACAGAGAACTCATTGTTACCTTTTGTCGCCTTCGGGCAAATCATTATAATCTTTCTGAATCTCCCTTCCGTATCAAAATTGTAAATGATCCATTATGTCAGTGTGGTACAAGCAATGAAGATATAGACCACGTTCTGTGGGATTGTCCTACATATGGGAATCATAGGATCATGTTTCTAAAAACACTGCGAAACATAAGTCTAAAAGACCCTACAAGCGTTGACCTCATCATACAAGAACCGAACATCAAAGCCTGTAAAATCATGTTAGAATTCCTTCAAAATTGTAAGCTACAAATATGAATGTAATATTGTGAAACCCTTCTGTAGACGCTGAATAGCACTAGTTTGCCCAAAAGTGTCTATAAATAAATAAATAAATAAATAAAAAAAATATGCTGCTATATTGAAAGCCAAAACGCCGCCGTAAGAAGTTTTGTCCCCCTCTTTGACCCCCTTTTTAGCCCCTATTTTGTCCTCCCTTTTCAGTTACTCTTCTTAGCCTTCCTTTTCAGTCCCTCTTTTCAGCCTTTAATTTAACCCCCTCTTCCAGCCCCTTTTTTCAGCTCCCTTTTCAGACCCCTTTGTGGTTCCCCTCTATAGTCACACATTTGGACTTCCCTCTGTGGCCCCTCTTTTTAGCGCCTCTCTTCAGCTCTTCTTTTCAGCCCCCTTTTTCAGCTCCTCTTTTTAGTTCCCCTTTTTAGACTCCATTGTGGTCCCCCCTCTACAGTCACACATTTGGACTTAAGTCTGTGGCCCCCTATTTTAGCCCCCCTTCTTGCCTCTGTTCTAGAGAATTTGAATCAAGTGATAATTCAATCGTTTTGTGACTTATACTTAGGTGATAAATTATATGCAATACTAGCAAGACTTCACAAATCTCTTCTAATCTGAATTTAGAGAATAGAAAAAGTCTGAAGAAATTGGAAGCTATAGGTACTGTCACTGAGGAGTTGCGACTTCACCCCCACGAAGGATTAAATACGACCGCCTCGAGTCGTACGGGGTTAGACGTCAGTCAGACGAGAGACATTCGAGTCACGCGGAGACGGTAGACAGTCCAATGCTCATATTGTACACTGGTATTGGAATAATTACACGAGTTCTCTTAGTGAAGTGAATAGGGAATAAGGGCTCATATTCAATTCCTGAGTATTGAGTTATCGATAACCTGATTTGACACGTAAAAGAACCTTACCGAGTAAAACGCCTACGCTCAATACCGTAGCCTGAATCCCGTGTATGAAGGATCTCGCCACGTAACAGAGACCATTACGTGCGCCACAACCGGTTCTGAATCATGGTGAAGTAGCTGGGATCTCGTTTCGTGTAAGAGAATTTAAATCTTGAGTCGAGAATTTGGACGATTTTTTTTGTGAGTTTACACAATCACGTCGGAACCAACCGCGCATAGTGAGCGTTGTAACTGAGGAAAGAAGATAATAATAGTAAAGCAGATTACATTAACAGCGAAGCAGATCTACATTAACAGCGAAGCAGATAAACAGGCGAGAAGGGAAGGAAGACTGCAAATAATAATATACACCCAGCCAGGAAGGCTGACCAGAGCTGGCCGTGCCAACATATTCTTGGTCACCTTTTTGTAAGTACATTCAAATTATACAATACTAGTGTCCTCCGTCGCGGCTTCGCCCGCGAATATATGTATTGAGTTCAAAATGTTGTTATTCTCATTTATTGTTAAAAAAACTCGTATGATATGTATCTATTTGTAAACTTTGATTAATTTGATACTTTGTAATCACTGGAGTTGTAATTTCCATATATCCTCTGAGAATTCGAAATTTATAAGACTACTGGATAAACGGCGTTCTTAGTTTTCGAATTTTGAGGAATGAATATGAATTAGTTACGTGCATCCCCTGTCCGTGAAAGAGCAATATACAATTGGCCGTATGAAAAACATTCTGTTTGCAAATCTATCCCTACGTACTGAAAGATCTGTCCTTGAGATTTGCTAATCGTCGAGGCGAAAGAAAATTTCACAGGAAATTGTAATCGTTTGAATTGAAATGGTAAGTCTGATGGAATCATCGGTATGCGAGGTATAAATGCTGTTTCTCCAGCTGCAGATCCTGTAAGAATAGTTGCTTCGATTATATTTTCCCGCATAACTTTAATTTGCAACCTTGTGCCATTACATAAATTGGGAGGATTTAGATTTCGTAATAGCATTATTGGAGAACCAATTTTCAATCTCAAGTCATGACGTGGAAAGCCCGAAGGATTAAGAGAGTTCAGAAATCCTTGAAGGTAGTGTACAACTTCATGAATGTTAATCATTGTATCGATAGAATGATAATGTCTAGGAAAAATTTCATATTCCTCAGCAGATGAAATTTTTTTGACCATCAGTCCGTCATCGGGAGTTGGTATGAACGCATGAAATTGCAGAGTACCTTGTATAGCAGAACAATTATCAAATCTTTGTTTCAATTTCAGTTTAGCTTGCTCAAAATCTTCTTTTTTACAATAAAATACCATGTTTTTTACAGTAATTTCTTGCCCATTCAAATGAACCTTCTGCGGTTAGAATATGATTATTTGCAGAGCGTTGTAAATTTGCTCATTTAGCACCTCGTTTCACATTAGCTCCAATTCCATCGCATGCTCCCTTCCCAAGTGCGGTCGCACAAAGATGCCATTCCGCGGGAATGCCAAAATCTTTCTTATTAAATAAGATTAGAGAAACTTTTCTGATTTTTGAAGTGTTGACCCGCATAATCGGTACTATAATAAATTTTTTTTGGTTTGTATTCTTTCTTCAGATAATTTATGATTATTTCTTGGTATACATGAACTGCAATAGTGTCATGAGATGAATTATCCGAAAGAATAGCCAAACTTTTGTGTTGAAGTTCATTATTCCTCTGAAAGTAGATAACTACTGTGAAAGTTGTTGCCTAATTATTATTCCAGTGGAAAGATTGAGCTGAATTCTGTACAACAAAAGCATAATTTTCAGCAAAATCAAAACAAACTAAGAATTCTCCTTCTAACAATTTTTTTTTCAAATCATGAATGAATACAGACTGTTTTCTGGCAAAAAAGTCGTGAGTTTTCGATTTCATTAATTTGTCACCCAGCAAGTTCAGATATCCGAACCTCCAACTAAAAATATACAAAATCATGAGCCGCCATCTTGAAACCGCCATCTTGGATACAGAATTTCGAAAATCTGATGTCAGATTTATCATCAGCGCCCCCAAGAACCCATTAGTCCAAATTTTCACGATTCTCCGACGAAAAATGTATAAAATCATGAGCCGCCATCTTGAAACCGCCATCTTGGATACGGAATTTTAAAAATCTGATGTCAGAGTTATCATCAGCGCCCCCAAGAACTCATTAGTCCAAATTTTTACGATTCTCCGACCAAAAATGTACAAAATCATGAGCCGCCATATTGAAACCGCCATCTTGGATACGGAATTTCGAAAATCTGATGTCAGATTTATTATCAGCGCCCCCGAAAACCCATTATTCCAAATTTCCACGATTCTCCGACTAAAAATGTGAAAAATCGTCAGCCTCCATCTTGATACCGCCATCTTGGATCCAGAATTTTGAGAATTTGATGTCAGAATCGTTATCAGCGACATTGAAAACCCCCGTATACGGAATTTCAAAGGAATATATCGAATATGAAAATGAATGCTTTAAAATATTCATAAAATGGAAATCCAAAATATTGATTCCCGTTTTTTGGCCGCCATTTTGCTGAAAAAAATCATAGTCGAAAAAACTCAACGAATTTGGAAAGTTCAAATATTTTGTGCACTCTTGTGCATATTTTCGACAGTAAAATAAAAATAAAATTCCTCCATCCTCTGATTTTGGATTGAAAAAAAAAAGTGCTCCAAAAAACTGCATTTTTTATTTTAATTTGTTAATTATTTATTGAAAATCAATTTTTTCAGTCTTTTGAACTATTGTATCGTGTAGAGCATACCCGAAAATAGTAGGAATGACTATTTTGCAATAAACCTTCCGTCTTATTCATCAAAATATTTGAGCTCAAAAGTACCAATAAAATTTCCGCAATCTGGGACTTAATGGGTTAAAGTCTCCTCCTAAAAGCTTTTCTTTATCGCCAAAGAATTTAGTATCATTACAAATAACTTTTAACGTAATGTCGATTGTTTGAAAAGATTTTCTAGGAATCATAGAATCTTCATCCTAAATAATGAAAATCGCAATTTTTGATTGTCATTTCATCAATATCATTTATAAAATATAACGTTTGACACGAATGTAGATCCAAAGATAGTTTGAAAGTCTTATGACTTGTCATATCTTTAGGCAGCAAAATAGATGCTGTACCAGTCCATGCCATTGATGAAATTTGTTTTTTAATTCTCAAAAAGTAATAAATTATACGAGTAAAAATATATTCTTTCCCTATTCCAGCCGATGCGTCGATCTAAATTGATTTATGATTTCCAAATCTTACATAATCAAATATCATCTTCTGATCTTAATTCAATTCATCATAGTATAAATTGTAGAATATTTTATAGTTCGAAATGTTTACATTTTCAATAATTTTTTTGAGATAAACAGAATCTGGTAAGCTAAAGTATGAGTATTTATAATTTCCAGAATTTAGAATATTATTTATTTCGTTCAAAGATTTATTCCCTAAGACTTCTAAAAAGTCTTCACTAAATGAATTTTTATATTTATTCCAAAGTTGTGAGGAAAAAGTAAGTTCATCTAGGATTAAATAATAAGCAAAAAAATTCTCTTAATTGTTTTGAAATCATAATTACGCATGCTTCATCAAACATTTTATATATTATGTCATCATATTCTATGAGCCCTATTGCTATAGTAGTTTCTATAAAATTTCCATATTCGATATTGTTGTATGTTTTTGAAGTGTTGAAAGAAGTAGCACCTTTGACTCTAAGAAGAATTAATTTCAAATGAAATAGCTCTTGTTCAATTCTCATTAAAATTTGTGAATTTTCGCACAACTGTCGAGAAAATCATCCATATAAATGTTTTTAATCAAGCTCTTTGAGCTTTCAGGGTATTTTTCTTTGAACATATCTGCGTTTTTGTTTTTTATAAAAAGCGCGGAACAAGGAGATGATTTGGCTCCGAATAGCATTGAACTCATTAAAAATTCCTCAGGAGGATCCGATCTATTTTCTCCTCTCCAAAAAAGCGCTGAGCGTCACGATCTTCTTTTCTGATCTTAATTTTCAAGAACATGTCCCTCATATCTGATTTTATCGCGAATGCGTACTGACGGAAGCGCATAAGAACTCCTGGCAGCGCCATTAACAAATCCGGACCTGATAATAGTAAATCATTAAAACTTTTTGATTTGGCTTTATCTGCGGCGTCGAAAACTAAGCGAACCTTCCCCGGCTTGTTCACATTTTGAACTCCGAAATGTGGTAGGAAACGAATCTTTGAATGCGACTGAACTTCTCCCGCTTTGATAGCAAACCCTTTCTCAAAAAGTCGCGACATTTCTGAATAATACAATCTAGCAAATTCAGGGTTATTGTCTAGTTTTCTCTCGAGTAAAAATAACCTGCGAAGCGCGTTGGAACGTCCATCGGAAAATACCTCGTCGACCTGTCTCCAAAGAAGACCGACTTCCCAGGAGCCGTTTATATATTGACTTGTCTTTTCCGATATCTGTAAAGCTTTTTCATTTTCGGCATTCTTTGATTCATAATTATTTACTCCCGCTGACTCCAAATTAAAATAAAATTGTACTAGCTTTTCTAACCTTTCATAAGTATTATTTTCTACTGATTGTTCTGACTCAGAAATTCCATTCACTGTTTTGATTTGATAATTACTTTCATCAAGCTTTTCGAAATGACCATGTATAACCCAGCCAAGCAAACAACGACTGACAAAAAGGGAATCTTTTTGAATTTCACGAGATTCACGCGGGATAATTAAATTTATATTATCCTGACCGATCAAAATCGTTGGGAACAAATCGCAAGGGCTTATGTTTACACCCGTTCTTTTCGCACATTACTTAATAATTCTTTCATCCATTTGTTGAGAAGAAAGAGGAATATTTTCTACTACTATTACATTATTTAAAAGAAATTCTGCTTTTGCAGTTTTCAATTTGATTTTTACTTTTTCATTAGACAAAATGATACCTCCAATACTGTTCAATGAAAGATTTAACTTATCTGTTCGAATTCCGATTTTTTCCACTACGTTTTTCTGTATCAAAGTTGCCGTAGAGCCTTCATCAAGAAAAGCAACTACTTTTTTAGATATTTTATCTCCTTCCAGCATAACTGGAACCATTTTAAGATAAATTCGCGAATGGGATCTGTGCGAAGACAAGTTGTTGATGAATTTGTTTGAATTTAGTCACAATGCATTGTTTTGACTCGAAGAAGACTCCACCGATGAACTTGCGGGAGCTTGCGGAACTACCCTGTTCTCCCGATGCAATAGTTCATGATGTTTTCTACCACATCTTTTACAAGAACCTTTTTGACAATCTGTACGAATGTGACCTTCCCCCAAACAATTATAACATAATCTATTCGTCTTAACTGCTTTCCAACGTTCAGCGTTTGAAGCTTTACTCAAATCTCGACAATTTTCAATTTGGTGGTTTTTCCTTTTACAAAAAAGGCACCGTACATCGCTCTTTCGATTTAGAACTGGACTGTCCCTTACTTTTTCGAGATTACTGGGATCATCGATCAAAAATATACTTTTTTCACTTCGGTTGTTAGTGTTGTTACGATTCGAAGTTTTCGAGACTGATTCGATGGACTTAATTGTGTATACACCCGCCGCTAGAATTACCTCAGCTTCTTCGAAAAGGAAGTTTGATAACTTTTCTAGCTCAGGCTTTTCTTTGTCCTTGAAAGCAGCATGACGAATGAAACCGTTCATCATCGAATCAGGAAGCTTTTTAATAACTTCATTTGACAAATCGAAGCTATGAAGGAAACCGATATTTTTCAAAGATTTTATCGCGGAAACACAATTTTTTAATCGCGTAGCTACTTCAATTAAATTACTTTTTCGTGAATCAATCTCCAGTAATTCTCTAATTTCGTTCAAAATTTTTTCTAAAATCAACCGCGAATTCCCGAACCTCATTTCCAATGTTTTCATAATGTCACTGACACTTCCTCCAGCAACAAAAAGAGCTTTGGTCGCGTCTCGGGCTGCGCCTTTTAAGGATTCAGAAAGCCTGATTACATTCTCTTGATTGTTATAATTATTTTGTTGAGTCGATAACTCGAAGGCCTGTTTAAATTCAATCCAATCAAGTGGATCCCCGGAAAATATTGGAAGTGACTTGGCCGACATTCTATTCATTAAAGAAGCATTGTTTGAGAAAGGACTGGCATCTCTGATTGTTAATAAAGTATCCTCTAACACGTTCGCTAACCTAGAAATGTCCCCACTTGATTGATTTGAATTTGCCGTACTCGGAAGGTTATTCATTAAAGGCGCTCTTAAAAATTCATCTTCGGAATCATTCTCGCTATCAGAACTTCTCTCGTCAAATTCATCGAAACTCTCTTCGGGCGATACAAAATTCCGGTCGCGATTGAGAACCTGATTATGTTGATGTAACGCTCGAGGATGAACTGCCGCTGCTACAGGTGGTCCCGCTCGGTCGCCTGGCGCATGTTGTAACTGCGGCGCTCGTCGGGGAGCTATCGCTGCAAGCTCGGCTGCTGGTATCGCGTGACGATTACGTGGTGCTCGCTGGATCTGGCGCTGTTGGGGCAATGCCGCAGGCTGCACCACACGGTCAGCTAGAGCCTGTTGAAGATGCGCCGCTTATTGGGGAGCTACCGCTGGTGGAGGTGCCGCAAGCTCAGCCGCAGCTTGGGCATGACGACGACGCGGCGCTCGTCGGGGAGCTGCCGCTGCACAGTGGGCTGGAACTGAGAAAAAACGATCAAAATTCTCGCTTCACATGTATTCGTAATCAAAAAAAATTTCTAACCAGATGAGAAGATAGCTAATTGTGCCAGGTATAAGAATCCGACTCCCGGGAGAAATTATAACCACCCTAAGAATGGTTTTTTTGACGCCAAACAGGACCGAATGCTGATTTCCGCACGACTAGTCAACTACATTCCATTATTTCGTTGGGGAAAAAATAAATGAGAATGAAATTCATTGGTTTTCTTTGCTGTTCATCGAAAGCTCGCCAGATCACCATCGAGGTATTGTTTATAACGATAAAAATGCCTCAAATAGCAAAAAAATCATTTTTCTCCATATTTTTCGGTTTTTTCTCCAACCGATTCGCCTGACCATCCACGGAATTGTTTTCTTCGTGATAGAACTATTCGAAACAAGTCAACTCTGTTTCTATTCATTTTCTTGAAGATAATCTTCGTTCAATTTATCATTGAGTAGGAGAAATTCGGAAAACGTTATTGACCTATTATAACCTAAGTAAAATCTCAAGTAGTAGCGCCAGACTAACTATTATATTCTTAAGCAAATCAAAGAAAAATTCACCTGTGTTTTAACTTATATTAATTGCAATTGTTTATACTAAATTATCAAAACAAATTGTTTCAAAATTGATCATTTAAAAAATATAATAATACAAAAAAATCATAATACAAAAATTACTCGATTCTACGTAAAATATCATGGAAAAAATGTATGAAACACTCTTTTGTCAAAGTCTAATTTGTTATTGTAAAATCACTACAAACAAATTAACCCCGGCAAATTCCAAACTTAACCCATTAGCGCCCAAACAGCCTCTCGACGGACGTTTTTTTGAGCGATAGATTTCATATGGTTATAATGGTTCAAAAAATTTGGGAAGAACATTTTCTGGTGCAAAATTTTGTCAGCTTTCCGATCCCGTTACTTTTATCTCGATTAAATGAACGCCCTCATTGTTATAAACAATTGATTGCAAAAAAACACAAAATTTCGAGTCAAAATATTTTTTGTGTCAACCGTAAAACATGGAAACCGGTCGCAACGAACCCCGGGAAGTGAATTTCGAGCGTCCATAGACCTTAAACTAAAAGTTGGCATAGTTTTAATTGTTCAAATTTATTTTTGGAAGACCCAAAATGGCGGCCGACCGAAAAAAATTGTAGCTTTCAACTTGGAATTGTTTTTCTCAAAAACTATGGGTCAAATCAAAAAATTCTTAAGAACAAAAAAGTCTTAGAATCAACTGAAGAACACTCTTGAATTTTTTCGGAATTTTTTGATGAAATTTTTCAAAATTTTGATTTTTCAAATTCTCAAAAAAACGCAAATTGCTTAAAAACTTCTGAAAAAATTTGAGAATGTTCCTTGAGTAATTTCAAGGCATTTTGTACTTATAATTTATTTTATTTGATCTATAGTTTTTGAGAAAAAAAATAATTAAATTATTTTTTAGAAATTTTTCTGTACGTTTCTTAGCCGGCAAATCGAAAAATTTATAAGAACAAAAAAGTTTTAAAATTACTCAAAGAACATTCTCAATTTTTTTCAGAAGTTTTTAAGCAATTTGCGTTTTTTTGAGAATTCAAAGAATCAAAATTTTGAAAAATTTCATCAAAAAATTCTGAAAAAATTTAAGAGTGTTTTTCAGATGATTCTAAGACTTTTTTGTTCTCAAGAATTTTTTGATTTGACCCATAGTTTTCGAGAAAAACAATTCCAAGTTGAAAGCTACAATTTTTTCGGTCGGCCGCCATTTTGGGTCTTCCAAAAATAATTTTGAACAATTACAACTATGCTAACTTCCAGTTTAAGGTCCATGGACGCTCGAAATTCACTTCCCGGGGTTCGTTGCGACCGGTATCCATGTTTTACGGTTGACACAAAAAATATTTTGACTCGAAATTTTGTGTTTTTTTGTAATCAATTGTTTATAACAATGAGGGCGTTCATTTAATCGAGATAAAAGTAACGGAATCGGAAAGCTGACAAAATTTTCACCAGAAAATGTTCTTCCCAAATTTTTTGAACCATTATAACCATATGAAATCTATCGCTCAAAAAAACGTCCGTCGAGAGGCTGTTTGGGCGCTAATGGGTTAAGTTTGGAATTTGCCGGGGTTAATTTGTTTGTAGTGATTTTACAATAACAAATTAGACTTTGACAAAAGAGTGTTTCATACATTTTTTCCATGATATTTTACGTAGAATCGAGTAATTTTTGTATTATGATTTTTTTGTATTATTATATTTTTTAAATGATCAATTTTGAAACAATTTGTTTTGATAATTTAGTATAAACAATTGCAATTAATATAAGTTAAAACACAGGTGAATTTTTCTTTGATTTGCTTAAGAATATAATAGTTAGTCTGGCGCTACTACTTGAGATTTTACTTAGGTTATAATAGGTCAATAACGTTTTCCGAATTTCTCCTACTCAATGATAAATTGAACGAAGATTATCTTCAAGAAAATGAATAGAAACAGAGTTGACTTGTTTCGAATAGTTCTATCACGAAGAAAACAATTCCGTGGATGGTCAGGCGAATCGGTTGGAGAAAAAACCGAAAAATATGGAGAAAAATGATTTTTTTGCTATTTGAGGCATTTTTATCGTTATAAACAATACCTCGATGGTGATCTGGCGAGCTTTCGATGAACAGCAAAGAAAACCAATGAATTTCATTCTCATTTATTTTTTCCCCAACGAAATAATGGAATGTAGTTGACTAGTCGTGCGGAAATCAGCATTCGGTCCTGTTTGGCGTCAAAAAAACCATTCTTAGGGTGGTTATAATTTCTCCCGGGAGTCGGATTCTTATACCTGGCACAATTAGCTATCTTTTCATCTGGTTAGAAATTTTTTTTGATTACGAATACATGTGAAGCGAGAATTTTGATCGTTTTTTCTCAGTTCCAGCCCACTGTGCGCTGCTGCCGGTATCACAAACTCCTGTAGAGCCGCTTCTGCCACAGGAGGCGCAACAAGCTGGGCCGGATCTACCTCTGCTGCTAGGACACGTTGACGACGTGGCGCTCGTCAAGGAGCTGCCACTGCTGGAAGCGCCGCAAGCTCGTTTTGCGCCGCCACTGCTACAGGAGCCGCCGCAAGCTCGGCTGGAGCCACTGCTGCTGGTGGAATTCGTCGACGGCCTTGTCGGGGAGCAGCCACAGCTGGAAGTGCCGCAAGCTCGCCTAGCTCCGCTACTAGTACAGGAGGCGCCGCAAGATCGGCTGGAACCGCTGCTACTGGTGGGGCTCGTCGACGGCCTCGTCGGGGAGCTGCCACAGCTGGAAGCGCCGCAAGCTCGACTGGGTCCGCAGCTGCTGCTCGAACGCGTCGCTGACGCTGCGCTCCTTCGTGAGCTACTACTTCTGGTGCTGCAACTGGTGATGGGGCGCGTCTACGACGCGGCGCTCTTCGAGGAGCTACCGCGGCTGGAAGCACCGCTAGTTCGGCAGGAGCCACCACTGGGGCTTGTTGATGTGGAGCTCGGGGTTGGGCCATCAACGCAAGTGGAGGAACCATAAGCTCGGCTGGAACTGCTGGAGCCGCGGCAACACCTCTCTGTCGTGCTGCTCGACGCCGAACAACCGCTTCCTGAAGAGGCGCTGCAAGCTCACCTGGAACCACTGCTGCAGGAATGCGTCTCGGACGCGGCGCTCGAGGCTGCGCCATCATTGCTGCTGGAACTTCTCTGAGCTCGTCCCCCATCACTGCCGCTTCCACCGGTGGTGGTTCGATTAACCTCTCTCCCTGTGCCGGCGCACGATGATGATTTACATCTTGAAAATGAGCTGCTGCAGCCGCTAACCCTCTTCCCGCAGGAGGAAGTTGAATTTCTTCTCCCGAGTCGGAAGTGTTGCTGTCGAGTTCGTCTCCTGAGAAACGAAGTCGTCTTGCTGGGGGTCCACCCTCAGGAGGATGTAACCTCCTCCGCATTATGTTAGATTGAGAAAATTAATGAATTTTTCGTGAGAAAAAACAATTCATTAATTCCCGGCCGATGCACCAAAATGTTTCGTTTATTAAATTGAAACGAACTTCGGGTTCTTTTGAAATACTTTTTTATTAAGGTTACACAGAAAAATAACGTGTGTACGATATACAAATTCAACCGCAATTGCCCGTTCGCTTGATCTCAAACTTACCATGGCAACTAAAACAACAGAAAATCTGCCTAAGTAGCCAAACGTCCGCGTTCGAACCTTATTTGTTCTAACGCCCCGTAGTTTCCTTCTTTTATCGGTCAATAACCGGTGAAGGGAAAAGAGCGCCCACGTCCAACCCTTATTTGATTGGCCGCGACACGGCCTTCGCATCGATGTAACTGCGCATAGGCAGACTTTTCTTTAAAATTTAATTGAATTTAACGATCAAGCGAACCGGCCGCTTACAAGTATACAAGAACAGGTTTGATAAAGCTAACCTCACAGTTAAGCCTAGCAAGTGTCAATTCTTACAATGAGAAGCTTCTTTTCTAGGACATATAGTAGATAACGGAAATATCAAAAAGAATCTCAAGAAAGTTAGAAAGAAAGAAATGGAATACCCTAGGCCATATAACGCAAGGAAAGTCAGGCCGTTCTGCGGACTCGCATCGTATTATCGGAAGTTAATCAAAGATTTTGCAAAGATTCCGTATCAATTAAATGAGCTCAAAGACGAAAAGAAGGAGTCTATTTAGGGAAAAGAAGAGGAAGAGGCATTTCAGTTAATGAAAAAGCTTTTATGCAAGGAACCTGTTTTACCTGCACCCGATCTCACAAAAACATTCATTTTGACTACGGACACGTTGGGTTATGGAATTTTATGGATTACCAACAGCCCAGGAAGACGAGAGTGAGGTGAGCCTGGGTAGGGCGTCAGACGAACCAGAGGTGAATCTTATCGATGAGGAAGTGACTAGAGCTCAACAAAAAGAGGCTCTAATGAATTCTAAGCGAATCCGAACCTCGGACCGGGCATCCGATAATTCAGCCAAGTTTGGCAAATTCATGAACATAACTGAGAAAATAGCAGAAGAACCGTTAAGACAAACCTCACACCACCTGCTTCACAAGGAAAATACGGGGGATACCTCACCGAAAAAGGAATTATCACAGTATCTACATCTACATCTACGGGGGGACCCCATATGTATTTGATAGACCGGAGGTTGAATTGATGGATATTTCGACCAACTCGCGGCATCATAGAGAAAAATCGGATATGGATGGAGGATATGACGCACCATCGGGCGATGTCACCAACCATCAGATGGCATAAGAAGAGAATGTCATGTTAGCTCCAATCGATAGGAAAGAACAGAACATAGAGGGAAACAACAGTTGGGTACCCGAGATAATGTCGCACCAAACGACGGGTAATATGACGCGATTTATGGTAGCGGAAGCACGACCTACATACCTGACATGACCATGGTTGATCGCACCGGAAGATGTCGAACAGTTTGACTGCGTACAAATTTTGAAGGAACAGTCATTTGCGCATCATGATAACTAGGTATATACATTGTCAGTGGACGCGAAATTCGAAACAGAGCCGCAAGGTGCTTTCGTGGAACGCCGGTTCATTAAGGGGTAATATACCTTAGTGCCCTCCAATTTTGAGGTCATTCTCAAACACTTACCCTAAGCGCAGGAAAAATCCTAAGAATATGGGGTTTGCTGCACATGAAAGTACTACTCTCCAACTACGGAAACACACTTTCTCTTTTCTAAGAGATACAAAATGGCGGCGTGCCAGCTCGTCAAAAAAAAAGAAATTCTTCCGGTTGCTCAGTATCCTTACAATACTAGCACTCACGAAGCATTAGCATATTCGCCACACGAAGTAGTGTACCGCCGTCGCGCGCGCAGTTTTCCACTGAAGGAATATTTGCTGACCATTGACGAATACCTCGTGGATATAGCTCGCCACGTAGCGGAGACGCGAACTATGGCAGCAATAAATTTAGTAGATTCAAAATTCAAGTCAAAGGAGTATGACGACCGGATTATTAACCCAAGACACTTTAGAGTAGAACAGATGATATATTTGTTAAAAATTTCCCAGAAAGGTAAAATGGATGAAGAAGAATGTGTCAAATGCGAGATAGTAGAAATAAACTACGAAAACACATTGTGCGATAAAAGCGGGAGATAAAATAAATAAGGTACACATAGACAAACTCAAAAGATGCATATTCCTTGAAAAGATCAAGGAGTTAATAGAGAACCGCCGTTATGAAGGCATATAGTATTATCTATTCGCATTGTTTTTTGCAATGCTTACACGGCCACCATAACAGAAACTGAGGTTTACATGAATACCTTTAGTGCAAACAATATAAGTGCGGCTATACGATATTGTTTATGGCGGCCCTAACGTGGGCACGCACAAAAATATGATTTGATACCAGTACGGCTAGGTAACGTTGTTTAGGTGGACACAAAAATGGGAATACATACGTAAATATTTTTGGCGGCCCTAACGTGGGCAAGCATACCGTATTAATACATAGAAATAATGAAACCATGATATACTCAATTCTCTTGGTGACCTAACGTGGGTTCGCAGTCTCGAAATAATCAGACACAATTCAATTCAAAAGTCGTTTTTTAATAAAGTAGAGCCATCAAATTGTCAACTCATTAGTTTACAGTGCTGATATCGTATCATTGGAAATGACAGACGATAATGCAACTTTGCGGATAGCTTAGAATACACTCTAACCGAGAAAATAAAATAATCCGGCGTTGAGGATGCTCTGCCTGGGAAAACGAAAAGTACCGGTGTTGAGTACACTCCACTTAAAAAACACCGCGATCATCTCATTTGTCATACATCGACAACCGGTCATGAAAAAAAACAGCGTCGAGGACATTCCACTTGATAAATTGAGTGTACCGGCGTCGAGAACGCTCCACCTGGGAAGAACTCGCGATCATTTCATTCATGCACTCATCAATAACTATCAAATGAGCCAGCGTTGAGGATACCCCGCTTGGAAGAATTAATTGTACCAGTGTCGAGGTATCTACTGGAAAAGATCACGATAACTTCAATCACTTACAATTAACAACGGATACATGGCCAAATGAGTCAGCGTCGAGGTAGCTCCACTCAAGGAGAGAAAATAACCGATGTCGAGAATGCTCCATCAGGAAATATGCTGTATCAACAGTTGAGGACACTCCGCATTAGGAGCAGAAAGTGCAGGTGTTGACAACGATCCACCTAACTATAGTTCGCGATCATTCCACTCACTTATTTATTACTAAACAACCTGACAAATAACAACAGGCTCGATGTCAAACCAACTAGCGTTGAGGCTAATCCGCAAAAGAAACCGGTGTCGAGAACGCTCCACCCAAGTATTATTGCCAATGAAATCGAAATGGACACATGTAACGATGGAACATAGCGCGCCGCTCCGTCAGGAAAAAATTAGATTGAATAAATGAATTGAATAAATGCGTTAGAAAACTCCGCCAGAATCGCAAGTCAGCACCTTTTGTATGACCGACTGGCATCGAGAACGCCCAAAATGTCGAGTCATCATTAGTGCATTCGCGCTGAACGCAAATAAATATTTCACCACGAAAAAACCGCCATAATCTATTCATCATCAACATTACATAACGCTTGGATTTATTAACAAATATGATATCAGTATTGAATGAGGCGGAACCTCTCTCAGTTATGTAACATTAAATTTCAAAATACGGATGAAGGCTCGGGAAGAATGATTTTTTTTTATCTTCAGCAATATGATACTTCGAGTCAAAGACCAAGCTAATCAGTACTTCCGATCTCAAAATGACTACTACAGGAATGAAAGGGACAGGGCATTGAATGAAAAATAATGATTCCATTTTAGATATTGATGTCGAGTCAAACAAAAATATTACAGTTACATACAAGCAGTGGGTCAAAATATTAGTACGATTGGCGAAGCGGCCATATGTCATCATACGAATTGTCGGAATAATTGTGAGAGTGTTCCATCGCGATCTCATCATCGACGATGTCGGCATAAAAATCTGCTCGATCGGGTAACCGATAATAGGCGGTATTACGGTGCTCGTTCTATTCACGAGCTGGCATCTTTACACTGCAACCATGGTAAGAATGGTAGCAAAGGAAACTGAGGGATCCCGAGACTTGTTACAAAAGATGGTTTTGCCAATAGGGGCTTCCTCCTTGGCAGAAGGGTCACTTAACTAGGACGCACATCGGCCACATGGTACTCTGGGTACTACTAATCGCAACAAAGCATGAAGGTGAAAATTTCCTGTATGGCCTCGCCATATTCGGATGCTTCAGCCGGAGCAGGCGCCCCATCAGAATTTGGAGGAACCTCATCAATCGATTCCTCGAATAGTTCCACGAGGCCGAAAGAATCATCAAATAAATCATCAAAGCCAGCCATAGATGTAGTGGTTTCAAGCAGTTTTCGTCCAGCGAAAGAAGCAACCATTGGAGTAACACGAGCTACAGACAAAGACTCTGGATCTGTTGATAAAATAGAACGACAAACAGGAAAGGCAACATTCGAGTATTCAAGAATGAAATCCAGAACTTCCAGATCTTCTGGATTAAGATACTCATTGCAGAAGCGGCTCAATATTCATCAAGGCGGAGGATCCAACAGATGAACTGTGCAGAGTCATGACTCTGGGGGAAGGGTGAAGCGAGTGAGAGCAAGACAAGCAAGTCGAGAGCGACATGGTCTGTAGAGACAGTTGTTGATACAGACAAGAAAGTCAAAGGTGGCAGAATGGCACTCTAATTTACGTCCACGGAGTTAGTTCAGGTAAACTGAGAAATCGGCTGGCAGCGAGTAGACCAGTGCACAGTTATCATACTATTTAAAAGTTTAAAGTCCTTAAAACCAGTGAATTGGAATATGGAGAAATCATATTGCTGAAATTTTACAACGGAACAGTCAATTGGAAAGCTAGAAACTGAGAAAGGAAATCGTTCGTTTTTGACAAGCAATCTAAATTACAAGCGGCAAAAAGGGAGAGGATGAAATATTATGATGGAAATCTAGAAAAACAGAAATTTGGACATCGTATGAGTTGCCATCTTTGTATTGAGTACTATCAATGGTAGCTGCCATGGATAATACACCAGAGTATATAATCTCTCTCACTACGGGTAAATGAAGAATCACATTGAATTAGTGCGGTGGTAATACAAAAAAATACCTAATAGCGCGCACTGAAATCCGCGAGGTCAGACGCCGCAGTGACGTACGCAATCAAAATAGTCAGAGGAAGCGCTAATCGGGAACATGGGATAACACGATAATTGCTTTCGGAACCGATTTCGGGAATCTCGGGTTGTCGCTTGATTTGAAACCATGGTGAACAGAGGAAGTGTATGGAAGTAGTTAAATGAGGAAACATATTAGCATATACGAAAACCAACCAGATCAACAGCAAACGACAGATAGTAGAGTCAACTTAAATCTCTAACGGAATAACACACACACACACACACACACACAAACACACACACACACACACACACACACACACACACACACACACACACACACACACACACACACACACACACACACACACACACACACACACACACACACACACACACACACACACACACACACACACACACACACACACACACACACACACACACACACACACACACACACACACACACACACACACACACAATTAGTACACTAACACGTAGTGTAACAACTGTAAGAAGATAGGAATATTTGACCCCTATATCATTTTTTTTGAAAGGATAATCAACTCCACATACACATACTATTGATGCATCATATTGTAAGGCAAAGCTATGATGAATAGACGGCGACCAAGAATATAATTAGCAGCATCTATACTATACTATAAAGTTAATCCTCTAGGAAATTTCATGGAAAGATTTTTCAATGAAGGAGTTGACTTCCATGGAAACAAATGAGACGGATCGAAAGGAAATTGCCTGCGGTATCATGTTCCACATTGAAATTTACGAAAAAAAACGATGCGTGGGTGTCAAAAATGGTAAAAATCAATTTGCGTTTTTTTTGGTATCTTACTTCACTTCAATTTTTTTTAATCTGAATGGAATGATCCGTCGGGGATGACGGGATGGCGACCCTAACGTGACACGTTGCTAGCCCCGCGATTATTAGAAATCGCATTGTGCAGGGCCACGCCACGAATATCGGAATGTTCTAGAAGGACGGTGTTGAAATCGTGACGGCGACTGATTACCTCTCACCGATCGCGCAACTGAGAGGTTGCGACTCCACCCCCACGACCGCCTCGAGTCGCATTAGACGGCAGTCAGACGAGAGACACTCGAGTCACGCGGAGACGGTAGACAGTCCAACACTCATATTGTATACTAGTATTGGAATAATTACACGAATTGTTTCAGTGAAAAGAATAGGGAATAAAGGCTCATACAATCCAATTCCTGAGTACTGAGTTATTGATTGCAACCTTGCAACCTTGTACACGTTATGCGTCGCATATACACATATAACACACGCGTATAACCACGCCTTCTTTCACGCGCTCACACGTATACGCACATATGCACGACCGTGCCTTCCCCCACGCGCCCACACGAACACACACATCTGCGCGTCGGGACTTCCTCCATCCACCGGAGACTCGAGCGGAGTAGGGTTTCGCCTAGACCAACTTACCGCGCCGGCCTATGTGAAGAGCCGAGCCGCCGTGCAGCCTAGGCCGCAGCTGTTAATGCTGCGGGGCGACAGATTACACCGAACCACTCTCCTGGAAACATCTCTCTCTTCTCCTACGGAGCACATCGCGCCGCGGTGCTTCCCCCCCCCCCGCATATCAGAACGAGAGAAAGCAGCCCAAGGATTTTAATGCAGCCGAGCAGTATCCCGATATCAGGTTAGTGACTCTCACAGGTGATAGCATCGAACGATACCTGTGTGAGAATCCCTACACTGGCTGGGCGCCAGCCAAGACCTATTCTCCTCACAGGGACATTGAGCAATGCTGTAGAGGCTAGCTCGACGTCTTAACCTGCATTGATAGTAAGGGCAGCCCAGACTTATCCCGATACACATACACATACACACACGCCGCGTGCCTGTAACTTTGCTTCTTCCCCTTCGTGATTGAATTTTAATTATTCATTTTTTTACAAATTAATTGAACCTTTCCGTACTATGCGCTTATCTCTTTTTTTTTTCAATTGTCACGTATTGATTTCCTTACGTGCCGACACCACGCCGTCACGATAGTTGAACTCGATCGACTTACCCACGGTATCCTTCGCGAGGTCGCGTCTATTTCTTTTACATCAGATTCCGAGTCTGCATCAAAATTCTAATGTACTATTTTACTTTCGCGAGAATGGGGTTAGCAATATTGTGAGTGACAAGAATACATTATTCAAATCAATATTGCAGTGCATATTGCAGCCGCTTCCACTGCCGAATTTTATATTATGAATTTATTTAAAACTGCCTGATAAGGCCACTGAAGCATACCGCCAAAACGCCGCATCAACTGAATATGTGGTGTGTTTTGTGATTTTTTCTTTTCCACCCCTCTCTGGATTCGCCCTCAAAGGTCGAACATTACACAATATTCATTGTTTCAATCCTTCAAGGATTTTGTAACTGTCCCAAATTTCTTTAAGAGCTCTTGAACTGCCCCAGAATGTTGTAGGAATTCTGAGTTTGTTTTCTAGCTCTCAAAGCAATACTAGTTCATCTAACGCTAGAGCAGACCACTATCAGGACGAAATCCAAACAATTTCTATAGTTCCGATTGAAATTTAAACTCAGAAATATATCAATTCATTTCCCACTACGCGTTTTGCAGATTTTTGTAATTTTCTTACATTTAGATTGTTTCAACAAAATATCACGAAATGAAGTGTTGAGTTTTCTAATTTCCTTACCTTAACAGCCTCTTTGTCTTTGATAAAAACTGAACGGAGCTGGCCATTCATTTCGAAGAAAACTTCTCGCTCTCCATTGGGCGTTAGATCTTCTGCCATCGCTAAGGTCTTAATACCTAACGTCTTGCCTTTTTCAATGGTGACTTCAAATTCCTCACCTACTTTTGGCCCTGTCAAAAAGATTCTCGTTTCCAGTTTATCGACAGGACCAAAAGTTTCCTTGAAATTGAGATATTCATCCATAACTTCAGGATAAAGAGCTGCAGACATGACATCTTTATCTGTGACTCGTGGATGAGATTCCTGCAGTCGAGCTCTGAGAATATTGAAGTCTAATGGTGCTAAGCTCTCTCCAGGACGGCCTTTGATTCGTGGCATGTCTTTCAAAATTTGAGATCTGAAAAAAAAGGTATAATGATTTAACATAAATACAATTGAAATGAACATTGAAATGAAAAATGAAATTCAACTTTAATATTTTTAAATTGAAAATACGCTCATTGGCGCGCACTTATCATTATTCTGGGACCGAATCGAACAGCCAACTTACTATTACAGTAAATATCAACATATGTACTTCGATTGTCAATTTCCATGGATTAATGGCCATTTCAGCTTGAGCGTGACTACAAATATAAGCTTTCACGGGATAGTGAGCGTTCATATTTATTGAGGAAAATGAAAGGTAGGTCAACACTGGAGAATATGTCATGGTGTTCCAGCTGCCCGAATCCAAGGTGAATGGGTTGGAAGTACAATCGACCCTATTTTGGCCATCACAGGATCACATTCAAAATAATCAACCGAAGACCGACAATAGCTTTAGACAGTAAAGATCAGAATGGCTTCCGCATCAATATCATTCACACACATCAACTTGCATCTCAGCTAAGATGCATCTACTGTTCTGCAAACGTGCAAAGCTGAGGTGCACACAGACCTATCACCGATCTAAAAAATCTTGCACTTTGAAAGGCTCGTTGGAGGGTTTGGTAGGACTTCTGCATTCCGGGAACATAAGAGCAGCCATACCAGGAGGACGAAGGATACAGAATCTTTGTTAATCTCATAGCAACTGTTGTTGATATCTTGTAACCTGGTGTCCGTTTGCACTACATCACGCTTTGTTGACTACTTATTTTAGGGACGACTCTACCGTACCGGATCACTCCCTATTTATAACTTGTACCAAGAGTTCTGTGGCTAGCTCACGACGAGTACGCAACCAATCTTGCTCGGAGAGAGCCGACTCGTGGGGGACTCGAGCGGGGTCGACCACGCGCGTTTGCTCTTCTTGTTGTGGGGGCGAGGGGTTCCGGTTGTGGTGAGTTCTACACCAGAGTTGCTAGCCCGTCTTTCGTGGCGGACGGGGTAGCAATGGTGAGATCGCCAACGCGCGTGCACAATTGGGAACAACTGAGAATGAACCGCACTTTTACAAGAAGTGGAGATACAGTCTGTCAGTTGGATTGCCAAGTTTTTGTTTATAAAATACTGTGACAGGGTGAACCGTCACTGAAACGGAAGACACCACTTTTCAGAGTGCCCGACACGAGCGGTGTGGCACTTGCGTGGCCTGTCGGAACAAGAGACGCGTCGGGCCCCGAAACCACCGGCCCTGGTACGAGATAATCGAAGAGGAGAAGAGACCGGAGCCAGATACCGGGAAGAACCGCCGCCGGAAGAACCGCGAGAAGCGGGTGTTTCAGTGCCACCCGGGTGACTACGTCCCACTGCACCTCGGGCCCGCGCGACTCCGGGTTGAGCCGTTGAGGCTACAACAACTCAGAGACGAGGGGCAGCGGGTGATAGTGGCGGCGTTGACGGCCGGGGGGCCATGCTTGTCCTGGCAGTTGGACCTGCGGGACAAGCTGGCGCGGCATCGGAGCCACCCCACGGAGAGTGACGAGGAGGAGGGGTCGTCGCCGGCCATCCGGAGCTGGCAGCCCCTCGAGCGAACAGGTCGAGCCGCCTTCGTCCAGGCGGGTCACCAAGTACAAGTGGAACAACGGGCGGAGACGGCCCAGGGCAAGCGGGTCCCGAGACGGCGAAACCGGGGGCTTCGGCGATTTCGGGTGCGGGGCACCGCATTCGGGGGGATCCGGCGCATGGTAGTGGATCCTGCGCTGGACTCGGCATGGTGCCGAGCGATTGATCTGCATGGCCGCGCAGGACAGGAAGTGCCCAGAAATGGTGCGGTTACTCGCCGCCGCGACGCCCGTCCTTACCCCTGAGGAAAGAATCCGCCAGGCGTCGAGCCCGTCTGACATCATGCTGCCCCTTACGCCGTCTCACCTGCGTCCAGTAGACGGACCGGATGGTCCGGCTTAGGGAGGGAGAGTTGTGACGGGGAAACTCGTTAATGTTGGACGGAGAGGCTGCTTGCCGACCCGGCTGGTACGGCGCCGCAGCAGACAACCACCGGCCCGGGACCTGATTCAGTAACTTAACGCACGTCCTCATGAGAGATAACGTAACGTGGGCGTTAACTGTTGAATTTTTAGGCGACTCTCCGCTAGCGTTACGCGTTATCTCTGCTCCATAACTATAGTTGTATATAGTTGTGGCAATACAGCTGAATTCAAAGTATCTGGAGACGATTACTCCGAGTAATTCAGCAATATCTATTGCTTTCTTGAAAGTCTCAATACAACCTCAATTCCACACCTATAATTATACACCTATAATCTAATACCCATTTTCTTACGTTCTCATTCCCATCATCCGTTATCTGATCAATCACTCCAAACTCGTTAATTATTCATGTACATCACGGATATAGGGCGTATCAACATTAATTCTTGTATCTTATATATGAGTATTCAATGATAAATTTGAAATATCTATTATGATGATTGTTTTTTTTAACATGCTAATATTAATTCTAAACATTAAGTTTTCTTCAAAAAACTCGTATATCAGCTAAAAATGCAAATTACAAATTGAAAAAAAAAACCGCTGCCAAGTGCCTTAGCAGTATGCTTTCTCAAAGAGGCTTCAACATCACCCACGAAATAAAACTTACGTGAATTTTCCTTCTCCGTAGCAGTGGTTGCTAAAGAGCTAATTGGGAAGCTTTGTGTCCTTTGCTGTCGAAAATGATGGAAATGGGTAATAAATTGATCATTTCCAACCTTCGTAACGGTTACTAGGGAGGTAAACAACGGTTGCTATGGAGCAAATATAACAATTCAGTGTCCTTGGCTATCGAGTGTAACTTGAAACTGATTTTCCGGCTTCTGAAGCAACGGTATCTAGGGATGTAAACAAACGGTTGCCAAGGATATCAACAATGGTTGCTATGGGAAATATCTCATCGATTCTCATCGATTCTCATTGACTCTCATAGCCCGAATGAGTACTGATGAGGATTTGTGAGAAGACACGTTAGAACCCGGACAGCACGTAACGTTTTAAAAACGTTTTAAGAACGGTTTTTCACGAACGTTGAAACGTTTTTCAAAAAAGTGTGACGAACGTTTTTGAAACGTTTTTGAAACGTGCGATTTGTCCGCACAACGCCGACAGAAAATTGCTTGAACACGTGAAAAAAAAACCTATTACAAACGCTTCTCAAACGTATCGAAAATGTTTCTATAACGTTTTGGAAACGTTTTGAAAGCGTTTCTTAAACGTTTCTTAAATGTTTCGGAAACGTTTTAAAAACGCTTTTTAATTCATTTCTAGCGAATGAAAACTTGAGTACAAATGTTTTCCAAACGTTATTAAAACGTTTTCCGAAAGTTACTATAACGTTTTCACTCTTTACGAATTTAATGGTTTGGAAACGTTTCAGAAACGTTTTATAAACCATCTTAAATCATCTTTGACACGTTTGAAACAAACGTGAAACATTTCATGAATACCTACAAAACTTTCTTTTGAAATAAATAGTCAGTTACATTTTTTACTTGTCATACAATAGATATTAAAGAACTTTAACAGTTCAAACACAATATTTTTCTCTGATTAGTCATATGAAATAATATATTTAACGCTACTTAAATATATATAAACAGTCTCAATAGTCTTATATATATATATATACATATATATCTTATAAACGAACATATTTATTTAATCTCATTATGTAAGTTTTCCGTTTGTTCTTGAAAATTCTCTGTCTTTACAGAAACAAATTTTGTTCAACCTGGCAGGGTTGATTTATTGATTTTCTTCTTTCTGAAAAAAATTAACTATTATCCAGTAATCACCTGCTAAAAACTGCAGTGTATCATATTGCTAAAAATACCTTGAATATTCAAGGCGAGCTTCTCTAGCTTTTAACCAAGTGCTCGTCGTGGTGAGGATGGCCTTCGGAGAAAATTGTTCGCACGATACCATACCTGAATAATAAAGAATGATAGCTGTACAATGAAACAACCTATAATACGGAATCAGTGTGAAATTTTTCACGATAAGAACAGTTCAAAAATAGTCAAGTATCAATCAAAGCAGTTGATAACACTGAATTAATAGAAAATTGTTCACGATTAAAAATATCCTCTCAAATAAATGATGTCTGGCATGAAGACACAATTCAATTTGTTGGTGAGATCTGATTCGACTACCCACATAGCACGAAACGTTTTAAAAACGTTTTAAAACGTTTTTCTAGTCACATTAGAACGTTTATAATAAAAGTTTGATTAACGTTCTAAAGTCGTTTGAATAACGTGCGAAATGTCCGCTTTTTTTCTTGTGGGAAATCACGTGCTAGCTGGATGAAAGACGTTTCCCAAACGTTTTTGAGCGAATTTTTTAACGTTTCTCAAACGTTAGATAGTAAGGAGCAAACCATTTAATAGTCGATTGAAGGCACGCTGAAAAAACGTTTTTCAAACGTTCATTAAACAAATTTTATTCTTTCCTGATTATATAGACCAACATATTATGAATGTTTGAAGAACTTCTATAAAACGTTTCCAATATTTTCTGTACTAGATATTTTTTGAAGCATTACGAACGTTTGGAGAACGTTTATAATACGTTTGAATAACATAAAAAATTAAATTTAATTAAATTTAATTTGATTAACCCTATCAGCACGTACCAAAGCTTTATTTTCAAGAAAGCAAAACAGAGTTTTTAAAACGTTTCGTGCTTTGTGGGTAATTACCAAAGATTAAGTGCTAAAATTTTCATCCCCTTAGATTTACTTATTTTCACTTTACAGTTATACACATTTCAAATTTCCTTGCAAATTCTTATTCATCAGCAATCTCATGTATTTGAACTGAGAAAAAGTAAAAACAAATCAAATATTTTCAATGGTTCGTTGAAATATTACATTTGAGCAGCTTACCGTATCGTCATAAACACTTTTTCCATCTTCAATTCTTCATCAAATTGGAGTAATATTCCATCCGTATCAATTAGTGAAATGGATTTCAACCTAATTAATTGACTTAAGATTGTTTTAATATCGCTATGCGACTTTGGTGGAATCGTTTCATGTGCAATTAACTTTGCACATACTTTTTGGTTGAGAACTGAAAATGTTTCAATACATTATTAACATAGCAATTTTAATTTCCGGCACAAGTGAAGTTGAAACTATGTATTTACGTATGGAATAATTTAGAGCTTGTCGTTCATCCATAGCAGCAATTTCTTCGAGTGAATGAAAAGTATTCTCCTTTGATGTACGTGGTGATTCTGAAAATAAACATACATTGATTGTAATTCAAGTAGTTAAAGATTCTTCATTCAAACTTTTTAATCAAGTAATTCAATGAAAGTAAATTCATCAAAATCGTGTATTAAGAGCAACAATATTAAATAATGGCAGTAGTTTTTTCACTTCTTTTAAGGTTCACTTTGGTCTTTCCCTGATATTGATGTGCAGAACTAGTACTCAGTAAACTCTGTGAGAGTTGGCTCTCAACTACGTGAGAGTTGGCTGCATTCTCATGCTCATCGAAATCAGTTGAAATGTTGTTTGAATCTATTTCTGGGAAGGTACTTTTGATCTTATCTTCTCATACTTATTACCTTTAATGATGAAAAACCAGCGTTTGTAGATGCTGGAAAAAAAGATTACTATTGATGAAATGATTCAAGCTAAGTGTGAAATCAAGAAAATATAAGTTTGATAATCTTACTCAGGATTTTATTCGGTTCCTCTAATGTGCATTTATTGATTTCTCTAGGTGCTTTGAGCAATGACTATACTCGTTTTCATTATCAGATATGTTTATCTTGTACCTTTCTTTTCTTAAACTTTTATTGTTCAGTTTTTGATACTCAATTTCAGGCTCAGACGAATCCAATGCTATTTTGGCTTTAGTTCTAGCTTCTTCATAAGAATCACAGTTTAGAAAAAAATTGTACAAAAAACGAAAAAATATTAATATACTTGATTGCGTGTGAAGTGTAGTGAGACCATATTTTCAGAGGTAATACTCACTAGGAGAGGTTGTCATCTTCGGGTGCCCAATCTTGACCGAACTGCCAGAACTTGTTCCTGGGTATATTATGAGATACCCGGTGCAGCCATTCAGTCTAACGCTCCCAATAACTTGACTTATGGCTCTATGCGAGCCTGGCAGAACACTATTTTCACCATTATTGGCACGTACAAGCTATTTTGGTTTTCCACTCCTTCCACAGCATATCTATCTTGACGCATCTTTTCATATACCCTGAAAACACTGGAAACAATATAATCCATGTGATTACGATTGATCCACACCACTTTGATTTATTAAGAGTACCCAAAAGTGATTAAAATAACCAAAAAAATGACAATATGTCTTTGAGACGTATTTCTTTCACTGCTCTGTACTTTCACTGTTCTCACTCAACACCACATCACATTTTATTCTAAAAAATATACAGAAGGAGTGAATGTGTCGACCAATATCATACTATAACCAATTATATGAAAAATCAACTACTCACAGTTTTCTTCTCGCTCAAATAGAATTTCTGGCTCTGTTCAGCTTACCTGGAACACAGAAATTATCACAAAGCAACATATTACAAAAAATATATATAAACAGGCAAAGGTTAAGTTGACTTATCTGAATTTTTTTGCTTCTCGATACAAAATCCATCAGCTGCTGCACTGGATGAAGCTTTAAACCTGCTGGAGAACACTGTGACGGGAATTGATCTGGAAACTTTTCTCATAATTACTCAAACTGTTGTAAGTCAAAATAGTGCATGTTTACCTGAGTACACATTACATGTTTAACTGACTGTGTTTATAAACGACGCCTATGGTAACCTACAGGGCGGAGTCGGTAACACAGGTACTGCGCTGCAGGTTACCATAAGCGTCGTTTGTAAACACCATGTTTAGTTAGACATGTGATGTGTACTCATCAGTACTCATCAAGTAGACATTGCTTACTCACAACAGTTTGAGTAATGGTAATGAAAATTTATAGATAAATTTCCGTCACAGTGTTCTCCAGCAGGTTTGAAGCTTCATCATGTGCAGCTGATGGAGATGAATTTCATCTAGACGCAAGAAAATTCAGATAAGTCAACTTAACCTTTGCCTGTTTATATATATTTCTTGTAATATGTTGCTTTGTGATAATTTCTGTGTTCCAGGTAAGCTGAACAGAGCCAGAAATTCTATTTGAGCGAGAAGAAAACTGTGAGTAGTTGATTTTTCATATAATTGGTTATAGTATGATATTGGTCGACACATGCTCAGAATTGAAGTTTTCATGAGTGGAAATCAATTCTGACACTGAATTGTCGTCTAATGATACTAAATTTGTTGTCTTTGTGCTTGGATACGTGTTGTTATTGCTTCAGTATCCAAGCACAGAGTGAAAAGTCAATTAGCGTTGATTTTTTCATGTATTTTATATTTTACTCTATGTGAGTAAGACATGAAAATAAGATTCGTTGAGTATATACGTTGTCACGGGCGGATAATTACATTGTCAGGCCCTGTGATATCTCTCTCCACAATATTATATTATTTGTAAATATTGAGTCATGTTTCAGCGTCCAGCGAGAGAGCCAGCGCTGCCGACAAAGGTAAGAGAGAGAGAGACCGCGTCGCGAACGAAATTCAAGGATCGCGCCGCGTGACGTCAGCCGAAGACGGCCGAAGTAAGCTCGGCCGGCCCAGCGCGCGGCGGAAGCTTATCAGTTTATTGCCGGCCCTCGCGCGCGATACCACGAGCCCTCGAAACCACGAGACCGCCCGGGCTATCGCGACCACGAGGACACTAGCGGACCGATTTCCCACGTCATCCCCTTCGCCACCGCACGCCGAGACCGAGCCGAGGACGAGCCTCGCCTAGCGCCGGAGCACATCGCCGAGTAAGTGCCATCCGATCGCCATCTCTCTCTCTCCCGGCCAACACGCGTTCGCGCTCTCTCTCGCTCCGGCCCGCGAGACGCGACCCAGGGCTCGCTGCCCTTCTGTGTAACTTCCCCCCTAGAATTAAATAAACATTGTGTTCGTCAGAACCGTTTGACTCTTTATTTGCCACACTGTTCCCGCTCAAGATCCTACTCCCGCGCACACGAGTTTCACCACCTCGCGTGCGCATTTGTTATCATGCTCCAGGCCCTAAGGCCATTACAGTATTAATTATTAATAATAAATACGGCGGTGATAACTGGCGCCCAGCAATCGTGGTGCTGGAA
This sequence comes from Aphelinus atriplicis, assembly GCA_020882685.1. Lineage (NCBI taxonomy): Eukaryota > Metazoa > Arthropoda > Insecta > Hymenoptera > Aphelinidae > Aphelinus > Aphelinus atriplicis. The sequence continues at coordinate 41,026,816 of CM037074.1, read as the reverse complement.
TAGTGTGGCAATTAATTAATTAAAATCTAAGAGCGCAACAAGTGAATTTGTTTCCTCCCAAAAATTCAGCGACCATCTTCTCTCCCTCGTCCCGCGGCAGCAGCGACCGGCGTAGCAACGACAGCGCCGTGCGCTGAGGCAATTTTCGCGAAGAGGCACGAATAATAAACTCGTGGGAGAATTATTGATGCCAAATAGTCTCTGCCAGGAAGAGACAAGCACAGCGCCGAATAATATTTATAACGGACGATAGATATACATATTCCCCCTGTTCAACCGCGCGTCCGCACCGACCACGAGGTGAGCATATATACGCGCCGTCCCGAAAACATCGACCGCTGCAGCGAAGCGGCCGGATTCAAACCCGAGCAGCGCGCATACGCACCAGCCTGGAAACATCGGACGGGCCAGCGAGCGAACAGAACATGTGCCGAGGAAAAACATCGACTATACATATTTGTAAACACGGGTCAGCGAGTCGTCAGGCGAGGAAAGGCATGAACTCATGCAGTTTCGAAGTCTTAGAATTAAAATTCTCTCCAACAGAATGAATATTCTCTTCTAACGTAATTTCCTAATATAATTGAATTTCCTTGGAAGAATTTTTTTTTCTAACAAAATTATTTTTTTCAAAATTTCAAATTTTTTTTTTAACGAAATAAAATTGTTTCAAAATTATTTTTTCAAAATTCAGAAACTTTTTTCTGACGAAAGAAAATTTTGTCGAGAATTATTTTTTCGAAATTTTGAATCTTTTTTCCAATTAGTAGTTTTGTTTTTCCAAAATTCAGATTTATTTCTAACGAAATAATATTTGTTCGAGAATTATTTTTTTTCAAATTGTCAAATCATTTCTGACGAAATAAAATTTTCTTTTTTTCTTTTAACAACGCAATAATTTTCCTGAGTCTAAGAACGGTTGTTCCTATTTAAAATTGGAACTGCCGAAACTCAACTGTTGACAAGTGAGAGAATTTTAGCAAATTCAATAACTTTTTTTTTTGTGTTTATTTTACTCATTCTCTTGAAGCCCGAGATTGTGAGATAGGAAATTAAAACTAGTTTCGTTTTATGGAACTGACTTTCCAAAAATAATAAGTGAACAAAACACTAATATAAACTTCGAGACTGCAATAATTTTAGACTAAATGTGAAGCGATCTGTCGATATATTTAACAATATCTGCGTGAAACGTGAACGTTCGACATTCCTATTCGAAACTGCGAGACTGAGTGTGTGTGTGTGCGAGATTACAAAGTGTTTAGGAGCGTATAGCATTCACCGAATCTGTGATATAGTTAGTAGGTAGTCGTAAGCGTACATTAGCCGTCAGACTAATCAAGGAACCCCACACCCTTCGAAACAACACCCGTCCGTAAGCAAGATGGCCCCCAATATCAGAATCGACCTGATGGAATGGTTATCGAAACTGACGGACGCGGAACTCGAAGATGCGTTGACAAAACTGGATCTGCGAATAGGAGAATCAACACCGGCAAACGTGATGAAGCTCATGAGGCGACTACACGGAGACTACAGGGCAGCCGATTTCATTCAGCGTCCGGATTTAGCGACAGAACAGGAGCTGTTCGATTTTAGAGAAAATCTCATGGTAGAATTCTCACAGTACCTGGGAAACTTCTGTCCCACAACGCTGAGTGAAACGGCAGCCCGGATACAGCGAAGTAGGCTAGAGCAATCGAAGCTAGCTGAGACTGAAATTTTCGCAAACAGCACGCACATGACGCTAAATGCAACAATCGTGAACCCAACAGAATTCCTGCTGACGGACAGGACCAACGCGACAGTAACCCCTCAAGATGTTATTATAACAGAAAACACACAACCACACACGCCCATGACTACGACGACGTTAACGCCTACCAGAGCAACCGCGAAAGAGCAAGAACTGGTGCATGTAACGTTCCCAGACGGCACTAGCGAATGGTTGGATAAAATGGTAGTAACGAAGATAGTAAAAATGCAAGAGGCTCGCCAGGAATTCGAGAGGGAAAGAGCGGAGCTGATGAGGGAACTTAGACTCATAAGCAGTACGAGAATGCAGAATGCGCAAGCCCCCAGTGGAACAACGACAAACAGGCATCCGGACATATCAACGGTGCTGACAGATACGGGCGCAAATCCCAATGCGCTGACAAATCCCATGCAGAACAACCCAGTTCGAACGACAGATCATCCGACAAATCCACAGAATGCCCATCACGTACCGTCAGGCCCTCAAGCCCCAACTTACCCAACCTGGGGGAGGGGGGCGCACAGTGTGTATACTGTACCGGAACCTGCTAACACGTGGACACCGGGACGACGTAATATCTTCAACAATTCGGTTGTTGATGTGGGAAAAATCGTCAGGTCCTGGAAGATCGGGTTTTCGGGCCTAGCAGAGGCGACCAGCATCGAAGAGTTTTTGCAAAGGGTGGAGGAGTGCAACAGGTCGTCGAATTTGTCAGATACGGAGTTGATCAACGGCATGACAGAATTACTGTCCGGAGTGGCGTTGCATTGGTACCGCCAGACGCAGCATCGGTGGAACACTTGGCAGGATTTGTGCGACTCGGCGCGTCTCATATGCGGAGTCGATAGGAACTTCCAACAGAGACTAAGTCGAGAAGCTGAGCGAAGAACTCAACATCCTGAAGAGCCTGTAAGGGACTACATCATCTGCCTCATGACAATAATGAGCAAGATGCAGCCCGCCTGGCCATTGCCGCAACGGATTGATCTCCTGTACGCCAATCTACTACCGGCGATACAAAGGCAGATAAAACGCGAAACTATTGCGGATGTCGACTCGTTGGTACGCCAGGCGAGGGAGGCTGAGTACCTGATCCATGCAGAAAAGTACTACCAACCGCCTCCACCGCCGGCGATGAGCCTTCTGCCGGAGACTGCATTTGAGGAGACAAAAATGTGGACGGAACCCGACTCCGCCTCACAGCCTACGATGTAAACGAGGCTGCCGAGGAGGAGGAGGAGGAGAAGCGGAAAAGGGTAAAATTTCCGACGCGCCTGTCGGCACCAGGAGACGCAAGACGTCGCAGCGCATAATCCGACTTCACGCCCTGTTATCAGCTGCAACTCGAGTTTCTGCGAAACTGACACCAAGTTTCAATCGGCAGTGTTTCGTCATTGAGCAAAGCGGCCCTTCCACCATTGTCCAACGGGACTGCCGCAGGTACGATCGTAAGCGCACCTGACGAGGCTAGCGCGAGGAAAGTACCATAGCGGCTCATGACGGAATGTCGAGCGACCGGGTTGCCAGAATACCGCGGAAAACGCAACGAGCTCGAACGCTGATGTAGCGAGTGAAAGGGAAATAAAGGCAAGCGACATCGCTGACCAGGCGCCGAGAAGACGCGAAGGATCATAGGTTCAAAGGATCAGCATGATTAGCTCTGCAACGGTCCTAACGACTCAAACCAGGTCTGCCCGAACCACATGCTGAAGAGGAAGACGACGAAGGCTCGGGGCCTCTACAAGCAGTATTGGCTCCGCGTCGCCACCAAAGAAATGCCAGGCCATAGTTTTTAGTTTTTTTTCTTTAAAAAATCCTAGGCCATAGCTTTGTTTTTTTTCTACCGGAAAAAACTTCTTATAAACCACAGTTTTACTTTTTCTCTATAAAATCGTAGGCACTGAGCCAAAGTTTTACTTTTTTCTATAAAATCGTAGGCACTGAGCCATAGTTTTGTTTTTTCCTTATAAAATTGTTAGGTTCTAAGCCATAATCTAGTTTTGCTTTGCTGCCAAAAGTGGCATAATCATTGTTAAAATAAGCTCAGGCTGTGAGTATGCAGTGTGGATGGATGCACTCGAAAAAACTCGAACGAACAAAATGTATTACGCGATCGATAGTAACTAAATTAAGTTGCGAGAACCAAAGTACTGTTTTGGTGGCGATAGGCTCAAAAGCCAAACACCCACTAGTCTTAGTAAAGGAGAGAGCAGGAACCAGTTGGCCTATTCAGACCCCAAATGCCCTGCTATCAAGAATTTTTTTTTTTAAGTTAATTTTACCATTTTCATTTTTTTTCTCTATTCACTATTCCTCATATTTACATGGAAATGTCACGCACTAAAACGTGCTGCAATCCCCTAAGTTCATCCCAGTTTACCATAAAATGAGAGAGATGAATGTATCGGAGCGGTACGCCAACCGGCTATACCGCGCCTGGGGGAGGGGTGTCACGGGCGGATAATTACATTGTCAGGCCCTGTGATATCTTATTTGTAAATATTGAGTCATGTTTCAGCGTCCAGCGAGAGAGCCAGCGCTGCCGACAAAGGTGAGAGAGAGAGAGACCGCGTCGCGAACGAAATTCAAGGATCGCGCCGCGTGACGTCAGCCGAAGACGGCCGAAGTAAGCTCGGCCGGCCCAGCGCGCGGCGGAAGCTTATCAGTTTATTGCCGGCCCTCGCGCGCGATACCACGAGCCCTCGAAACCACGAGACCGCCCGGGCTATCGCGACCACGAGGACACTAGCGGACCGATTTCCCACGTCATCCCCTTCGCCACCGCACGCCGAGACCGAGCCGAGGACGAGCCTCGCCTAGCGCCGGAGCACATCGCCGAGTAAGTGCCGTCCGATCGCCATCTCTCTCTCTCCCGGCCAACACGCGTTCGCGCTCTCTCTCGCTCCGGCCCGCGAGACGCGACCCAGGGCTCGCTGCCCTTCTGTGTAACTTCCCCCCTAGAATTAAATAAACATTGTGTTCGTCAGAACCGTTTGACTCTTTATTTGCCACACTGTTCCCGCTCAAGATCCTACTCCCGCGCACACGAGTTTCACCACCTCGCGTGCGCATTTGTTATCATGCTCCAGGCCCTAAGGCCATTACAGTATTAATTATTAATAATAAATACGGCGGTGATAACGTAATTTACTCCTTCTGTATATTTTTTAGAATAAAATGTGATGTGGTGTTGAGTGAGAACAGTGAAAGTACAGAGCAGTGAAAGAAATACGTCTCAAAGACATATTGTCATTTTTTTGGTTATTTTAATCACTTTTGGGTACTCTTAATAAATCATAGTGGTGTGGATCAATCGTAATCACATGGATTATATTGTTTCCAGTGTTTTCAGGGTATATGAAAAGATGCGTCAAGATAGATATGCTGTGGAAGGAGTGGAAAACCAAAATAGCTTGTACGTGCCAATAATGGTGAAAATAGTGTTCTGCCAGGCTCGCATAGTGCCATAAGTCAAGTTATTGGGAGCGTTAGACTGAATGGCTGCACCGGGTATCTCATAATATACCCAGGAACAAGTTCTGGCAGTTCGGTCAAGATTGGGCACCCGAAGATGACAACCTCTCCTAGTCAGTTAGAAACATTTATAATTCCGTCACATTGGAGTGATGTAAAATAATAACTCAATCAACGTAATTCAAACGCTTGCTAAGGAAAGAACAAACGGATTTTACTGAAAATGGAACTGGAGCTAGATCTTGCCACAACTAACCGGCGTGCAAAATTTAAAAATGATCGGACCATTCCTTCGAGAGTTATCGTGTACGAAATAAAAACGGGACGCACACACACACACACACACACTTTTGGATTTCTGTGTTTTTCGACCCGTAGATTACGGAAATCGAGGTCCTGAGATCTGATTCGGTGGATCGATTTTTGCCCCATTACAAAGCTTTCTCTTCGAGAAAGCAAAACGCCTTGACGGGAGGTTCTCATCAAGCAATTTCAAAAAATCGATTTTTTTTTCTGCTGATTTTGATACGTTATGATGTGTAGAATATGCCCCTAAAAGCGTGTGACCGAAATATATTTTTTTAAAAAGTTAGTTACAGTATAATAATGGAACCTATGATTAATGTTATTCTTATCGTAAAGCGAATCTTTGAACCCGTTTAGCTCAAAACGACTTTTTTTAAACTGGTGGGAATCCTAGCTTAAAAACTAATCGAGGGATCGACTTGAATCTTTTTTTATTTTCAAGGCAATTGAATTTCTGGGAGCTTATACCTATAAAACCATGAATTTATTTTCTATTTTTTGTCTATATGTCGATTTTAAGAGTAAAGAAAAGTGCGAAATTGGTACGTCAATTTCACAAGTCTGCCATTTTGTTAAGTTTTCGACGTTTTTTCGGTATTATCGGTATAATATCCCACAAATGTAATATATTTTCTGAAAATTTTCCGGTTTTTTGATTTTAGATGAAAATTGGAGGCTCTAGAATTCCCACCATGCGGAAACTTTTTTTCGAGGCGTGCCCATAAACGTGCGTTCAACTTATAACATTATGATTATTTTTTCAAAAAAAAAAATTTTTTTTTATACTCAAATAATATATGAATATGTGTGAAAGAGGTCCATACCATTAATCAATTCCTTCTATGAAAAAAAATGAAGAAAAATGGGTCATATTCGAGGTGCTAGATGAGGACCTTCCCTTAAGATAATAAATTTCCGAATCAATAAAAAAATTGCACATGCAACCTATATACATTTTTACATGAGTTGTTATGTGTGAATGAGTTCAATAACACAAAAAGAAACTTGAACCAGAGACTGGATCACCTTACTCCTATGTATTTTCGGCTGCTGAATCCGAATCTTACCTCAAAAAGATTCCAGCACCCCCAGTTTTTCCCCTAGGAGTCATAAACTCCATAGAATCCATTGATACTCGGCATCGTAGGTGATGGAATATTTCTAGAGAAGAGAAACTCCTTGTCCTTCTGTATTTTGTTCTGCTTGATCCGAATATGATATGGAAAGAATTCCATAACCCTCAGTTTTTCCCCTAAAACCCACAATGTCCCTAGAATTGTTCGGTGCGCAATATTATGAATGATCAAGGTATTCAGATTTACAACAACTCTCTGTTTCCTCGAACTTTGGTCTGTAGGGTTTAAAACTGATTTCAGAGAGATTCCAGCACCACCAGCTTTTTTCCCGGTAGAAAAAATGGAGGGTGGCGCTATTTTACTCATCACATATTGAGATTTAATAGTCCAGAATACTAAAAATCAGGAAATTTGGACTCAATAGGAATATATCAACCACTACTAATCTCGGGAAAGATGAATTCTAGGGACTTCATGGCTCTTAGGGAAAAAGCAGTGAGCGCTGGAATTTTTCAAAGAAGAGTTTTAGATCCAATAGACCAAAGTTCACGGAAACAGAGAAATTTTCAAACAAAAAGTACCTAAATATGCCATAATACTGCGAATTAAACAATTTCAGGGATGTTGCGGGTTATAGGGAAAAATCTGGGGAATTTTTTCATATCATATTTGGATCAAGCAGAACAAAATACAGAAGGGCAAGAAGTTTCTCCTCTCTAGAAATATTCCAATCTCCTATAATGCGGGGTATTGACCAATTCTAGGGAGATTATGGCTTTTAGGAGAAAACCTGATAGTGCTGGATTCTTTCTGAGGTGAGATTTGGATTCAGCAGCCAAAAATACATAGGATAGGGTGGTCGAGTCTCTGATTCGATTTTTTTTGTGGAGCTGTGTAATCGAATTTCAGATCTCGTACGTGAACTCAGGTACGATCTTACCTGCGATCGTATTCAAGAACATTCCGTGTATGAGAATGCATATATATGAAATCTTACTCTCAATCGCACATAAGCTTTCTTCAAGATTTTTTTTAGCTGAGTTTGTGACGAAATTGGTGCCTGTACAAGTCACTTTATGATAGAGAATGATAATCTTACTCAGATCAGAATAAACGTTCAGTAGTTTTATATGTGTCATTTAAAGAAAAAGAGACTGTTATGGCCCAGCCTCGCCCCGCCCAAGATTTTAATTTTTTTTTTTATCAATTTCCTCCCCTTCCCCTTGACCACAATGAAGATCTACGTCATGCCCTCCGACACGAGTCCTACGACGACGCGAGCAGCTCAGCTGTTCGCCAGTGTAGAGACAATAATTGTATGACTGAGGATACGAGTGAGAGTGACACGGCGCACGGTAATCAAGACGCGCTGCGTTATCATCTGCAGGCGATGATTGCATTACCCTCCGTCGTGCATCTCGAGAGTGAAGAATGGCCAGGGCGTGGCATATTATATAATAAGTTTCAATTTATGTTTTGTTACAGTTCTTTCTTTTTTTACGCTGAGCAGGCTAGCCTAGCTGATAAGAAACATTACAATAAATTAGCCACTGGCATAGGTAGCTGCACGAACATTTTTCACGAGTCTTTATCAAATCTTTCAAGTCAATGTAAACATATGCGAGTGAAGCATTTTCAAATTCCAATCTGAACATAATTCCGAACTTAACGTATAACCATGACCAATGCTTCATGTTCACATGGCTTATTTCTTTCCATTTCGATTTTCTTTTAATATATAGAATTTAGAAACAACCAATTCATCCATATTACACGTAGCGTATTACCAATGAAACCTGCCCTACAATCAGGCAGCATACGCCATCGATCGAGAGCTCACGACTCGAGATCATTATAATTGGTGACGTGTACATCCCTAAGTAATGGAAACTATGTAATAATAAAGTAGAATTATCCTTTATTGAGTAAGTCTCGCGGGCACGCGTACAAATATGCATATTTGTCAATTATTGTTAGAAATAAGTCAATCATGTAACGCCAAGTTACACCTAATATATCTATATATGCGCGAGGATTTTATTGCGCAGTATAATTAAGAAATGTAGTCCCTGACGCCACGGTGTTACTCCGCGCCTCATCCGAAGCCATGACCATATAAGGAGCTGTTCGGCCACTCGGATAGTGTCGCGGCACCTTCGAGGAGCGTTCCGCGACCCTATCAGTGTGAGGTCACGGAGAGGATAAGAGAGCGAGCTGCGGCCGGCCGCGGCAGAATTCCACCCGCCACCGATTGCGACACACGTTTACAGCGCACGTCCTCAACGTACAAGTAACCACCGCGGAATTCTCGGGCGTGACGTGAATTATAGTCTAGCAGTGTATCAGTTAGTGAAGCTGTGAATAAATTCGAACTGGAAATTAAAAGTGAAGGAAGTGTGTGTAACTTATTCACCCGCACCTCCTACTATCCGAACGACCACGCAAGGCGTGGCCGCCCTGAAGGAACTGCAGAGCCGAAGGAGTCGAGCCTGCAGCCGAGGAATAACTGGTGGGCCGTAATCGGACACCAACGATTTGAGGAGCAAGCCGTGTAAACGCAGCGGCCGCCCCTCCCCTCCCACCATCAACGGAGCGCCTCGCGATACCGCAGCGCTCGCTATCTCTCTCCGACGCGCTTCAGCGTGAGCACGCGCACACCAACGGTCCACGCGCCTCGCTTGGCGACGCACGCTGCCAGGGCCGCACAACTGCGCGCAGCCACGCTCCACGAGCGCGCCTTAAACATATATATATATATATATTTATATATTAGTCCCTTCCCAAAGGTCGGGCCTTAACAAGACAATGAACTTCATTTCTGCAGCTACTGATAAGTATGGATGCTCGGTGAGATTATTTCTGCTACGGGTCTACAGGTCGCAAAACATGGTAATCCAAAAGTTCGTGTGTGCGCGCGCGTGTGTGTGTGTGTGCGTGTGTGCGCGCGCGTCCCGTTTTTTTTCCGTCCACGATAACTCTCGAAGGAATGGTCTGATCTTCTTAAAATTTCGCTCACCGGTTAGTTGTGTCAAAATCTTGGCCGAGTTCAATTATCAGCAATATCCGTTGTTTATGTAACCGTTCTTAACGTCTTTCATCAGAAATCCTCATAAGTGCTCACTGGAGCTATGAGATTCAATGAGAATCGATGAGAATCGATGAAATATTTCCCATAGCAACCACTGTTGATATCCTTGGCAACCGTTTGTTCACATCTTTAGCAACCGTTGCTTCGGAAGCCGGAAAATCAGTTTCAAGTTACACTCGATGGCCAAGGACACTGAATTGTTATATTTGCTCAATAGCAACTGTTGTTTACCTCCCTAGTAACCGTTACGAAAGTTGGAAATGATCAATTTATTACCCATTTCCATCATTTTCGACGGAAAAGGACACAAAATCTCCCCAATTAGCTCTTCAGCAACCGTTGCTAAGGAGAAGAAAAATTCACGTAAGTTTTGTTTCGTGGGCGATGTTGAAGCCTCTTTGAGAAAGCATACTGCTAAGGCACTTGGCAGCGGGTTTTTCCCACTTCCTCAAACAAAAGGGGCAGAACACTCGGAACAAACCATAAACATGGTGACGGACACTTCCACAGCTGGTAATGCAGAATCGGCCAATGACGGTGAGAGAAAATTCATAGCATGCTAAATTAATGTTCTATTCATTCATACTTGTTATGGACTATTCGTAGATGCAACGATCAATTTGCAAAAGGGACCTACGAATTATTTTAATGGAGATCGCCCACTTGAAATATCAAGTGAATAAACTAAACAAAATGATAGAATTACTCGAGTCGAAAGTGATTCATAATCCAGAATTGATGGAATTACAATCCATGAAAAAGGAACACCAGGAAATCATTTGAGATGTAGTAAAAAAATATATTCATAATTCTCCAACATTCAAGTAATTTGTTAGTAGTTTTCATTACTTTCCTTGTTAAATAATTTTTTATTTTATATCATTCTGTTAATTCTTTGTTCGATATTTATTTTGCATCCAAGTTATTCCAAAAATAATTCTGTTGATGATTTCTTGTTTCTTTCTTCATTCGTCAATTTTTGTTCAAGCTTTTTTAAAGAACGTTTCTGTTTATGTTTTTTTCGTTTATTTATCAATTCGTTAATTTTCATTTAAGCTTTTTCAAGAACGTCTTTGTCAAAGATTTTTTCGTTGATTCTTTTTTTTCCATGATTTCCACTTTTTTCAATTATCATTCTGTTAATAATTTATTCATGCGTTTGTTCGTTTTCTTGTACTAAATTATATTTCCCTCAAATGCGTTGTAGATAATTATCTATGGAAACATGATTTCGAGTTTAATTAAATCCGAATTTGAACATTCCTGTAGGCGTACAGAGGCGTGGACCCAATGTGCCCGGTTGCAGTCAAACTGACTGAAACTAAATATTTTACATATACAAAAAAAAACGCTGCTCACGGCATGAAGAGAATGCTTTCCCAAAGAGGCTCTGTGTGAACAACCAATAATGCGTAGTAACAATTTGTTTGTCTGTTTATATATATATTGAAAGCGTATAATTTAAGTTCTCTTCCAATCAATAATACTGGTGCAAAATTCTTTCTTGTGCAAGTTATAGGAACATTGTAAAGGAGTGCAGGGATATTCAATATAATCGGGTATTTACATATTTTAAGATTTGTTACTTTTAATTTTCCCTGTTTTTGAACGCTTACCGTGATAAACTTCGATACTATCTCTTTACCTTTTTATTTAAAATTCATCACTAAAGATACCTCCAAAAAAGGAATATCTTCGTAATAAATCGCTCTGACGTTAAAAGTTCATGTTCTTCGCCCTTTTTATGTAATACAAGGATCCATATTCTAACTCAACCAACAGAAATTAAGGCCAGTCTCATTCAGAGACTAGAATTCCCCTTCTTCCCATACAAACGATTTTTTTTTGACTCCGCTAACAACTGCGCGAACGACCACTGCACCGACTGCATGAAGGACCACGCAAACTACTACGTGACTCTCCCTTCTACGAAAATCACTACAAGTTAGGTATATCTCCCCGCTCATCTTTCCCCAATTATTACATAAGAAACTACACCGGCTTGATCGTATCGTCACGAACAACAACTCTAATCCATTTTCTACGACCGAGGTGAGTCCAGAAGTGGCGAGCGACCAGGGTCGCTAATGTCCCTCCCCCCTCCCACACATACTTTCTCTTCGCTGAAGGTTCCTAGTCAAGATACGACATTGGCATAAAAGCAGTTGAGTTCATTCGTTCTTTGATCGAGGTTGCCGCAAATCTCGAGGTCCGCATCATACGTGAACTCGTCTGCTGACATGGCTCATCAGGTGCAGCCTAATACTCTCCTCTCTTTGGCCACGCGTCGGGGCTTGCTGAGTGACATAGTTGCGGGGTGGAGCCACTTGTTGTTGATTAACATAGCGGTAGACAGGCATATGGGGTGCCAATTGGTAATGTGGTATTGCAGCGCAACCACTTTGGACCACAGGGTTGGCCGAGGAAACGGGATTTTGTGTCTCATCATCATTATCCCACGGGTGGAATCGTCGTACTTACTGCTCAACAAGTCGAAGTATACCGGCGATGGTGCTTGTATTCGTACTTACGGGTCAAAATTGTCTAATTGTTGAGTAGTGGCTGCATGTCAAGCGTGGAGTCCGTTGGGGTGTTCCCCATAACGTGGGTATCTTATGGGAGTGGGTGTCAAGCTGGCCACTCCAGATGGCGGTGGATTGTGTGTCGCCCAATATGCGTTTGTGTGGGCTTGTACGCCCACCGTCGTTATGGGGAGTATGACTGTCGTGGATTAGAACTGTCTCGCAATCATCGGCGTCAAATCCGTAAGATTTTCATCCGTCCTGTCAAAGGGTCGGTCGTCACCAATCGGGGATTTGGGAATTTGGGAAATTGGATTTGGGAATAGATTTGATTTGGTGCGTGAATATGGCTAATGTTCTAGTTGTATAGGCGCTACTGGCCAGTGAAATTCGTCTGACCGGATCGATATGATTTATTCCGAATTTTTGTCGTAGGAAGAAACGCACATGCCTATCTCTCAGAGTGGCACATGTTCCAATTGTGCTTAGGCAAACTTCGCTCAGTTGCTGAACCAACTGGAATTCTACGCCAATGATACTTCTGTGCAGAATTGTTGAGCCCGATAGTACCAATTTTAGTCGTTGACGAACTGGCCTTACCACATTGGTGTTTCCATATTGTGGTTGCTGTTAGTTGTGTACCACTGATGCCCGCCCTTGTCCTCTTGGCGATGACGGTGTTTGTAGCAAAATATAGAAAACAATACGCAATTTTACAAAATCAGATGTGAATCTCACTATGTTTCTCGACTAGAGACAAATCTCAAAGGGTTGATGTGTCACAATATATATGGGGCGTTTCACGTCAACTCTCCAGAGCCTGCGCGCGGACGCTAAAACCTCGCGTTTTCGACGCTTGTTTTCGACTCTATTAGACCAATATCTAAATGATGTCGGATATGATATCGATGTAGTTTCCGATGTAATTTCAGCTTTCCGATAGTGAATTTAGTTTTCCAAAATTTTCACGTTTTCCCAGAAAAAAAAACATAAAACATGCCATATCTCAAAACCCTGTTTTTTTAGATTTTTTTGAATAGTCTAGATCGAAAGCTGACCTTTTTTTACATTGATATAGCCTCTAAAAAATAAGACTATTTCGTTATTCTCGAGGAATTGAGTAGTGAACATGAGGGGTTGCGCCGCGCCGCGCCACGCTGCTTCCACGCGCTCGGGCTCGAGTCTTCTATACACGTAAGTGCCGAATTCAGAATACATTCGATGTCCATATCATCTAATATGTTAGCTCGTTGTGATTTTTGTTAGTCATTCCAATATCCTTCAACAGAAAAAATTAGCATCCGTATACTTGGAATATACGATTTTATGGCTACAGGACAATTGCGATTGACTTGAATAAATGCAAAAGAGAGCTTTTGAGTTGCTAATCATGAATTCGTTGTCAGATTAACGAAATTTAAAATGTCGTAATTATTGATGTGTCCGCTAGATGGATACCGTATTTTTTGTGCCCACAATAGAATTTGGCTAGTAATGGATATAATAATATCCGTTATTAACATCAAATCATACTTTCAAAAAAATTTTTTCCAAATTGTCTATAACCAAAATATTGTTTCTCAAGCTCAGCGAACAACCCGTTCTGTATATATTTGAGTTTATTAAGGGGTAATATACCTTTGTGACCTCCGATTTCGAGGTCATTTTCAAACACTTACCATAAGCGCAGAAAAAATCCTAGGGATATGGGGTTTGTTGCATATAAAAGTACTACTTTCCAACTATAGAAAACACACTTTCTTTTTTCTAAAAAATACAAAATGGCGGCGTACCAGCTCGTCAAAGAAGAAAAAATTTTTTTACTTTTTCTCCACTAGCGTACCGCTACAGGTCACAATTTTGACCCTAGAAGAAAAAATCGAACGGGGTTTTGAAGTGAAATAAAAAAATCAGTGAACGTCGGGCGGTTTTTTTGGAATTCAAATTTGGGGCCAAATGGCGTCAATTTGAATTTTTTTCTTTTTTTTTCGCAAAAAAATCGATCGAAAATCGGCAATAAAATCGGTAAAAATCAAAACATCAAAAAAATCGTACGACGTTCACTTAAAAATCATGTTTCCAAGCTACAGTTAAAATTTGAAGAGAATCGGTTGAAAATTCGGTTGAAAACGGCGCTATTGGTACGCTAATGTCAAAAAAGACGGTTCCGAGATAAACGCGTTCAAAGTTTTGAGTACAATACTAATACTATACGACTTTGTTCAGAGAATCGATTTTTTGAGGCACTTAGAACTTCTTCCCCTACTTGATCGACTTTTCATATCATTCTTAGATAGTTTATGGAGTGTTTAAGCCAATAAAAAAAAATTTGAGAAAAAAAAGTCACAAAGGTATATTACCCCTTAAATATATAATAAGACTGTAAGAGAGATCCTCCTCTCTTGGAAAAACGCAAATAAAAAAGAGACATCCTATCAAACCTTTACTTCCTCTACTTATCAATTTATCCATTTTGGACGTTTGATGTTCCAATATTGAAGCAAGATGAGTAAAGCTCCTACTATGAAATGTGCCAATCCTTTTCAGGAACCAAATCATTATATAAAAAATGATTTGGTGAATTTTCCAAAATCATTTACAGAAAATGATTTATCAATACCTGCAGATGCGAAAATTTGTCTGAAATGTAAAATTAAACTGTTATCGTCTTGCGGAAAGAAAAATGCTGCGAATAATCCATCTTCTCTATATAGTAAGAAATCTAAAGTAGGTCATGAATACTGTACCGATGTATATCATAAGGCAGGTGTCACTGTCCTTGACCAATTAAGAGAAGGATTTCGAGAGACCCAGAACAAACAGGAAAGGATTTTACTGCTCAGTCTTTCGCCAAATATTGGACTCGTGATGAACTTCTGCAATTGTATGTGCCAAACCATTAGATGCGTGTTTTTTAGGAAGCTGTTTAGATTGTCCGAATACAGCTGTGCTCAAAGAAACTTTACTCAAAGTTTTTGACAATAACAATTTTCATGAAGTAAAATTTGAAGCGTGGATGCAAACCGATCGTTGCTCAATCTCAAACTATGAAAACCCGTGAATATCTGAATATATTGGGTGACAAATTGATGAAGTTGAAAACTCACGATTTTTTCGCCAGAGAGCAGTCTTTATTTATTCGTGAGTTGAAAAAAGGGTTATC
This sequence comes from Aphelinus atriplicis, assembly GCA_020882685.1. Taxonomy (NCBI): domain Eukaryota; kingdom Metazoa; phylum Arthropoda; class Insecta; order Hymenoptera; family Aphelinidae; genus Aphelinus; species Aphelinus atriplicis. Next base: position 41,011,431 of record CM037074.1, on the reverse strand, counting down.
AGAGGGTGAATTCTTAGTTTGCTTTGATTTCGCTGAAAATTATGCGTTTGTTGTGCAGAATTCAGCTCAATCATTCCACTGGAATAACAATCAAGCAACGATTTTCACAGTCGCTATTTACTTGCGAAGAAATGAAGAGCTTCAGCACAAGAACATGGCCATTATCTCAAATAATTTAGCTCACGATACAGTTGCAGTCCATGTGTACCAAGAAATAATCGTAAGATATCTGAAAAAAGAGTTCAAACCTAAGAAAATTTATTATAGTACCAATGGAGCAGGTCAGCACTTTAAAAATCAGAAATTTTTTCTAATCTTGTTTATCATCGAAAACATTTTGGCTTTCCCGCGGAATGGCATTTCTGTGCTACAGCGCATGGAAAGGAGGCATGCGATGGAATTGGAGCTAATGTAAAACGAGGTGCTAAATTAGCGAGTTTACAGCGCTCTGCAAACAATCACATCTCAATCGCAGAAGGTTTATATGAATGGACAAAAAATTATTGCAAGGAAACTGTACTGTTTTTCAGTGCACAAAAAGAATACGAGAAAGCGAAGTTGGAATTGAAAGTGAGATTTGATAATTCTTTTCCTATACCAGGCACTCTGCAGTTCCATGCATTCATACCAACTTGCGATGAGAGGCTGATTGTCAAAAGCATTTCGTCAGCTTCGGAGTATGCAATTTTTCCGAAGTTGAAAAATAATAAAAAAAAATGCACAGATAAAACACAATATTTCAAAGTTTGAATAACAAAGCAAAAACTTTACTCAAAGAAAGTGAAATGAAATACTCACGAATCGAACAAGTAATGAACGTGAGACTTTATTCAATATATAGGAACAACTACTCAATTCCTCGAAAATAACGGAATAGTGATATTTTTTTAGAGGCTATATCAATGTAAAAAAGGGCCAGCTTTCGATCTAGACTATTAAAAGAAATCTAAAAAAAACAGGGTTTTGAGATATGGCATGTTTTATGTTTTTTCCTGGGAAAACGTGAAAATTTTGGAAAACTAAATTCACTATCGGAAAGCTGACAAAAAATTACATTGATATCATATCCGACATCATTTAGATATTGGTCTAATAGAGTCGAAAACAAGTGTCAAAAACGCGAGGTTTTAGCGTCCGCGCGCAGGCTCTGGAGAGTTGACGTGAAACGCCCCATATGTGAAAAAGGAATAATCACTCTGTATGAGTTGCAGAAACGAAAGAAAAAATTTTCCAGAATCTCACAGCCAAGTATTATTATAAGTTCATAAGAAAAACATACACTTGAAAGTTGAATTCTACATCTTCCTCATAATAGTGTGAGCCGTTTATATTAGTGTCAAAAGAAAAATTATAAATTTCTAATTGTTAAGATTCAAATATATTCGAAGAATTCTCTGGGTATTGGCTATATATGTGGGAAGTGCATATCTATATGTAGTCTCCAGTTACCGCCTAACTGCATGGCTATATAAGCAGCTTATCTTTGATTTGAAAATAACAAAATCTTTTATTTAGGAATTCGTGTATCGAGTTAGGAATCATCTTTCCTAACTCGATACACGAAATTATACAAATGGAATAAAAAGGAGAGATAGGATCCGAAATCTTAAATAATACCGCAATACAAATACCGCAAACACGCTTTAATTTTACAAAAACAACCGATGGTCGACTTATTTCGAGACTTCTCGAAACGATACCAAACAATACTAAAGAAAGGACACGTCGCCTCTGGTTATGAGAGAGGGAGGTGCGCTACCGAACAGTCGAGATCCGCCCTAGAGGAGTCCGCGTGCCCTTCTGGGCTCCATGATCTGCGCGTACCGGAGAGCTAAGGCCTAAGGAGCTAGGCCTCCAGGGTGATCAAAGATCGCCTTCCGCCTTGACTAAAAATAGGGTGAAGAGCATCAGTGGCCAACGGAGAGCTTGAGACCTCGTCCCGATAGTTAGGTCAAATCTGTAAAAAAACTCAAATTTCGCACCTCCGTCTCTTCTGACTTTGCTGTTTACATTTTTCTCTTTTCTTTTTATCTCTCTCTCTCTCTCTCTCTCTCTCTCTCTCTCTCTCTCGTTCCTCACGATGGCCTGATGGCTCTCGACTAAAAAAGTGCTAGTATATAGAATTTCTAAGCTACAAAGACTTAAGAAAACGAATATCTGAGGTTAGAGTGACTCGGCAATAAGTGTCAATCTTGCAATTCAACATCGCTGATGGGCAGATACGCCCGTGATCGATATAGAAGTGTCCTGCCTCATTGATTTCATGGCGTACAACCGACGGTGTATAGAAGGAGATGGAACCACAACAACAAGTCCTCTTCTCTCAATCGACGAGGTATGCAATATAACGAACGGGGTCGAGCGTGTACACGGTAAACTGTTATCGATACTTTCGTTTGAAAAAAATGTAGCAAACAGAGAGAAACTCCGTAATTTTATAGTGGAAATCTATGGTGCCTTCTCGAAAGTCTCAGCCGCGTATCTGTGTAATGTCAAGTGTGCTAATTCATTCGAGCAAATGTCAACCGCTATCGAGGAAATACGTACCTATATCAAAAATAATGCTAATATATCCAGGCAGACTGAGCCACACTTGACATTGGCAGCCGCTATAAAACGCAATGAAATCTACCGTGAAGTCAATCTTACTAATGGGAAATCTTTTCCTATAAAAAGTACCGAACGCATTATCATAGGCCCAAAAGAGGCAGCCAGTGACAAGTTTCCTGACTCTCTGGCTACAAAATTAGCGATGCAAAAATGCATAAATCCATCTGATCTCAACTCGAACTTCAAGCGAATTAGTCTAGACCCTCAACGCGCTGTAATTATCGAAGGTGATAAAATGGATGCATCCTTCATAAGCAATAATGCCACGCTGCAGGCAGCCAGCCTGGAAATAAAAGAAGATACTAAATTCAACCCGCGAATAATCATTCACGACATTCCTGTTGAGCTTAATGAGAAGAATATTAAAAGATGCATTATACAACAAAACCTGCAAGACGTGTCGGGAAACGATATTAAGCCAGTCTACTTATACCCGCAGAAGAACAAGCAAAACTGCTCATGTATAATCGAGTCGGCTCCCGAAACACCTAAACGTCTTATTGACTTGGCAAAGGTAAACATTAAGTGGAGCTCATGTAGACTGGACGATCACGTGTCTATTGTCCAATGCTTCCAATGTAGTGGATTCGGTCACGTATCCACGATATGTAAGAAGCCGGTATGCTGTGGAATATGCGCGGGACCTCACCCGACAAAAGAATGCAACTCCGCCGAAAAAAAAATGCTGTAATCTTAGCCAAATTTAATAACACAGCTCACGCAACCTACGATAAATCTAAGTGCCCTGTATTTCGTAGAAAAATTGAGCAGAAAATCTCTCGCATCAATTATGGCCAGTTCTAATCGTATCCTTAGAATAAACTGCATTAACGTCCAGTCTATTGAACCACATATAGACGACATTAGGGCAATTGTGCAAGGGCGTGAAATTCACATTGTAGCAATCAGCGAATCTTGGCTTAAGCTCGAAATCCATTCGGTTCAAGTTGATATTCCAAATTACACACTATTCCTCAATCACAGACACAATAAAATTGGCGGAGGTGTTGCGTTTTATATTCATAATTCGATAAATGCTAGATTTATTTGCCAATCAACACAGCGTGAACCGTACGTAATTAGACCCGAATATCTGTTTGTTGAGATTAAAATTAATCGTCAAAAGATCTTACTGGCTACAGTCTATAGTCCTCCGAAGGCCGGATTCTGGTCGGATGTGGAAGAGGCCTTTTTCAATTTCGGGAGTGGGTATGACTTCACAATACTGTTCGGTGATCTCAACATAAACTGGGAGAGTAGTCTCACTCCTAAGAAAATACTCGCTGAATCCCTTGACATACTTGATCTCTCGCGTATCCCATACTACCTAACTTTCCATAGAGGATCCTAGAATAGATTCTACAATAGATTACATATGCGTCTCAAATTTGCAAAAGGTTCATTCCTTTTCTAAATTCAGTGCACCCAGCATCTCGGAGCACGATGTACTAATAGGTGATGTCTTGTTCCCAGCCCCTGAAACTTCGCAAATTTGATGACAAGGTCTTTTTACAAAATCTGCGTGAAATCGAGTGGTCGCGCAAAGCCACATGCTGTGACATCAACAAAAAAGTCGAGCTGTTCACTAATGCGCTGCTTGAAACATACGATAAACTCGCCCCGTACCGTATTAGAAAAGTAAATAGTAATAAGTCGCCATGGATCATGCCGGATTTGGAAATTCTTCTAAAAAAACGTAATAAACAATGGCGCAAGTATAAGAGATATGCTAGGGAGTCAGACTTAATAATTTTCAGGAAGTTGCGAAATCGAGTGAATAATTTAAAACGTAACGCCAAATACAATTACTATACGGATAATTTAATAAACAGTCGCATCTCAAAAGAACTCTGGAGCACGGTTTCCGAACTCGGCCTGGCGGGCAAACCCAAGGAATTCTGCTCAATCCCGATTGATATGAACGACCTCAATAACTACTTCGCTAACTTCAATGTACCCGACGATACGAATAAAAACAGGCCAAAAGTTCCCATCAATCCAGATCAAAGATTTTACTTCCGGCACGTTGAAGCGGTGAACATTCACGAGGCATTCGCGAAATCACACTCTAATGCAGTTGGGCCCGACCGACTACCTTTAAAACTACTGGAGGCCAGTATAGGAATAATAATGCCTATCTTAATAAATATTTTTGACGCCTCCTTGCAATCGGGCATTCTTCCATCGGCATGGGAACAAGCCTATGTACGACCTATTCCGAAAATAAAAAACTCGTCTCAACCTAGTGATTTTAGACCAATTAGTATTCTATGCACAGCTGCCAAAATTTTTTAAATCGTTGCATTCAAACAGATAGAGAAGTACATCACTGACAATTCCATTAAGGATCCTCTACAGTCGGGCTTCAAGAAAGCACATAGCTCGCAAACAGCGCTCATCAAAACTACAGATGACATAAGGAATGCAATTGATAACGAGAAGCTAACTCTTGTTGTATCAGTTGATTTTGCTAAGGCGTTCGACTCCGTGTGCGTAGATGTACTCACCGATAAAATGAACCGAATGGGATTCTCAGAAATGGCCTGCGCATGGATATACTCATACTACACGGATAGATCGCAGTCAGTTAAATGGGGCACTCAGATCAGCGAAACGCTGTATAAAGCCATCGGAATTATACAGGGAAGTCACTCTGGCCCACCCTTCTTTTCGATATTCGTAATTGATCTCCCCGATGTACTCATAGACAGCGATTATCAAATATATGCTGACGACTTTCAATTTTCTGTGCGAGGAGGCTTTGATAAGATTCGGGATATGGTGGCGCTGGCTAGGACGAACCTTGAGAATGTGGCAAGATGGCCCAGCAATAATGGTATTAAAATAAACGCTCTGAAAACTCAGGCAACGTAGTTCGGCTCGAGGCGATTTGTGAGTAGACAGCTACCGGAGTTAACTCTCGAGGGAAATAACATACCATTCAGTTGGGAAATAAAAATCATGTATTCATGTTGAATAATTTTTGAAGAATTTTGTAGAGCGTAGGGCGCATCAAGTGCTTTAACCCATTAACGCCCAAACGGCCGCTCGACGGCCGTTTTTTTGAGCGATAGATTTCATATGGTTATAATGGTTTAAAAAAATTTGGAAAGAACATTTTCTTGTGCAAAATTTTGTCAGCTTTCCAATTCCGTTACTTTTATATCGATTATATAAACGCCCTCATTGTTATGAACAATCGATTGCAAAAAAACACAAAATTTCGAGTCAAAATTTTTTTTTGTGTCAACCGTAAAACATGGAAACCGGTCGCAACGAACCCCGGGAAGTGAATTTCGAGCGTCCATGGATCCTAACCTAAAAGTTGGCATAGTTGTAATTGTTCAAATTTATTGTTGGAAGACCCAAAATGGCGGCCGACCGAAAAAATTGTAGCTTCAACTTGGCAATTGTTTTTCTCGAAAACTATGGATCAAATCAAAAAATTCTTAAGAACAAAAAAGTCTTAGAATCACCCGAAAAACACTCTTGAATTTTTTGTTGAAATTTTTCGAAATTTTGATTTTTTAAATTTTCAAAAAAACGCAAATTGCTTTAAGGGGGGGGGTAGGGTTTTGAAGGCAGAAAAAAACAGGTTCTTACAGATTTTTTTTTGGGCGAACGGTGAAAGTACATTTATTTCTGAGTATTGTACATTAAAGAGTAGTAATTGAACTATATTCTGTGAAATATTGGTTGAAAAATATTGAAAATTGACCGAATGGCAGCAATTCTTCGCAGGCGCCTCAGAAAAAATACATTTTGCGGTGCACGTCATACCTCAGCACTGGATCATCTGAAATGAAATAACCAAAGTTTTTCCCTTAATTTTTATGTCCCTCTAGGTACCACTGTCGAGTTTTTCCATTTTTTTTTAAATTTTTGAACTTTTTACAAGACTTGAAAGTGAAAATACCGATTTTTGGCCTAAATTCATGACTATTGTTGTTAATAATAAAAAAAATAAAATCAAAAACGAAAAAATCTCAACAGAGTTACCTCATAAATTATGTGAGGAAATACTGTAAAAAATTTGAGAACGATCGGTTGAATAGATTTTGAGATACAGAGTGCACCGACTCATCTCTGAGGCGCCTGCGAAGAATTGCTGCCATTCGGTCAATTTTCAATATTTTTCAACCAATATTTCACAGAATATAGTTCAATTACTACTCTTTCATGTACAATAATCAGAAATAAATGTACTTTCACCGTACGCCCAAAAAAAAATCTGTAAGAACCTGTTTTTTTTCTGCCTTCAAAACCCTACCCTCCCCTTAAAACTTCTGAAAAAATTTGAGAATGTTTTCTGAGTAATTTCAGAACTTTTTTGTTCTTATAAATTTTTCGATTGGCCGGCTAAGAAACGCACAGAAAAATTTCTAAAAAATAATTTCATTTTTTTTCTCAAAAACTATAGATCAAATCGAAAAAATTATAAGAACAAAAAAGTTCTGAAATTAGTCAGAGAACATTCTCAAATTTTTTCAGAAGTTTTAAAGCAATTTGCGTTTTTTTGAAAATTTAAAAAATCAAAATTTTGAAAAATTTCATCAAAAAATTCTTTAAAAAATCAAGAGTGTTCTTCGGGTGATTCTAAGACTTTTTTGTTCTTAAGAATTTTTCGATTTGACCCATAGTTTTCGAAAAAAACAATTGCCAAGTTGAAAGCTACAATTTTTTCGGTCGGCCGCCATTTTGGGTCTTCCAACAATAAATTTGAACAATTACAACTATGCCAACTTTTAGGTTAGGGTCCATGGACGCTCGAAATTCACTTCCCGGGGTTCGTTGCGACCGGTTCCCATGTTTTACGGTTGACACAAAAAAAAATTTTGACCCGAAATTTTGTGTTTTTTTGCAATCAATTGTTTATAACAAAGAAGGCGTTTATTTAATCGAGATAAAAGTAACGAAATCGAAAAGCTGACAAAATTTTGCACAAGAAAATGTTCTTCCCAAATTTTTTGAACCATTATAACCATATGAAATCTATCGCTCAAAAAAACGGCCGTCGAGCGGCTGTTTGGGCGCTAATGGGTTAAGGAACGCTCGGATATTTTTGAATAAATAATTGCAATCAGAAAGTAGAAGTGAAACTAGTTTATTTTATCGAGTGCTAGTGAATTTATTGAGAGATCGCGGATAGCTAAACCATCCGAGGCCTGTTGTCAGTGGGCCCTCTGTAGCAAGACTGCTTGGCTCGAGCGCCGAGTTATTCCTTAGCGGGTCCAAGCGCTCCATAAGCCAAGACGGACGCCTTCGCAGTGGTGATACTAGTCACATGGCTAGCGTCAATTTTTTCCATTCCGCCCACCATCGTTCGTCGTGACATTTAGAGCGAACGATCTGAAACAAAAAAATACTAGGAATTGGGACAGGCGGGAAAGAAAAAATAGGAAAATAAGGGAAAAATTATTTTGGGAGTAAGCTGAGTCTGAGGTGGCTGCTGCTCTTGGATCCAAAAGTACAAGTTTAACAACTGGACGATCGAGAATGGTCGAAGCGGTTCTGATTTTACACACGCGGACCTATCCGTCGCTACCCACGGTGGTGTGAATAATTCTACCAAGAGGCCACTTTGAAGGTGGTGTTAATTCATTTCGAATAAGGACCAAATCCCCAACAAGAAAATTGCGTGTTGGAAACTTCCACTTGTTCCTCTGATGAAGTGAGGTCAAGTATTCGGGAGCCCAACAACGCCAGAAACACTGCGTCATTTTTCTCACATGCTCCCATCGCTTCCCTACAGAGACATTTTTATCAGATATGTCGGGGCTTGGAATGTTATAAGAATCACGCAGAATAGTTATGTTAGAGGGTAATAGAAATTGAAGATCAGTAGGATCGTCAGATAAAGCCATTATTGGTCTCGAATTGAGACAAGCCTGAATCTTTTTGAGCAAAGTTTGTAATTCTATGAAAGTTAGTATACGATCGCCCATCACGCGACGGAGGTGATGCTTGACAGCCTTGACCCCTGACTCCCATATGCCACCATAGTATGGTGCACCAGGAGGGTTAAAACGCCAAGTTGTACCATCGTCGGCGAGTGTACGTGTGATTTGTTGAGTGTATTCGGAGGCTCCCGTGAACATACGGCGCAATTCTGCATCAGCTCCAACAAAGTTGGTCCCTTGATCGCTGACTAACTCTTTGCAGTGGCCACGTTCACCTTGAAAGCTCTCAAAAGCGGCAATGAATCCACCAGTGGAGTAGTCTTCGACTGCCTCCAGGTGAACCGCACGAGTACATAAACACACAAAAATGCAAATATACCCTTTTGTCGTGATTTTTCCTCATAAGAGCGAAGCTCGCACAGGAATAGGACCCGCGATAATCAACCCCAGCATGTTCAAAGGGGTCAGATGGTGAGGCGCGATCTGCGGCAAGTTCCCCATGAGCTGAGTTCTGATTGAAGCAGCATGACGAATGCATGTATGACATGAGTGGATAATGGAGTTCACCTCGCGGCGACCATTAAGTATCCAATATTGAAGGTGAGTTGTACCGAGAGTCAACCGCGTACCCCCGTGAAGAGTTTTGATATGAGTATGGCGAATTATCATAGAGGAAAATGTAGTTTTAGAAGGCAACACCAATGGGTACTTTTGTTCGAGGAGAATGCTCGAGTGCTTCAATCTACTTCCTACTTGAAGCAATTCACTCCGTAGAGTGAGATTTAATTTACTTAAAGGACCTTTCATAGATTTAAGCTTATCGGCCTTGACTAGCTTTATTTCATTCGCGAAATGAATTTTTTGATGGAGGAGTACCCATAACAAACGAGCATTCTCTCTTACAGCTACCGAAGGTGCGCGTGAGAGATTAAAAATAGCCTCGACGTTGATGAAAGCCAATTCCAATAATTTGAACTTGATATCAGTGTTCAGCTTCAGTGTTAAGTTAGAGTTAATAACAGATCTTCTTCTTGCAGTAACGCGAATCTGTAGTTTCAGAGTGAAGCGTAATACCAACGCAGTTATGCGCAGAAGAGTGTTCAAAGTCGAGTACCGATTGATGAGATCCCAAACATAGTGATTTTCTGAAGCTGCTGCCGCATGACTAGAGACTTTCACTTCACAAGCCGTATGAGGGCTCAAGTCATCCAATTCCGTACTCCAGGGTAACAAATCATTGCGTAGAAAGGGTGTGCCATGCAACCAAGGATCAAATTACTTCAACAGGTTTGGCTCTATACCTCGAGAGGCTACATCTGCGGGATTTAATATGGTATTAACATAATGCCAATGAGCGTTTGGTAACAACCGAGAAATATCCGCACATCAGTTAGCGACATAAGTTTTCCAGCGCACTGGATGATCTCTTAGTCAGTAGAGGACATCTTTGGAATCAGACCAACAATGAATAGAGTTTATTCCAATAGGCATAGCCTCAATGAAATGACTAGTTAAGTCAGCCAAAAGTGCAGCCGCACTCAGTTCGAGTTTTGGAATACTTTGAACTTTAAGAGGGTCTACTCTAGTCTCAGCTAACTGAAGAGATACATGCACCCCAGTTTCACTTACAATTCTAATATAAATTGCAGCACCGAAGGCACGACTAGAAGCATCTGCAAATCCATGGATTTCACAGAGTTTTGACGAAGGAGACCATTGAATATATCTAGGAATCTCTATGGAATTAATTGAACCAATCGCATTTCTGTAACCTAAGGGATTGCATAATAATTTTGGCAACCACAATTACTGGGGCAAGCCATCCCAACGGATCGAATAGACGAGCAATAATAGACAGCATTTTACGTTTTGTGAACTTCATCTCTTTACATTCTTGGATATTGAACACAAAAAAATCAGAGTGATGATTCCACTTAATACCCAATACTTTCAGACTCGAACTAGATTCAAAGAGATTTCGATTCTCGTTGTCCTTGGCTTTGAGAGAATCGGGAAGATGTTCAACCAACCGAGGATCGTTGGAGATCCACTTGCGGAATGAAAATCCGCCCACCGTGGCAATCCCCAACAATTGAGATTGTTTTTGCAAAGCTTCAAAGATGGTGTTGGCGCCAGAGACTGCGTCATCCATGCACATCTCTTTTTTGAGTATAAGGGCTCCTGAGGGGTATTTGTCTCCACAATCCTTGGCCAGCTGTAGTATTACTCGAATGGCGAGAGATACCGAGTATGCTAAACCATGAACAAGTGTGATCAGAAAAAATATTGATATTGGATCCTCTGGATCAAAACGCCAAAGAATCGATTGAAGTGGGTGATCTTGGGGATGTACAAGTATTTGCCTGTACATTTTCTCAATATCAGTGACAAATACCACAGAGTAGCGTCGCCACTTACATATGATATTGCTGATTTCTGGAAGAAGATTGGGGCCTATGTGTAGGATATCATTCAATGATATTCCACTAGAAGTTTTAGCGGAGCCGTTGAAAACTACTCTCAGTTTAGTAGTAGTACTTTCTTCTTTAAGAACTCCATGCATGGATGAGGCAAGAAATATTTCTTTATTTCCGAGGAGAGAGGCGTGAGAGGTCTTGACATGTGCTCAAGATCTTTGTACTCTTTCATGAATGTAGAGTACATTTCCTTTAGCTTGGGGTCGGCCTTGAAACGTCGTTCTAACTTTTCTAACATTTTAGTAACCGAGCCGTATGATAAGCCTGAAACGTCTCTAGTGTGAGTATCAACAAAGTGATTTTCATCACGGGTGCACGAAAACTGACGTATTGCGTAGCAGTTTCGGTGATGCAAAATGAGCGATTGTGTACTCCGTTGCCATAGTGTAATTTTGTCACGCTCTCGCGTCATTGCATGACGCTCTAGTGTTACAAAATGACATTATCGCAGCGGAGTGCACAATCACTCATTTTGTATCCACGAAACTACCACGCGATACGTAATTTTTTATGCCCGTGATGAAAAATAGTATGAGCAACTCGCCCGGTATAGTTGCCAATAGCATACTTGGGCGACATGTCGCACTCGCTGCGCTCGTCCACCAACGCGCCCGCGTGTGCATTTGGCAACTTTCCACGCTCGTTACACAATGTACTATTATCGAGAAATGTCTTTACAAATAAATGTAGGTAATTCATTCTTTTCCCTGATTCTGATGTTTAACATAACTGTCTCTATCCTTATTTTTCATTGTTCAATTTATTCCAATACCATATTTAACTATAGAAATTGATTCATTCAGTCATGATTATTTTCTCTTTTTGTTGTTCTTGACGAAATGTATTATTAAAAAACGTTCTTGAATTTATGTTTCTTTCATCATTCATTACAGTTTTCACGCACCTCTGTTCCTCTTAATCAATTCGATTATATACTTCACAAGCAAAGTGCAGGTTACCGCCAATTGCATCAAATAATATTGTATGTAAAAATAGTATATTTGATGGATTTCATCGGATACTGTAAGACAACGGACCCGTGGCAAGTATGTATTTGTTCATTCCATTGACTGAAAATAATAAAAAAAAGAAGTAAAACAATAAATTAATTTTGATGAACGACTAAACATAATGTCATGTTGTAGAATTATACATTCACTAAAAATTGAGATTTAAAAGATCCATATAGTTTTCATTGATATTTGAGAATGCTTATACTACTATAGCAAAATTTGACTTTGCGATGATGAACTAGATCGATTTTTCTGGTGAATATATTGCAATCTCAAAGAGAAAGCTTTGTAATGGGGCAAAAATCGACCCACCGAATCGGACCTCGGGACCTCGATTTTCGTAATCTACGGGTCGAAAAACATGGAAATCCAAAAGTGTCTGTATGTGTGTGTGTGTGTGTGTGTGTGTGTGTGTGTGTGTGTGTGTGTGTGTGTGTGTGTGTGTGTGTGTGTGTGTGTGTGTGTGTGTGTGTGTGTGTGTGTGTGTGTGTGTGTGTGTGTGTGTGTGTGTGTGTGTGTGTGTGTGTGTATGTATGTATGTATGTGTGTAACGTTTTTTTTCGTCCACGATAACTCTCGAAGAAATGGTCCGATCTTCTTGAAATTTTGCACACAGGTTAGTCGCGGCAAAATCTCGGCCGAGTTCAATTTTCAGCGAAATCCGTTGGTTATTTCCTTAGCAACCGTTTCTAACGTGTTTTCTCACAAATCCTTATGAGTGCTCATTGGGGCAAGCCGGAAAATCAGTTTTAAGTCACACTCGATGGCCAAGGACACTGAATTGTTCTATTTTCTTCATAGCAACCGTTGTTTACTTCCCTAGCAACCGTTATGAAGGTTGGAAATTATTAATCTAAGATCTATTTCCATCATTTTCGACGGCAAAGGACACAAAATCTTCCCAATTAGCTCCTTAGCAACCGTTGTTCACCGCCCTAGCAACCGTTGCTAAGGGGGAAAAAAATTGATGTAAGTTTCGTTTCCAGTATTTTCAACGTACTATAGAGAAAATTGGGAAAATTTGGTGTCTTTTGCCGTCGAAAATGATCAAAATACATTTTGAATTGATCATTTCCAACCTCAGCCGTCGAAAATGATCAAAAACGGACTTAAGAGCAGGGCGGATCGATTTTGACCGCTATTAAACCGTATGACAGTCACAAGATGAATTGATCGAAAAATTATGCAGGTCCAAATGTCTCGCATCGTGTAGAACCTAGAACCGTTTGCTTTGTTGCATTTGATCAAATAATAAGAGAGCCCGGGCAGACATCAACACTCGCAACATAGTTTGGTCAATTGAAAAAGAACGACACTTTACACAGTCACAAAGATACGAATTGAATTGATTAAATAATTTTTTTGTAATTTTTGAAAAATAGATGATAGTATCTACGGTAGTGGAAAGGTGAAAATACAGGTTTGGGAAGCGTTTGTCGGTGATATTAAAGACTCTTTGAGAAAGCATACTGCTAAGGCACTTGGCAGCGGTTTTTGTGACTTAGAGATGTGAGGAATAATCGGTACAAGTCATGTCTGAAAACTTAAAAAATAAATCCAACCTATTTTATGTTTGGATATTACTCGGATTTGTCATATTTGAAGATAACAGTACTTTTCATTTGATTTCTTTACACTTTGATTGAGCATTTCAGCTCACTCTTCGTATCTGTCTGTCTTACGGTGGGTTGATGGGTCTTGAAAAATATTTCACAAAGTTTTCTATTAAAATTAGTGGCTTGAAGTTTATCCAAATTTGAAACGTGTGTATACCGAAATTATCTACACGAGAGATGCACGTCAACATAACTTAGCACGTAACTATTGTATGTATCTTCTGAGTCGCGCGAGAAAAAATTGTAAAAAAACATTTTCTAAATATACGTTTCTTTGAAGATGGAGTATTTCATTCCATATTTCTACCATTTATAATTTTGATACTGAATCTCTTCAACATTATATGAGTTAAGTACTTGACATTGATTTGTGATTTCAGTACTTTCGTATCCTAACATTGTCTAATTGATCTGCATTGACATTTTCAACAATGGTGGCAAGGATTGAGTGTGCATTGAAAAAATATTCATTGTGTAGTCGGACGGATAACAGTACTAGTTGGATACTTGGCATTTGATGCTAGATTTCATTGCTTTCTCGTATCACCATTGATCATCATCATCATTGACAAAATAAACTGTTATGTTTGGTTTCCATATTACTATATTCAGGTTATTAGTTCGAAATCCGTAACAGAGAAACACGAGGTAGAAAGAAGGCTTTAAATTCTGTGAATACTAACTGACATGCATTTGAATTGACTGAAATTAGGGACATTTTTAAATTCCTTTTTACTCAAAGAAATTGAGTAGAATGGAAATTTATCCAACATTGAACCAAAGGATACGGAGCATACTTGTCGTCGCCGTATACCTTTTTCAAAGGTCCATTTATTACTTTGAAAACTAAAATTGGTCGAGGAGTATTTTATTTGATTTCAACCATTCATAATGTTTCTACTAGACTTCTACAAAAGTATATGAGTCAAGTACTTGACATTGATTTGTGATTTCAGTACTTTCGTATCCTAACATTGTCTAATTGATCTGCATTGACATTTTCAACAATGGTGGCAAAGATTGAGTGTGCATTGAAAAAATATTCATTGTGTAGTCGGACGGATAACAGTACTAGTTGGATACTTGGCATTTGATGCTAGATTTCATTGCTTTCTCGTATCACCATTGATCATCATCATCATTGACAAAATAAACTGTTATGTTTGGTTTCCATATTACTATATTCAGGTTATTAGTTCGAAATCCGTAACAGAGAAACACGAGGTAGAAAGAAGGCTTTAAATTCTGTAAATACTAACTGACATGCATTTGAATTGACTGAAATTAGGGACATTTTTAAATTCCTTTTTACTCAAAGAAATTGAGTAGAATGGAAATTTATCCAACATTGAACCAAAGGATACGGAGCATACTTGTCGTCGCCGTATACCTTTTTCAAAGGTCCATTTATTACTTTGAAAACTAAAATTGGTCGAGGAGTATTTTATTTGATTTCAACCATTCATAATGTTTCTACTAGACTTCTACAAAAGTATATGAGTCAAGTACTTGACATTGATTTGTGATTTCAGTACTTTCGTATCCTAACATTGTCTAATTGATCTGCATTGACATTTTCAACAATGGTGGCAAGGATTGAGTGTGCATTGAAAAAATATTCATTGTGTAGTCGGACGGATAACAGTACTAGTTGGATACTTGGCATTTGATGCTAGATTTCATTGCTTTCTCGTATCACCATTGATCATCATCATCATTGACAAAATAAACTGTTATGTTTGGTTTCCATATTACTATATTCAGGTTATTAGTTCGAAATCCGTAACAGAGAAACACGAGGTAGAAAGAAGGCTTTAAATTCTGTAAATACTAACTGACATGCATTTGAATTGACTGAAATTAGGGACATTTTTAAATTCCTTTTTACTCAAAGAAATTGAGTAGAATGGAAATTTATCCAACATTGAACCAAAGGATACGGAGCATACTTGTCGTCGTCGTATACCTTTTTCAAAGGTCCATTTATTACTTTGAAAACTAAAATTGGTCGAGGAGTATTTTATTTGATTTCAACCATTCATAATGTTTCTACTAGACTTCTACAAAAGTATATGAGTCAAGTACTTGACATTGATTTGTGATTTCAGTACTTTCGTATCCTAACATTGTCTAATTGATCTGCATTGACATTTTCAACAATGGTGGCAAGGATTGAGTGTGCATTGAAAAAATATTCATTGTGTAGTCGGACGGATAACAGTACTAGTTGGATACTTGGCATTTGATGCTAGATTTCATTGCTTTCTCGTATCACCATTGATCATCATCATCATTGACAAAATAAACTGTTATGTTTGGTTTTCATATTACTATATTCAGGTTATTAGTTCGAAATCCGTAACAGAGAAACACGAGGTAGAAAAGAAGGCTTTAAATTCTGTAAATACTAACTGACATGCATTTGAATTGACTGAAATTAGGGACATTTTTAAATTCTTTTTTACTCAAAGAAATTGAGTAGAATGGAAATTTATCCAACATTGAACCAAAGGATACGGAGCATACTTGTCGTCGCCGTATACCTTTTTCAAAGGTCCATTTATTACTTTGAAAACTAAAATTGGTCGAGGAGTATTTTATTTGATTTCAACCAGTTATAATTTTTCTACTAGACTTCTACAAAAGTATGAGTCTAGTACTTGACATGGATTGGTGGTTTCAGTGCTTTCTTTCCTATACATTAGCAACGTGATCTGCATTGACATTTCCAATGGCGGCTAGGATTAAGTGTACATACATTGAAAAAATAATCGTACTTGTTGGATACTTGGTATTAAATGCTTGATTTCAGTGCGTTCACATATCACCATCGCAAAATAAACTGGCAAAAACTTTTAGTAGGCAGGAGGAATGCTGTAAATTCTCTGACTACACTATATCTTACATGTATTTAAATGGACTCTGATTGAAAAGCCATTTTCAAATTTCTTTCTACTTAAAAAAATTATTCCAAATAAAAATTTATCCAATAACGAACCACTGGTTATGGAACGTAGTTGTCATCAACGTAGACCTTTTTCAAAAGTAAATTTTTTTAAATGAAGAAGAAAATTCCCTTAAGAGTATTTTACTAGTGATTTTTTCCGATGAATATCAATTTTATAAGTTTCTAATCAAATGAATAATTAGAAAAATTATATCCAATCAATGATGGTAGTCGTAAAAAAATGTAACAAATAGTCAAAAGTTAATGAATCTATCCCTTGGTTTGAAATATCATTCATATAACTAATTATATCAGCATTTACAAAGTAAATTTTTCAATTTGTTTCTTATAATCAATCTAGCTAGTTCAAGAGACTAGTAAAACTTGGAGTCAAGATTTTATAAAGATTATCGAGCATAGCTTTATCACTACTAAGAATTAATCTTATATATAAAGTGTATGATCATATCTCATATATATATATATGGGCAATTCTCTGTGGGATCGAACATGAAAAAATTTGATTTGGCTCAAAATTTTTTTGTAAGTTATAGGGCATCAAGCCGATTTCCCAGAATTTTTTTAGATTTTTTCGAGCACTTTAACCCCCTTTAATAAATAGGCAAAGTTGCTGATTTTGCTGTTTTTGCATTTTCAGAGGCATTTTCAACCTTCATTTACACCCTGAAAATGACCTCTGAGGCAAAAAATGAATGGGACACTTTTTCCTGCAAATTGTCTGAATTTTATAGAAAAATTATCTCCAAGGTCATTGGAGCACATTAAGTACTCCACATTACCAATTGGAGCCTCTATTTTTGAACCCTGCGAGTTCGCTCGTCAAGCCCCACACCACATGGGTACTAAAAGTTGTCCCAATTCATACCACATACAGCCTATATAGTGAAAAAATGGGCCTGGACTCTGGAAGCTCCCAAAAAATTAATATATTAACTAAAATAGGGGTAAAAACAGGCTAAAATGACAATTCAAGGGGAGCCTTGTACCGCCAACACTTCCAATTTTTGCAAACACTTATCTGTGGTATTATTACAATTATCCACTGTAAAAACTCACATTCTATCATACTAATACATATCCTGAGTTGTCAATATCATATTTATATAGATCAAGCATTACTATACTACTTGACGCCACCTAACTTTCAGTAGTTACATGTATTGATGGTCAATATATTGGCTCTATTGTTTTAAAATGTACAAGAAACTACTAATAAAGTACATTGTCATGAATTGCATTCACTCGATAAGAAAGATTAATCAAGAAAGTAAATTGTAAGCTGTGCATTACACGTACACCTTATAACACACTAGGCAGTGCATAGATATCATATGATTTTTTTAATATCAACAAGAAAATGTTGAAGTTCACTAAACATGGGTAATATTCATGAATGTGGGACTCATGAAATCCACTCATATTGTATAAACTGCATAGCTAAGGTCCAAGCAACTATCGCCGGATGGGCTCAAACTACAACTTCAAGTTATTTACTCATGAAAATAGATAATATGAATCAATCCACTTGAAAGTATGATCACTAGATGCGCAATTTGATAAGGAATTCAAAATATATATAGTTTGCCTGTCCAGAAATGAGTTTGGAGCTTCCAAAGTAGCTTTACATGTCTAAAAGTCTATGGTCGGTAACCTAACCTTTGCCATACATGGGTCATATATATCTCCAGTATAGGCAAGTATAACGTTCACAAAGTGGTTTATAAAGTCATTTAAATACAGGCAAATAATATATATTTGAATTCCTTATCAAATCGCGCATCTAGTGATCATACTTTCAAGTGGATTGATTCATATTATCTATTTTCATGAGTAAATAACTTGAGGTTGTAGTTTGAGCCCATCCGGCGATAGTTGCTTGGACCTTAGCTATGCAGTTTATACAATATGAGTGGATTTCATGAGTCCCACATTCATGAATATTACCCATGTTTAGTGAACTTCAACATTTTCTTGTTTGATATTAAAAAAATCATATGATATCTATGCACCGCCTAGTGTGTTATAAGGTGTACGTGTAATGCACAGCTTACAATTTACTTTCTGGATTAATCTTTCTTATCGAGTGAATGCAATTCATGACAATGTACTTTATTAGTAGTTTCTTGTACATTTTAAAACAATAGAGCCAATATATTGACCATCAATACATGTAACTACTGAAAGTTAGGTGGCGTCAAGTAGTATAGTAATGCTTGATCTATATAAATATGATATTGACAACTCAGGATATGTATTAGTATGATAGAATGTGAGTTTTTACAGTGGATAATTGTAATAATACCACAGATAAGTGTTTGCAAAAATTGGAAGTGTTGGCGGTACAAGGCTCCCCTTGAATTGTCATTTTAGCCTGTTTTTACCCCTATTTTAGTTAATATATTAATTTTTTGGGAGCTTCCAGAGTCCAGGCCCATTTTTTCACTATATAGGCTGTATGTGGTATGAATTGGGACAACTTTTAGTACCCATGTGGTGTGGGGCTTGACGAGCGAACTCCCAGGGTTCAAAAATAGAGGCTCCAATTGGTAATGTGGAGTACTTAATGTGCTCCAATGACCTTGGAGATAATTTTTCTATAAAATTCAGGCAATTTGCAGGAAAAAGTGTCCCATTCATTTTTTGCCTCAGAGGTCATTTTCAGGGTGTAAATGGAGGTTGAAAATGCCTCTGAAAATACAAAAACAGCAAAATCAGCAACTTTGCCTATTTATTAAAGGGGGTTAAAGTGCTCGAAAAAATCTAAAAAAATTCTGGGAAATCGGCTTGATGCCCTAGAACTTACAAAAAAATTTTGAGCCAAATCAAATTTTTTCATGTTCGATCCCACAGAGAATTGCCCATATATATATATATATAATCTACGTGTTTCGTCCTAGATCCACCTGACAGGACTTATAAGTAAGGTTACTCAGGTGAATCCAACCTTAGACACCGATGTTAAAATAAATAATATCAAAAATCCCTCTATAAAAAGCAGCTCCTAATCGAGCTAAGCCTATGGTCGCTGCCATTTTTCAGTACACCTCAAACCTCTGCGGATTGGCTGACAGATACAGCCATATTGATTTTAGAGTGCTGCTATTGGTCGGCTCACCTATAGTCTCTGCCGTTGAGGAGAGCTTGGCTCACAGCTCTAAGTTTTATGCTCTATGCGCGGTATAGTGATAGGTTATGAACATTTTCATGTATAATATTGGTGATTCTTTATAAAATCGCCTAGGCAAAAAAACAATTACAGGGTCGATTTCTTTGTCAAACTCTGGACTATCATATTATTTCTGATTTTTTTTCCATATTTTTAGCATTCTAACCCTACTTTATAAAAAGCTAAAGTAGCAGAATTTGCTGCTTTTGTAATTTAAATTTGTATTTGCACCAGGCATTTTGCACCTCAATATGTAGGACTCATAAAATGACTTCTGAGTAAGAAAGTTGATAAGAAATTATAAATAAATAAGACAAATTGATCAATGAATAAGTGTGAAGTGAATAAGTAATAAAAACCGACAGATGAATATGTTCCACAAATGTTCTCATTATTGATTTTCGAATTGAATATTCTACTTATAGTTAATTAATAAGAAAATTATAGAAAAATAAGTCAACACTGAGAGAATTGGCAACTTTTATATACTTGGGTATGTATTATGTGAGAAAATCGTAATTTTACATCAAGCGCTGACCCATTTTTCTACACTTTTTGGATTAACTGATTAAATGGAAAATATTCAATACTAAATTCAATAATGAGTAGTTCTAGGTTGAACCGAGTGATGACAGTTGTTCCCAAATGATTGAATTGATTTTAGAATTCAATATTCTACTTATAATTAATTAATAAGAAAACTATAGAAAGATGAGTCAGTTCTGAGAGAATTGAGAACTTTCAGATCCTTTTTTGCTTTCTCAAAGAGAAAGCTTTGTAATGGGGCAAAAATCGACCCACCGAATCGGACCTCGGGACCTCGATTTTCGTGATGTACGGGTCGAAAAACATGGAAATCCAAAAATGTCTGTATGTATGTGTGTGTGTGTGTGTGTGTGTGTGTGTGTGTGTGTGTGTGTGTGTGTGTGTGTGTGTGTGTGTGTGTGTGTGTGTGTGTGTGTGTGTGTGTGTGTGTGTGTGTGTGTGTGTGTGTGTGTATGTATGTGTGTAACGTTTTTTTTCGTCCACGATAACTCTCGAAGAAATGGTCCGATCTTCTTGAAATTTTGCACACAGGTTAGTCGCGGCAAAATCTCGGCCGAGTTCAATTTTCAGCAAAATCCGTTGTTTATTTCTCTAGCAACCGTTGCTAAGGTGTAAAATTTTTCGTTTCTTTTGTCTAGGATAACTTTCGAAGGAATCGTCCGATCTTGCTGAAATTTTGCACACCGGTTAGTTGTGGCAAGATCTATCACGAGTTCAATTTTCAGCAGAATCCGTTGGTTAATTCCTTAGCAACCGTTTCTAACGTGTTTTCTCACAAATCCTTATGAGTGCTCATTGGGGCAAGCCGGAAAATCAGTTTTAAGACACACTCGACGGCCAAGGACACTGAATTGTTCTATTTTCTTCATAGCAACCGTTGTTTACTTCCCTAGCAACCGTTATGAAGGTTGGAAATTATTAATTTAATATCTATTTCCATCATTTTCGACGGCAAAGGACACAAAATCTTCCCAATTAGCTCCTTAGCAACCGTTGCTCACCGCCCTAGCAACCGTTGCTAATGGGGAAAAAAATTGATGTAAGTTTCGTTTCCAGTATTTTCAACGTACTATAGAGAAAATTGGGAAAATTTGGTGTCTTTTGCCGTCGAAAATGATCAAAATGAGTCTTCAAGTGTGCTAAATACGGACTTAAGGGCAGTGCGGATCGATTTTGACCGCCATTTAACCGTATGACAGTCACAAGATGAACTGATCGAAAAATTATGCAGGTCCAAATGTCTCGCATCGTGTAGAACCTAGAACCGTTTGCTTTGTTGCATTTGATCAAATAATAAGAGAGCCCGGGCAGACATCAACACTCGCAACATAGTTTGGTCAATTGAAAGAGAACGACACTTTACACAGTCACAAAGATACGAATTGAATTGATTAAATAATTTTTTTGTAATTTTTGAAAAATAGATGATAGTATCTACGGTAGTGGAAAGGTGAAAATACAGGTTTGGGATGCGTTTGTGGGTGATGTTAAAGCCTCTTTGAGAAAGCATACTGCTAAGGCACTTGGCAGCGGTTTTTTTATTTTTTTCATATAATTTGGTATGTATATAGGAAAACAGCAATTTTACAAGAGCACTGACTCATTTTTCTACAATTTTTGTAATAATTGATTAAATGTTCAATATTTCATACTAAAATCAGTAGTAGAGTACTCATGATTTATTCCAGTATTGAATATTCTACTCATATAGAAGGTATATACTTTTGGGTTGAACTGAGTGCTCAAACCTTCTTAAAATCACTATTTAGGCCTAGATTCAGCTCTATCTATGTAGCTATATAGATGCATACATATCGGACCTTATCAAATTGCCCAGGCACTGTTTTGCCCGCCAATCAAAAACGGGTCACGTGCTTTTTGCCCGCCAATGAGCTGAGACGTATGTAGGGGTAAGATCGATAAGGTCGGTAAGGCAGTTTTAATTGAAATCATCATCGCGTTATGACCGAAGGAGAATATCAAAATGTCCTAAAGAGTTTTGAAAGCTCTCTGCAAAATATTGATTTAATTGAAGTTGCAGAACATGGATTTTTGGGTTATTTGGGTTATTTGGAAAAAATATGAAACTTCTTTATCGATCAAGTTCCAATAGCTGATTGACCTGGTATGCCCTCATTGGCGGGCAAAAAGCACGTGACCCGTTTTTGATTGGCGGGCAAAACAGTGCCTGGGCAATTTGATGGGGACTCTGAATATGCACAACTACATCAGGTATTTCAATTCGCTAACGATTTTCCCGTCGATACTGATGATAATGCAAGCTCAGACAATTATTTAGTTATTGGCAATGAACGATTACATCAATTGAATGAGAAACAAACAGAAGTAGCACAAAAAGTTTTAGGTGTAACGTTGAATCCAGGATCAGATGATATTGATAATAAGAGTTTTTTTATTGATGGTCCCGGTGGATCTGGTAAAACATTTTTATATGAAACTCTTTGGTATATTCTAAAAGGTCATAATAAAGTTTGTACTATGGCATTCACTGGTATAGCAGCCACTTTACTACCACAAGGCAAGACCGTGCATAAGGTATTCCAATTGCCTGTACTATTGCATTCAGATTCATCATCAAATATAAAGTTAGAGTCTCAAGAAGCTGCTCAAGAAACTGCTTAAAAAAATTGATGTTTTTATCTGGGATGAAGCTCCTATGGCTCCAAGATATTCTATTGAAATTATTGACCGAATCTTACGCGATATTATGAATAATGATGAGATATTTGGTGGTAAATATTTATATTAGGTAGAGATTTTAGACCATTACTCCCAGTAAAAGTAGGTGGTACCCGAAGTGAGATAATTGATTTATGTATAAATCGTAGTTCACATTGGTCAAAGTTTCATAAATTTTCTTTAACGCAAAATATGCGTGCGCGATCAGAAGAAATTGCATTTTCAACATTCTTATTAAACGTAGGGGACGGACAATTGAATGATGTACATAGTAATTTGAGCTTTCCCTTTGAGATTATTTCCCTGAAAGATGTCTTGCTGATGGTGAGATTTTCAGGTGTAAGCAATACAGAAAAGCAATTAATTATGGAATCTTATCTGCAAGAAACGCCGATGTAAATGAAATAAATGAAAAAGTCGTGAATTTACTTGATGAAGCGACAGAAAAATATTATACAAGTGTTGACAGTACAGAAAACTGTGATAATTCAGGTTTTGATGATATTTTGTTACCAGAGTACTTGAATACTTTATCTCCTTATGCAACTTATGTTATGAGTTGAAGTTGAGAATTAATTGCGTTGTTATGCTCATTCGAAATCTCAATATTAGCGAAGGTTTATGCAACGGAACTAGATTATTCATTTTGGATTTATGCAATAATCTGTTAAAATGCGAAATACTTACTGGAGATAAAAAAGAAGAAATAGTATTTTTGAATCGAATTACTTTATACTCATCAGAGACTAATTATCCATTTACATTTAGAAGAAGACAGTTTCCTATCAAATTAGCATTCGCCATGACTATAAATAAAGCGCAAGGACAAACATTTGATAAAATTGGTATTGATTTAAGAAAAGATGTTTTCAACCATGGACAGCTATATGTGGCCCTCTCAAGAGTACGTTCTTGGGATTCATTAAAAATTTATGGAGTATGTCCTGATCAGAAAAGTATAAGAAATTATGTTTACAATGAGTTATACATTTAGGCCCATTGTTATTTTATATATTCTACAGAACGATAGTCTTTAAAATTTAATGATTTTTCATAAAATGTTTCGAATAATTTATTATTTTAAATCATTTGTACAAAGTACTACCAAATATATTTTTCGCACTTCTCATAAAACAGAGCTATTTACATATTAGAAGAATAGAAAAAAAAAACAAGTAACTATTTTCCTCCACAAACATACACACTGTTATGTGGATGTGTTTTGAAATTATTTTATTACATATTCCAACGTTTCTATATGATCACCTATTTCGTATTCATCATATAGTGTTTCTATATGACTGCATCATCAGTGAGATAACTTTGAACATATGCTATAACCAATATTTATATTACATTATGCTTTTAGTAAATTCTTATAAAATAAATTTTCAGAACAGAAAAAATCTACCTATGAAACACTCCGCGCGCGCGGTACGCGCGCTAAACAGCTTCTAGTACTCTAAATAATATATTCTTATAATTAATTTAGCTTGTTCAAGAGTCTAATGTAATTTGGAGTCAAGATTTCATAAAGACTATCAAGCATTATTTTATTTTATTACCTCTAAGAATGTACCTTAAATATATATATAATGTGTATGATAATAATGATCTATATTTGGTTAGTTATAAAAGAAAGTAAATGTAATTATTCAAGTGTTTCGTCCTAGATCCACCTGACAGGACTCGTCAGTAAGGTTATTCAGGTGGATCCAACCTTAGACAGAGGAGTCTGAATAAAAAACACTAAAAATATTCCAAATAGTTAGTTTTTATGTAGGTTTCTTCATATAACGAAGATATGAATTATATAAAAGACTGAAGAAGCCAAAGCAGTAAAACCAGAGGCAAACATTATTAGCATAATCTCAAAATAAACTCAATATCTTTTTAAACTTTCATTGGATAATAATTAGTTAACTTCTCTACAACAATCAAAACTCTAAACTTCATAAGTAATTTACAAATGAGAAAACAATAAAGATGAAAAAACGACACATAATGCAGGATGAGAACTATTTTTTTCCGTGTATGCACAAGATGAACTGAAAAAGCGTACATGATCCAAAATTAACTCATGCAACATTCAATTCCAATATTAACCTCTCAAATTAATGAACATTATTTTTAGTTTAATTTTAAATATAATTGAGATGTTCTCACTGAGATAGAAAAGTTCAATTTTAAAAATGTCCGAGCCCATTTGGGACTAGCTATTGTCTTGATGGCAGAAAAATTCTGTCGAATGTTTTTTCTTAGACAGTACTTATAAACGGATAACTTCGAAATTTTTCTCGTTATAGGATAGCCAATATCTGCTAAGCGTTTAATTTGACTACACAATTCTTCATTCTGTACTGTCGTTAACGCATATGGTCGACTCTTTTTCTTTTTTTCGAATATGTTTTGTTTGACATATCGTTGAAATGTTCGACGAGGTATCTTATATATAGTCGAAGCCATCCTCTGCGATATCTCACCTTTCTTGACCTGCTCCAGAGCTTGAACTAAATTTCCTCTCGACCATGTTTGGCTGATATTTACCATCAATGGGTTGATTGTAGCAGCTAGAACAAGAAAATAGGGGTGGCGCATATTGGGTACATTTGATAAAAATAACGAAGAGCTATTGAAACGGTTAATAAAAATGGCGTAAGATGAAAAAAAAAATTGGATGATGTAGATGGGATATCAAGGAATCGAATGATATGTCGCTCGATTTTTTTGGCCCAGTTTAAGGGTATTAAAAAAACACTTACCTGAGCGCAATTAGGTCGAGAATCGAAATTGGTGAAAAAATGGAGAAAATGAGCTCTAACAAGTTGGTGAAAGGGTTTCCAATCGGGGAAAATATTTTCTTTCTTCATTATTTAGTATTGCCGACAAGATCCTGTGCCGCGGCGATGCTCTAGACGCGCGTATATGAAATACGAAGGGTGGCGCATATTGGGTACACCTACCTTAGTTTTCGCCTCGATGGTTTCTTGTAGAAATTGGTATACATGGGTTTTTGAGGTCACTTTCCATGAATCCGGCCTCAAATTTTTAAAATTTAAATTAGAGCCTCTAAGATCACCTAACAAAAATTTGGAAAAAAAATTGAATTTTGTTAAAAATTGGTTTCCATGGGTTTTCGAGGTCGCTGATTACGAGTCCAGCCTCAAATTTTAAAAATTCAAATTCGAGTTAGAGCCTCAAAGATTGGCGACCAAAAATTTGAAAAGATATTGTATTTTGATGAAAATTAGTATCCATGGGTTTTTGAGGTTGCTGATTACAAATCCGGCCTTATATATGAAGATTTAAAATTGGAGCCTCTAAGATTGGCGAACGAATATTTGGAAAGACAATGGATTTTAATATAAATTAGTATCCATAGGTTTTTGAGGTCGCTGATTACGAATCCGGCCTCAGATTTGTATAATTCGAATTAAAGCCTCTAAGATTGGTGACCGAAAATTTAAAAAGATACTGGATTTCGATGAAATTGGTATCCATGGGTTTTTCAGGGCGCTGATTACACATCAAGCTTTAGATGGAAATAAACCTAAACCTTCAACATCGTCGATGGTAACAAAGAAGCATCCATTTAGATGGTTTACTGAATGAAGAGTCATTTCTTCTACTCTGGTGTCAGCGAAAGTCGGAAGATTCCATTCGAAATAAACTTATGTTAGAAAAGTAATAAATCATCGATCAAAATATGCAAAAATGTTTGTGACAAGTATAATCTTCAATACTTGTACCAGAGGTTATGCTGTTACGCAAAATGAGTTCAACGGTATTTCACTCGAACCACTGTATATTAATTTTCTAGTTCTCATTTTTTCCGTTCTTTCAAAGGGACTTGTAGAACAAATATATGAATATAATTATAATTGGAAATACACACACAAATGCATGCATTAACTCCGAACGCGAAGAAACTAGGAGAAATGTAATCACACTTAAAACGGTTTTTTCCATAGAGTTAAATATGAGATGGCTCTCCATTTGGGTAACCTTCTAAAAAGATGTTTCCTCGTTACGGTCGACGATGTCGATCATCTGGCAGTATAGGTTATAGAGCACAATAAAATTTTCAGAGTTTTGGATCTTTTTTCTCACTCACTTGACAGAGAATCACCGATATATTCTTCGTAAGGCAATCCTCGCGGCACTGATGTGACCTGGGTATATGTATCTGTCTACCAGCTGTGTACTACGACGATACTACTATATAATATATCTGTATATCAATCCTCCCTATTCAAAAAGACGTATCTCGAAATTAATACCAGAATCTGATTCCTTAGACAAAAATACATCTGGTACGCTAATTTTAGTAATAATCCATCACCCCTGCGTTTAGCCATAACCTCAAAAATATGGCGGACGACATATCGATGAAATCGATATTTTGCAAAACAAAAAATCCTATTCTATTCTACATAATAAATGAAAGAAAACTGTCCCTTGCGATTTTTTGATTCGTCGCTTAGTTTTTGAGTAAAAAATTTAGAAAGTTTGACGGCTAGTGGGCCGGATTCAAAATTCATAATTCTATGAATTTTTAACTTTTCACGCATATTTCTGAAATTAGCGTACCAGATGTATTTTTGTCTGAGAAATCGGATTCTGGTATTCATTTTGCAATAATTTGTTTAAACAAATTGTTTAAACAAAATTATTTCGCAAAAACAATAACAAATTCAAATTCAGCGATGTCTCGAACTATAAACTGTGCACGTGGTTTATCTGTATCATGAAATATAGCCCAACTACTGAGGTTTGAAAAAAAGTTGAAAAAAAATTTTGGTTCGGACGCCATTTTGAGAACCTCAATGTTGAATCAATCATTCCGCACCTCATCTATCTTTTAGTGCAACAATTTGAGCCACGTTTCAGTCCATGAAAAGATGTGCATCTTCACGCTTTCATATGGAAATTTTCTATAATTAAAAATTTTGAAAATCTTGAAAATCGCGTTTTTTCGCAAAGAATTGTTTATAACTTTTTTCGTATTGATTTTAGATAAAAATCAATAGCATATTTCTGAAGATCATAAAATTTTACGTCGGAGATGATGTATGGAAAATTTTTCCCCGCCCGAATAACATAAAAAAAATGAGGTGGAAAACTTAGTCGAAATCGACGCCATCCCGGACTCAATGGGTTAATTTAACAACGCGTGAATCGGGTAAGGTGTGTCTGTGGGGACTGTTACACATAGTTCAAGTTCATTTCAATCAACTAAACATACGAAATGGCCGACGTGGTTTTGGAACGATCGTGGGTGAGTGACGAAGAAGAAAGCGATGCGGATAACACGGAAATGAAGGGAGAGAGTATTTCGTCGCTTGGGAGGAAGAACGTTCCATTTCAGAAACTTGCTATAAAAAGTTCAATTTCAGAAACTATTAAGAAAGAGACAGACAGCACATCAAAAACATTTGATCAGCAGCGCCAGCGGCTGACTTCGCACACAGCGCGAAGCTTTCTTTCATTCGTTGTTTCGTCAGCCTTCTGACTAGACGTGATCCTCATTGATAGTGATTTTCATAGACAGTGCACATTGATTAACTTAATAAATAAATAGACAGAACTTTTAAAGCCACACTCGCGTGACTCGTGTTTCATTTCTACCCCTGAATCCTTTCAGGTTTCCACTGCGCGCGCGAGTGTCGTGCTTATTTTGTGAGTGACCTCCAGAGCCTAGACCAGTCCGCTCGAGAGGATGGCTGGACGTGTGGAGCCGGGCGAGGTGGAACAGAGCCTGAAGGAGGCGAAAGGTAGGTGCACGTGTGTGTGAGCGAAAGAAAGAGTGCTCGCGAGCGCGTGTGCCGGCATGATCGTCGTATACACGATGTACACACGATGTGCACACGACGTGCACTGACCGCAAGACGGAGAGACGGAGAGACAGAGAGCCATGAGACAGCTATGAGAATGGTCGTGTGA
Source organism: Aphelinus atriplicis (assembly GCA_020882685.1). Classification (NCBI taxonomy): domain Eukaryota; kingdom Metazoa; phylum Arthropoda; class Insecta; order Hymenoptera; family Aphelinidae; genus Aphelinus; species Aphelinus atriplicis. The sequence goes on along the minus strand of CM037074.1, from coordinate 40,982,492 downwards.
TTGCAGAGAATCGGGCAAACACGCCATAGGGCTGACTCGTATAAAGGCCCTCATTTGCGCCGTTCGAGAATCGGCCTCGATGTAAACAAGCGAGGCTCGCGGCGCGGCCGTCGTTTGTTGTACCGCGCGGGCTGATGGAGCGGCGCGCGCAGCTCACTAGAGAGAGAGAGAGAGAGAGAGAGAGAGAGAGGAAGAGCTGGACAGCGGCGAGAAGTCGCGCGCGACCGCGCGATGTATGCATGAGGCCGGGCGAACGCGTCTGTATGGGTGCGCGAGCATGTTTGTGTGTGAGACAGCGCCGAGAGACTTGGGCGGACGCGCGACTATGACGACGCGTTGGCTGCGCGCGGCAGACGGCCCGAGAAGTATACCCTCTCTACATAGAGAGCCGACCGAGCGTCTGCGCGTAGGTGAGCGCGCGTACATATGTGTGCGTGTGCTGCAGTGAGCAGCGGGCATGACGCGCGCAGGCTGGCCAGACGCATGGGTGTATGTGTCTATACAGCCCAATGATAGTGCGTGCGTGTGGTGGTTGGTTGAGTGGCGCCGCTCGATCAGCTGCTACATTCACAGCGCTTTTTATGTATACATATGTATGTGTGTGTATGCATGAGTATATATGTATATAAATAGACAGTAAATAGACAGATTCAAATGAATTTTTTTTATGCATGCATGAATAATTGACTGGATCAAAATGTGCGATGATGTCTGACGCTGTGAGACAGATATCGCCGTACAATCAGATCGATACTAAAAGTTAACTTTGGTGAGAATACGAACAACTAATTGAATTGTTTGTAATAGAACTGAAAGAGCTGACAATCACACCAGCTGAAAAGACAGCTCTGACTAACTTCTGCGGAAAACGAGCTGAGAGATTCTGGTGCCTGAGCAATAACCATAAAAATGAGGATGGTTATTTCCAAATCAAATTGGATATAATTGAGTACGTTACTCAATCTGGACAGAAATACATCGCAGGTAAATTGACCAGAATAATTAAGATTGGCCAATCGACTTGCATTTATTAAATAAAACTGCAAGTAAATAATATCTCGAGATAAAGTCGCAATTTAACATATTACAAATTTTTGAAAGGAAAAAGAAAGTGAGGTGAAGTCGAACTGAACCTGAAGTTTTTGAATTTGATAAATTAATAGGCTGAATTGACGTCAAATAAGATGAGATAATAAGACAGAATAAAGACTGAATAAATAAGACAGTAAGACTGGAATAAAGTGTGAATTTTGTAATAATTTGAGAATGATTAGAAAGAAAATCAGCGACTATAAATAAATGAAATCAGGTTAAACAGAAAAGATCATTTCGACTTTCCTACTTCAAAACTCGTTTTCTTTGATGATGTTTGACGCTGTGTGCCAAGCGTTGTCAATGATAACTGAATTTGAATCAGATGAATTTGAAAAATCAATAAGACTGTTGATTCAAAATAAACACTGATCAATCCATACTGTGATATTTGACGCTGTGTGCCAAACGTCATAGTATTGGGCTGGATCAAACATTATACATATGGATTGAAAAATAAACTAAAATTTACTGAACTGCGGTAACTTTATTTGACGCTGTGAGCCAGATATTGTTGCTCGGAGTTGATATGCAATGTTAAGACATGTTATTAATTATTTTTGGTTATGCAGATAAAAATGTTCTCTCTGATGAAGAAGTCGAGGCATTTGAGAAAGCGGAGGCATTACATCCAGGTCTTAAACTAATTAGACAGTTCAAAACTGTTGAAGAACTGGAGGAGATTGATGCGGAATTGGAAAACACGTTGTTAGAAGATGACCAGCCCGACGCCTGCTCGACAGTTTATGAATCTGAACCCTGCTCTATTCATGCGAACGTGGCAAAACATGAGACAGTTAAACCAAAAAGGGTTGAATTTGATGATGAGGTTAAAATTATGAATGAGAATGAAATTGAGAATGAACAAATTGATATCGTTATACAAAAGACAGATAGAGCCTCTCAGACAGCACCCACTCAAGGTGAAGTAGGAAAACCAATAATAATGAGTAATGATAAATTAATATCAAAGTATAAAATTGTTAACAATGTTAAACAAAATCCAACAGATGACCTGATTAGACGAGAGCTTGCCGAAGACAGAGAGCAGCTCAGGTCAGCCCTTGCACAGGCCACAATGATGACAGAACAAATGTCAGAGGTTCTGAAAACCATGAGGGGATATGCTCAATCTGCTCGTGATGTAAAGACTCAATTGTCTAGACTGGCTGAGTCAACTGAGACTGATGCAGGGCGAGTCATTCAGGCGTCTGATACTGTGGAAGCTGTAGCTTTACAGCTTCGAGACAGAGTTGATCGTGAACTGAGAGATATTCACAGAGCTACACAGAATCAGACAAATGAAATGATTAAGCTCATGCAAGACATACGAGCTGAGTACAATGATGAGCCTTATGATGATAACACCATCGAAGATCCAATTGATCAGTATGATGATGATAGACAGGTAAATATAGACAGTAATAAAGTACCGGTAAATAAAATTGCTGAAATATGTAGAAATGAGGTTAACAAATTTCGTAATGAAAGTCACAAAGACGATACTGTGGCTAATATCTCAACTGATCAGTTCAAATTTGCAATGGCAGTTAAAGATACTGGCATTAAACGAGACTATAGACTGAGTCCAAAATTAAGGTTAGATTTCTTCTATGACTTTCTGTCATCAGAATTACGTTCCATGGATCTACTTCACATAATTGATTCAAGAGAAAAACCTTTGATAGAACATGAAAAATCTGTTTTAGAAAAAATGAAATATAAAGTTCGAGATATAATAATAAATAGAATTGATTTTTGTTATTACTCAAAATTGGTTGATGTGAAGGATCCAAAAGAAATCGTAGAAAGACTGAAAAACATGAAAGAATGTGAATCAAACGTATCAACTATGGATATTAGAAATCAGTTGTTTACAATGAGATATAACCCTAAGAAAGAGACTGCTGTGACTTTCATAGACAGATTTGAAGACTGTATAAGAAATTTTGGTCTGATGAAATCAAACGGTATGCCTGAAGACGAACAGCGCGATTATTTATATCGTGCTGTAATAGGAGCAATACCTGACATTCAGAGTTCTAATTTCAATGCGCGTGAAAACGGTGGTCCTGGATTATCTTACGAACGTATAAAATCTTTTGTTCTTAAAAAGGCAGCTGAGAACCAAAGTCTCAGCAGAGATAATCAGGCTTCTGCAATGTTGACTGAAAACCAGCACCAGAGACAAAGGTGCTACAAGTGTGATGGACCGAATCACTTAGCGTACGAATGTACTAGGACAGATGGCCTTAGACTGTGTTTTGCCTGTAAAAAGTACATGACCAAGGAGCACATAGATGCGGGTTGCCCAATGAAAACACAACCAACTGGTCGAGGACGAGGACGACCTAACACAAGGTATGTTAATAGTCGAGGTCGCTCATCTCATCGAGGTGGTAGAAGCGGTTTCTCGCGGAACAAATCGGTCTGATAAGCGGAAAAATGTAAACCAAAAGGGTGGAGGCCCTTCAAAGAGAGGAAAAACCTCCAATAATAAAAGCCAGTTCCATGTTCAGAAAGGGGGGAAAGATCATGAAGAGACTAAAAACTCAGGCAACTCAGCAAAACAAGGAAAGGAATCAGTTGCTTGTTTTGTAAGAGATGATAAGTCTGTAGACAGTATTTCCCCAGAAAAAGAATACCCATTGTTAGTCAGATGCATAAGTGATTCAGGTGCAACGAATCATATGACTAATTCGAGAGTTGTTTTCAAATCATTTGACCCTGCAAATCGAGAAACAATAAGGTGTGCTAATAATGACAGTTCTGCAAATTTCGAATCGGAGGGAGCTGGATCTATAGAAATAAAGTTGAGTAATGGAGATAAGACTGAAATTGATAATGTAATCTATGCATCTAACTTGTCAGAAAATCTGCTCTCTCTGAGAAAATTTGCCGAGGCGGGTCTTGCTATTTATATGGATGATGAGCGTATCAACATATTTGATCGAGAATCGAACGAGCTTTTTCTTACAGGAATATATAGTAGACCGTTTTGGATAATAGAATTGCAAATTGATAAGGATGGCTCAATAGACAGTGAAAGTTCGATTATTGATAGAAAGTTATACGTAAATCTGACTGAATTAGCAAGCGATGGTCATTTTACTCGAAGCATGGCAAGAAAATTAGAAAGTAATACTTGCCAGAATGATATCCCATCTGAGACTGAAACACGAAATGAAAAAGGTACAGAAAATGAGTGTACTAGTGGAATTTCAAACTTTGACGTAACTATTTGCGATAGAAAATTTAACTGTGTGGATGAATTATCAGAGACAGATACTCCAATACGTGAAAACTTGTTTGAAAATACTAACAAGGAATTTCTGGCAAATGATAAAGCCTTGCTGTGGCACGCGAGACTGGGACACGTGTCACTCAAGTATCTGAAGAAATTGCAGGCAAATCACCCAGAAAGCAAGTCATTGAAAGAAGCGGTGTTCGATGAATCCATTTTGGATTGTGGAGTTTGTGCTCTTGCAAAACTGAAAAATAGACCATTTTCAGCAGTCAGAGTAAGAGCCACAGAGCCACTCCAGATAATTCATGCAGACACTATGGGGCCAATAAGCCCAACTACACATCCCAAGAGATATCGTTTTGTGGCAGTCTTTGTTGATGACTATTCTCGTTTGGCTATGGCATATCCTATGCGTCATAAGAATGAAACTGGATATTGTCTAGAATCATTCGTGAAAAGCACACGAAATATACTTGGAAGGGACGCAAAGGTTTGCTTTCTCAGGTGCGATCAAGGCACTGAGTTTACAGGAGGATACACTGTGGAAGTACTGGAGAAATTGACAGCGGAGTTACAAATGGCTTGTCCTGACACTCCTCAGCATAATGGAGGTGCTGAAAGATTTAACCAGACAGTTCAGAAGAGAGTGAGAGCATACATGTTTGATTCAGGCATACCTGAAAACATGTGGGACCTTGCCTTGGGAGCTGCAGTTTATGCTTATAATAGAACTCCACACAGTGCAAACGAGATGATAGTCCCGCTCCAAAAATTTGCGCCAGCGTATCATTTTGATCTGGATCAGTTAAAAAGGTTTGGATGTATTTCATACATCACTATCCAGAGAAATACTGGACCAAAGTTTGGACCGAAAGCAAAGAGAGTGATATTAGTTGGATATTCAAGGACAGGTTATCAATTTTTGGAACCAGAAAAAGGAAAATTTTACGAGAGCAGAAATGTAAAATTTAATGAAAAACTGGTGTACAAAGACATGTATAAAAGAGACAGTGTAAAAGACTGGCCGATTGATAATATTCAAATTGATAAAGACAGTTGGTTTGTAGAATTTGAAGAAGACATGATTGACAGTAATAATCAAGTGAAAACATGTGAGACAGCAAAAATTGAAAGTGAGGATGAGATCTCAAAAACGGAGGGAGCTCCTAAACGTAAACGAGGAAGGCCAAAGAAAGGAGAAGAAAAACGAACAAAATTGACAGTACAGGACCAAAGAGAAGGAGAAACTGGTCTAGAGACAGATGAAATGACAAAAGTGATGATGTCATATACTTTTGAATCAGATCCAGGAGAAAGAGTTGATGAATATAAGGATGAAGTGTATTATTCACTTCTTGCTCACATCAATAAGGATCCAGCTTCATATGCTGAAGCCATGCAGTCTAGGGAGAGAGAACAGTGGCAGAGAGCAATCGATGAAGAATTGAAATCGATGGAAGAACATCAGGTTTGGAAAAGTGTGAAAAGACCGTTTCTAGATGAGACTGGAAGAAAACCCAATATCATAGATTCTAGGTGGGTTTTCAAAAGAAAAATAGAAGCAAATGGAAGTACTAGATTCAAAGCGAGACTGGTGATTAGAGGTTTCAAAGACAGAACAAACTACGACCTCAGAGAGACGTATGCACCAGTATCTAGACTCCCATTAGTTCGAGCACTGTTTTCAATTATAAATAGACTGGACTTGGAAGTGATTCAATTGGATGTGAAAACAGCGTTCTTGAATGGTACATTGGAAAGAGAAGTCCTGATGGAAATTCCAGAGGGAACTGTACATTCTAAACAAGAAAGACTGAACATGATTTGCTCGCTGGAAAAGGCATTGTATGGATTGCCTGTTAGTCCCAAAAGATGGAATACAAAATTTACCGAGGAAGCAATATCAATAGGACTGAAATACGAAACAAGTGAGCCTTGTATTTTTACTTGGAGAGATTCGGAGAAGTTCGTAATTTTGCTTCTGTATGTTGATGATATTATAATGGCTGGTAATCATAAACCAAAACTGTTGGAAATTAAAACAAAATTGGAACAAAAATTTAAGTTGACAGATCTAGGTGAGCCTAAACAGTTTCTGGGTATATCAGTTAAAAGAGACAGAATAAATTAATTGATTGAGTTAAGTCAAGAATCCTATGTGGATAAAATTCTAGAGAAATTTAGTCTTGATAAATTGCCAAAAAGAAAGACGCCAATGGAAACTTCTCAAGTTACCAATCGAAAAAGAAGAGACAGAGAAGAGACAGATTGCAATAAAGAACTGCAGAAAACTCTGAGTTTGAAAAATGCTGCATATAGAGAAGTAATTGGCAGTCTACTCTATCTTGCAAATGCAACGAGACCTGACATCTCATATTCAGTTAATGTACTCAGCAGGCACCAAATTGATCCGACAGATGAAGACTGGAAAATGGTGGCCCGAGTCCTGGGATACTTAAAACAAACTAAAGAACTGAGTCTGATTTACAAAGGTGAGACAAATGAGATGGAAGGATACTCTGATTCTAGTTTTGGAGACTGTAAGGGATCACTCACAACTTGTGGCTATGTGATCAAGCTTTTTGGAGACTCTATAACGTGGAGGACTCATAAACAAACTAGCGTTGCACTATCAACTTGTGAGGCTGAATTTGTGGCAATGAGTGAAGCGACTCAAGAACTGATTGGACTGGCAAAATCAGTTGAGATTATGATAGACAGAAAATTCTATCCTATAAGATTGTGGTGTGATAACAGAGCGGCAATATCATGTACCAAAATTGACGGGGGAAATGAATTGAGACATATGGTGGAAATTAGATCAGATTACATCAAAGAATGTGTCAAAAATAATTTAATTGAAGTAGAATGGGTATGCTCAAAGGAGCAGATAGCTGATATTTTTACAAAGCCTCTACCCCTAGTACTGCATGAGAATTTGCGAGACAGAATCATGAATATTGAATAGACAGTTGATAAATTATAATTTTTATATTATTATTTAATCATGTTTTTCTTCTGCCTTAGGAGTCACCAAATAAATTATCAAACGAGACAGGACCAGCGTAAAGTACGCTTCACTGAAATTCTTATGTTCAGAGTTGGAGAAGACAGTGAAATTTGGGACTAGTTTTTCCAAAACGAAGTATTTGATGGAGCTGTCTGGGAGGGAGTATTAAGAAAGAGACAGACAGCACATCAAAAACATTTGATCAGCAGCGCCAGCGGCTGACTTCGCACACAGCGCGAAGCTTTGTTTCATTCGTTGTTTCGTCAGCCTTCTGACTAGACGTGATCCTCATTGATAGTGATTTTCATAGACAGTGCACATTGATTAACTTAATAAATAAATAGACAGAACTTTTAAAGCCACACTCGCGTGACTCGTGTTTCATTTCTACCCCTGAATCCTCTCAGAAACATTCTATAAACAGTGCCGTTTCAGATTGACAAGTATAAAAAGTGCCATTTCACAGAAATTCTATAAAAAGTGCCGTTTCAGGAGAAATTTTTTCCCTCGGAGTTTTTCTGATTTCGGGGATGATGTCGTATCGATGTGTCTGTATGTACATGTGTGTATGTGTGTTGACACGTCTGAAAATGACAACTTGATCCCACGTCGAGACGTGATACTCAGAAAGTAAACTATTTACATTACATATTTTCTTCAATGGTGGATTTGGATGAAAATTGGTATCTACATGTTTTTGAGGTCGCTGATTACGAATCCGACCTCAGATTTTGAAAATTCGAAATAGAGCCTCTAAGATCACCTGAAAAAAATTTGAAAAGGTACTGGATTTTGATGAAAATTGGTATGCATGGGTTTTTGAGGTCACTGATTACGAATTTCAGGCCTCAGATTTCCAAGACCCAATATAGACCATTCGAGAAAATACACTGGGTCTTGATGAAAATTATTGTATGAGGGTTTTTTGGGAGTTAGTCAATGGTTAAAACAGTAAAATATAGTAGAATTCGTATGTTTTTCTGGCATTGTCATATGGTGTTCAGATGCTGATTCGCATCTTACGGAAACGATATTATCCAATTTTTGAAGATTTATAATAAATTCTAGTTATTTCAAACTGCAACAGGTGGTTGTTCAACTTAAAGTAGTAAAACGTTGTGAAAATTATTATTCACTAGTCAGAATCACTCATTCACTATCGCTCGCTCGTGTCTTTCATTTGCTCTATTATAAATATGGATGAACATTTAAATTTTTAATTGTATTATCGATAAATAATTTAATTAAAAACCAAAATTTTCTATCTCCCCACCATTTTCGTTCACAGAGAATACGCCCACGCATGAATATTATCAAATTTGTCGATTCGAATGTAGGATGCGCCCCGACTTCTCTATCGATCTGCTCGAACATATTTTCAAAAAATCAACCCTTCGTACGTTTTTGAAAGGGGGTCCCACTCGATAAACAATTATTTAAATTCTCCATACGCCCACCATAACTTGGATTTTTCAAAATTTTTTCCTTATAGAAATGTAGTCCTCTATCCCACCTTCTGATCTGCAATACCAAAGATACCTCGAAACTGTATAATTTTGGTTTAACATGAATAAGAAAATTGACGAAAATGTTTAATTGTCACCACACCATTTTCTTCCACAAAGAATACGCCCACGCATCGATGTTTTCAAATTTTCCAACATTAACTATGAAAGCGTTCAAGCTCCTCTAACGATCTGCTCGAAAAAAATTTTGAAGAATCAACCCTTTGTACGTTTCTAAAGAGGATAATACAGGAACATCGGTAAAAAATTTTCGATTGTCACCACACCATTTTCGTTAACAGAGATTACGCCCACGCATCAATGCTTTCAAATTTTTCAACATAGATTATGAAAGCGCTCAAGCTTATCTAACGATCGGTTTGAACAAAATTTCAAAAAATCAACCCCTTGTACGTTTTTGAAGGGGATAGTACGGGAACATCGGTTAAAACTTTTTTTAAATTCTCTATACGCCCATCACAAATCAAATTTTTCAAAATTTTCTTTCTATGAAAATGTAGTCCTCGACCCCACCTTTCGATCCGTCATACTAAATCTACCTCTAAATTGTCATATCATTGTTTCCAAGAGCAAGGAAGGTGGACTAGAAAAATGTACGGATCAGTGACCCAGAAAAAATCCATGGATACCAATTTTCATTAAAATCCAGTATCTTTTCAAATTTTCGGTAGGCAATCTTAGAGTCGAAATTCGAATTTTTAAAATCTGAGACTGGAGTCGTAATCAGCGACTTCAAAAACCCATGGATACTCATTTTTATGGATAATTCAATATCTTTTCAGAATTTTGTCAGGTGATCTTGGAGGCTCATATTTTAATTTTTGAAATTTGATGCCGGATTCGTAATCAGCGACCTCGAAACACCATGCATACCAGATTTGGTTGAAAATTGGTATCTATATGTTTTTGAGGTCGCTGATTACGAATCCGACCTCAGATTTTGAAAATTCGAAATAGAGCCTCTAAGATTACCTGACAAAAATTTTAAAAGACGTTGTATTTTGATGAAATTTGGTATGCATGGGTTTTTGAGCTTGCTGATTACGAATCCGGCATCAAATTTCAAAAATTAAAATATGAGCCTCCAAGATCACCTGACAAAATTCTGAAAAGATATTGAATTATCCATAAAAATGAGTATCCATGGGTTTTTGAAGTCGCTGATTACGACTCCAGTCTCAGATTTTAAAAATTCGAATTTCGACTCTAAGATTGCCTACCGAAAATTTGAAAAGATACTGGATTTTAATGAAAATTGGTATCCATGGATTTTTTCTGAGGTCACTGATCCGTACATTTTTCTAGTCCACCTTCCTTGCTCTTGGAAACAATGATATGACAATTTAGAGGTAGATTTAGTATGACGGATCGAAAGGTGGGGTCGAGGACTACATTTTCATAGAAAGAAAATTTTGAAAAATTTGATTTGTGATGGGCGTATAGAGAATTTAAAAAAAGTTTTAACCGATGTTCCCGTACTATCCCCTTCAAAAACGTACAAGGGGTTGATTTTTTGAAATTTTGTTCAAACCGATCGTTAGATAAGCTTGAGCGCTTTCATAATCTATGTTGAAAAATTTGAAAGCATTGATGCGTGGGCGTAATCTCTGTTAACGAAAATGGTGTGGTGACAATCGAAAATTTTTTACCGATGTTCCTGTATTATCCTCTTTAGAAACGTACAAAGGGTTGATTCTTCAAAATTTTTTTCGAGCAGATCGTTAGAGGAGCTTGAACGCTTTCATAGTTAATGTTGGAAAATTTGAAAACATCGATGCGTGGGCGTATTCTTTGTGGAAGAAAATGGTGTGGTGACAATTAAACATTTTCGTCAATTTTCTTATTCATGTTAAACCAAAATTATACAGTTTCGAGGTATCTTTGGTATTGCAGATCAGAAGGTGGGATAGAGGACTACATTTCTATAAGGAAAAAATTTTGAAAAATCCAAGTTATGGTGGGCGTATGGAGAATTTAAATAATTGTTTATCGAGTGGGACCCCCTTTCAAAAACGTACGAAGGGTTGATTTTTTGAAAATATGTTCGAGCAGATCGATAGAGAAGTCGGGGCGCATCCTACATTCGAATCGACAAATTTGATAATATTCATGCGTGGGCGTATTCTCTGTGAACGAAAATGGTGGGGAGATAGAAAATTTTGGTTTTTAATTAAATTATTTATCGATAATACAATTAAAAATTTAAATGTTCATCCATATTTATAATAGAGCAAATGAAAGACACGAGCGAGCGATAGTGAATGAGTGATTCTGACTAGTGAATAATAATTTTCACAACGTTTTACTACTTTAAGTTGAACAACCACCTGTTGCAGTTTGAAATAACTAGAATTTATTATAAATCTTCAAAAATTGGATAATATCGTTTCCGTAAGATGCGAATCAGCATCTGAACACCATATGACAAAGCCAGAAAAACATACGAATTCTACTATATTTTACTGTTTTAACCATTGACTAACTCCCAAAAAACCCTCATACAATAATTTTCATCAAGACCCAGTGTATTTTCTCGAATGGTCTATATTGGGTCTTGGAAATCTGAGGCCTGAAATTCGTAATCAGTGACCTCAAAAACCCATGCATACCAATTTTCATCAAAATCCAGTACCTTTTCAAATTTTTTTCAGGTGATCTTAGAGGCTCTATTTCGAATTTTCAAAATCTGAGGTCGGATTCGTAATCAGCGACCTCAAAAACATATAGATACCAATTTTCATCCAAATCCACCGATGAAGAAAATATGTAATGTAAATAGTTTACTTTCTGAGTATCACGTCTCGACGTGGGATCAAGTTGTCATTTTCAGACGTGTCAACACACATACACACATGTACATACAGACACATCGATACGACATCATCCCCGAAGTCAGAAAAACTCCGAGGGAAAAAATTTCTCCTGAAACGGCACTTTTTATAGAAATTTTCCGAAATGGCACTTTTTATAGAATTTCTGTGAAATGGCACTTTTTATACTTGTCAATCTGAAACGGCACTGTTTACAGAAAGTTTCTGAAATTGAACTTTTTATAGCAAGTTTCTGAAATGGAACGTTCTTCCTCCCAAGCGACGAAATACTCTCTCCTTTCATTTCCGTGTTATCCGCATCGCTTTCTTCTTCGTCACTCACCCACGATCGTTCCAAAACCACGTCGGCCATTTCGTATGTTTAGTTGATTAAAATGAACTTGAACTATGTGTAACAGTCCCCACAGACACACCTTACCCGATTCACGCGTTGTTAAATTAACCCATTGAGTCCGGGATGGCGTCGATTTCGACTAAGTTTTCCACCTCATTTTTTTTATGTTATTCGGGCGGGGAAAAATTTTCCATACATCATCTCCGACGTAAAATTTTATGATCTTCAGAAATATGCTATTGATTTTTATCTAAAATCAATACGAAAAAAGTTATAAACAATTCTTTGCGAAAAAACGCGATTTTCAAGATTTTCAAAATTTTTAATTATAGAAAATTTCCATATGAAAGCGTGAAGATGCACATCTTTTTATGGACTGAAACGTGGCTCAAATTGTTGCACTAAAAGATAGATGAGGTGCGGAATGATTGATTCAACATTGAGGTTCTCAAAATGGCGTCCGAACCAAAATTTTTTTTCAACTTTTTTCAAACCTCAGTAGTTGGGCTATATTTCATGATACAGATAAACCACGTGCACAGTTTATAGTTCGAGACATCGCTGAATTTGAATTTGTTATTGTTTTTGCGAAATAATTTTGTTTAAACAATTTGTTGAAACAAATTATTGCAAAATGAATACCAGAATCCGATTTCTCAGACAAAAATACATCTGGTACGCTAATTTCAGAAATATGCGTGAAAAGTTAAAAATTCATAGAATTATGAATTTTGAATCCGGCCCACTAGCCGTCAAACTTTCTAAATTTTTTACTCAAAAACTAAGCGACGAATAAAAAAATCGCAAGGGACAGTTTTCTTTTATTTTTTATGTAGAATAGAATAGGATTTTTTGTTTTGCAAAATATCGATTTCATCGATATGTCGTCCGCCATATTTTTGAGGTTATGGCTAAACGCAGGGGTGATGGATTATTACTAAAATTAGCGTACCAGATGTATTTTTGTCTAAGGAATCAGATTCTGGTATTAATTTCGAGATACGTCTTTTTGAATAGGGAGGATTGATATACAGATATATTATATAGTAGTATCGTCGTAGTACACAGCTGGTAGACAGATACATATACCCAGGTCACATCAGTGCCGCGAGGATTGCCTTACGAAGAATATATCGGTGATTCTCTGTCAAGTGAGTGAGAAAAAAGATCCAAAACTCTGAAAATTTTATTGTGCTCTATAACCTATGCTGCCAGATGATCGACATCGTCGATCGTAACGAGGAAACATCTTTTTAGAAGGTTACCCAAATGAAGAGCCATCTCATATTTAACTCTATGGAAAAAACCGTTTTAAGTGTGATTACATTTCTCCTAGTTTCTTCGCGTTTGGAGTTAATGCATGCATTTGTGTGTGTATTTCCAATTATAATTATATTCATATATTTGTTCTACAAGTCCCTTTGAAAGAACGGAAAAAATGAGAACTAGAAAATTAATATACAGTGGTTCGAGTGAAATACCGTGGAACTCATTTTGCGTAACAGCATAACCTCTGGTACAAATATTGAAGATTATACTTGTCACAAACATTTTTGCATTTTTTGATCGATGATTTATTACTTTTCAAACATAAGTTTATTTCGAATGGAATCTTCCGACTTTTGCTGACACCAGAGTAGAAAAAATGACTCTTTATTCAGTAAACCATCTAAATGGATGCTTCTTTGTTACCATCGACGATGTTGAAGGTTTAGGTTTATTTCCATCTAAAGCTTGATGTGTAACCAGCGCCCTGAAAAACCCATGGATACCAATTTCATCGAAATCCAGTATCTTTTTAAATTTTCGGTCACCAATCTTAGAGGTTTTAATTCGAATTATACAAATCTGAGGCTGGATTCGTAATAAGCGACCTCAAAAACCTATGGATACTAATTTATATTAAAATCCATCATCTTTCCAAATATTCGTTCGCCAATCTTAGAGGCTCCAATTTTAAGTCTTCATATATGAGGCCGGATTCGTAATCAGCAACCTCAAAAACCCATGGATACTAATTTTCATCAAAATACAATATCTTTTCAAATTTTCGGTCGGCAATCTTTGAGGCTCTAACTCAAATTTGAATTTTTAAAATTTGAGGCTGGATTCGTAATCAGCGACCTCGAAAACCTATGTATACCAATTTTCAACAAAATTCAATTTTTTTCCAAATTTTTGTCAGGTGATCTTAGAGGCTCTAATTTAAATTTTAAAAATTTGAGACCGGATTCATGGAAAGCGACCTCAAAAACCCATGTATACCAATTTCTGCAAGAAACCATCGAGGCAAAAACTAAGGTAGGTGTACCCAATATGCGCCACAACCCAATATGCGCCACCCTTCGTATTTCATATACGCGCGTCTAGAGCATCGCCGCGGCACAGGATCTTGTCGGCAATACTAAATAATGAAGAAAGAAAATATTTTCCCCGATCAGAAACCCTTTCACCAACTTGTTAGAGCTCGTTTTCTCCATTTTTTCACCAATTTTGATTCTCGATTTAATTGGGCTCAGGTAAGTGCGAATTTTTTTAATACCCTCAAACTGGGCCAAAAAAATCGAGCGACATATCATTCGATTCCTTGATATCCCATCTACATCATCCAATATTTTTTTTTCATCTCACGCCATTTTTATCAGCCGTTTCAATAGCTCTTCGTTATTTTTATCAAATGTACCCAATATGCGCCACCCCTATTTTCTTGTTCTAGCTGCTACAATCAACCCATTGATGGTAAATATCAGCCAAACATGGTCGTGTAAAAATGGAATATTTCAACAATGTTCCATTTTTTTCCAAATTTTTGTCAGGTGATCTTAGAGGCTTGATCTAATTTGAATTTTTCAAATTTGAGGTCGGATTCGTAATCAGTGACCTCAAAAACTCACGTATTCTAATTTTCATCAAAATCCAGTATCTTTTCAAATTTTTGTCAGGTGATCTTAGAGGCTCTATTTGCGAAAAAACGCGATTTTCAAGATTTTCAAAATTTTTAACTATAGAAAATTTCCATATGAAAGCGTGAAGATGCACATCTTTTCATGGACTGAAACGTGGCTCAAATTGTTGCACTAAAAGATAGATGAGGTGCGGAATGATTGATTCAACATTGAGGTTCTCAAAATGGCGTCCGAACCAAAATTTTTTTTTCAACTTTCTTTCAAACCCCAGTAGTTGGGCTATATTTCATGATACAGATAAACCACGTGCACATTTTATAGTTCGAGACATCGCTGAATTTGAATTTGTTATTGTTTTTGCAAAATAATTTTGTTTAAACAATTTGTTAAACCAATTATTGCAAAATGAATACCAGAATCCGATTTCTCAGACAAAAATACATCTGGTACGCTAATTTCAGAAATATGCGTGAAAAGTGAAAAATTCATAGAATTTTTCTGGAATGGCATTTTTTATACTTGTCAATCTGAAACGGCACTGTTTATAGAAATTTTCTGAGATGGAACTTTTTATAGCAAGTTTCTGAAATGGAACGTTCTTCCTCTCAAGCGACGATTTGGGATTTCTTGAAGTTACCGAAGGGTGTGGCAATGATACCGGTCATCGAAAAATTTATACTCGTAAATCGATCGATGCTCACTAAACTAAAGTTGCCAATAACAGAGTGGCCGAAAAGTAGAATAAACGCAGTAGACGACTTGACTACATCATCCGACAGTGGAAGCGATTCAGACGCGAGAATGATCACGGGCATCAGTCACGAGCCGCGGAAAAGAATTCCAATTTGTAAGAAGGATTCGGACGTGAAAGATCAATGGGATGACGAAATAATTTCGCTGTTTATGAAAGACGTTCAGATACAGCTCACTGCAGATGAGCCACGGGTCTATCCAGTCACTATACGATTAGAAACTGCGATTGGTAGATGACGGACGAAGATGGCGAACGATCGACGCACTAAAATTCATAGAATGACTGGAAGACTATAGATCATGCATAGATATTCCAGATCGGTCATTGCTGGCAGCGATGCCGAGTATATCACAGAAAGGCGTGGCGGATTGGTTTAGAACGATCAAGTCGAAGATAACATTGAAAATTATTACTCGGGAGTTTTTGGGGTCGCTGATCACGAATCTAAAGTCAGAATAATGAAATTTTTATTTCCAAGATGGCGGATTGAACATGGCGGACTTACTTTTCCAAAAATAGACGTGGAGCACTAAAAACTTGTACTCGGGGTTTTTGGGGTCGCTGATTACGAATCTGATGTCAGAATAATGAAATTTTTACATCCAAGATGACGGATTTTGAACTCGTTATCTTGAGTTCAAAATAATCGAAATTTCAATTTCAGATTCGTAATCAGCGACCCCAAAAACCCCGTAGAAACAAGTTTTGGAATGATTGAATGAAAAACAAAGCGAAAATTGATTTTTTACTCCAAAAGAGAGCTTTTTTCACCATTTGTTTATTTATAACTAATCAACAATTCAATAAATATCAATTTTTTTTATTTAATATGATATAAAAACATCTTAGCTGATAGAAGAATGTATAATCACTAATATATACCTGTAAATACAATTTTTATACGCAAAAATCTATGACGAAACAGGTGGTCAATATATTGACCACTAAGCCACAAAGGGTTAAAGATCGATTCGTGTTCGAGATAGACTATGAGGAGGTGTGGGGTGAGTTGCAATTACGGAACCAGTACAAAGACGAGAAAATTCCACCATTTTTGTCAAAATCTCAAATAATAGTGAATTATTTCAGAGTGAGGCCAGCGGAAACGAAACAGGTCGAAATAGATTTTTGTAACTTATTTCCTGAATACAGGAATGCAATGCGGCATATGAGGATACGGTCGTACAGAGACCTAGAACGAGCGGGCAGAGAGTTCAAAGATCTCCGGGATCTCGATGCACGATATGAGCCACCGCCAACCAAGGAGAGGTCGCGTATCCCAACAGCTGCGTACGAATTGAAAAAGGAAAGCGAGTCGGCATGGGGGATAAGGGAGTTAAACAGTAGACACGTTAATGAGGTGAGCTCATTCGAGGACGGTCACAATGAGAAAAATCAGAGGTCTAAAAAGTCGAATGATTATAAGGTAGAAGTCACGGCCGTAACCAACGAACAACTGAATTCTTCGGAAATTAGCAAGCTGAAGCGGCTGCTAATCGAGATGATGGAAGATAGGCAGAACGAGTGAACCCAATGGAACAGCGGCCAATCGGGGCCGCCATTGCATTCAGACCGATCAAACGTAAGTACGGGGAACGTAAAAGTGTATTGGAGTGCTAACGGACCGCGAGTTGGGCAGAGCAACGCGTCTGTGGGAGTTTGTTTTTCTTGTCAGAAACCGGAACATAGAGCGGTGGATTGTAGATTGGACGTGTGTTACAACTGCAACGAGGAGGGACATTACTCGCGTAATTGTCCGGAGAAAGGGTTCAAGTCAGTCTATTGCCGGGTATGCAAGACACCATGAGTCGAGTTTGACTAGTGTCACGTTTGCCATTGTCTAAAAGCGTGTCCAGAAAGAGGAGGGACGGAAGTGCGGTAAAGTCCCGCGGGCTTAACGCCATCACAGATAGGACGGGTCAGCCAACTGCGAGCCTCCTGGAGGGAAA
This sequence comes from Aphelinus atriplicis, assembly GCA_020882685.1. Lineage (NCBI taxonomy): Eukaryota > Metazoa > Arthropoda > Insecta > Hymenoptera > Aphelinidae > Aphelinus > Aphelinus atriplicis. The sequence continues at coordinate 40,964,843 of CM037074.1, read as the reverse complement.
GGGGGTCCGAATAATACCAACATGGAACAAACGGAGACTCCAGCGGTGACAAGAGCAGTGGGAGAGTTCGAAACCTACAGGGATCGGTTAACGAACGTGAAACGTGTGAGTGGTGACGCGAGTGAAAAATCGTCAAAAACTCGTGAATAGATTGACTCGCGAGCTCTGTCGAGAAATCAGTTTGGGTCGAGTATGGTCGTAGAGTGTAAAGTTCCCTGTTGAAAGTAACGAGCCTGGATTCCGGGTGGATTTGGGCTGGATTCCAGGTGGATTTGAGCTGGATTCCAGGTGGATTTGGGCTAGATTCCAGGTGGATTTTAGATATCAACCAGAGAGGTCTTGGGGATAATCCAGGTAAATTTTAAGAGAATCCAGGTGGATTCCGGCAGAATCCAGGTGGATTTTCAGGATCAACGAGCCAGGTCCTGGGAATGATCCAGGTGGATTTTGGGAGAATCCAGGTAGGTTTCGAGAAAATCCATGTAGATTTTCGGAATTAAAGAGCTAGGTCCGCAGGCTCGCTGGTTCCAACAATCCACCTGGATTCTCCCAAAATCCACCTGGATTATCCAAAAATCTACCTGGATTCTCTCAAAATCCATCCGGATTATCCCCAGGACCTCGTTGGTTGAATCCTAAAATCCACCTGGAATCCAGCCCAAATCCACCTGGAATCCAGCTCAAATCCACCTGGAATCCGACAGGAAACTGTCAAGAAAGACGACAAAATTGTCGCTACAAACCGTGGGAAAAATACCAGTAGAGCGCCTCAAGCTGATTACAGCACAAAGCCGAGTCAGAAGGTATCCGCAAAATTAAACAACGAGTGTGCGAGTGAGAGCGGGAACAAGCCCCGAATCTGTAGCAGAGAACGAGCAGTTAACACTAAGAATTGCAATCAAACGCAAGACTGGGAAATACCGCAGTGCGTGTTGAGAGAGAGTAGCGTGAATGTGAACGACGTCCCCAGCGTCAGTGTGGAAAGGAAGGCGGTTTATCGCCCTCAGAGAATCTTGAAGGTGGCGCGAAATGCGCCAGAATCCTGCCGGCATGGTGTCGCAGGATGCCCTGGTCGACCCAGAGGCGTGTGATCGGGCGTGAAAAGAAGAAGAAAAAATTAGAGAACGTCGGTTCCCAAGGAACCTGGTTCTCTTGGAAATACCCCCCTCTACACGTGATCGCATGGGTCTGAGTGACGGACCGTGTGGTCCGGTTTAGGGAGGAGCGATGTGCTGAGCTGCTGTCTTCCCGGTTGCGTAAATGATCGCGCAACTGACCAGAGATCAGGAGGACGCTGGTTCGAATCCAGCCCGGGGACGTTGAAACTTGTGGACGTTGAAAATACTTCTTCGGGTGGAAAAAGATGTAGTAGCCCAATAGTCAGTAGACATGCCGGAAAAAATTGAGACTAATATTTTGATTTTTCATATTTTTAGCGTTCAAATTTTGATTTTTCACGGCCGCGGCCTTTCAATTATTTATTGCAAATTTTCTAATCTTTCAATAGAGATCTCACTAACCGTACTTTAAACGTGTTCCCGAGAATCACTATCAAGTGTGCGGATTAAATATAGGCTATTACTTAGGTTAATTCAATTATTTTGAATCATGATTGTATATATTATAAGTTCAGATTATGAATTTAGTAAAATTGTAAGATCCAAATTTATTTAGAAAGAGAAAGATGAATAAATAAATAACTTCAACAATAATATGCGATAATGTAATTTAGGGATAGGAATTTTATAAAGTAACTAAGTGAATAACTGAAACGTGTATGTCTATGTATTTGAAAATTGGTGGAGAAGTGTATGCATACACAAGGAGGTGTAGAGCTGCATTGAGATACTGGGCTCCCGTAAACTCTAAGAAAAGACATGAAACTTGCACTTTTCAGTTGGACAGTGGAAGTCAGTTTCTTCCACTCCCTAATTCTAATAATGTAATGATTCATTTAACACTGATGAGAAAAATTATTTATTCTCCATTGAATACATGTAAATGGTGTTTGTGATGTTTATTGTTGTTTTAGTTTGTGATAATAAATAGTCTGATGAGGCCAGAAAATCAAGCAGACGAAACGTCACTGAATATAAATTTATATGGAGCTTTCATTCAAACTCCATATTACGGATTGACCCTCAAATATCGCTACAAATACGAATTATGAATTCAAATACTAATTTACTGAATAATTGAAAGCTCAAAAATATACTTTTCTTGAAAGTGTATATAATATAAATTTATGTCGGCCTCATGAAAATTCATATTGAAATTCATATATCCCGGCACGAACTCAGGAAACCTTGTGCTACGCATACGACTGCACTTTTACCAGACACTATGCGAGTAGAAACTTGGACGTGGTGCGCAAAATGACGTCAAATCCGACGCGATGCAGATGAGGCCTTGATTATCACTTTACTATCGAGTTATCAAACGCATACATATGTTTCTTTCAATTCGACAATTATACCCGACAAGCCTTAGAACCCTTGCACATTTTCGTTATTGCGAACATAGATTTTTGCTTGCAAAAGTGCCATGGACCTTCCCTATGATAATTTTTCCTAAGTTTCTTGGCTGACCAACCTATGGGATGTAAAATAGAATAATTTAGTATCTTTGAGCGATATTGGTGATTTTGTTTCCGTTCCCTAGGGTAAAAGTTCAGAGGTCGAGTACTATGTATCTTAAATGAACTACCCTATAATAATCAATCGCAAGTTAGCTCACCGATATCGTTGATTATATTCAGAATCCCTTCATGAATTAGTACATCTTCAAATAATTATTGCGCAAGCGTTATTGAAGAAACATTTTAATTAATGAATTTCAAAGAATTCTTGATTTTCACGTTCTACATTTGAGAGGCATAGTCGATCTGCATGTACTATTTTCAATTTTATTTTATACAATTATTCCAACACACATCGATTTTTCAATACAACTAATACAAGAAATGGTCCTGAGTATTGGTCATCAAATTAAAAAATCGTTGCGAGTTTTTTGACGTAACTATCATAAGTAGGTTTGGTATCTTCAGCTTCAGATAGTACATTAGCTAGAGTGCGTACCAATCTACCAAAAACAAATTCGAACGGGATGACACCCATTGATTTACTCACTCCAGTGTCAAAGTTGAAAATCCCGACAGCTGTATATTTATCCCAATTATCTTTACTATTATTTACAGAACAATTCATATATTCAACTAGGCTTACTTATAATCTTTCTAATGAGTCATATTGGATTGTGAATGAGAAGCATTTTTCTGAATTCATTCTATTTTAAATCTATGGCACATTTTCTTTATTTAACTTGATAAGAAATTGGCTGCCTGATCTGTCAGTAGCTGGCATGCCGAACATTCGCGGATAAAATTCAAAATGACCTTTATATTGTTTTAAGGAAAATATTGGTTTATTCTCTTTACTGTTTTACTTACACCGCAATGCCCTCCTATTGCTAAACAATGTACACTGTTAATAATTTTTTCCAATCTTTGGTATGCAGTATTTTTATAATTTTGGTTGAGCTATCGAGAAAGAATTTTTTAAATTTCCTAAATACGTCATTTCATTGCAAACTTTCTATCGGATTTTGCGATACTCCATAGTAATCATGTTTCTGTTAATTCATCCAGATTCGATTATTTTTTGACAAAAGTAGTCGCTCATTTCCTCTAAGGGACAAAATGTGTAGTTTGTTGTTGATTTTAATTATTCTTGGTTAAGCTTCCAGAAGATTTCAGACTTGTGTGTCGTACATTATCGATTCTTGCCTGTTTTTCCTTTCGAGTTTGCCAGTCGCTCTGTAGATTATCTTCTGCCTGACGGCTGTTTTAACGTATCCGAGTTTCTCGCTTCTACTCTGGCTCTTTACAAGATAATTGTCGGTTTCGTTTTTCATACATTAAGATTCTTTCAGTTTTTTGGCTGCTTCGATGTTCTAGCCAAATAATCAGTTTTACTCATCTTATCGGCTGTTTCTAAAAATGTCGGCCTTCTTTCTGTAAAAAATTCTTCATCAGACACTTTGGCCATTTCAATATATATTGGTACGAACATTGTCATTGGGCACATAAGACATTTCAACAGCTATCAGCTCTCTTATCACACAAAATCCTTTATTCGACACTCCGGCCGTTTCAATACATATCGGCTCGTTTGACGTACGATCATTCTCAATAGGCACATCAGCCGTTTTATCAAATATTCATAATTGAGAGCGCATTTCTCCCGTAATCGATTTTCTGTTTTACTCCCTAGAAAATTCGCAACCTAGCCATCCTTCTTGAATTTGAGAACTGTTTCCTATAATGTGAAAATCTATATCAAAAGTGTTAAAGCTTAATGTAGCTTTTCCTACAGTAAATATACGGTGATTGGTAATCCCGCTCAACTCTATTATTCCTTTTCAATTGATTATTTCCTTCTGAACTACATTTTTCAACTTTGATGAATTCTAGCCCGTTACCGAGTCTAATAAATGGAATCGATCTAAATGGATGGAAGTTCCTCATTCGAGCCGTTTCACAAATCCAATGACGGGTAATTTTCCGGTTATTTCTAATCTAACTTCAAGCTGCGTAGTTGAAAACCTTTGTGCTCTGTGTCAGGTCACATTTGAGCGCTTTGCTTTTTTTACGTGTCCTAGTTGTCCACAATACAAATACGTTAAATTTTTCGGGAATATTGTCTCTTGCCTCAATGTGTTGCCTCACAACTTGTTCACTAAAGGTGAAGTAAGTTGGATTCGGATCTTTCTACGCAAGCGCGACTATTGAGTAGTGTTACACAGTGGCACCACCCCTTCTTGCCCCAGCCGGGTATCTCTATTGTCTTTCTGTGGTCTGTCTATCAATTTCCAGCACTGGTGGGTCAAATGGCTCATATTATCACACAATTTAAATGTCTCTCTCCTTCTTTCCTGTCTCCTCCATGACGTCTCTCCTTCTTTTGATAGTCAGAATTTTTGATTGGGGTTCATGTTTCTGGTCGGACGTGATTTTGAAACTTACCTATAATTCATCTGACCCGTAGCATACTAAATCTCTCCAATTTCTCTAATCTTGCTTCTACTACCTATTCCAGCCCTCAAAATATTCAATTACATAATATTCCAAGATGTAGAATTCCGTTGAAACGCAGCTTTCTCGTGTTGGTGCCACTAGCCCTTAATTAGTTTGAGTAAGAGGTTACATTTTTGTCTGTCTCTTTTTTCGCATTTATGAGTTCCCCGTAATGTTTGTGTAGAGTTTTAGAGGATCCAAATAAATGCTCAAAATATATCTTATTGGGGTTTGTTCGAATGTCTTGTCTCTTTTGTTGTAAAGGTTGAAATATGGGTTGTATCTTTTTTAATCTCTAGCATAGTAGAGGCTCCTTAAAAACATTGAAGAAAATTGTCTTTAACAGCTGTGCGTGGTCGTTCGTTCTCTCACAGGAATTCGCCATTCTTATTGTAAGATTATTGAGTTTTATCTGTCAAATAGTTTATCCAGATACATTCTTTATTGGTAATCAACTCCAAATTAAAGTGAGCTCCAGCGTTTTCTCTACGATCTCATTCCAACCAATGTTTGTTTATTCTTATTATCTGTCGATCCATCACGCCAAATATACATAATTCAATTGTCGATACTCGAACATTTTCTTGAAAATTGACCAAATACATAGAGAAGTTGGAAGAAAAGACCGCTTATCCTTGTTCAAAATGAATCAATGTCTGAATCAATTAACGGACAAATCATCACTATAAATTGAAAAAACACGATACTCACGATAAATATTACAAAATTCAACGGTATAGAAGGTTTGCAATGGACTGAATACACATTCAGGAAAATTGAGGAATTCTTCCTCGATAGCTCGACTAAAACACTTACATGCGAAGAATTCATAAAAATACTACGGATCGAAAACGTTATTTTTATTCGAGCAATAGGGAGGAAGACATTTTAAATTTTATCTGCAGATACTTGTCGTGCCAACTGAAAAAATTGACAAAAGTAAAAACTAAAGTTTCAATGATCATCCCACAATACCTACAAATTGCTTGGGATACATAATCCGGTCAATCTAGTGCTGAAATAGCTATATCTCCAAAGTGGCTGCATTTTGGATATATTATCAATTTCGACACGCTGAATCGAATGGCGCAAACAAAAAGTTGCTGCATGCCCGGCGTCTATAAGAAAATAGCAAAATAAACCTTATTTTGCCATTTTCTCGGAAACGGTGCAAGTGATGTAAAAATGGACTTCACCACGTGAAAGAGCAGGCAAAAATACATAAAATCCACCCTTTTTGTATTCCATTACGTGTTGATTTACTGCGGTTAATTCATGTCGTAACATTTTTTAATTGTTGGAGATGGCAAACGGCCGGGCTGGCGGAGTGGGGGCCGTCGGCCGATCAGCCGGCGCGTCGAGTCGCGCGCAGTCGGCGAAGTCGGCGCAGTCGACTCGAGCGTGTTTATAATCATATATCTGTATATATGCGTGTATATACATATATATGGACTCTGCACGGCCTGCAAATCTCGGAGTTTTCGATGGTCCTTTTCGACTCTGTATGACCAATATCTTAATGATGAAGGATATGTTGTCGATGCAGTTTTTTCTCAGCTTTTCACTGGTACACTTAGTTTTTCGAAATTTGTACGTTTTCATACAGAGAAAACTAGAAACAAGTCATAATACAGAAACATATTTTTTTAAATATTATTTTAATATTTTCCATATTAAAAACTGGTATTTTTTTACGTATATATAACCTTTAAAAAATGTCGGACTATTTTAGTTGGTTGGTTTTATAATTTATTCAGACCAAAATATACCTCCCATAAAACCATTCTTTACTCGTAAACTAGTTGTTCCTTTCTTTAGAAAGGTTCGCTACTCTTCCATCTGTAATATATTACCCCCCCCCCCCTCGCTCTATCAACTGAAGAACAAAAATAACATTCAGACTTTAATCACTGATGTAAAATTTATTATTATTATATACAATTACTTTAAACATATTATTCTATACGTAAAGACATACATAAATTCATTATATACCAGAACTACCCAAATCTGATCATATGAAAGTAAAGATATCAATTCATATATTTGTTCTGGCAAGTCAAATGAATTTCACCCTCTTGCTTCTCACAATTACTTCTATAAGTTCACGTATCATAAGAAGATGTGTTTTGTATTTTATTCTTAACTAAATCTGAGCATATAAAACTAAATAAATCAATTCATGTTTGTCCTGACAAGTTCACATTGATTCGCTTTAAATATACAGTTACTTTAAACATATTATTCTATATGTAAAGACATACATAAATTCATTATTTACGAAGCACAAGAATAATCTTAGATTATCGGGGGACTCTTAAATTTGAATGATTATCAAAAATTATCAAATTAAGAATTATAAAACCTTTCTGAAGAAAAGTATAAGTTTCTGACGAGTAACGATAGGTTAACGGTACATACATTTTTTAATTATTATTTATATATTATCGGGGGACTCTTAAACTTGAATAATTATCAAATTGAGTATTATAAAACCTTTCTGAAGAAAATTATAAATTTCTGACGAGTAACGATGGGTTAACGATACATACATTTGTCAATTATCGTTTATATATTTACGTTTCGGTACTGGTTTATCAATCAAATTTTCAGTCGAATTTACGAAGCACATTTTTTCATACATACTATTCCATATTTAAAGACATACATAAATTCATCGTATACCCGAACTACCCAAATCTAAGCATATGAAAGTGAAGAAATCAATTCATATATTTGTCCTGGCAAGTTCAAATAAATTTCACCCTTCTTGCTTATCACAATTACTTCTATAAATTCACGTATCATAAGAAGATGTGTTTTGCATTTTATTCTTAACTAAATCTGAGCATATATAAGTAGAAAAATCAATTCATATTTGTCCTCGCAAGTTCACATTGAGTCTTTTTAAATGTACAGTTACTTTAAACATTTCATCCTATATGTAAAGAAATACATAAATTCATTATATACCAGAACTACCCAAATCTGAACATATGGAAGTAAAGAAATTTTCTGTTTCAAGGTTCCTTGAATCCTCTATCATTTGATGAGTTTTTAGCAGTTAATCTTCGACTCTTTTCTGTCGCTCAATCTGCCATAAGTCCAGCCAAATTGTCAAGTACTTCATCATAAGGTTTTGAGCTTTGCATCTACAGCATTATTAGCCACATGATTTGCAGCATATCTAGCAACAGGCTGACATTGGTGAGCATCAAACGATTGAATGCATCTATGAATGGAATCAATTGACTTTTTCAGATCAATAATGAAACTCACTAATTCTCATATATTTCTATTTTCTATCCTGAACATTGGTTTATTGAGATTGAAGAATGGAATTACTGTTTCGTGTCGTTCAAACATTAGTGTGAATGTCCGATATGTTTAAAAATACATTTTATTTACTGGGATTAAAATTTTAACAAGCAATACCGATTTTATTGATGAAGCATTGAGACGTTCTTTTTGTTCCAATTTCTTGCATTCTATTGCTCACACGCCGGCAATGTCTTTCGCAGTTTTTTGATGTATTTTTATTCCACAAATTGTGATAAAAGTTATGATCTGTGATAAGTTGAGCAAATTCATTTATAGTGACAGATCCACTAATTGTTTATCGTTACACTATTCTTAAGTTTCTTCTGCTCATCATGAAACTCATCAAATGATAGAGGATTCAAGGAACCTTGAAACAGAAAATTTCTTTACTTCCATATGTTCAGATTTGGGTAGTTCTGGTATATAATGAATTTATGTATTTCTTTACATATAGAATGAAATGTTTAAAGTAACTGTACATTTAAAGAGACTCAATGTGAACTTGCGAGGACAAATATGAATTGATTTTTCTACTTATATATGCTCAGATTTAGTTAAGAATAAAATGCAAAACACATCTTCTTATGATACGTCAATTTATAGAAGTAATTGTGATAAGCAAGAAGGGTGAAATTTATTTGAACTTGCCAGGACAAATATATGAATTGATTTCTTCACTTTCATATGCTTAGATTTGGGTAGTTCGGGTATACGATGAATTTATGTATGTCTTTAAATATGGAATAGTATATATGAAAAAATGTGCTTCGTAAATTCGACTGAAAATTTGATTGAAAAACCAGTACCGAAACGTAAATACATAAACGATAATTGACAAATGTATGTATCGTTAACCTATCGTTACTCGTCAGAAATTTATAATTTTCTTCAGAAAGGTTTTATAATACTCAATTTGATAATTATTCAAGTTTACGAGTCCCCCGATAATATAAAAATAATAATTAAAAAATGTATGTACCGTTAACCTATCGTTACTCGTCAGAAACTTATACTTTTCTTCAGAAAGGTTTTATAATTCTTAATTTGATAATTTTTGATAATCATTCAAATTTAAGAGTCCCCCGATAATCTAAGATTATTCTTGTGCTTCGTAAATAATGAATTTATGTATGTCTTTACATATAGAATAATATGTTTAAAGTAACTGTATATTTAAAGCGAATCAATGTGAACTTGTCAGGACAAACATGAATTGATTTATTTAGTTTTATATGCTCAGATTTAGTTAAGAATAAAATACAAAACACATCTTCTTATGATACGTGAACTTATAGAAGTAATTGTGAGAAGCAAGAGGGTGAAATTCATTTGACTTGCCAGAACAAATATATGAATTGATATCTTTACTTTCATATGATCAGATTTGGGTAGTTCTGGTATATAATGAATTTATGTATGTCTTTACGTATAGAATAATATGTTTAAAGTAATTGTATATAATAATAATAAATTTTACATCAGTGATTAAAGTCTGAATGTTATTTTTGTTCTTCAGTTGATAGAGCGAGGGGGGGGGGTAATATATTACAGATGGAAGAGTAGCGAACCTTTCTAAAGAAAGGAACAACTAGTTTACGAGTAAAGAATGGTTTTATGGGAGGTATATTTTGGTCTGAATAAATTATAAAACCAACCAACTAAAATAGTCCGACATTTTTTAAAGGTTATATATACGTAAAAAAATACCAGTTTTTAATATGGAAAATATTAAAATAATATTAAAAAAAATATGTTTCTGTATTATGACTTGTTTCTAGTTTTCTCTGTATGAAAACGTACAAATTTCGAAAAACTAAGTGTACCAGTGAAAAGCTGAGAAAAAACTGCATCGACAACATATCCTTCATCATTAAGATATTGGTCATACAGAGTCGAAAAGGACCATCGAAAACTCCGAGATTTGCAGGCCGTGCAGAGTCCATATATATGTATATACACGCATATATACAGATATATGATTATAAACACGCTCGAGTCGACTGCGCCGACTTCGCCGACTGCGCGCGACTCGACGCGCCGGCTGATCGGCCGACGGCCCCCACTCCGCCAGCCCGGCCGTTTGCCATCTCCAACAATGAAAAAATGTTACGACATGAATTAACCGCAGTAAATCAACACGTAAGGGAATACAAAAAGGGTGGATTTTATGTATTTTTGCCTGCTCTTTCACGTGGTGAAGTCCATTTTTACATCACTTGCACCGTTTCCGAGAAAATGGCAAAATAAGGTTTATTTTGCTATTTTCTCATAGACGCCGGGCATGCAGCAACTTTTTGTTTGCGCCATTCGATTCAGCGTGTCGAAATTGATAATATATCCAAAATGCAGCCACTTTGGAGATATAGCTATTTCAGCACTAGATTGACCGGATTAACAATAGCGATAGATATCATCTGGCCAATCCCAAAGACGCTCTGCGAAAGAAATCACGTACTAACCTTTTAAGATTATTTTTTTTATCGAAGGTCCAAACAGCGTTCGATTCGAAACTTTTTTACAACCTCGAACTAAATTTTTGAATTTATCCACTTCCGTGAATTCAAAATTCGTGTTCGTAGAAAGGACTATAAAGAGGGAAATGAAATGCTTGTATCATAATTTAATATAACAAAATTGCGATTTAAAACGACGAGTATTAGTAGTAGTAGTAGACACTGCCGTATTATGCCCAGACATATTCGCGTATCAAATCACTATGAAGTTTGGATATAGTTACATCAGGAGAAGACGTATCCGTAATGAAACGCGTATAGGTCATCGTGGAGTGACGTGAAGCAAGAACATGTTACCTAGAATCAACCGTGACCAAATACAATATAAACTAATAAATGTTAATAGTGTGTGAGATGGCATTTTACAAATTAGTGGATATTTTTAATGTTCTTTGAACAAGCACTCGTAATATCGTATCTAACTGTGTGTTCATTTCGAATTAGTCGTGTGAACGTATAACGCTCGCGGCAAGGCGCCACAAAGAAAGCAACTTGGAACTATACCGATTCGGCCGAACTAGCCAATAATGGCATATCTCTCTATATTAAAAGCCAAACCGCCGCCGCCACCGTCAAATTTCTTCACCCCTTTTATGCACCCTTTTTTGCACCCCTTTCTTGCACTCCTTTCTTGCACCCCTTTCTTGCACCCTTTCTTGCACCCTCTCTTGCACCTCTTTCTTGTACCCCTTTTTTGCACCCCTTTCTTGCACTCCTTTTTTCCACCCCTTTCTTGCACTCCTTTTTTCCACCCCTTTCTTGCACCTCTTTTTTGCACCCCTTTTTTGCACCCCCTTTTTCCACCTTTTTTTCCACCCCCTCTTGCCACCCCCAACTCTCGAAGGACTGGTCCCATTTTCTTGAAATTTTGCACACAGGTTAGTCGCGGCAAAATCTAGGCCGAGTTCAATTTTCAATAAAATCCGTTGTTTATTTGCCTAGCAACCGTTCCTAACGTGTTATCTCACGAATCTTCATAAGTGCTCATTGGGACTATGAGAGTCGATGAGAATCAATGAGAATCGAAGAGAATCGATGAGATATTTCCCATAGCAACCACTGTTGATATCCATGGCAACCGTTTGTTTATATCCTTAGCAACCGTTGCTTCGAAAGTTGGAAAATCAATTTTAAGTTACACTCGATGACCAAGAAAACTGAATTATTATATTTGCTCCATAGCAAACACTGTTTACCTCCCTAGCAACCATTGCGAAGGTTGGAAATGATCAATCTATGACCCATGTCCATGATTTTCGATTGCAAAGGACACAAAATCTTCCCACTTAGCTCCTCAGTAACCGTTGTTAAACGCCCTAGCAACCGTTGCCAAGGGAAAGAAAAAGTAAGTTTCGTTTCCAGTATTTTCAACTGCACAGGATACAAAATCTCTGTTTTACCCATAGCAACCATTGTTTACGTGTCTAGAAACCGTTGCTGCAGTAGAAGGAAAGGACTAAATATTATTTTGGACAATTTGTTTTCAATATAAATCCACTTATTCGTCGAAACTACCGTTTATTTACATCCCTAGCAACCGTTGTTTTGGATGCTGGAAAAACAGTTTTAAGTCACACTCGATGGCCAGAGGCACGGAATTGTTATATTTGTTCCATAGCAATCGTTTTTTACCTCCCTAGCAACCATTACGAAGGTTGGAAATTATCAATTTATGACCCATTTCTATCATTCTCTATGGCAAAGGACACAAAATCTTCCCAATTAGCTTTTCAGTGACCGTTGTTTACCGCCCTAGCAACCGTTGCCAAGGGAAATAAAAAAAGCTTTCTCTTTGAGAAAGCAAAAATTCACGTAAGTTTCGTTTCCAGTATTTTCAACTGCACAGGATACAAAATCTCCGTTTTACCCATAGCAACCATTGTTTACGGGTCTAGCAACCGTTGCAATCTTACTCAAAATCTGCTGCGGAAAATCTGAAATGGAACACGCGAAATACCCAAACCAAAAAATATGATCTAGCACATGTCACTATTAACCTAAAGTTAAACTCACTATTAATCTAAATAAACAAACGTTTAACATGAATATAGCTGACATTAATCTTTTATTTTGATTCGAATCGTTCGTTCAGTATTCTTTTCAATCGAACAAAATCGAAGTTTCAAGTTTAAAGTTTTGTTGTTTTAAATGTAATTTTCTTTTAATTATTACTACACTTATTATTGAAATTATTGATTTCTAAAGAACACATGGGGGGGTTGGCGAGCGAAGCGAGCAGGGGGGGTACCCCCCTAGTATGGGTAAAAAGAGAATCTGCAATAATACGATCGGACCTTGATCGTGCGGATTCAACGATCGAATCTTTGATCGTGTATATAGGTGATGTTGCGGGAAATGAATTCATGCTCCAGGGATGTGAAGAGCTGCTGTATTCCCGGTGGCGTAGATGGTAGCGCAACTGATCGGAGATCAGTAGGACGCTGGTTCGAATTCAGCCCGAGGAGCTTTGAATTTTTTTCTCGCAGTATCACTTTGAGATAGTCCAACAAGCCCGATAGAATCCATTTATTCATCGTTTGAAACTTGTGATCGTTAAAAATGATTATGAGTCTGAAACATTATTCTACACGCTGTTCGAAAGAACTCTTGGATATCATTATTATATTTTATTAGTATTCATTTACTTCACACTTATTGGATTGACATTAATAATGGTCATCATACTTACGCCAACGTTATCATGATAACTGGAGAAAATGTCGACTACAAGCGAGTTTATATAAATGAGATAATCTGTTTGTATAGTTTCAAAAAGACAGGAACATAAAAAATTTCGAGGATACTATAGCGGCGACTATCAGAGCTGAGACAAAAGTACGTCAAATTCATTCGGTAACTCTAAACGTAGGGACGTCATCATACACACAACCGGGGTTCAAATGATGCGGACTAAAATAAAAGCTACACAGAAGTTGTACCGAGTAAAGAGATGAGATTTATAACGTTGGGATGTGATTCTGCAAACACACCAATAGTGTTAATTCAGATGCCACAAGCGAAGGTCGTGTCTATCAATGATGGAAAAAAATTGATTATAGGTTGGATGAGAGAAGAGGCCCGAAAAAGAGTTACGTTTCCGTAATTAGTTTCAGGTATCTGAGACTCAGACAAGCTCCGAAAAGTTGTGGAGAGAATGGAAAATATCATGCTCTGCGTTTGCGGTAGCTTTGATTGTAAGTTACTTGAATGTTTGGTGTTGGCAAAAATACTTAATGGATCTATTTGATTCAATTTAATTTCCGCTGTAAGAATTTGAATGAATATGCAACTGCACCCAACAGCTCTCACGCGCCCAACAGCACCCAGCTAGGGACAACATCTAACAGAGATCCCAATAACTGTGCAGGTAAGAAATACGACGAGAGACAGGGCCGATGACGATATTTTTTCCTTTTTAGATAGTCCGTCCTCTTCGAGGGCTAATACTGCAGGAGTGCCTTTGATGGGCTTAAATGAATCATTTTTGGGAAAATCACATCATTGTGTAGATACTACAGGATGTATAAAAAGATTTCGAAAACGTATGTGTGATCTAAAATATTTTTCTCGGGAAAACATAAGAATGTTCTTATGTTTTTAAATCATGATAATAAATCTTCCATTAATTGAGGAATGATCAAATTGATAATTACCTGAGTGGTTCAGGGAACCCCCGGTATGGTTCACCAATAGCTCCTTGGAAAAACTCCACAACAGATTTTGGGAAAGAGAGTTCTTCAGCTTTATCGAGTACATCTTGTGGCTTGAGTTTATTCTGGACCATGAATTGAGCTAGGTCTCCAACAACCTTTGAGCTAGGAGTAACTTTTATAATGTCACCAAGAAGGAGATTGGCCTCTCTATAAGCCTTTTTGATATCCTCGAAAAATTCGCCGAGACCAAGTGAATAAGCCTGGAACTGGAGGTTAGTGTACTGGCCACCGGGTATTTCATTTAAATATACATCCGCGTTACCAGACTTCATTGTCGTTGTGCACTCAAATGGTGCGTATAAAGTACGAGTTTGTTCCCAATAAGCAGAATATTCTGATACATCTTTCAAATCAATACCAGTATCATACGATGAACCTGCAATTGAAGATATAGCTTAAAAAATATATATATGGAAGCGTTACCCAATGCAGAAAATTTGATAACCTTGGAGTGAGGCAACAATCGCTCCCATAGATGGTTGACTGGTCATGCCGGACATGCTATCAATGGCAACATCGACAACATCTGCACCAGCTTCAGCACAAGCAAGCATTGAAGCGACTCCTGAACCTGATGTGTCATGAGTGTGAATATGAATCGGTACATCAGGATGTTTTTGTCTAATAGCGTCGACGAGTAAATTTGCTGCTCTAGGTTTCAGGAGTCCTGCCATGTCTTTTATTGCGAGTACATGTGTCCCTGATTTCACTAACTCATCTGCCAAGTTTACGTAGTATTTCAAATCATATTTGGTGCGGCTGGGATCGCTCACGTCCCCCGTGTAGGACATGGCTGCTTCCACAACTCCACCAGCTTTTCCCACAGCATTGATTCCTATGGATATTAGAAATTTGAATGACTAGACTAGTCTGATGAGAAAGAAACAAAAATAAATGAAAAAGCCGGACTATTATTCTCAAAACGCTACTGAAACTGTATGAGGCAAGTAGATTGATGTTTAACCGTGCGGGGAATGGTTGAGGTTGATATAATGAATTATAATACAAATTCATTGAGGATATCGAAAAACTTAGGATGTCATTCAACAAGCTGAATTTGATTGAAACACAAGCTATATCTATTCACTCGTCGATGTCCGCTAGTGTATTTTGGTTCAAAACGTAACAAGTACATTCTGTTAGAACTATCGCACCCGTAACATATTTTCTGTTCCAGCGGGAGCAAAATCCCAATTTAAAGTCCTGGCGCTCATAAAGGGTGACACTTTTGTTTTACGGGCTACGTAAAATGGTATATGGACGTTGCTGATTTAGGTGATTATCACACGCGTGAGCTTGTGACTGGAACAAAGTGAGTTTTTCATGTCCAAATAGCTCTTCCTCACTCGGGTACATAATGTACTAATAAGATAATACATTGATATTTTCGGATGGATCATGAAAAAACTCAACATTAAATAGATTAAGACTCTATTTCGGAAAATCGTCGATTGGAACACATTGATTCTTTTTTACGTTCGTTGAGAGAAACCGCTGCTAACTGCATCAGCAGTATGGTTTTTCAAAGAGGCTTTGTTTTTTTTCTCTCAAAGAGAAAAAACTTTATTGGAATAGCCTATCGAGTTATTTTTACAGGTATATTTTGGCATCATTAACACGAGTTGAAGAGATCATGATTTGGCGCTCTCACACCGCGCTGGGAGAGTTAACGTGCAACGCTTCATATGCTCTTTCAATTTTTTCTCCAAAATTTCAAATGTTTTCCAGTATCTAATTATTTATATTCCTTATATGTTTGGAATCTCTTCTCACGTTCATTCCATTCAGTGTTAAGAGGTTACATACACCTTAGAATAAACTTTCATATTCAAGAAGGAAAAGATGTTTTCCTTTAACTTTTTAATAAAAAAACAGTTGTTGTTAATTATTTCTACATGCATTTGTATATTTTCGGTGAAAAAAATATTCAAAAAGTATCAGAATATTTTATAAAGGTACATGTTATATTTAACACTAATATCACTATGTTCGTAAGATCCCAATAGTTGAGGTTGACGTAGACAATTTTTTCAAAGTAGATTATGTTTCTGACATCAATACCTTATCACCACCAGATTTAATTGATAATTAATTAATACAGTGGCCAGAGGGCCTAGAGCATGATAACAAATTTATATGCGCGCACGAAGTGGGGAAGGGGGTCTTTGGCTGGGAATATATTATTAACTAACTTAAGGAAGAATTTACATATGAGGCGTCGGGCCTCGGGTCGCGTCTCGCGGGCCGGAGCGAGAGAGAGCGTGAGTATGTTGGCCGGGAGAGAGAGAGAGATGACGATCGAAAACGGTACTTACTCGGCGATGCGGGATGCTCCGGCGTGGGTCGGCACTCGTCCTAAGCTCGGTCGCGGGCGCACGGGTAGCGAGCTAGGTGACGTGGTGGGATGTCGTCGGTCGTCCTCTGGGGGCCGCGATAACATCTCGAGGCGGTCTCGTGATTCGAAGGCACGTGCTATCGCGCGCAAGGGTCGGCAATAAACTGAAAACTTCCGCCGCACGCTCGGCCGGCCGAGCTCACTTCGGCCGTCTTCGGCTGACGTCACGCGGCGCGATATTCGAGTCGTGCTCGCAGCGCGGTCTCTCTCTCTCTCTCTCTCTCTCTCTCTTAGCTCCATCGGCAGCGCTGGCTCTTTTGCTGGCTCTCTCATAATATAAACATTTGGATATAATCTGATGTTATGAGGAGAGATCTAACAGAGCCTGATTGTATAATCAATTGCCTGTGACAACCTTTCTTCAGAACACCAAGATCCAACCAATTTTGATCTCCTGAATGAGTGACCAAACTAGTAATATTGCTGTTTTTCGATTTTTCAATGATTGTATCTAATGAGCATCTACGCTATGAAGGTCAAAATAGATTTGATTTTGGTGGCTCAAGTTCCGATGATAGGTATTGATGTCAGGAATATATATTTGGGACTCTTTTGCTTGGATACATGTTGTTATTGCATCTTTCACTCGATGTGACTGAGACACCGGAGTGCATTTTGATAAATATAGATGTTATTGACTCTTTCAGTAACTGTAGTATCCAGTAACAATGGTAAAAGTGCGGTGCAGTGAATGGAAATTCGTCTCAGATGACATATTGTCATTTGTCTATCAACCCCGCGTTATCTCTCTATATTAAAAGCCAGACCGCCGCCGCCGCCGCCACCGCCGCCGCCGTGGGAAATTCTGTCCCCCAAGTTGCTCCCCCAAGTTGCTCCCCAAGTTGCTCCCCCAAGTTGCTCCCCCAAGTTGCTCCCCCAAGATGCTCCCCCAATTTGCTCCCCCAAGTTGCTCCCCCAATTTGCTCCCCCAAGTTGCTCCCCCAAGTTGCTCCCCCAAGTTGCTCCCCCAAGTTGCTCCCCCAAGTTGCTCCCCCAAGTTGCTCCCCCAATTGTTCCCCCAAGTTGCTCCCCCAAGTTGCTCCTCCAAGTTGTTCCCCCAAGTTGCTCCCCCAAGTTGTTCCCCCAAGTTGCTCCCCAAGTTGCTCCCCCAAGTTGCTCCCCCAAGTTGCTCCCCCAAGTTGCTCCCCCAAGTTGCTCCCCCAAGTTGCTCCCCTTAGTTGCCCCCCATTTTTCACCCTTTTTTCCACCCTTTTTTCACCCCATTTTTCATCCTCTTTTTCCACCCATTTTTTCACTTTTTTTTCACCCTTTTTTCCATCTTTTTTTTCACCCCTTTTTCACCTCTTTTTTCACCCTTTTCTCCACCTCTTTTTTCCATTCTCTTTTTCCACCCGCGTCTTCGAATAAACTATTTATTTCCAATAAATATGCAATGGTCCGATCTCCTGGAAATTTTGCACATAGGTTAGTCGCGGCAAAATCTAGGCCGAGTTCAATTTTCAATAAAATCCGTTGTTTATTTGCCTAGCAACCGTTCCTAACGTGTTATCTCACGAATCTTCATTAGTGCTCATTGGGACTATGAGAGTTGAATCAATGAGAATCGAAGAGAATCGATGAGATATTTCCCATAGCAACCACTGTTGATATTCTTAGCAACCGTTGCTTCGAAAGTTTGAAAATCAATTTTTAGTTACACTCAATGACCAAGAAAATCGAATTGTTATATTTGCTCCATAGCAACCGTTGTTTATCTCCTTAGCAACCATTGCGAAGGTTGGAAATGATCAATCTATGACCCATGTCCATAATTTTCGATTGCAAAGGACACAAACTCTTCCCACTTAGCTCCTCAGTAACCGTTGTTAAACGCCCTAGAATCAATGAGAATCGAAGAGAATCGATGATATATTTCCCATAGCAACCACTGTTGATATCCTTAGCAACCATTGCTTCGAAAGTTTGAAAATCAATTTTAAGTTACACTCAATGACCAAAAAAATTGAATTGTTATATTTGCTCCATAGCAACCGTTGTTTATCTCCCTAGCAACCATTGCGAAGGTTGGAAATGATCAATCTATGACCCATGTCCATAATTTTCGATTGCAAAGGACACAAAATCTTCCCACTTAGCTCCTCAGTAACCGTTGTTAAACGCCCTAGCAACCGTTGCCAAGGGAAAGAAAAAGTAAGTTTCGTTTCCAGTATTTTCAACTGCACAGGATACAAAATCTCCGTTGCTGTAACTGTTAATATCTCTCTATATTCAAAGCCAGACCGCCCCCGCCGCCGCCGTCAAATTTCTCCACCCCTTTTTTGCACCCCTTTCTTGCACCCCTTTCTTGCACCCCTTTTTTGCACCCCTTTTTTGCACTCCTTTCGTGCACCCCTTTCTTGCACCCCTTTTTTCCACCCCCTTTTGCCACCCCCAACTCTCGAAGGATTGGTCCGATTTTCTTGAAATTTTGCACACAGGTTAGTCGCGGCAAAATCTAGGCCGAGTTCAATTTTTAGCGAAATTTCTTGGTTATTTCCCTAGCAACCGTTACTAACGTGTTTTCTTACGAATCCTCATTTAACCGCTCATTGGGACCATTAAAGTCAATGAAAATCGATAAGACATCTCCCATAGCAACCACTGTTGATATCGTTGGCAACCGTTTGTCTACATCCCTAGCAACCGTTGCTTCGGAAGCCGGGAAATCAGTTTTAAGTCACACTCGATGGCCAAGGACACTGAATTGTTGTATTTTCTCCATAGCAACCGATGTTTACCTCCTTAGCAACCGTTGGTAGGGGGGAAGAAAAATTCACGTAGTTTCGTTTCCAGTATTTTCAACTGCACAGGATAGAAAATCTCCGTTCTACCCATAGCAACCATGGTTTACTTCCCTAGCAACCGTTGCTTCGGAAGCCGGAATATCGATTTTAAGTACATTCTATGGCCAAGGACACTGAATTGTTGTATTTGCTCCATGGCAACCGTTGTTTACCTCCTTAGCAACCGTTACGAAATTTGGAAATGATCAATTTATGACCCGTTTCCATCATTTTCGATGGCAAAGGTAGCTCCTCAGCAACCTTTTTTACCGCCCTAGCAACCGTTGCTAAGGGGAAGATAAATCCACGTAGTTTCGTTTCCAGTATTTTCAATTGCACAAGATAGAAAATCTCCGTTTTTACTCATAGCAACCATTGTTTACGTGTCTAGCAACCGTTGCTGCAGAAGATGAAAAGGGCTAAATATCACTTTGCATGAGTCTTTTTAATCTACTTATTCATCGAAACAACCGTTTGTTTACATCCCGAGCAACCGTTGCTTTGGAAGCCGGAAAATCAGTTTTAAGTCACACTCGATGGCTAAGGACACTGAATTGTTGTATTGACTCCATGGCAACCGTTGTTTACCTTCTGAGCAACCGTTACGAAATTTGGAAATGATCCATTTATGTCCCGTTTCCATTATTTTCGATGGCAAAGGTAGCTCCTCAGCAACCTTTTTTTACCCCTAGCAATCGTTACTAAAGGGAAGATAAATCCACGTAGCTGGAAAATCTGTTTTAAGTCACACTCGATGGCCAAGGACACTGAATTGTTATATTTGCTCCATAAAAACCGTTACGAAGGTTGGAAATGAACAATTTATGACCCGTTTCCATCATTTTTGATGGCAACCCACACAGCATGGAATATTCCAGTAGAATATTTCAAAAGATTCCTCTGGAATATTGAAGTGGAAGATTTCTGTCAGATTCCTGGAAAATTTCAATGCAGCGTTCCAAAACCGAACTATGAATCATTTAGAGGAAAATTCCAGAAATCTTCCAGAAATCTTCCTCTGAAATATTCCAGTGGAATCGGCCAAAATATTCCATTGGAATATTTCAGAAAGAGTTTTTTGTGAGATTTTGAGAGTTAAAAGCTGCGTTGAAAGATTCTAGAAATCTTCCACTGGAAGATTCTGTAGAATATTTCTGGAAACTTTCTGGAAGATTTCTTTGGAAGGTTTCTAAATGTCCGAGGCCGCGTTGGTATATTCCAGAAAACTTCCACTGGAAGATTTCGTAGAATATTTCTGGAATCTTTCTGGAAGATTTCTTTGGAAGGTTCCTAAATGTCCGAGGCCGCGTTGGAATATTCCAGGGAACTTCCACTGGAAGATTTCGTGGAATATTTCTGGAAGCTTTCTGGAAGATTTCTTTGGAAGGTTTCTAAATGCCCGAGGCCGCGTTGGAATATTCCAGAAATCTTCCACTGGAAGATTCCGTGAAATGTTTCTGGAAGCTTTTTGGAACATTTCTTTGGAAGGTTTCTAAATGTCCGAGACCACGTTGAAATATTCCAGAAATCTTCCACTGGAAGATTCCGTGTAATATTTCTGGAAGCTTTCTGGAAAATTTCTTTGGAAGGTTTCTAAATGTCCAAGACCGCGTTGGAATATTTCAGAAATCCTCCACTTGAAGATTCCGTGAAATATTTCTGGAAGCTATTTGGGAGATTTCTTTGGGAGGTTTCTAAATGCCCGAAGCGGCGTTGGAATATTCCAGAAACATTCCACTGGAAGATTCCGTAAAATATCCCTGGAAGCTTCTTGGAAGGCTTCTATGGAAGGTTTCTAAATGTCCGTGACCGCGTTGGAATATTCCAGAAATCTTCCACTGGAAGATTTCGTGGAATATTTCTGGAAGCTTTCTGGAAGATTTCATTGGAAGGTTTCTAAATGTCCGAGACCACGTTGAAATGTTCCAGAAATCGTCCACTGGAAGATTCCGTGTAATATTTCTGGAAGCTTTCTGGAAAATTTCTTTGGAAGGTTTCTAAATGTCCAAGACCGCGTTGGAATATTTCAGAAATCCTCCACTTGAAGATTCCGTGAAATATTTCTGGAAGCTTTTTGGAACATTTCTTTGGAAGGTTTCTAAATGCCCGAGGCCGCGTTGGATTATTCCAGAAATCTTCCACTGAAAGATTCCGTGAAATGTTTCTGGAAGCTTTTTGGAACATTTCTTTGGAAGGTTTCTAAACGTCCAAGGCCGCGTTGGCCTATTATATAATATTCCAGAAATCTTCCAATGGAATTTTCATTGGTTCTTCGTGAATGAACATTGAAATATTTTAGAAATATTCCAGAAATTTTCCAATGGAATATCCAAGTTATATTCATTGAATCTTCCAGAAATCTTCCAATCTCTCAAGTTCTCCTATTAGCCGCCAGGGTTCACGTTACTTTCTCGCAAGTGACGGGAAAATGGAACGGTTTGTATATAAGGCCGATTAAGAATATGGTCTCCTAATACGTGTCTGCGAACAATAGATGTATATGTATATATATTTGCGATGGGTCTAATCTCAGTATTGCGATTTCGTTGTAAGTGCGAGCGAATTAATGTCAAGATAAATAATAATAATAATAATATAATAATAATAATAATAATAATAATAATAATAATAATAATAGTAATAATAGTAATAATAATAATAATAATAATAATAATAATAATAATAATAATAAGGTAGGAATCTCTCGTGAAATATCTGATGTGTAAAAATAGGCGCTTCATTGAATTCATATGAAATTGTGGCTGTTGGTTTGACTGACTTTTTTTATCAGTGCATGAATGAGCATTGGAATATTCCAAAAATTTTCCAATAAAATATTCCAAGATATATTTCTGGAATCTTCCAGGAATCTTCCAATGAAATATCCCAAGCTATATTTCGTGAAACTTCCAGAAATATTCCAATGAAAGATTTATTGGTTGTTCATGAATGATCATCGGAATATTTCAGAAATCTTCCAGAAATCTTTCAATGGAATATTTCAAATCATATTACAGAAAGCTTCCAGAAATCTTCTATGGAATATTCCTACGCAGCCTTTTCGCGGACATATGAATATTCCAGAAATCTTCCAGTGGAAGATTTCTGGAAGATTCCAAATCCATCTTCCAAATATTTCTGAAATATTCCAGAAATACTCCATGCTCTGTGGGAAAGGACACAAAATACAAATCCTCTCTATTAGCTCCTCAGAAACCGTTGTTTAACAACCTAGCAACCGTTGCTAAGGGCAAAAATAATTCACGTGAGTTTTGTTTCCAGTATTTTTAACTGCACAGGATACAAAATTTCCATTTCACACATAGAAACCATTGTTTACGTGTCTAGCAACCGTTGCAAAATTTCTCGAAAAAATATGATCTGACACATGACACTTTTAACCTGAAACTGAATAAACAAACTTTAACATGAACATAGATGAAATTAAGCTTTTATTTTGATTCGAATCGTTCGTTTAGTATTCTTTTCAATTGATCAAAATCGAAATTTCAAGTTTCAAGTTTTCTTGATTTCAATGTAATTTTTATTTAATTATTACTACACTTATCATTGAAATTATTGACTTTCAAAGAACACACGGGGCGGGGGGTTGGCGAGCGAAGCGAGCAGGGGGGTACCCCCCTAGTATAATATAAATGTGATAAGAATTGAAAGTGAGACACATTTATCAAGGTACAATACTACAGGTGGTACTATGTACCTTTCGGGTTTTTCAGTGTTTTATCATTTTATTTTATTCCCTTCGAATGTATATGGGCAATTCTCTGTGGGATCGAACATGAAAAAATTTGATTTGGCTCAAAATTTTTTTGTAAGTCTAGGGCATCAAGCCGATTTCCCAGAATTTTTTTAGATTTTTTCGAGCACTTTAACCCCCTTTAATAAATAGGCAAAGTTGCTGATTTTGCTGTTTTTGCATTTTCAGAGGCATTTTCAACCTTCATTTACACCCTGAAAATGACCTCTGAGGCAAAAAATGAATGGGACACTTTTTTCTGCAAATTGCCTGAATTTTATAGAAAAATTATCTTCAAGGTCATTGGAGCACATTAAGTACTCCACATTACCAATTGGAGCCTCTATTTTTGAACCCTGGGAGTTCGCTCGTCCCAACTCATACCACATACAGCCTATATAGTGAAAAAATGGGCCTGGACTCTGGAAGCTACCAAAAAATTAATATATTAACTAAAATAGGGGTAAAAACAGGCTAAAATGACTATTCAAGGAGAGCCTTGTACCGCCAACACTTCCAATTTTTGCAAACACTTGTCTGTGGTATTATTACAATTATCCACTGTAAAAACTCACATTCTATCATACTAATACATATCCTGAGTTGTCAATATCATATTTATATAGATCAAGCATTACTATACTACTTGACGCCACCTATCTTTCAGTAGTTACATGTATTGATGGTCAATATATTGGCTCTATTGTGTTAAAATATACAAGAAACTACTAATAAAGTACATTGTCATGAATTGCATTCACTCGATAAGAAAGATTAATCCAAAAAGTTAATTGTAAGCTGTGCATTACACGTACACCTTATAACACACTAGGCAGTGCATAGATATCATATGATTTTTTTAATATCAACAAGAAAATGTTGAAGTTCACTAAACATGGGTAATATTCATGAATGTGGGACTCATGAAATCCACTCATATTGTATAAACTGCGTAGCTAAGCTTCAAACAGCTATCGACGGGTTGGCTAAAAGTTATTTACTTAGAAAATTTGCTAATATCACCCTGCTTAGAGAAATCGACTGGATTTCCAGCTAGATTCACACTGGATTTCAGCAGGACTCCGACTTAATTCCAGCTTGATACAGACTGCATCCCGGCTGAATGAGAAGAATCTAGAGGCTTGAGGTTAGATTGCATCAAGTATTAGTAATTCCTAATGCATGTTAATTGTATTAATAATTCAGAATTTGTATTAGCCTGTTAGAATTCCAAGAACCCAGTAAATCTTTTTCTGTATCTTAAAAATTAAAAAAATGATGTATTAAAAAATTGATGTATCAATGAAACATGTTTGAGTGAATTTGGCTTTGTTCACTCACTCATTTTTGACCTATCAAGGTGTACGTACATACCCCTGTTCGATACCTCGAAAATGGTCACATACGCATTTTAGAACTATTCCAATATCTATTCCAATTAATTTTTCTCAATCTGCAATATTTATTACTTGTTAGTTCCAACATGAAAAATTCATGTGGATACTCACAGTGTGGATATCAAGCCTTTGGGTTATCAATTCCAGACAAACTTCACAGGCATGTTCCCTGGCACTAGAGGAAGCACTAGAGCGCATAGACCTACAGAGGAGAAGATAAAGACAGATAACGAGATCGTTGCCATCGTCAGCACGTGGAGAGGGGTGTTCACTGACTACACAGGAAGAGGAGAATAAAGGGGAAAGAGAAGAGAAATTCCACTAATATGGTTATAGATAGATGGGATGTTTCTCGTACGTACGGTTTTACTGTCCATGCTCATGTCACTCGTGTTGCCCGTCTAATGTCTTAAAATGTAGTTTTACTTTAATTTCCAGAATCTCAACTGATATCTACTTTTCCTTCCTCGAGGAGAAAGGTGTATGACGTGGCAAAACCCGAACTCTTGAATCATACTTTGGACCCTCTATTTTCGTAATGTACGCGTCGGAAAACATACAATCCCATAAATTTCTGTATATATGTGCTACGGCGATTTTGCTTTCTCAAAGAAAAAGCTTTGTAATCGCGTAAAAATCGACCCACCGAATCAGACCTCGGGACCTCGATTTTCGTAATATACGGGTCAAAAAACATGGAAATCCAAAAGTGTCTGTATGCGT
Organism: Aphelinus atriplicis; assembly: GCA_020882685.1. Taxonomy (NCBI): domain Eukaryota; kingdom Metazoa; phylum Arthropoda; class Insecta; order Hymenoptera; family Aphelinidae; genus Aphelinus; species Aphelinus atriplicis. Next base: position 40,939,167 of record CM037074.1, on the reverse strand, counting down.
GTGTGTGTGTGTGTGTGTGTGTGTGTGTGTGTGTGTGTGTGTGTGTGTGTGTGTGTGTGTGTGTGTGTGTGTGTGTGTGTGTGTGTGTGTGTGTGTGTGTGTGTGTGTGTGTGTGTGTGTGTGTGTGTGTGTGTGTGTGTGTGTGTGTGTGTGTGTGTGTGTGTGTGTGTGTGCGTCCCGTTCTTTTTCGTCCACGATAACTCTCGAAGGAATGGTCTAATCTTCTTGAAATTTTGCACACAGGATACTCGCGGTAAAATCTCGACCGAGTTTAATTTTCAGCAAAATCTGTTGTTTATTTTTCTAGCAACCGTTGCTAAGGTGGAAACTTTTTCGTTTCTTTCGTCCACGATAACTTTTGAAGGAATAGTCCGATCTCCTTGAAATTTAGCACACCTATTAGTCGTGGCAAAATCTCGGCCAAGTTCAATTTTCAGCAAAATCCGTTGGTTATTTCCTTAGCAACTGTTTTTAACGTTTTTTTTTCATAAATCCTCATAAGTGCTTACTGGGGCTATGAGAATCAATGAGAGTAGATGTGATATTTTCCATAGCAACCACTGTTGATATTTTTGGCAACCGTTTGTTTACATCCCTAGCAACCGTAGCTTCGGAAGCCGGAAAATCAGTTGTAAGTCACACTCGATGGCCAAGGACACTGAATAGTTATATTTGCTCTATAGCAACCGTTACGAAGTTTGGAAATGATCAATTTATGACCCAATTCCATCATTTTCGACGACAAAGGACACAAAATCTTCCCAATTAGCTCCTTAGCAACCGTTGTCACATCAGGGCCGAATGCTCCATTTATTGAGGAAGCGATACAAATTAACCCTCAGGGTACGGACTGGGTTACCGTAACCCGAACGAAATTTGAAAGAAGCGCCATACGAAGAGAAGTCGGTGATGGGGGTCCGGACCAGGGGGGGAAAAAACTTATAGGTACACACTATTAGAGGCCCAAGCGGCAGAGTCAGTCTCCGCTTTGTGTCCGAGCTAGACACATATGAACATTGTGCTCGGGTGTGGTACACCCAGTCCGTATCCGACGTTACAAAATCCAAAATTTTCAAAAATATTAAGTTTTAATCTTCGTCTGTTTGCCGCTGAGGAATAATAAGGTAAGTAAGAATACGTACTCTTTGCTTAATTTTGTAGATTCTAACCTCAAAATAACGCGTTGTACTGGTTGTACATGGTGTAAGCGAAGTATTGTAGTAGATCTCAATCACTTGAACGTACGTCTTACATCGAAATCTTTGCCGCTCGTAGTGAATTATAACTCATTAAATTTTGTTCCTTGTAATTTTTTATTACAGAACACGCATTAAAAACATGGCAACGCGTCGAATCACTCGAAGCGTTGCTGCTTTGGAGGAGTTGTACAATGAAAACGAGGAGGACAGCGTTACAGAGAACGACAGTGACACCGACGACGCCGTAGATGCGGAAGAGGAAAGTTCCCACGATTCTGAAGCAGACGCCGACGAGGAGGATGCCGAAGAAGAGTCAAAATAGGCGATGTGTAAAGAGCACGTAGCGAAACTGTGCTGCGAGTGCGGCAATACTATGTAATATGACTTTTGTAACCTTTTGATAATAAATATTCGTCTTTAACAATTATTTTTGGTATTTATTTATATAATACTACTCAAAAATATCTGAGAAACAATTTTTTCACGCTCAAATTAATTATTTTTAACTTTTATCATCATAAATCAACGAAACAACGTTTTTTCGCTAACTCAAAAAAACGCGTATTTTCATTTTTCAAAAAAAATATAGTTTTTGGAATAAATCAAGAAACCGTTATGGACATTTAAAAGAACTACTTCTTACCTTTCAAACGCGAGTTATACAATGTTAATATCTTTTTTTTTCAAAAAGTTACAGCATTTTGAAAAAAAACCGTTTTTTTACAAAAAAATTTCAAGACTCGTTCACATTTTTCATTATAATTTTTTTTCAATAAGTTAAATGATTAATCTGACAATTCTATCATATTTTTGAGACAATTTCACACAAAATGAAAAAAAAATTATTCAAATTGACAAAGTGCAGCTCGATATACACCCAATCAAAGTCGTCGGGTTAGGCTAACCCATGTCCGTACTGAACGTAACTGTTTTATAGTCCGTACCCTGAGGGTTAAACTGATAGAATAATTTTTTTGTAATTTTTGAAAAATTAATGATAATATCTACGCTACTGAATGGTGAAAATATAGGCTTGGGATGCGTTTGTGGGTAACGTTGAAGCCTCTTTGAAAAAGCATACTGCTAAGGCACTTGGCAGCGGTTTTTTACTGAGAGAGAGGAAGAGAGAGAAAGAGACTCCCACAGGAGGGACAATATGTCGGAAAGGAAGCCAAGCTCTTTACCAGGCACCGGCACGGCTCATTGGGGAAATTGTTATGCATTGATAGTGGAGATTCATTTTTTCCATGTTACACCATCGGGGACGTAATATGCGTATACACACTTGATATGTATAATATCTGTTCATATCGATTCGAACATATCGCGTATTGTTACCGCAACAATCGTACACGAGCGAGAGAGGTTCGCAATGCTCAAGCGTTGTCTTAAGCCACTAGTCCCCTCTTGTGTATAGACTATAGAGTGATGACTAGTGAACAATGTAGGTTAGTGAAGTGTTGTTGTGGTTATGGTCGACGCTACTTGTGAATTGAACCTATAAATCAAGTCACTTTACATAAAAAACGCATCCGTTGGGAGATAAATCGAGCTATAATGCAAAGGAAATGAATAGATACTAAGCAACCTACAAGAATAGCATTGAGACTACCCGGATTTTTTCATGAGATTAAAAAATCGTAACCCACTTACACATATTGAAACAGATACAAATATTGAACCCGGGAACTATGGTGTCTTCTTGTGAATCAGATATATTGATGTCAATCTGATAATATGGTTTTTGCTTATTCAAAGAGAAAGCTTTGTGACGGGGCGAAAATCCAACTTTCGAATTGGATTTCGGGACCTCGATTTTCGTAATCTACGAGTCAAAAAACATGGAATCCCAAGCATAACTGTATGTACGTTCATACATATCGTCGCCTCCGAGCAAAAAGGGGCCAACTCAGCGTCCCGAAGAAGAAGGGGCCAACTCGCTGGCCGGGCAAAAAGGGGCCAACTCACCGTCCGTGCAAAAAGGGGCCAACTCAGGCGAGTTTTGAATTTCACATAAAATTCAGTTCACGAATCTCTTGAGAAGTCTTATGCACGCTATGTGATAGCCGTAGTGCGTCTCTTTCAATGATTAGGTGATTTTCACGTAATTTACATGTCATCAGAATGTAACATGTCAAGTTAACTATTTACGTTAAACGGCTTTTGCTCGATGGTTTCTTTTAGAAATTGGTATACATATGTTTTTGAGATCGCTCATAATGAATCCGACCTCAAATTTTGAAAATTCAAATCAGGGCCTCTAAGATCACCTGATAAAAATTTGGAAAAAATTGAATTTTGTTGAAAATTGGTATACATGGGTTTTTGAGGACGCTGATTACAAATCCGGCCTCAGATTTTGAAAATTCGAATTAGATCAAGCCTCTAAGATCACCTGACAAAAATTTCGAAAAAAATTGAATTTTGTCGAAAATTGGTAAACATGGGTTTTTGAGGTCGCTGATCACGAATCCGGCCTCAGATTTTAGAATTAAGATTAGAGCCTCTAAGATCACCTGACAACAATTTGGAAAAAAATTGAATTTTGTTGAAAAGTGGTAGACATGGGTTTTCGAGGTCGCTGATTACGAATCCGGCCTCGGATTTGGAAAATTCTAGTTAGAGCCTCGAAGATTAGCGACCGAAATATTGAAAAGATACTGTATTTTCATGAAAACTAGCAATGATCTCTCGCTCGCCGTCGCTCGCCCGAGTCTTTCGAGTGGATTTTAATTGAAGAATGTACAAAATATTCTATAATCTTCAATATTCAATTCAGTTTCAATAAGTTATACTTTTAATTTATTGTAAATAGATATCAATCGACATCATAATGCATATAAATTATAGCCCTCGATCTTCTCTTTCGATCCATCACACCACATGTTCTTCAAATCATCATTTTCTAAGTTGTTTATCAGATAGAAAATTGGAGAAAAATGGTTTTCGGCCACGTGGCAAGTTTTCTATGACGTATATTACGCCCCCACGTCTATTATTCCGGATTTTTCACCTCAGATTATGAAAATGCTCATTTTACTCTATAAATCTGCAAGATCAGTTTTAGAATAGATAACCCATTTATACTATTTTTCCAACGTTTTCAACGTTTTTCAACGTTTGTCTGGAACCAAACGTCAAATAATTATTTTCACGGTCAATACGCTCCCACAATATCAATTTTTCCAACACATAGCCAGCTCAAATTGTAGCTCTTGACCTCCTATTTCGCCCCATAATACCGAATAGTCTTCAAATCATCATGTTCCAAGTTGTTTATTACATCAAAATCTTTTGTATGATGAAAATACGGCTACACATGATTTTCCACAACGTAGATCACGCTCACGCGTCTATTTTTTTGAATTTTTGACCTGAGATTATGAAAATGCTCGGCCTCCTGTATCGATCTGCCAGACCCGATTTCAAAATACTCTAACAAAACATCATTTCCAAGAGAAAAATATGGGAATCATAAATTGTGTACGGATTAATTTTAATATAATGTAGATATTCAAGCCCATTAGATATTCTTTCGATCAAACATACCCTAAATGGCACCAGATCATAATCTCACGTATTTATCAGAAAGCATAAAAATCGCAAAGTAAACTACCAATTTTCAATTACATACTTCATGCCCACGCATCAATATTTTTGATTTTTCACGATGAATAATTGAAGCGCTAAATGAGCTCTATCGATACCTCCAATCAGAATGTTCATCACGACGCTGTTTCATACATTTTTTCAACGGTTTATGTGGCACAACTTGATAAAAGTCAGTTTTTTCCAATGAAATTTCCAGGAGGATTAACTTTACAGTATAGTATAGAAGTGTAGATTAGTATCCATGGGTTTTTGACGTTGCTGATTACGAATCCGGCCTGAGATATGAAGATTTCAAATTAGAGCCTCTAAGATTAGCGAACGAATATTTGGAAAGTTAATGGATTATAATGAAAATTAGTTTCCATGGGTTTTTGAGGTCGCTGATTACGAATCCGGCCTTCGATTTTGGAAATTCAAATTAAAGCCTCTAGAATTGACGACCGAAAATTTGAAAAAATACTGGATTTTGATGAAATTAGTATCCATGGGTTCTTTTGGGCGTTGATTACACCTTGAGCTTCAGATGGAAATAAGCCTAAACCTTCAACATCATCGATGGTAACAAAGAAGCATCCATTTAGATGGTTTACTGAATAAAGAGGCATTTCTTCTACTCTGGTGTCAGCGAAAGTCGGTTGATTCCATTCAAAATAAACTTATGTTGGAAATGTAATAAGCATCGGTCAAAATATGCAAAAATTTTTGTGGCAAGTATAATCTTCAATACTTGTACCAGAGGTTATGCTGTTACGCAAATAGAGTTTCACGGTATTTCACTCTAAACACTGTATATCAATTTTCTAGTTCTCATTTGTTCCGTTCTTTCAAAGGAACTTGTAGAACAAATCTACATTATATTAAAATTAATCTGTACACAAATTATGATTCCCATACTTTGCTCTTGGAAACAATGTTTTGTTAGAGTATTTTAGAATCGGGTCTGGCAGATCGATAGAGGAGCCCGAGCATTTTCATAAGCTAAGGTAAAAAGTCCAAAACAATAGACGCGTGGACGTGATCTATTATGTGGAAAATCATGTGTAGCCGAATTTTCGTCATACAAAAGATTTTGAAGTAATAAACAACTTGGAAAATGATAATTTGAAGAATGTTCGGTATGATGGGTCGGAAGAGGAGGTCAAGAGCTACAATTTGAACTGGCTTTGTGTTCGAAGAATTGATACTGTGGGGGCGTATTAACCATAAAGACAATTATTCGACGTTTGATTCCAGGATAACGTTAAAAAAATAATATAAATGGGTTATCCATTCAAAATCTGATCTTGCAGATTTATAGAGTAAAATGAGCATTCTCATAATCTGAGGTGAAAAATCCGGAAAAATAGACGTGGGGGCGTAATATACGTCATAGAAAACTTGCCGCGTTGCCGAAAACCATTTTTCTCCAATTTTCTATCTGATAAACAACTCAGAAAATGACGATTTGAAGAACATGTGGTGTGATGGATCGAAAGAGAAGATCGAGGGCTATAATTTATATGCATCATGATGTCGATTTATATCTATTTACAATAATTTAATTAAAATCCACTCGAAAGACTCGAGTGAGCGACAGCGAGCGAGAGATCATTGCTCGTATATGCATATAATTATAATTGGGAATATACACACAAATGCATGTATTAACTCTAAACGAGCGAAAACTAGAAGAATGTAATCACACTTAAAACGGTTTTTTCTATAAAGTCAAATATGAGATGGTTTTTTATTTGGGTAACCTTCTAAAAGGATTTTTCCTTGTTACGGTCGACGATGTTGAAGATTTAGGCTTATTTTAATCTGAAGCTTCATGTGTAATCGGCGACCTAAAAAACCCATGTATACCAAGTTCCATTAGATTCCATTATCTATTCAAATTTTCGGTCGGCAATCTTGCAGGTTCAATCTAATTTGAAGTTTGAAAATCTGAGGCCGGATTCATAATCAGCGATCATAGAAACCCATGTATACCAAGTTTTATTCAAATCCAGTATCTTTACAAATTTTCGGTTACCAATCTTAGAGGCTATGATTCTAATATTTTAAATCTGAGGCTGGATTCGTAATCAGTGACCTCAAAAACCCATGTATACCAAATTTCATCAAAATTCAATTTTTTTTTTCAAATTTTCGTCAGGTGATCTTAGAGGCTTGATCTAATTTGAATTTTCGAAATCCGAGGCCGGATTCGTAATCAGTGACCTCAAAAACCCATGTATACCAATTTTGGACAAAATTTTTATCAGGTGATCTTAGAGGCTCTAATCTTAATTTTCAAAATCTGAGGCCGGATTCGTGATCAGCGACCTCAAAAACCCATGTATACCAATTTTCGACAAAATTCAATTTTTTTCCAAATTTTTGTCAGGTGATCTTAGAGGCTTGATCTAATTCGAATTTTCAAAATCTGAGGCCGGATTTGTAATCAGCGACCTCGAAAACCCATGTATACCAATTTTCGACAAAATTCAATTATTTTCCAAATTGTCGTCAGGTGATCTTAGAGGCTCTAATCTTAATTCTAAAATCTGAGGCCGGATTCGTGATCAGCGACCTCAAAAACCCATGTTTACCAATTTTCGACAAAATTCAATTTTTTTCGAAATTTTTGTCAGGTGATCTTAGAGGCTTGATCTAATTCGAATTTTCAAAATCTGAGGCCGGATTTGTAATCAGCGTCCTCAAAAACCCATGTATACCAATTTTCAACAAAATTCAATTTTTTCCAAATTTTTATCAGGTGATCTTAGAGGCTCTAATTTGAATTTTTAGAATTTCAGGCCGGATCTACTATGAGCGACCTCAAAAACATATGTATACCAATTTCTAAAAGAAACCATCGAGCAAAAGCCGTTTAACGTAAATAGTTAACTTGACATATTACATTCTGATGACATGTAAATTACGTGAAAATCACCTAATTATTGAAAGAGACGCACTACGGCTATCACATAGTGTGCATAAGACTTCTCAAGAGATTCGTGAACTGAATTTTATGTGAAATTCAAAACTCGCCTGAGTTGGCCCCTTTTTGCACGGACGGTGAGTTGGCCCCTTCTTGCACGGACGGCGAGTTGGCCTCTTTTTACACGGACTGCGAGTTGGCCCCTTTTTGCACGGACGGCAAGTTGGCCCCTTTTTGCCCGGCCAGCGAGTTGGCCCCTTCTTCTTCGGGACGCTGAGTTGGCCCCTTTTTGCTCGGAGGCGACGATATGACGCTGTTTTTGGCGCACGATAACGTTCGAAGAAATTGTCCGATTTTCCTGAAATTTTGCACACAGGTCAGTCGTGGGAAGATGTAGCACGAATTCGTTGTTGAACAGAATCCGTTTTCCCTAGCAACCTTTGCTAACGTGTTCTCGAGAAGTTTTCTTTAACTCTCCGTAAATGCAAGTTGAGGTTCGAATACACACGGGGATTGACGAGAATCAATGAAACAATTTCCGTAGAAACTGCTGTCTATATCTCTAGTGACAGGTGCTACGGAAAAGAAAAAAGCAGTTCAAAGTCAGTTCAACCGTTGCTAAGGGGATGAGATATCGAATTTGAGTTTATGTACAGAAACGTTGTGGTCACGCGACACAGTATCTCTGTTATTTCGATAGTAATTGTTGTTGATGTCCTTATCATCCAATGCCAGGTCGTTTAAAAAAGCAGTTTTCGACCTACTATTGATGACATAAAACACAGAATCTTCATTTCGTCATATCAACTGTTGTTCATCTCCTGATCAATCTTTGCTAAGGGAATAAATATTGAATTGAAGTTCAATCCCAGTACTTTAGAGGACAAAAAAACACAGAATATTCGTATTCAGTATCTCAACAATCGTTGACATCCCCAGCGACCATATCTTATCAAATTATTTGAAATCCATTTGCCGATGGCGAGAGACAACTTTCATTGGCATTATTATTTCTACACAAAGTTTCTTTGAGAAAACATACTATTAATGCAGTTACCAGCAGCTTTTGCCTGGTGTTTTTCCATCATCCATGAGTGTCTTCATTTTAGGTTCTTATTCTCTCAGCTGATCGTCTCCTTGCTGTTCATTGTATTTTGTGGTCAAACGTTCCGGACGACATATCGATGAAATCAAATTTAGCAAAACAAAAAATTCTATTTCATTCTACATGAAAAAATTGAAAGAAAACAGTTTTTAGCCATTTTTCGATTCCTCGCACAGTTTTTGAGTAAAAAACTCAGAAAGTTTGACGGCAAGTGGGCCGGATTCAAAATTCATAATTTTATGAATTTTTCACTCGTAAACTATGCGACAAATTGAAAAAACACCAGAAACAGTTTCTATCTCATTTTTTACATAAAATTTGAAAAACATTTTTTGTTTTGCAAAATGATAATTTTTGAAAATTTTTTCGACGTTATGATTCGGATTCAGCAGCCAAAAATACATAGAAGTAGGGTGGTTCAGTCTTTGGTTCAATTTTTTTTTTATTTTTTGTGGAGCTGTGTTATCTTTAATCGAGTGTAATGTTAGTTCCATATTCTTTTGTACATTCAAATTGTGCTCGGTGCAGATTTATTCCTAATACCTTTTTCAAGTCCTTCGATCTTCAAGTGAGTATACTATAATTGTGATTAAGATGAGAGCATTATTAGTTTTCGAATATTAGCTTGTGAAAGTTGAGTTGACTCAAGTTTTCATTTTTAATGACTATCAAGCGGTTTATGAGCTCGTGCATTGATTCTTCTTTTCGATTCTATGATTCCTCTGTATTAACCCGATTAAACTATTACTGTAGGTGTTCCTCGAACTGAAGATTAAGCTTGATATACATTTAAGTGCATCTCTGGTGCATGAATAAATTGATTCTCGGTGCTTTTGCTCCCTCCATTCAGAAATATGACTTCTTCATTCTGAGCTTTGCAATTTGGATCGAATGGTATGATCCCAGCTCCTGATAAAGTGATTTCTTCTGGTTGCTGGTCTGCACAGATCATCCTTATCTTATTCAGCGTCATTAGTTCACAATCATGCTGATCGAACGTACCTTTTAAAGGTCGTGCCATTGAGCAGATATATGCATCTCTTGTAAAAATACATCCATTTGAATCTTGACCATTCATCTTCATGCGTGTTTGGTGGTTGGTGTCCATTGTTATTTATTTGTGACTGCCATGAACGTATGCCAAACCCCTGGTATTGCCTTAATGGATTCGAGGTACCAATAATGCAGGCATTTGATGAAACTCGTACAAAGTTCTATCCACTAGAGGTAGATTGAATGTTACCGAGACTCGACAATCATCATCAGTTTCATTTTATTATTAAGCAGCTTTAACCTTTCGCGAAATTATCCTGCATATCATGATAACCTCCATTTTTGCTATGTTGATCACCTGTTCAAGTCTCAAATATTCTGTGAAAATTAGTAGACCCCATTTCCCTTTTGTAGGGAGAATGTCGGTATTGACTTTGACTAGAATTTGCTCGGTTAGAAAACCCTTACGTATTTTGCTTTCTCTGAAATTTTCTTGAATGCCTATTATTCCCATGTCGTCGCCTCCGTAAAGAAAGGTGCGAACTCGGAAGCCGGCTAGAGAAGGTGCGAACTCGGAAGCCGGCTAGAGAAGGTGCGAATTCGGAAGCCGGCTAGAAAAGGTGCGAACTCGGAAGCCGGCTAGAAAAGGTGCGAACTCGGAAGCCGGCTAGAGAAGGTGCGAACTCGGAAGGCATTTTATTTTTCTGAAATTTGAGTTGGCAGACCTGATACTTCGTGTTATGTTAATTTACTGTAATCATTAAAATATTTTCAACTAATGATCAAGACCCATAGAGTGTTCATGATCAAGAATATGCCCTGGATTAAGAATATATTAAATAATATAATAAAATCATACGAAATAAGTCTGTCTGTGGAATTTGATAAATGTGTATGGAGATATTTTTAAATCAGATATTAGGTTGAACAAATAAAGACACGGATGAGATCTTAAATTTTTGATATTTCTATATAATCTTATCAATATTATCACAAAATAAATCACTTGACGTATTCGAAATGTATGCACGAAAGATGACGTTGCTACGATTTCATTGGACTAAATAGAGTAGAACATAATAATATTATTCAATAACGAACTCAAATATACTATGTATTTTGTACCTAGTTAATAGGTATTCGAAATTTAAAAATTTTGTTGAACTTCAGAGCTGAAAAAATAATCAAAAATTAAGTTGAGGATTTATGAGCAGGAGCTCTCTCACGACTAGCTACCACAAATTTTTATAAAATTCATGGTACGCAACGGGTATTAAATTTTTTTTCATGAGTTTCTCTAGGTCAGCCCGTTTTGCTCCATCGATGCTCAATTTTCCTTTGTAGGCTCTTTCTAGTAGTTCGTTACTGCTCATTATTGTTACGGTTTTAAGTATACTATTTTCATCATATGAATCACCAAATTCAACCTTATCACGACTGATTCCAATTATGCAAATTCGAGATATGGGAACTTTTTTCCAACATTTTTTGTTGACTAGCCCAGCAAAATCAAGAATCTCCGGTTGATTGAGCTCGTGAATAATGTATTTTGGATCTTCGACTTTTGCTGATTCTATGATTGCACGCCATTGATTTTGCGTGAATATGATTTTATTTTTAGCAGCAACTTCAATAGTTGAATGCATACAATCACCATCAGTTTGGGTGTGGCCTTTGACAAGGTACCTAAAAAATTTTTTTTTTTCATCAAAAGCCTCATTTAATGCAAAAATAATTTATAAGAATCGCTGTAATTGATAAAAGTAATTCACGTGATATTTAACATTTACCTGTGTTTTATGGATATGTTAAATTGATACGCAGCTCTCAGGTACATTGTATACAAAATCGAATTGCGATTTTGCCCTCCACAATTGTCGCTATAGAAATGAAATGTTTTCACTCCTGCTGCAACCCTAGACTCTATATATAGCCACACGCAGCTTGCAATTTCGTTTGCTCCACGCTTTCCTATCGTTTCGTTCCATAGATAACAGTTTCCTGTGAATTAATAATTTACCAAAGTTAAATTTTTGATTGAGAGATTGACAGGGAAATTTTACATTTCGAAAATGTCTAATAACATCATAACAGAACGCTGATATAAAGATATAAAATAATCACCTTGTTTTGACGATAAGTCATATACAGTGAAGTTGTAAATAGCTACATTCCTTGTGTAGTAAAATGACTGGGACTCGCATCGTGGTACGGATAAAACTTTTTGTAGATCAAATGAAGCGCAGCAAACAAATGGGTCATTATCAGCTGCAGATTTATCATCTTGCATGAATGTCCGTGCCATTTCCTTGTTAGCTATATGTAAGTCATAGTTTAAGCGTGCAGGGCCCAGTTTTTCTTCTTCTGATAGATTTTCAAAAATCATACAGTCGTCGCATAAATCTTTTTTTGGTTTATGGAATCCAATGTTGAAATCTTCACAAAAAATGTCGCGATAATAATGCTGAGATGCTAACTCTGTCTGACCTTTTTCTTTCATCTCGGCTGAATAACTCCTATACATAGAGCTAATGTTAAGGCTGGAAGAGATGTATTCTTTCGAAGAAGAAGCCCTGTTATAATGCGATTCTACTCTTTCGAAAGAATTTATGTGCTCCTTTACCGAATCCTTAATACTGGGCTTAATTTTTTTCGTTCGATTCTTGTGCTTCCCTCTTTCATCCACTCCAATAGTGCATGAAGATGAAGAATTTTTCTTCTTTTGAATAGTTTCAAACCATTTCTTGGAAATTCCTTTGTAAAAATTGAAAATGAACTATATGAAATGTAAGTATATGAGAAAGTTATCAAAAATAAGATTTTAAGTTTGAAAATTGAAAACGAAATAGTGGTAAATTGATTACAAACAGAATTGATTACGTCCTTTACAGGCTTGAAATGTTGTTATTTTGAGTTGAACGAAATTAAAAAAGATTTATCTGATTAATTACCCAAGGTATTCAAAAACATAGTCATGCAGACTTTTATTGTTTTGGACGGAAGAAGAAACATGACCTGGCGATAACCATTCATACGTGATCGATTTTCTTGCTCGACTTTGTCGTTGTTGGTTATCACACACTTGTCAAGATAGTCCCATTGACGGGTGTGATCACCTAATCCCCAGAAATCATCGAAAAGTTTACGTCGTTCATCAGAAGAAACTTTTTGAGAACAGTGGAAACGGCAATCGACACATGCAGAGCGCATTGTTTTCTGATATGCTGTACGACTTGAGGATTTGTAGTTCAATTCATGGTTTCTCGCCTTTTTTACAGAATTGTCGGCCCATTTATTTGGATATCTCTTACGCTTTCTAGTCAAAATTTTTCCTACTGTCTTTTCACTTTGAGCAGTTTCTGAAAATAAAAAATAGTACTATTAGAACTGTCGAAATGTAAAATCGTAAAAATAATATGAAAACACATTTTATGATAGATCATGGATGAACATTAGCAAATAATTATGACCACAATCTGATGAATTGAATGTAAACTTTTTTCTAATAATTATTTCTTAAATAAATTTCTTAGTAGAATGGCCATTTCCATTCACATGACTGAGATGATTAATTAGTAGAAATAGTTCGATTAGCACAGTATTTTATCTCTAATGGAGGATGATACTATGATTGACATATAATTCTATATTACCATGATCTTGATCTTCTACGGTACGACAACCCTGATCATTTTGTGACGAACTCACGGAGTCTGTTGAATCACTAAAGTTTTCATCCTGTGGTTGAATACTGCTCAAAGATTCTTCGGCTTGGTAAGGTTCCTGGAATTCTATTGCAGTTGATGGATCTATTGTTGAAATGAATCAGTCACGTGAATATTTTGCATAAAAACCTTATCGCACTCCGGAATTTCAAAATGTTTATAAATACCCGCACTGGAAGAATTTGGCTCGTTGTTAGAGAAGTAGTTAGGTGGTTCAATAGATTGGTAAGATGTACTTAATGCAGTGTGAACGTCAATGTCACATAATGATGTTTCTTGTCGAAAAAATCGATGATGGTTAAGATCTATCGATGAAAAAATTATTATCTATTGCACAAACATTTCGATACATTTGCGTGCGTGCGTGCGTGCGTGTGTGTGTGTGTGTGTGTGTGTGTGTGTGTGTGTGTGTGTGTGTGTGTGTGTGTGTGTGTGTGTGGGTGGGTGGGTGTACACATATATAAAAAAAATCGATAATATACTATGGATATGAGTTATAACATTTTTAATCAGTGCAACATTACTTACATTCATTCTCTTGAAATGGCTTGGGAAAAAGATGGCTGGTAAAAGAGGCTTGAGTTAATTCAGGGCTTTCTTCGTCAAGTGAGTGTCACTGACGAGAATCCGTCGTTTCAATACCAAAAGAACTCCGAGAATCCATATCGATTTCAAAATTACGCCTCCACTCTATATTTTTAGTTGATGGAAGAAGAACAATGAAACAGACTATTTGAATAAAATATGAATGTTAGATTTACGTATCGCGTGAAAAATGCAATATTATTAACATTTCTAGTTTAAAATATTTATATACATGATTCTTGTTTTACTTGCACAATCTGAGCTTGAAACGAAAATGTTTTTTAATAGAATCAATATTTAGAAGTCAAAACTTGACAATGGAGATTTTGATCCTTTTATGGAATTTCGGATTATTAGTTAAGTCAAATTTGTGCACTACTATGTTCTATTATATTAAATAATTATATTCAAATTTCGATGTGTTCGGCTTAGACTCGAGATATTATACTTCTTGCACTCTCACACAATTCCGCATCCAAGAAAATAACCAAAACAACAACAGTAGCGCATACTCCGACACTTGTTCGAATTTCTGTCATTTCAATCAGTTCAACTCTCATTACAGTAGCTCAAAGAAATATTTCTATGAAGTAGAGTTTATAATAAAGGTTTTTTGTTATTACCGGAATTCGGCTGGTCAAATTCGATATTCGCTGGCACCGGTTGATTAACATTATCATTCAGCCACTTGAAATCTAGTTCAGCACAACATTTCTTTTATGTGATATTTTATTTATCATAATGAATAAATACAGAATATCATACTCACACTCCATTATTATTAGAAATCGTACAGTATACTGCAAAGTAAAAACTTTTACAAATAAATATTCTTCAATATAAGCGCTTATCACTTCCTCACGTGTTCTCAAAGACTGACTCACAAAACTCTGCACTATAAGTAAGTCTCTAAAAACCTTCTCGCTGACCCTCACTCTGTAAACAATGATCCATCGCGTGTGGGACACTAGCGCTCCTTTAGGCAGAACGCTGTAACACTTATCAATGTTTTTAAAATGCTGTCACGTGTATCTCCGATGATAACACTGCCCATTGAGAAGCTACTTTCCGCCTAAATTGAGACACCCTGACTGAATCGTTGTTTAGGGAGACAAAACTTTGTGTACCCAATATTGGCACCTCAGAGAATACTACTTTTTATACAGTCTAGAGTTTAAATCATGGCCAAAATGAATGAAATACAAACAGAATAGTATATTTCTAATGAAATTTTATTGAAAAAACATTTACTTTTTCATCGGTTTATAATAATCAATAAAATCACAAATTACATGGCTTCACTGTACAGGCCATCACATTTCATATTTTCATATAAAAGCAAATATCAGATTATCAGGTTTGCCAACTCAAATTTCAGAAAAATAAAATGCCTTCCGAGTTCGCACCTTCTCTAGCCGGCTTCTGAGTTCGCACCTTTTCTAGCCGGCTTCCGAGTTCGCACCTTCTCTAGCCGGCTTCCGAGTTCGCACCTTTTCTAGCCGGCTTCCGAGTTCGCACCTTCTCTAGCCGGCTTCCGAGTTCGCACCTTTTCTAGCCGGCTTCCGAGTTCGCACCTTCTCTAGCCGGCTTCCGAGTTCGCTCCTTTATTTACGGAGGCGACGATGTATTCTTTCGTTTGGTGGTCGATCATTAACAGACTCAATATGGATAATCCATTACTCGGATATACTCCATTTTTGGTGCACTCCACTCTCTATTTGTGTTATTTGGGACAAGAAGTACGGATCTAACCAAGGTATTATAATTAATATTCCTGGAGTTTGGGAATGATAGTCTCTGGGCCTGTAGGCACAGCCTATATTTTTGAGCCGATCCAACATCAAAAAAAGTTTGATCAAGATTGGGGTCCAGGTTACCAAGTGTCTCTTAGTGAGTGTGAATATTATCATGAAGTTGAATAAGCTTGTGGTGTCAATATATTAGCACTGAGGGAGCGTTAGGTCGTGAAACTTTTTGTGTATGGTCACTATAGTTTCAAAGAACATACGTATAAAGTTTGGTCCAGATTGGTGACCCGAAGGATTAATACTTTTGTAATAAATGTATAAAATAAAATTACAATAATTATAATCATATGTATATAGTTAATAATTAGGAGTCTTGAGGCTTTAGTCTTGAGGCTAAATAAAAGAATAAGGTCGTGGATACAGTATAGCGCGCTGCAATGGGCAGCACTTGCAGCAAGCCCCGCGGCACCGCCGTAGCGCCGAAGGGCTTACTATCTCTCGGAAAAGCTCTAAAATCGACTGCTCTCACTTTCTTGCCCTCGAAGAGCGCTTTTCCAGACGTCTTTCTGATACACAGGCGTAAGTGAAAATGCGTGTAATATTTCGAATTTTCCTTCATTAAAATTCGGTTTTTAATTTTAGAGTAATATCGACTAATATTTTTTTGCCGGAAATTCAAATGCAGTTCGGATGAGACCACACACGCTTAGGTTTCAATAGATATTTCAGGTGGATCATCCAAAATTTATTGATCTAATTGGATATTTGTCGATATACTCGACGTGTAGATTTTAAATATGACGATTACAAAGTTAAATCATAATATTCCCTTTATTTGAAATACCAAATAAAGGAAAAAATTGATAGAGAAAGTAAGTTTTTACGGATTTTTCAATTTCTACAACTTACATTTCATTTTTGTTTGAGTATTCTATTTTTTCTTTACTGACGCTCGCCATGTTGCGTTAACGCGTTAACGAGAAAGAGACGGCTAACGCTGGCTCAGGAAGAGCTCAACCCTTTTTCCTAAATTGGTTTTGAACGGAATCCCTTTGAGTGGGCAGCCGTGGTCGAATATTTTTTCGTCTGCTGCAACACTCGACCTCCGGTCATGTCCGAGGCATAGCAGCCCTTTCATAGTGGCTCCCGTAATCGGATCTTATCTGATGCCGTGCATCAGCGTATAAATATGCTCAAAACGACACTTAGTTGTGGCAGCGTAATTCTGAACTATGAATGAGCTATATTAATCTCTAGTTTTTTTTTTCTAATTAGCACCGCGAAAGATTTTACTAAACCTTGTCGCTATCCGAAATCATTTCTTTTTTTTCTTTTTGATAATCAAATAAGACGTGAAACATGCAACTACGCCCGTTTGTTGTACACGCGCACCGATAAATACAGCCGCGCATCCATTTAAATACTCGCGCGGCACTTGTCATGTATAAATGACCGACTTCGTTCAATTAGACTTTTCACAATGAAAAGCGAATCCAACAATAAAAGTCCACTTGGTACTTTGGTAATAACTTTTCAAGATTCTTTTTTTCAACAGTGTCTGGTTTTCTTGAAAAATTAAACATTGAAAAATCGAACAGTTTCTTTAGTCAATAATAATCTCATGAATGTGATTAAATTTGTAGCACGGGGCGCATCTGTTTTTGGTATGTCTTTTCATACCCCCTCTATGGAAATTCTTTTATTTTCTTCGGAAAATGATTTAGAATGTGTGAGACATGCGTGGACAAATGAAAAGTATGGCTTCATATTTGTATTTTCGAAAATGTTGAAAAATTGAGCATTTTTCTCTTTTACTTTTGAGATAGTATGGAAACTATCAATCCTAGAGTAAGAAATGCAAGAGGAAGAAAAGTTTCGTTATGAAATTTTGCATAAAGATTAAGTGTTCTCACACAATACGTCCTAGTAGTCGGGTACATTCTCAACTAAAGTAGAACGGCAAACATTCGGTGGCTTAACCTCTTTTGAAAAAATTATAATTATAACAAAACTCGAATAGTTCATCGAAAAATTCAACCCAGTATGCTTTCTTGAAGAGATTTTATGCGAAAAACAAAGATTTCATATAATTTAAAATAATTCATTATATTTCATGCCCACGCATAATTTTTTCTGAAATTTTGAGCAAGGAATATAGCCAAAATACATTAATTTTCTCTGACAAATATAGATATAAAATATGCATATTGACATCAATCTACGGGGTTTTTCAAAATATTTGCTATGGAAAATGAAAACCCCTTCAATGATCTATCAATTGGCCAGACTCAAATTTGTATCTCGTGGGATTTTCCACGATTTCCCCATAATACTTGAGAACATCAAATATCTTTCGCAAATTTTATTATCACGCGTCAACATTTTTGTCTTTTTCACGATAGTAAATGAAAGGGTCCCTGCAGCTCTATTGATTTATCACATTAAAATTTTCATCTAGACATCAATTTACAGTTTTCCAATGATTCACGAGATACAGGGTATTATGAAGGTTTTTCTTCTCATGTTACGCCCAATTTCAACGAAATCTTCACCAAGGAATATGGAAGCCGTTTTAATGATTGTCTGATCGGTTAAAGGGGGGATTGCACCATTCCATCATTTCATGGATTTTTCTAATAGTTTCTCTGATACCCATGAAAACATGACTTTGATTATCCCATTTTCAACACTTTGAATGATATATTGATTGGTTATACACATTTTAATAATACTATTATTTCATTGATTTTTTTCACGATCTCATTATTTCAATTTGAAATGCCAATTTTTTTCGTGAAAGTCACGCCCGAGCATACATTTTTTTCAATTCTCCACGATCGAATATAAAAGTGCTCAATCAACTTTATCACTTGGTAATACCAGAATCATCCTTATGATATCATTCAATGATTTTTTCAATAATTTTGAAACACGTGGTCCATTTTTGAATGTTTCAACCGTGCAATATGAATGTCCTTTCGATGTCCTGCCGATTGATCAAACCCGCATCGCATCGTTATTTCATCAATTTCTTAACAGTTTTCCAGATACCCATAAAAACTTAATATAAGCCCTTACATGAAATGTAACTTTTCTTTTCCCGTTTTCAATACTCATGCATCGATTTTCACGAAAATTTTGATACGGAATATTCAAGCGCATTGTATCCAACCTATAATATCTATTTCCTTATATGTCGATTTCTCCACTGATTTTTTTGGTTTCATAATGTCAATGCATTAATACTCTTTTTGACAGATATCCAGTGTGATATATTAAAGAAAATTACAAATCTATTGAGTGGTCAGGCTCGCATTCGCACCATATCGTTATTTGATAATTATGATTATTCACCATAGTTTCATCCGAGGGTTCAATTTGACGATTTTGGAATAGATAATTGCATAGCTTCATATTTCTTTGCAATGATTCATCGGTTACTAATTGAAATGGATGAATTTTTTTCACATTCTGCGCCCACGCATAACCTTATCGGGATTTTCACCATGTATTGTGAACAGATATGTTGATTAGTCAGTTGATTGGTAACAGCAAAATTTTCATCATCACACTATTTCATATGTCCTTTTAATCATTATCGAAATAAAAGTTAAGTAGTTAAGCTAAGGGGATTTTGGTGTACTTGCACCAGAGCTGGTGCAGTTTTTCTGAGGCAGTCTGCTCTAGAGCACTAGCCGCGCCATCTCTGCGTTACGGAGAAAACGCGAAGTTGGTGTACGCGCATGATCCGACCAGTATTATGCTAACTATATTTTTTAATTTGGAGTAGTGGAAGCCCCACCCCGCTTCCACTTGTGGGAGACTTCCCATGATTGTGAATTTCATGCAATGACATGAAATTTATAATCTTTTTTTCTCCCTCCGTTTACTCCTTTTTCATTTATTAACAATACATAGGTTCTACAAACATAGATATTTCGATGATAAATTTTTTAAACAACCGAACTTTATGATGAGCGCAGCTTCTCTTATATGCCCCGTTGTGATGTGGGCAAACTGTTGCAAGTTTTATTCTGTCGAGTGGAGGGTATCCCATTCCCAGGAGATCGTGAACTTTGAATTTAAAGCGTTCCAACCAACTTTTTGAATTGAACCTGCTACGTATATTTTCTTGGTACCACATAAATTTTCCCTGATGATGGGTCCAATAGCGGTGTATGGGCGATCCCCTGCATTCCACGGTATTTCGCGATGATGCTGTTCGAGCCAAGTGTTTATGTCCTTGTACTCCTCGGTGAGACGTTTCCAGGGGAATGGACTCTCGAACAAAAATACGATAGGATCAGCATTTTTGTTGAGTGGAAGAATTGCTAATTCTTTGAGGATGTAGTTGTTGCCTGGCTGCTTGAAGCCTTGCATATTCCACAACGTACTCCATCTCGAGAGTGAATGAGCTCTGGGATTCAATGGGGTGCTCCTTATGAGTATGGCATGAGCCACTCAATTTTTGTCAAATAAAATTTCCCCGCTTCCTATAAATCTTCATTTTTACCTGTTTCTCTGTAAGACGTTTGTATGATAGCGTTGAGATCAGTGTTTGATCTTTGAAGTACCAACTCATGTTTGGCGTTGACTACAATCTTGAGATAATCTTCAGCAAATCCAAGCATCATGCTGAGTGGGATGTATAGATCAAAATAGCTTTGATCATTAATGGAACTCTTGGTTTCATCAACATCAAGCCAACCACAATTCTCCATGTTTTGTTTAAGATTGAAGGAAATCCATCCTTTCATGAGAGTGGTTAGACCGACATTTTTGCAACGATCAATCTCTATGGCATTCAATTCATATCAAATTTCTTCGAAAAAATAGCTCATACCATTGTTGACAAATTTTGTATGTTCTAAAGCTGTACCATCTTGCTTGCATATTTTACCACAAATATGTAGTGAGCTCTTCGATGGTAGGAGACACAAATCTTGATGCTGGATTGATATACGTATCTCATCGTTGTTGTTATAGTTTGATCCAGTATATGGTTGATGAGCATGTACCTCATAGTGTGAGATACTCTCATCAAATGCGATTGGAGCTTGAATGTTTAGAATGTCTTCCATCTTTCTCGAAACAACAAAAGAATATACAAGTTATTTTCCACCAGGGGCGACCTTGAAGCCGAGACTTCTCAGGAACTGAATGTTTTGCCGTGTTAACGCTTCGAGAGCTCGTTGACGACTGATGCTTGGTTGGCATGATGCGCTGCTTCTATACCCTCGTCCGTGATAAACGATCCCTATCATCAAACTGATTTTATATGCAATCTGACTGTGATAATTTCTCCACGGAAATTGACAAGACGTCCGACTTGGTCGACTATTCGCACTTGAATGTGGTCTATGTAGTTGACGTTGATTGGTAAGTATATGACTGGTGATGGAACTTCAATAATCTTGTATCCCGGTTCTACAGCGGGGAAGAACTCGTGGATAATGTGCGCTCGCTGTCCGTTTATATATGCACCCGCAGTGATGTTACATTCGATTCTCAACGAATTGATATGTAGGATTTTCACTGGCAAATCTGAGTGATGAATCTGATCAGGTTTCAATGTGCGCTGAGTGAATCCCAGCAAGCGTCCGATAGAATCTTTTGGTTTGAAGTTGATTTTCTTATTGCACTTGATTTCACTACAGAGTGTATTATTGTTGGCTTTCAAACTCAAGGATATATCACTACCAGCAATTTTCTCTTGTAGAAGTCTGTCGATATCCTCTATTTCGTAACTTCCAGGTGGTATGCTGATTTTTTTCTCATCAACGTGAAGTTTATTGTTATGCTCATCAACGTTTGGAATAGAATTGAATGTTAGGAATTGTATCAAACCAAGTACGTAATTTTTATCTGGTGAGAGTTCGATTGATGGGTAAAACTGTGCTTCAAGAACGGATGAATTGTTCGATAGAGTTATAGTTATTGACTCCATGACTGTCTAGAATATAATGAAACAGTGTTATGATGACTGTTCCTTATATACCTTTTATCTGGCCTCTCAAAAATTGCAAGCACAAGTGACCGCAGTTGTACGTCCTAAAGTCTTGATATCTTTGTGGATTATACTTTACTTGATCAACACCTAGATAAAGCAGCAGATCTAGTGGAGGTTGCAGATCGCCAAAACTGTCGAAATAAACGACATCATCCACTCGCTTTCGATAAGCTACCCAGTGAGTTCCAGGTCCACTTGCATTATTTAAATTTACTATGGCTGTTTCTCTGTAGCGCGGACCACTTGATGGTAGAGCATTTCTCATGTATATTCCACGAAAATACGGAATCTTCATCTTCTTCGCATACTCCAATATACACTGAGAGTGAAATTTTCTCATCGTAGCTCTATGTTGCCCTGTCACAGCCAAAAGCATATCGTTGTCAGGCGATGCGTGTTAGTATCGGTCTGAGACCCATACGACCATCATTTGTTTTTTCGTATCGGTGTCAGAACTATACGGTAGAACTGTTAACCGATTTCAGTCGGTTCTTTCACCGAGTGAACTATATAAATGGAATCATATAATGATCAAGCATGGTAAGTGAGTAATATTGGCTAGTAGACAATAAAACTCTCATGGTGTATAAACATTTACATTTATTCATCTTAATATCACAAACATATATTATTTGGTTACCTGTCATAATAAATTGACTGTTTTTTCATGACAACGAAATCGAATTGGGCTATAGGAACGCTACAGGATTCCTCTGATGACCCAACATCGTAGTGATCATTCCATATAGTACTGACAAGGAAATTTTATTTTCAGTGTATCAAAGTTGGATAATGCTCTGTCGGGCAGACTAAAGTCAGGTTTTTTTTATATAACCCTGCACCTTTGTATGGTCTCAAATAGAGACCGTATCCCTTTTTACATGGTTTCAAGTAGAGGCCTTTACCTAGAGCAATAGCTTCTATAGTCTTATTATATCTCTGACTCTCTTCTAGCTGATGCTTAGCAGCTTTAGCTTCGTTGATTGCATGATTCCAGCTGCTCCTCTTGCCAATGCACCAGTCGCACTCAAACCTGCAAATATTGGAATGAGGGGCAAGACTCCGCCAGTTTTTGAAGAAACTGGTAGAATTCGTAGGACTTTAACATGAATCTTTCCTCCTACTTTCTTGATAGCTGCCGAGCACCTTTGAGAGCTGAATTGATAACTGTTTTTGCGCATCTACCTGGAACTACAGATTTTGAAGCAGCCTTGATGATACTGTTCAATGTAGTGGATGCCTTTTTCTTTTTAGTTGGCAACTTTTTCTTGATACCCATTCCGAATTTACTTTTCAATTTCATCGCGTTCGTAACTGACCAAGCTGCTACCTTCTCACCAAATCCTGCGTTGTCAGAACAAACTCTTTCCCAAGCTTTGTTTGCAAGAACTCTGTCTGCTAAATTTCTAACCTCAATATTCTCTCGATTCTGCGAATAAGCTATATCGTGCTCCTTGCAAGCTGCGTCCAGAGAATTGATTCCAGGATCTCCACGGGCTAAACGTTCAACAAGTTTTGTCCCAGGTCTACAGTACTGATATCCTGGTATGTGGAGCTCAAATAGGAGCTTATTCATAACTTTATTCAACAGACCTCGACCTTGCTTCTTTCTGTAGACGATCATCACTCTATTTATATATATCTCGCTATTCATACTCTCACCGCCAGTCTTGTTCGAGATTGCGAGCAGCAAACATGGATTTCGCTCAGCATTCTACAAAACTTCCAGTGATTAATTTCGATGGTATTGTTGAGGAAGAGAAAAAAACTAAGAGACATGGAGATCTGCTTCCGGACAGTATGAGAGCAGTATTTTGTGGACCATCAAATTGTGGTAAAACCAACAGCTTGCTGTCTCTCATAACTCATCCAAATGGTTTGAGATTTAAAAATGTTTATCTGTATTCAAAGTCCCTTAATCAACCAAAATATAAATTTCTCAAAGAACCATTGGATCCAATAGATGGCATACAATACTTTCCATTCAGCGAACATGAAGAAATGATTGCACCAAACAACGCACTCCCCAATTCAGTAATAATATTTGATGATGTAGCTTGTGAGAAGCAAGACAATGTTAGAGCTTTTTTCTGCATGGGTCGACACAAAAATGTGGATTGTTTCTATCTTTGTCAGTCATATGCTCAAGTACCAAAACATCTCGTTCGAAATAATGTCAATCTACTTGTATTATTTCGTCAAGACGACACCAATTTAAAGCATGTGTATGATGATCACGTAAACACAGATATGCCTTACACAAACTTCAGAGATTTGTGTTTACTGTGTTGGAAATATGGGCATGGTTTCGTGGTTATCGACAAAGACAAACCAATCAACAATGATCGTTATCGGAAAGGGTTCGACAGTTTTGCTATAAATATAGCAAATTAACAATCACAATGATCAGTGAACGTTGGAGCAACAACATGTCTGATTTAGCAAGAGAGAAAAATACGCTTGAGCAACTCGTCAAAGCACGAGAAGCGGTCAAATGTAAATATAACTTATTGAAGTTTGAGAAAGCTGAAGTTGAGAAGACACTGGGCGATACATTCAAACCCATCATTGACCCATTGCAGAAAATTATCACGCAGAACGAGCAGAGAACCACACCTCAGTATGGAGAAAAAATTAATCCCAAGAAAGAAATTCAATACACATCTTCTCTGACACCTCCTCGGAGAAAGAGAGCAAGAGCAGCGTCACCAATATCTGAGCTAAATAATACAATAGAACCTCAAACAAACAACATCAATGAAAAGAAGAAAGACAAATCACATGCAGGGGATAAATTGTATGGAATACGAAAAGAATATTCTGGTGCATTAAAGCTTGGTAATAGTCGGATTATCTTTGAAGATGATAAAATAGTTGTAAATGGTTTAGCGTATGTTGCTACACCAGGGTTGTTGGAATTAATATACAAAAAAAATCCTAGTCATGACTTGTATGATCAAAAAGACTTACGGACTTATCGTGAAATTCTAGAAATCACGAGTGCTCACAGAAAAGGTTATGACCCGAATGCTTCACTTCAAACTTCTAACAGTATTAAATTCAAAAAAATCATTGGTCCTTTATTTAATTCATCTACTGGATCTGGACTTTTATCGAAATATAATTATGCTAGACCTGGTATGAGGATGAACTACGTTTACTGGGATGATCCAAATGAGCTAGTTGATCGTCTCCGTCTTCTGATCGCTGAACGATCAGCAGGGAATCTGAATCACGAGAACGAGATTCATTTGATTATTGAAGAGCTTCGAGAAGCAGGCTATATATTGAACTGATTGTGAAAATTCACGTCATTATCAAAATGAGTGTCGACGTGTTCGGACGTGCTCTGAGGAGAAGGACTGAGGGAGCTCGCGGTTCTCCTGGTATTGGATATAAATTCACTCTCGACGGCCAGTTCGATGTTGAACAGAGAAGATTGTGCAATCTTGCAGCACCTGTTGAACCAGACGATGCAGTCAATTTCAGTACCCTCAAACAGTTTGTTGAATCGGAAGTTGCAAATAGATTGAAAAGTGAGATTGCTCAGTTAGAAACCCGTTTCAGCACTCTAGAAGCACAGATCAGCTCTAAATTCGTCAGAAATATCGAAGAATTGATTGATATTGAGGACAGACACAAAGAAGAGGTTGACAAGCTAATCTTGGATTTTAACGCTAAAGTTGAAGAGCTGAGACAATAATTGGACTTCTTACATGGTGCACCTGTGTATGAGTAAAAGAAAATGGAGAAAAAGCAGGTGGTAGTTGAATAGTTGCATAAACCAGCTCGACGTAATTATCCACGTAGAAAATTTGATGTTCGAGGTTTGAATGGAACGTGGCAAGGCGATCTTGTTGAGATGCAATCTTATTCTCGTGAGAATAAAGGTTATCGATATATGCTCACAGTCATAGATGTTGTGACGGGCGGATAATTACATTGTCATGCCCTGTGATATCTCTCTCCACGATATTATGTCATATGTCAATATTTAGCCATGTTTCAGCGCCCAGCAAGAGAGCCAGCGCTACCGACAAGGTAAGAGAGAGAGAGAGAGAGAGAGAGAGAGAGAGAGAGAGAGAGAGAGAGAGAGAGAGAAACCGCGCCGCGTACGCGATTCAAGCCTCGCACCGCGTGACGTCAGCCGAAGACGGCCGAAGTGAGCTTGGCCGGTCGAACGCGCGGCTGAAGTATTTAGTTTATTGCCGGCCCTTGCGCGCGATAGCACGTGTCCTTGATAACGGGTCGGAACCAAGGTGCTACCGCAAGAAAGGAAGGACGACAACGACATCCCGGAGGTCCACCTGTCTATCCAGCCGTGCTTACGCGAAATACCTGACCGCGAGAACCGACCCGAGCCGGAGCACAAACCAGCGCCGAGTAAGTGCCGTCCGTACTCCATCTCTCTCTCTCCCGGCCACCGCGTCTCAACGCTCCCTCTTGCTCCGGCCCGCGAGACGCGACCCAAGGCTCGTTGCCTTCCTTGTGTAAATTTGTCCCTTGTACATGTAATAAAGAGTTGTGTTTGTCAGAATCAACTGATTTTTGATTTGCCGCGCTAGTCCCGCTCAAGATCCTACTCCCGCGCACACGAACCTCACCACCTCGTGCGCGCAATTCTTACATTTGTTGAAATGCTCCAGGCCCTAGGGCCATTATAATACTAATTAATTATTAATGATAAATACGGCGGTGATAATGTCTTCTCCAAGGATGCATGGGCCATTCCAGCAAAGTCCAAGAGTGGTGAAGTTGTTGCTGCTGCAATGAAGTCTATTCTTCAACAAGATCGAGTACCTAAAAATCTTCAAGTTGATCGAGGAAAAGAGTTTTACAATAAAAGCTTCCAAGCTCTTATGAAGAAGTATAAAATTAATTTGTACTCAACGTACAGTAATTTGAAAGCATCAATATGTGAGCGATTCAATCGTACGCTGAAGAATAGAATGTGGAAGCAATTCAGTCTTCAAGGAAATTATAAATGGCTTGACATCCTACCAGATCTGTTAAAAAGCTATAACAACACGAAAAATAGAACAATTAATATGGAACCAAAAGATGTTACATCAACTAATGAAGTTCAAGTTCTAAAAAGATTCTCTGCAAGAAATACTACTGTGAAAGATCCCAAATTCAAGGTGAATGATAGAGTTCGAATAAGTAAAGTAAAACAAATTTTTGAAGAAAGATATACTCCAAATTGGTCAACGGAAATTTTCACTATTGAAAAAGTATGTAAAACAAACCCTGTTACTTATCATCTGAAAGATTATCAAGACCAACCGGTTTCTGGTGGTTTTTTCGAGCAGGAGCTATTGAAAGTTAAATATCCGGACGTCTATTTGATTGAGAAAGTTATAAGAAAGTGAGGAAATGGAGTGTATGTAAAATAGTTAAGATTTGATGATAGTCATAATAGTTGGGTGAATAAATTAGAACTGTCAATATATTTTTACTCTATTTATTATTCATTAATCCTATCAAATACATATATACTAACAAAAAAAAACCCGAGCTGTCGAACCGATAGTTTACGGCATACGATACATTTTAGAATTTCATCACTTTATCGGCACATGTCATGCATGTAGCAAAATGTCCACATGGTAAAAATACAATTCTTCTCTCTTTATCAAAACAAATTTTGCAATTGTGTACATCTTCAAGTTCATCTTCTTGTTGCTTTCTTACATTGATGTTTGTGTGGAGATGTTCAAGGTCCTGCCATAGCGTCCTCAATCCACGTTGTAAACTTTCAATAGAATTTTCCGTTTGTTGATTTACATTAATTGCAGTAGTTAGTCGATGATCGAAATCAGTTGGATGAGGGGTAGTGATAGTGGATGGGTCGACTCCAATCGGTACGTTGCCACATGGCAATTTGCGAATGAAGCAGCAGCGACCAGCCCAGCGTTGGTGTTCTACCATCGGATCATCGTCCTCCTCCCAACGACAAATTTCAACTCCGCATTCGAAACAGCGCATCTTGTCAATTTGTCCAATGTAGTAAAGACCAGCAGCAGCAAGTTGTGTGGGATTCACAAGATTCGATGGCCAACGAGTAAAACTCTGCAATCTGACTTCTTCAAATCTATTGATGAAAGATGCTTGAATATTGGATAAGATTCTTACAAATTCATGAAATTAACTAGATTATTACCGATAAATTTTGTGGTTGAAAGATGATGCGGTTGCCATAGCTGTAGAATAAGTTGATCCTTGCAAAACAGAGAGACTTGACTCGACAAGAGCTCGGAGCAGACTGAGTCAGATAGCGCAGGGCAAGAACTTTTATATGCTACTTTAATTCTATTTTTTAGAGAGAAAGGAAAGAGGGCCCCCACCTTCGCCCTCTTCCAGTGAGGAACAACCAATTCTCATCACTTGTGAACCTTATACGATGAACAAATCCAAAGTATAGGATGCGTGAGTGACTCGTTTTCCCCTCCTTTTTCTTTCTCTCTCTTTTCTATTTACATTTATTTACAACGAAATACATCTATACAATAAATTCAAATTTTTTGAGGCCCAAATACAGAAGGGCCAACTCATTCCTTTTGGCACTAGCTGACATATTGTTGAGCAGAGCATCATCTTCGTAGAACTTAGCCGAGACTCACACTGGAGCGAAGAGTTGGAACTCTCCGTTCAGGGTGAATACGATTCTCATCCCGAATTTCGTATCCACCTTCCTGATCTCAGTGATCATATATGTTTGGTTAAGCATCAAGTCACACAAGCGTGTGGGGAGGAAAACGTGAGCAGCAACCTCATTGATAGCAGCAAGATCCATCTTTGAACTGTCACAAAGAAATTATTCGTTAGATACAAGTATTATTTCAAGTGTTATTAAATTCTTACTTGTTAATGAATGGAGGAGATCTGAACTGTAGCTAGTCTGTCGATTGAATGAAGCTTGCTCTGCGATCGCTCTCTTTATAAGGATATTCTCCTTACTCTATCTGCTTTCCCCCAATTAAAAATCAGACAGGAACTCCTGCAGTAGATCTTCTACTGCAGGAGTTCCTTCCTTCTAAATCTGGTACTGTTAGTCCCACATAGATAGGTTTGCGGATCGTAATCTCAGTTCGAGATAGCTGGATGATGACGAGGTTTTCGGAGATAACAGAACTGCTATGGAAATTTGGTTTTGCAATATAAGCAGCTGGTCCATATCGTCCAGGCCAATGGTTCACGATTTTCACATTCAAGTATTTTCTTTTATTTTCCATCGTCTTGCCAAACACACCGTTGTTCATCAGCTTGTAGAAATTCTTTCCAAACTCATTCCTAGATACCTTCCTTTTCTCAGTGTTATAGTCGATGTAGATTTCAACCAAGGGCTATGTTTGAATCGCAAAACGCGATGTATTCGCTTGACCTCTAGCCCAAGTTCAACATGTGTGTCGTATCCAGTCAGATTATGGAACACGATTGGGATGAATCTTGAGTCCTTGTAGTTGATGTTACGAGCTTCATGAGCCGCACCTCTGAATCTGAAAGAAAGAATACATGCACTTTGATAATCAATGATTGTATTTCAATGAAAAAATATTGATATACTTACTTTCCAGTTAGATGACAGTGGTCTCGCACTTTCTTCTGTCCCTTCTTGAGATTTTCCCCGCAGATGTGACATATTCTTGATTCAACGAATTTCTGTTTTGCATCGTTATCCCAAATCATAGAAACTGGATCTTTGTAGAGCTCTTCCAATTCTCGTGCAATTTCTTTGAGCTCCATAACAAGCCATTCAGCAGGTTTTTGATCATCAATACCTTCTGTCATGTGCTGCCTAGAACTTCGAAATTTTGATTTGAAATCATCAAAGCTACACTTCATGTAGTATGCAACACTAAATGCTTCGCGTTGTTGAGATGCACGTTCATCTTCCACCAGTTCCAAAATACACTCAAAATCTGCGTAGATGATGAAAGGAACCCTTTCTCTATTCTTGTAATTTTTGAATTTGAGTACACTTTTTACTTTGTTAAGGTTCGTTTCTATTTTAACGAAGATTCATATGAGTTTATATAGACCTGTAGGGGAATAATTGAATGGGTAAATAACCACAGGAATGCCACACTTAAAGCTTAAATTATCATAGATTAAGCCAAAGAAGACACTCATTCCTTTTAGTTATATCATAAGAGAAAAATCCAATGAAGCTTGTAAAGCAGGAGAACAGGACTCACTGAACTCTCCACGAATTACTAACTTCATTGCTCAACTATATTGAAATATACATTGCATTTTTGTTCTTACAACTATTTAACAAAAATCTGTAAATATACATCATGAGAAACTAATAATTAAAATATAAGAAATAGAATCAGAAGAATGCTCGTTTGAGATTTTGCGTCAAACGACACAATTACAAAAATTATATAACCATAGAAAAGTACACATCAAGAATTTGAATCATGAACTGATATTCTTAATTCGTTTAGAAGAGGTACCTCCCTTTTCGCTCGCTCGCAATTCTGTAATAAAAACGCATTTTATACATTAATGAAAACGCAATACATTTCTTTCAAAAAAAATAAATACAAATTAGCTTTTATTGAATTTACACCCATGGGACGGCTCTAGACCATTCTCAAGCTGAAGGTGCTATGCATATTGCGGCTCCCAAGGATTTAACGAGGGGAAGCGTTATATACTCTCAGCAAGAGGTATGGCCACTAACCCTAAGTCGGTACGGCAAAGATCGCCGGACACTCTATTTGCCCGATCACTTCCTTGACGTCTCTAACTAAGGGGAGCGCCGAACACACCTGGGTTCGGACAATTCCCACAGAGTCCCGAGTATCTGTGCCAAAAAGATAAAATCTATGCCCCGGTGGGCCTATACTTATATGCTATATCGCGCGTTTCTCTTGCGCGAAGTCGTCGCCACCTAGGAGCCCCTTATGGAAGTAGGATAGAACTCACGTTACTCTAGGGTGTAGGGCGCATCACATCTCCGCAGGCGCGCGGCTTCGTACCGTCGATGCTGGGCAAGCTCCTTCTCCCATTTTCCGGATGATGGGGGTATTTCTTCTGACTTTTCGTCTCTCTTGGCCTGACGCTCCAGGAATCTCTTCCTGGACTTGCACTGATTGCGTCTCCTAGCCTCATTTGATTTGGCCATCTAAATTGCATAAAATTTATGCATTTTATGACCGTTGCAACTTCCGATGGTAAATTAATTCTGCATGTGTTGAGCTGCATGCAGTCTTTCATATGCTGCTTGAGTTTTTCTTCACTTTGAAAGAAATGCAAACATTTTTAATCCACACGTAGTGGAATTTGACTACTGGAGCCTCGAGGTCTTCTTTCTCATCATCTTCATCAGCATAAGGATCTTGAATCAATAGCAAATTCACGTGCTTATCTTGATATAAAGAAGTAAGATGAGTCATTGAAACTTTGTACGTATCTCCATATTTCTTGAGGATGAACACATTCACTGAAATATTATTTTGTTTTTCAAATTTGTTTACTTGCTTCAAGCTCACTGGGAACGTGATACCACCGAAATTGAGCTCGTTCTCAAACTTCGTATACCAAGTTAGACGTTCGGGATTATATTTAGCGGGATGCAGGGCAGATAGTACAGCCCACTTGAAACACTCATCATTTTTTGTGTTTTTTACATTCACACAAACATGTTTGTTGAGAATGTATTTAGGAAGTGGAACATACGAGCTGCCTTGGATAGGAGTATACTGATTGATATTGATATTCAAACTTGAAATCTGTTGTAGAGTCCAACCCGATCCTCTTTGTTCGAACTCTTCCATTTGCTGAAGAACTGACTCTTACACATTCTTATCGAATCACAAATTTAAATCCGTGTTTCGGAAGATTGAATCATTAATCGTGTTGAAATATTTGACATCAACACACTCAGCATCATTCTTCTCCACTGCGTACTCTGCAGCAAAATCAGCATTCACTTTTGTAGACTCAAATTTTTCCAGAACATCGCGAATTTTTTTCTCCAAATAGCGTTCTGCTCTGATCTATGGAAGATAGGATGTTTCGATGACCGAGATTCGTGATAACTCCTGATTGGATCCGCTTCTCGAATGCTGAGGGCATCTCTCCCCAACAAACTTTCGGTGCTGCTTTCTGGTGAGCATCTCCATCGGTGCTCTGGGGTGCTGCCTCCTGACGAAGCTCTCTATCAACGCTTTGCGACGGTGCTCCTCGACGAAGCTCTCCTCCAATTCTTTGTAGATGATCTTGAAGCTTACTCTTGATGGTTATCACATGCATCATGCATGTTTGGAGTTTCTGCTTGAAACGATTTGAAGAGTTCCTCTAGCCTCTTGTCCATTTCAGAAGCTAGCGCCAACCACCTCTGGAGATCTTCTTCATCGGCATTCAACAATGACTCTGAAGAGCCTGCTGCAGCATCTTTATGTTCAGCTCAAAGTAGTCCATCTTGAACTGTCTTCTCTCGAGCAAGTCAAGTGGAATAATGAGCGTTGATCTCAAATTACGCTGCTTAAATAGAGACTCACCCCCACTATCTACTCAAATTCAGCAGCTAGTGAATCTCGCTAGCTGCTCTAGAAGAAGTCCTTCAAAATCACTATGTAGAGGTGCTCGAGAAGATGATTGAATCTCTACTCCAGGAGTTGCTCTGCAGAGGTGTGTAAGATCTGCTCCAGGAGTAGAATCACTACCTGCTCCAAAAGATCTCGCATGATTATTAAAGAAATGTCTATGCAGTGGTGTATAATACTTACCTCTGACGTCTATCTTCTGTATGACGTCTGCACCAGGAGTTAACGTCCTGCAGAGGAGACGAGAGTGGACAAAGATGCCTACTACGAGAGTATAATCTCAGGGGATACAATACTTGGAAGGCTCTTTCTCGATTGCCAGATCATCGAAAACTGATGAAACTTGGCGACTACACCTCCTCATATACTCTAGGGAAATAGTGGGGGTTGAAATTCTGGAAATTATGAGTATTGTGGTGGGAGAAGGGTCGCGAGGGCTATATAAGTCGAGTTTGCTGCTGGTTTGAGCATATTTTTCTCTCAGCAGTCGAGCAAGGAACAAGTCTCCCGAGATCAGCTCTTCTAGGAGAAATTCTGAGCTCGTTAATTGCTCTAGAAGGAGTGCACTAGGTTCTCTCTCACGACAATCGGCTTCAGGAGGTCGTCGAACCTCTTCTCCCCGAAGGAGCTTGCCATTCTCTCACTTGACTCCAAATCTATGCCAACTATTTGTTTATTTGAACCCCCATGCAAATGGAGTCGTCTCCTCACAGAGGAGCACGAAACAAATAGTTGGATAGAGTCCAAGTATCATGGCATCCCTGGGTGTCGGGCATGGTACCCCACACCTGCTTAGTAAGGGTTGTGCAAGACAGCTTAAAAGATGCAACCCGTATATACACAAAAGGGGGCGACAAAATTTTTACAAGAGATTTTACCGGGGAAGTAAGTGAAAAGGCTATATATATATATATTAATTTTGCGTACTATAAACTATTTGCTAATGAAATTATACTTACTCATTCCAGGTTTATCATTAATATGGATGAATTACGCTGCCCACCTCTCAAAAAAATAGATGAATTTCGAGGTATTCATTGTGAAAACCACCCTCTGCTCCGAAATGCAGTGTGCGCGGTCAAGAACGCATGCGCACTGAAAAATTGGTTAATTGCGCGACGAGAACAATTAAACTATAATGAAGAAGATGTGGAAGTTAATACATCGCACCAGGAAGCCGTAATTTTAACGCAAGAACCTGAGAAAATCAGCGAGAGTTTCATGTCCATGTATAGTTATTTAATAATAGAATTATTGATAATTAATATAGTTAATTATAAATGTACTATTCAAAAAATAAATGTAAAAACAATATGAAAGAGAGTCATGGAGGGGGAGAAAAAGATTGGTTGTTCTCCATTGGCAAAGGCGTTTGGATTTGGAGCCTTTACCACTCTCTTTCTTTTTTAAATATTATATGAATTGGGTAGACTGATATTTTTATAAATGTGTATATGAAACTGATAGCCTGAATGAATACATGTTTGATAAATGAATGTATAATGGAAGCATGAGTTATAATGTATAAGTATAAGTCATAAGTATAAGTTATGATGTATAATTTCAATGAATAAAGCACAGAGAATGATTGGATATTTGAATGAATGAATGTCTATGTGAGAACGATTGGGTATTTGATAATTGAACGTGTGAGAGTGATTGAACAGTTGAATGAATGAGTCATTGATAATTGAATATTTGTTTGAACTAATGAATGAATGTGTAATTGTGATTATTGAATGCTTTTCAATTGTATTTATGATTGAATGTATGTATACTTTTCATAATTAAATAAATTTATATTACTGAATGCCTGCACTAATTATGAATGAATGAATGTGTGTATGTTTGTTAATACTGAATTAATGTGTACATGTTTGATAAATGAATGTATAATGGAAGCATGAGTTATAATGTATAAGTATAAGTCATAAGTATAAGTTATGATGTATAAGTTCAATGAATAAAGCTCAGAGAATGATTGGATATTTGAATGAATGAATGTCTATGTGAGAACGATTGGGTATTTGATAATTGAACGTGTGAGAGTGATTGAATAGTTGAATGAATGAGTCATTAATAATTGAATATTTGATTGAACTAATAAATGAATGTGTAATTTTGATTATTGAATGCTTTTTAATAGTATTTATGATTGAATGTGTTATCACCGCCGTATTTATTATTAATAATTAATACTGTAGTGGCCTTAGGGCCTAGAGCATGATAACAAATGCGCGCACGAGGTGGTGAAACTCGTGTGCGCGGGAATGGGATCTTTGGCAGGAATAGCGTGGCAGCAAAGAATACACAAAGGTTCTGACGAACACAACGTTTATTACTTAATATAAGGGGAAAGATGCTATACAGAGGCGTCGAGCCTCGGGTCGCGTCTCGCGGGCCGGAGCGAGAGAGAGCGTGAACACGTGTTGGCCGGGAGAGAGAGAGATGTCGATCGTGCGGCACTTACTCGGCGACGTGCTCCGGCGCTGTACTCGGCTCGTCCTCGGGTCGGCCTTGGCGTGCGGTAGCGAGTCGGATCTCGTGAGGGGATGACCGCTGGTGTCCTCGGGGTAGCGATAGCCCGGGCGGTCTCGTGGTCTCGAGGGCTCGTGGTATCGCGCGCGAGGGCCGGCAATAAACTGATAAGCTTCCGCCGCGCGCTGGGCCGGCCGAGCTTGCTTCGGCCGTGTCCGGCTGACGTCACGCGGCGCGAGGTTTGAATCCCGATCGCGGCGCGGTCTCTCTCTCTCTCTTACCTTGTCGACAGCGCTGGCTCTCTCGCTGGGCGCTGAAACATAACTTAAAATTAACAAACAATATAATATTGTGGAGAGAGATCTCACAGGGCCTGATAATGAATTATCCGCCCGTGACACCCCTCTCCCAGGCGCGTTATAGCCGGTTGGCGTACCGCTCCGATACATTCATCTCTCTCATTTTATGGCAAACTGGGATGAACTTAGGGGATTGCAGCACGTTTTAGTGCGTGCCATTTCCATGTAAATATGAGGAAAAGTGAATAGGGAAAAAAAAATGAAAATGGTAGAATTAACTTAAAAAAAAAAATTCTTGATAGCAGGGCATTTGGGGTCTGAATAGGCCAACTGGTTCCTGCTCTCTCCTTTACTAAGACTAGTGGGTGTTTGGTTTTTGAGCCTATCGCCACCAAAACAGTCCTTTGGTTCTCGCAACTTAATTTAGTTACTATCGATCACGTAATACATTTTGTTCGTTCGAGTTTTTTCGAGTGCATCCCTCCACACTGCATACTCACAGCCTGAGCTTATTTTAACAATGATTATGCTACTTTTGGCTGACTAGAATTATATCAAAACAAAATCTACGGCTTAGGGCCTGACGATTTCAAAGCAAAACCAGATTATGGCTTAGAACCTAACAATTTTATAAGGAAAAAAAAACAAAACTATGGCTCAGTGCCTACGATTTTAAAGGAAAAAGTAAAACTTTGGCTCAGTGCCTACGATTTTAAAGAAAAAAGTAAAACTGTGGTTTATAAGAAATTTTTTCCGGTAGAAAAAAAAACTATGGCCTAGGATTTTTTCAAGAAAAAAAACTAAAAAACTAAGGCCTGGCATTTCTTCGGCGGCGAAGCGGAGCCAATACTGCTTGCAGAGGTCCCGAGCCTTCGTCGTCTTTTTCTTCAGCATGTGGTTCGGGCAGACCTGGTTCGAGTCGTTAGGACCGTTGCATAGCTAATCATGCTGATCCTTTGAACCTATGATCCTTCGCGTCTTCTCGGCGCCTGGTCAGCGATGTCGCTTGCCTTTATTTCCTTTTCACTCGCTACATCAGCGTTCGAGCTCGTCGTGGTTTCCATGGTATTCTGGCATTTCGATCGCTCGGCATTTCGTCATGAGCTACTATGGTACTTTCCTCGCGCTAGCCTCGTCAGGTGCGCTTACGATCGTACCTGCGGCAGTCCCATTGGACAATGGTTAATTTTCGTCGTAGTAAGGGAGTTTTTCGGGGCCGCCCACGTCGTTTCCTCGAAGCTTCCGGTTCAGCTGTTGCGTTGGCGCCGAAGCCCTGGCCAGTAGCTTCGCCGCAAGTCGCTAGGACCAGATTCTCAAATCCCGAAGCTTCGTCCTTAATGTCAGGATATGTGGGTTACTCCGTCGTCCTTAC
This sequence comes from Aphelinus atriplicis, assembly GCA_020882685.1. Lineage (NCBI taxonomy): Eukaryota > Metazoa > Arthropoda > Insecta > Hymenoptera > Aphelinidae > Aphelinus > Aphelinus atriplicis. The sequence goes on along the minus strand of CM037074.1, from coordinate 40,902,577 downwards.
TCCTTGTCAATTGATGGTAGGGCCGCTTTGCTCAATGACGAAATATTGCCGATTGAAATTTGGTGCCAGTTTCGCAGAAACTCGAGCTGCAGCTGATGATAAAGCGTGAAGTCGAATTATGTGCTGCGACGTCTTGCGTCTCCTGGTGCCGATAAGCGCTTCTAAAATTTTGCCCTTTTCCGCTCCTCCTCCTCCTCCTCCTCGGCAGCCTCGTTTACATCGTAGGCTGTTAGGCGGAGTCGGGTTCCGTCCACATTTTTGTCTCCTCAAATGCAGTCTCCGGCAGAAGGCTCATCGCCGGCGGTGGAGGCGGTTGGTAGTATTTTTCTGCGTGGATCAGGTACTCAGCCTCCCTCGCCTGGCGTACCAACGAGTCGACATCCGCAATAGTTTCGCGTTTAATTTGCCTTTGTATCGCCGGTAGTAAATTGGCGTACAAAAGGTCAATCTGTTGCGGTAGGGGCCAAGCGGGCTCAAACTTACTCATTATCGTCATGAGGCAGATAATGTAGTTCCTCACCGGTTCGCTCGGATGTTGGGTCCTTTTTTCCGCCTCGCGACTTAGCCGCTGTTGGAAATTCCGGTCGACACCGTAAATAAGGCGTGCCGAGTTGCAAAAATCTTGCCAAGTGTTCCACCGATGCTGCGTCTGGCGGTACCAATGCAACGCTACTCCGGACAGTAATTCTGTCATGCCGTTGATCAACTCCGTATCTGACAAATTCGGCGACCTGTTGCACTCCTCCACCCTTTGCAAAAACTCTTCGATGCTGGTCGTTTCTGCTAGGCCCGAAAACCCGATCTTCCAGGACCTGACGATTTTTCCCACATCAACAACCGAATTGTTGAAGATGCTACGTCGTCCCGATGTCCACGTGTTAGCAGATTCTGGTACAGTATACATACTGTGCGCCCCCCTCCCCCAGGTTGGGTAAGTTGGGGCTTGAGGGCCTAACGGTACATGATGGGCATTCTGCGGATTTGTCGGATGGACAGTCGTTTAAGCTGAGTCGTTTTGCGTGGAGTTTGTCAACGCATTAGGGTTCGTGCTGCCATTCAGTAGGACCGTTGATATGTCCGGGTGTCTGTCTGTCATCGCTTCATTGGAGGTTTGCGCATTCTGCATTCTCGTACTGCTTATGAGTCTGCGTTCCCTCATCAGCTCCGCTCTTTCCCTCTCGCATTCCCGGCGAGCCTCTTGCAACTCTACTAACTTCGTGACTACCATTTTATCCAACCATTCGCTAGTGCCGTCTGGGAACGTTACATGCACCAGTTCTTGCTCTTTCGCGGTTGCTCTGGTAGGCGTTGACGTCGTCGTAGTCATGGGCGTGTGTGGTTGTGTGTTTTCTGTTATAATAACATCTTGAGGGGTTACTGTCGCGTTGGTCCTGTCCGTCAGCAGGAATTCTGTTGGGTTCGCGATTGTTGCATTTAGCGTCATGTGCGTGCTGTTTGCGGAAATTTCAGTCTGAGCTAGCTTCGATTGCTCTAGCCTACTCCGCTGTATCCGGGCTGCCGTTTCACTCAGCGTCGTGGGACATAAGTTTCCCAGGTACTGTGAGAATTCTCCCAGGAGATTTTCTCTAAAATCGAACAGCTCCTGTTCTGTCGCTAAATCCGGACGCTGAATGAAATCGGCCGCCGCGTAGCCTCGGATTGTGTCACTCGAAAAGTGACTTTTATCCCAATTGATAATAAGTCCTGCTTTCAAAATTTCCTGCAGCACGTGCTCTAACCAGCGCAAGTGCTCCTCGAAACATTTGACGGCCTTTACGGTACCAGGCCTAGGTCTGTTTCAGTTCACGAGGATGCCGTACGGGGTAGTCGGCGGGCCCGCGACGTGCCAGGAATTAATCGACAGCCTCATTGCGCCTGAACTCGAGCCTTACGCGTTCGCCTACCTCGACGACATCATCATCGTGACTGAAAGTTTCGAGGAGCACTTGCGCTGGTTAGAGCACGTGCTGCAGAAAATTTTAAAAGCAGGACTTATTATCAATTGGGATAAAAGTCACTTCTGCAAATCCGAGGTCAAATACCTTGGTGTATTGGTCAATCGGGACGGCTTCAGGCCCGATCCTGAGAAGATTAAGACCATCATGGATTACCCTACACCAACCAAACGTAAGGCACTGCAAAGGTTCCTTGGTATGGCATCGTGGTACCGAAAATTCTTAAAAGATTTCGCCACGATTGCCGAACCACTAACACGCTTGACCTCCAAATCCGTGAGTTATACGTGGGAGGAAGAGCAGAGCCGCGCGTTTCAAATGATAAAATGCTTACTAGCAACGACCCTTGTACTTAACCGACCCTCATATGAGCATCAATTCGTCATCCAGACCGATGCTAGCGACACTGGGGTGGGGGCAGTTATCTACCAAATAATCGACGGCGAAGAACGACCGTTGGAATTCGCTAGCAGAGTGTTATCTTCTGCAGAGCGAAACTACAGCGTTACAGAACGAGAGTGTCTGGCGGTAGTGTGGGCCATCAGAAAATTCAGAATGTACGTGGAAGGATACCGGTTCAAAGTCGTGACCGACCACCACAGCCTGAAGTACCTACAGACCCACAAACACACCGCCGGACGCCTGATACGCTGGTCTCTGGAGCTACAGGACCACGAGTTTGAAGTCGAGTACCGAAAGGGGGCAGAGAACGTCGTGTCTGACGCACTGTCTCGAATGTACGAGACTGATGACGAAGTACCAGTAGCGGCAATCGACCTGCCGGAGACAACCGACCCATGGTACCTCGACAGGTTCAAACAGGTCCTGGAGCGGCCCAAGGAGTTTCCCCTCTACCGTATCGTGGGAAACAAGCTATACCATTACAGTGCGATCCACCATTTTGACGAGGTCATCGAGGTCGAGGACGTATGGAAACTCGTCCTGCCGGAAGAAAAGCGGCTAGCGGCCCTGCAAGAATGCCATGACAGGCCCACAGCAGGCCACTTCGGACGGTATAAAACCTTCCAGAGACTAGCGCGATATTACTTCTGGCCAACGATGAACAAGGACAGTAAAAAGTACGTCCAAGACTGTAACATCTGTCAACAAATGAAGGTGGAACAACGAGCGCCTGCCGGACTCATGGGTACGAGAAAAAGGCTCAGGCCATGGCATACGGTGGCCGCGGATATCATGGGCCCGTTCCCAAGGAGCGCACACGGGTTTGAGTACGTGCTCATCTTCATGGACATATTCACTAGGTTCATTGAGTGCATACCGCTACGGAAGGCCAACGCTCAAGCAGTGCTTACGGCGCTGAAAAAGAACGTCGTGCTGCGCTGGGGCGCCCCCGTAGTGTTCCTTAGCGACCATGGCACGCCATTTAAGAATAAGGTGGTTGACTCGTACCTGGAATCGGCTTGGATAAAACATTATCTGACGCCGACCTACCACCCCCAGGCCAACCCGGTCGAGCGAGTCAATCGGACCTTCAAAACGTCCCTGAAATGCTACATCGAGGAACACAAGCGGTGGGACGAAAACCTGGATGAGCTGACGTATGCATACAACAATGCTACCAATGAAGCCACCCAGGCGTCGCCCGCGTTTCTCAACTTCGGGCGTAATCCTACCCCGCCCGATAGCCTCCGTCGAAAAGAAGATTTAGAGGCTGACCTCGAGGAGGAAGGGACGGAAAGGGTAGAGTACACCAAGCGCCTAGCGACGCTGGAGGATGCGCGGGATATCACAGCGCACAATTCCGAGCTCGCGCAAGAATGTAACGCTCAATACTTTAACGCAAAACATCGCGACGTCCAATTCGCTGTCGGAGACAAAGTTCTCAAGGCGAATCACGTCTTATCGTCCGCCGCAGCCGGAGTTTCCGCGAAACTGGCACCGAGTTTCAACCGCGATTATACGGTCGTCGAGCAGGTCGGCTCAAACACCTACCGACTACAGGACGCATCTGGGAAAGACGACGGGATAACACACGTCAGATTTTTAAAACCGCAGAGAGGCGAAGTAACCGAGCCTGAGGAACCGACCAACGGAGCAGACGACGGAGCCCCTGATCAAGGCACCGACGCCGGTTTAGTTGCGGGAACCCAGGCCCCTAGTAAAAGACGCGGTCGTCCCAGAAAGACACGTATGGTCGAGACGGAGCCCGACCCGAAACGCACCGAAGCTGCCGCAAGCACCGACCAACGCGAGCCTGACGAGGCTAGCGCCGAAACGAATGCTGCGCAGGCCCACGACGTAGCCACTCGCGACTCGGAGGCGCCGGATGATGCGAAAAGTGCAGCGAACACCAGCACAAGCGTTAGCGTAACGAGCGAAAATGATGTAATTGCGAGCGTTATCCCTGACCCAGCGCCGAAAAAGTGCGGGCGGCCCAAAGGTTCTAAGAATCAGTATGAGCTAAACACTGAAGCAGTCATGACGACACGAACCAGGTCCGCCCGGACGAGAACGAATACCTAAGAATGACCAGAATGGAATACCGTGACTGAGCAGCCGTGTTTTACCCCTACAGTTGCTGCCATGGAGTCAACAAAGGACTCCCTCGACGTCAGCTGGGAGCAGATCCTCCGGGACCAGGACGGTAACCGCTACGACCTGGTTGCCGGGGGGTTCGTCCGGTACTTTGTTGATCGGCGAAATCGCCAGGCCCTAAGCCAGAAGTTTTACTTTTTGTTCTTTAAAATCGTAGGCACTAGGCCATAACCTTTTTTTTTTCCTTATAAAGTTGATAGGCCCTAAGCCAAAGTTTTACTTTTTAGTCTTTAAAATCGTAGGCACTAGGCCATAAAATTGTTTTTCCTTTCGTTTACTTTATAAAATAGTCAGGCCCTAAGCCACAATCTAGTTTTGTTACGTCCCTTATAAATCGCCAGGCTCTAAGCCGTTTACTTGGTTGTGATTACCATAATGGAATAGATTAGGCATTGAGCCATATATTTTTTTTTCTTTTTCTTCAGTCATTTCTTTCGTCAATCAATCAGGCCCTGAGCCGTAATATAGCTGTAAAACCTCGATTGTGATGAAAAGGACAAACTAATCCAAAAAACCATGTACAAGGCATTAAGCCAAACAATCATATTACTGCGCTGTGATCTAGATTGGAATGTAACCGAAATTAGCCACAAACACTCATACACAGTATCGTCCTTGTCTGATTTTACTGGTACGGACGTTTGTCTTACAATATGATACATCAATGATGTATATATATTCGAAAATTATTATCCTTGAAAGGAATGACCGTGAGGTCTAATATTCCTATTTTTCTACAATTGTTGTGCTACATGTTGGTGTAACAATTATGTATGTGTGTAAGTGTAATGATGGGTTGTGTATATGTCACCCTGATACATCAATCTAACCTAAGTTGGCTCTCTCAGTATACTAAATTATAATCAAATATACTTTCATCAATCATTTTTTCTTTTTATTTAATTTCTTTCTTTATTGAATCGATGCTCGAGGTCTTCGAGTGATTGGTTGACTTGCAGGCCCTTCCTTGGTAATAGGGCGGCCACGTTCTTGGTTAGTTCTGATAGGCTCACAGCTGGTCTCAACATTCCTGTATGATGTGGCTGTGGCTGCATTGTGACCCTTCCTTGGTCACGCTCCCACCCCATCTCGATATCTTCTCACAGGGTTGATTCGGTTTCTTTTGAGCTTCCTGTTGACAGTCTTTGAACAATTAAATAAAGGAGCCCCCCGACGACTGGAATTTCCCAAATACAAACTATAATTATTACTATTATTATAATAGACGTAATTAGTATTATATATACATGTTATTGTAGAAAAGTAACAATAATTAATTAAAACGTAGAACCAAATCTTGACAAACTAATTCCAAATTACTTTTCCGTATGAGTCCGTATGAGGAAAAATATTTCTTGATTGGATTGTTTACCAATAAATTACATGAAATTAATTCTATTCATCTGCAGTTATGCTAGAGCAAATGGAAAAGACAAGCTAACGATAGCGAGAGAGTGATACTGGCTATATTAAAATATTGTCAATTTTTTTAATTTTCCAAGTTTCAAAATTTCCAAATTCGAATTTTCGAAATTTGTCAAGTATCTCGTTCACCGTTATGTTGATCATAATAGTATTAAAAATATATGTATAATTATTACTGTCATTATAATAAAAATAATTGATTAAAACGTGGAATAAAATCTTGGATAAATAATTTGCAGTTACTTTTCCTGTATGAGTCCGTATGATTAATTGGAAATGACGAGAAAAATATTCCTTGAGAAATATTTCTCCGCCCGCGCTAACGCCTGCACGTCGAATTTACAGTTTGTCATAGATTACATCTGTAATCTCAAGTAATCAATAAACTCTGATATATACTTAAGGGTACGAATGAATTATGTATGATTTCTCAATTATATTTATAGTAATATCAACATTGTCTGAATGTACTCGGTCCTATGAACGGATATCAATTATAAATGAATCTAAATAAACGTTCCGAATCATCCCTCTTCTCCATCTTTGATTTAATTGACATTTTTTCATATACACCCATACTTCCGTTTCCAAATAATAACTTTACAGGGTGTATTATTGAATAGATAACCACATAAGATGGCTGGAAACGAATTATAGTGGTTTCGAAGGCCCTAGGTGGCTTCGTCCTATGTAAATACTATTCGGCCTGTCGAACGGACAAGATTACCGACCGAGCGGCCTGGCGAATGGATAACATTATCCCCGGGATCGCCCGGCAAAATCGTACATCTCGGTGATATTTATTGTTATTGTTAACACATAACATAGCTGCATAACAAATATCACATAGCATAACAAATATCTCAAAATTTTCCAATTCTCAAATTTTCTACAATTTTCAAATTCTCAAATTTTCCAAAATTTTCAAATTTTTCGGAATCTTCAAACCCTCCAAAAATTTCCAAACTACAAAATCTTCACATTTCTCAAATTTCCCAAATTTTTAGACTCAATTTTTTCAAATTTTCCAAATTTTCCAATATTTCCAAATTTCTCAAAATTCCCAAACTCAGATTTTCCAAACTTCAACTTTCCAAAATTCTCAGATTCCCCAAATTTCATAATTTGTAAAATTTTCGAATTTCTTAATTTCCAAAATCTTCAAACTTCTTGATAAGATCGATTACTTCCGCGATAAGAAGAATAATTGATTCTAATCAATAATCAAAAATAATCAAAATATGAAAAATAATCGATTGTTGGAAAAATGATTTTTCTTTGATTCCACAATTCCAAACTTTTACTCGTAACATGGAAGTGATAAGGTCGATGCACTTAATTAGGATAACAATTTTGTGAAAGATTTATGTAATTTCACTATTTTAGTAATATATATTGATATTTCAATGTCTCCTCAAACCTAACATCATAATTAATCTTGATCAATCCCGTCGAGTGTGAATTGCCGTGCAAACTATGGTACGCTTATCCGTTGAGCTGCCGTGCGAATATGGTACGCTTGTCGGTAACGCTGCGTTATGCCTAACTATACTTAGTTCGTGCGTTTATGCTTCAACGAGAAGAGAGAGAGAGACAGGGAGAGAGAGTCTCGCCACACGCCCGAGCGCATGCTTCCAATCTTGGCCGGCAGAGGCGCGTGCACACTCTGGCCCCTCGATGCGGTCCGTACCCTACGGCAGCTGTACACTGCGCACCGCGCATGCACCGCACGCTGTTATATGTTGTAGATAAAATCTATTGTTCTGGGCTGATCAAAATTACTTTCGTCCAAATTTTCCAAAACTTCCAAACCTTTCAAAATTTCAAATTTTTCTAAAATTTTCAAAATTCTCAAAATTCCCAAATTTCTCAAATTTTTCAAATTTCTCAAGTTTTTCTAATTGTTCAAAATTTTCAAGTTGTCAAATTTTCCAAAATTTTCAAACTCAAATTTTCCAAAATTTTCAAAACTCAAATTTTCCAAAATTTTCAAAATTCTCAAATTTTCCAAAATTTTCCAAAATTTTCAAAATTCTCAAATTTTTCAAAATTTCTCAAATTTTCCAAAATTTCCTAAATTTTCCAAAATTTCTCAAATTTTCCAAAATTTTCAAATTTCTCAAATTTTCCAAAATTTTCTAAATTCTCAAATTTTTCAAACTTTTCAAATTTTCAAAATTTTCAAATTTTCCAAAATTTTCCAAAATTTTCAAATTTCTCAAATTTTCCAAAATTTTCTAAATTCTCAAATTTTTCAGTTTTCAAATTTTCCAAAATTTTCAAATTTCTCAAATTTTCCAAAATTCTCAAAATTCCTAAAATTTTCAAATTTTCTAAAATTGCCAAATTTTTCAAAATTTTCTAATTGTTCAAAATTTTTCAGAATTTCCAAATTCTCCAAAATTGTCAAACAAATTTTTTTAAAATTCCCAAATTTTTTCGAAATTTCAAAATTTTCCCAAAATCAATTTCAAAAATAAAATGTTTAAAATTAATAACCCAATTTATAATTTCTTCAAATTACTAAATTTCCAAAATTTCCAAATTCCTTGATAAAATTGATTACCTGCGTAATAAAAGAATAATCGATTTCTGGCGATCTGCCTCTATATTCGAAAGAAAAAAAATCAAATTGAATGTTAATATTGACCGTAAATTTAACGTTTTTCTCCGAGTATGGTATTGAATCAAAACCTGGTTCGGTAATTCGCTCGCTTCCGTCGTTTTGTGAGGTGCTGTCGATGCACATTTTAACGCGCTCTGTTGCCCGTGTTCCGTACCGGAGTAGTCTTAGTAGCGGCCATTTTCTGCCATTGTTGCCGGATCCTCATCCATAGTTTGAGTCCGCTAATGGCTTGCTCGATCCGCGCGTCGTTCCGCGGCGTGCTGATATCACAGATTTTACAGTTCTTCAAATCGTTCCGACGCTTACTCGCGAATTCCCGCACGAGTTATTATATTATATATCATAACCGCAGATCCTCGATCCCTCCTAATGGGAAAGATTGTATATTCTTATATGCCTTTCACGTTGTGATTATAAATTTATGGTCTTTTGTTTATCTAAATATTGCCCACCTAGACGTACCCAAGAGAATTTGTCCGCCTTGACGTTAATCTTTATCTGTCATTCTCATGGTCCAATTGTCATCCTGGATTTCCCATCGATTCTGCCCCGATTCTCTTCCAATTATAAAACTCATCGCAACTTTACATTCTTTGTTTGCTACCTGCATTATTTGCTTATCTATCAAAACCGCGCGAACGCCTCTTCCAGTTTCTAGCTTTCTAATTGGCTGTCTCATTGTAAAACTTCAGCATTATGATCCCTCTGTGTTCAATTTCGCCGGTAGTAGGAATTTCAAGCTTTCAAATAATGCTCCGAGTGGATACTTGGACTACTTATTTTCGGCCTGTCTGTCTGCTCTCCTTTCTTCGTTCGCCTGGACCAACTTTTTGTCGACTTGAGTTAGAGTCCCACCTTGTCACGTTTGGTTTTTCTGTATCAAAACTGTTTCTACAGACTGTGTTGCCTCTTTGCTTGCTTGTCCCACTCTCACTCGTTTTACCCAGTGTCTCGGTTCATCTGATAGACCTCAGGCTTCACGAATATTGAGCGGCTTTTGCGATGGACTCTTACTCCAGAAGAGCTGGATTTCCTCCTTGAATACTCAAATGTTACATTCCCTAGTCTTCGTTCTAATTCATCAACAGATCCAGAGTCCTTGCCTATTGCTCGTATTACTCCGATGGTTGCTTCTTCTGCTGAATGGAAACTGCTCGAACCCACTATAACTATGTCTAGGTTCGATGATCTATTTGCTGATCCTTTCGATCTCGTGGAACTATTCGAGGAATCGGTTGGTAACGTTCCTCCGAATTCTTATCGGCCCATACTCCGGCTGCTAAATCCGATTATGGCGAGGCCACATAGGAATATTTTTTATCTTCATGGTCTGTTGCGATTTATTGTACCCAGTGTATCTGAGGTATGATACACTGGTACACATCGGTATGATGAGGGCCATGCAGCGTGTGGCCGATATGTGTATCTCCTGGTTGAGTGATCCTACTGCCAAAAAGAAAACCCCTATTGGCGAAACCGTCTTTTTTCAAGTCGCAGAATCCGTCAGTTTTCTTTGCTACCATTCTTACCATGGTTACAAAGTAAGGATACCAGCTCGTGACTGGAACGAGTACCGTAATACCTGTTCTCATCGAGTACCCGATCGATCTGACCTTGACATTGCCGATGCCGACACAGTGATGGTTCATTCTGAAGATTTTTCCGATGATTCGTACGATGATGTATTGCCGCTCTTTCAATCATACTAATATTTCGAACCTAATGCCTGTTTGTAACTGTAGTATTTGCTCATTCCAATATCAGTACAAAAAAATAGACTCCGTATTCTTATTCCATGTCTTGCTCTATACATTCTTTGAGTAGTCCTTTCAAGTATTAATATATTTGTGAGCTCCAATCGTAACTATCAACTGCCTACTTTTGCTGGCCTAGTTTTATTTTTATTTACTTTGTTTTTTGTTGCATTTTGAAATGGGGTATCATATTGCTGAAGATAAGGAAGATCAAATTTTTAGAGCCATATATTCTCTGGAAATATATTATATCAATACACTGAGAAAGGTTTCGCGATTTGCAACTGCTGATATCATGTTTGTTTATAATCCGAATACTAGTATGGTTAGTGCGAATGACCGAGCGCGATTCATTTGCTGATTCCATTTTTTCCGGGCGTTCTCGACGCCAGTCGGTCATGCAACAGGTGCTGACTTGCAATTCTGGCGGAGTTTTTCAACGCTGCTTTATACATTCAATTCGTCTTTTCTTGGCTTGATAACCTTGATGTTCACTTCGTTTTTGATATTGTTAATACTTTACGATTAACATGTTAACGTTACGTTTCCCGACGATTTTTACCACGATTAAGCATTTTATTTCCCCAAGCGGAATAAATTCGACGCTGGGTGTGCATGCTGTTATTCCCGGGTGGAGCATTCTCGACACCGGTTTTTTGAGCGGAGTTGCCTCGACGCTGAGTCGTCATATTTTCAGGCAGAGCATTCTCGACGCCGGGCTCTTTTCTTGCACGAATTCCTCTACTCCGACACCCGATCGTAGAGTGATGTTAGTTAGAATGAATATATACGATGTTCGCGAATCTTTGCCAGGTGGTACGTTTCCACGCCCGCGTCTTTGTTCTCTAAGCGGAGTAGTCTCGACGCTGAGTAATCATATTTCTTGGTCAAGCTTCCTTGACGCCGGCTTTTTCCAAACTGCTCGCGATTGCTTCCCAGGTGGAGCGTTCTCAACACCGGTACTTTTCATTTCCAAAACAGAGAATCTTCAATGCCAATTCTCTTGGTCGTGACGATGTTACAATATAAATGTATTAAATGACCGCGAATTTCGCTAGGTGGAGTGTTCTCAACACCGGTATTTCTCGTGTCAACTTTGGCGTCAGATCCTTCTGTCATTATTTACTCGAATAGATAAACAAATGAACCGGCCGTGAGTTTTTCCCAGGTGGAGCGTCCTCAACACCGGTACTTTTCATTTCCTAAGCGGAGTTACCTCGCGCTGACTCACGTCACTCCCCCGAGTAGGCACATTCTTTGCCGTTCGTGAAATCGCGCCATAGCGTGTTAGTATGATATCAGCACTGCAATTTCGGTGACTTGATAAATTGAAGACTCTACTTCATTTCCAAACGATTTGAATTGGAATTTGTATCTGGCGATTCGAAACTACGGACCCACGTTAGGGCCGCCAGAAATTTGTGACTCTATTACTTTACCCTTATTACATTTATGCGTGCCCACGTTAGGGCCGCCAAGAAAAGTTTATTGGCCATAATCTTATAACTCATATATTTGAGAGAAAAAAACGTTGTGAGATTGTACTCGTGACTTCCCGTTCTCGCGTATACCCACGTTAGGGCCGCCAAAAAAAATTTACTTGATAACCGGGGTTGGCAACAGGAATGGAATTCTACCTCGCGTTAGAACAGCAAAAATGACCACGTGAACTCAGGCTCTATATGCCTTCATGTCGGCGGCTCTCAATCAGTTCCTTTATATTTTCATGGGGAATACATCTCTTGAGTCCGTCTATGTGCACTGATTTCGTTTTTTCACCTGCCTTTATTACAGCCGTATGTTTATCATAATCTATTTCTATTATCTCACACTTAACATATTCTTCCTTGTCCATTTTACTTTTCTTGGGCATTTTTAACCAATATACTATCTCTCCCACTCTGAAGTGTCTCGGATTAATATTTCGATCATAATACTCTTTCGATCTGAATTTTGATTGTACTAAATTCATTGCCGCCATAGTCCGAGTTTCCGCGACGTTATAAGCTATATCCGCGAGGTATTCGTCGACAGTCAGCAAATATTCCTTCGGTGGAAAGCTGGACGGTGTTCGCGCGCGCCGACCGTATACTATTTCATGTGGCGAGTAACCCAATGCCTCGTGTACGCTAGTATTATACGAGTGCTGTGCTACTGGAAGAATCTCGTCCCATTCTTCATATTCATTTATAATTAATTTAATATATTCTTTTATAACATGGTGCATTCTCTCAATTCCTCCGTTTGATTGCGGGTGATACGCGGTTGTTGTATATTTCTCTATTCTGAACATTCTCGCGAGTTCTTCCAGAACGTAATTCACGAAGTGCGTCCCATTGTCCGTACAGATAACTCCAGGCGGTCCGAAATTGCAAATCACCTTTTCCATAAATGCTTTAGCTACCTCATGGGCGTTTGCGTGACGGACTGCCGTTAGAATGCAGTATTTGCTAAAATTACATTGCATCGTAAGGATGTATAAGTTCCCTGCTTTCGTCTCTCTTAGTGGTCCGCAAAAATCCATTGATAATTTTTCGAAGGGGTAAGATGGGGTATCTGTTATGAGCATGGGAGCTTTATTCTTGTTCCTAACTAACTTGGTTGGTTGGCATTCAGGACAGCTACGCACAAAGCTTACTACATCCATATACATATTTCTCCAATAAAACTCCGCTGCTATTCTCGCATGAGTTTTGCCCATGCCTTTATGGCCCCCGATTGCTGATTCGTGAAATTCCTTAATTAGCCTATACCTGTCTTCTACTTTTGGCAATGGTAAATTATTAGTGAATAATGTTATTGAAATTACCTTCCCTTTAAAGAGTTTATTACATTGCTCGACGAAGTAGCCCCAGTCCGATTGTGTTAACATTGCTAAATCCCTAATAATTCCAACGGTTTTGATTTCGTCCTTCATCAATAATGCTTTGAGGTTCTTTAAGCATGCTACAATATCCAATCGCATTGTCTTATCGTCGAAATTATTCCTTACTATTAGTCCGAAGACCTTCACGCCGCGACATTCCGACTGAGCTACCTCCCCTATTGCAAAATGCTGATCGCGCAGCTCGTCCGGGTCAATGTATCTTCGTTCTACAAGAGCGACTTGCGGCTCCGTTTCTAATTTCCCGTCTGCCGACAATGTATATACCAAATTGTCATGATGTGCAAATGGTTGTTCTTTCAAAATTCTAACACAATGAAACTGCTCGACATCCCCGGGTGCAATCACCCAAGTCGGTCTCATATGCGTCGGTCGTGCTTCCGCTACCATAAATCGCGCCATATTACCCGTCATTCGGCTTGGCGTTATCTCGGGTACCCAACTGTCATTTCCCCCTATGTCTTGTTCTTCTCTATCGACCGGAGCTAACGTCGCATTCCCTTCCTGTACCCCCTGTTGGTTGATGATATCGTTCGCCGATACGTCGTGTCCTTTTTCTTTATCCGATCTCTCCCCGTGATGTTCCGAGCTAATTGAAATATCCATTAGTTCGACCTCCGGTTTATCAAATTCATATGGGGTGTAATGGTTCCCTCGTAGATGTAGATGTATATACTCCTTTTCCTTATTAGATTCCACATACAGATATTTAACTTGGCTTGCCCCATAGTGAAAATGTATGCATATATTCTTTTTGTACTCGTGAGCAAAAATGAATATACAATCAACATCTCCGAATTCTGTTGATGACGTTAATATTTTTCGTGCATTTTCGGGGTCTATGCAATGACGCATGGCCGAACTTTGTAGTAACCGAACCCTCAGTTCCCGGGTATTAATTTCTAATTTTAGTGCTTTGATCAATGAGTGAAATAAACAGTTCCCAAATGGTCTAGTAGGAATGTTTGTATCGTGTCGCAAAACCTTGTCCTTTTGTGCGCATACATTGTTTTCGGTATAAATGTTTGACACCGCGCTACGTTTTTCTTGACTCTCCTCTCCCGTCTCTACGTGTTGTGATATACCCGTTGTTACTGATACATTTTTGTCTCCGGGTGTTATTTCATCAACTTTTGATTTCGTTGTTCCTTCGAATGTTTGCTGGTTGCTCTGATCCTTTTCCTGATTTGTATTATCCGACATTATCATATCCACTGTCGAAGCCAGGGAGCCTGTTTCTTCCACCCCGATATTCACCTCGTTTCTCCATGTCGCTTCTATTGGTGTCTGTATGTTGATCATGTTCTGCTCTGACTTTTCCTCCGTAGTGTCCATGTTTATTGTTGAAGCCAGCACACTTGCTTCTCTCGTTATACTTTGGTTCTTGTTTGTTGTCAATGCACTCGTGTCTTCTCTACCCGGGTTACTCTTATCGGTTAATACCGGTGGCTCTGAGGTCTGTTCCTTCTGGCGTTTGTTTGCGGATGTTTCTTCCAGTTCTTGTATTACTTGTTTGCACCCAGTCTCTGTTACAACTCTCTCGTAATTCTCCCAGCTTCCGTACTGCTTAGCTTTTCTTTTAGCGTAGTGTGCCCATTTTATTGGCCCCGATCCACCAGATGACGTATCTGTTGCCGGCTCGCTAATCCCTATCTCGTCCCCTGTGGAATGTTGCTTCTCTGCCGGTTCTCTTATATTTATCTGGATACCCTTTCCGTTGTCTGTTCCGTCCTTGATGTCTACTATAAACCTCATTTCCTTTCCGGTTTGACTCGTAGCTATCATGTCCCGTAAGCTGCGCGATGCCTCCTTTATTGGTGGGGGAATCTCCATACTTTCTTGATGGGACAAGTGGTGTGAGGTTCGTCTCGCCTCTCCTGCTATTTCCTCCGTTATATCCATAGGTTCGTGCAACTTGGCCGAGTTATCGGGCGTTCGATCTGCGATTAGGGTACGCCTAGAACTCGTTAAACTATCTCTTCGTAAGGGTCTAGTCTCTTCCTCGTCCGTAAGATTCGCCTCTGGTTCATCTGACGTCCCCCCTAAGCTCACCTCGCTCTCCTCTTCCTGAGCCGTCGGTGATCCATAAAATTCCGGAGGAGGTATCCTGTTTCTGTTATATTCCGATGGTAATATGACGTTCTTCTCTGGGGTGCTAGCAGCTTGTATTTCCTGTCGCATGTTGCCACTCTTCCGCATATATGCGAGATGTTTGTCTGTCCTCATTTGACTTATGATCGGATCATCTGTCCCTTCGTCCAGCACAGGAGTAGCTACCGGGAATTTCGCCTTCGTCTCGCATCTATTTAGCATTCCCCTTTTTCGCCTGATTACTTTCTGAATTCCCTTTTCGATGGTTTCCGCCTCTGTTTCACTCTCCTTATCTGAGTAGTAAGAAGTCCTCCTCTCTGGTCTCAGATTCCTTGGTGGTTCCCACTCTTCTCCACTACTCTCCTTTTTCTGATGCGCCTTCTTTCGTGCCCCTGGGTTACCTGATCCGTCCGTGTCTGAGGACAAGGGTCTTTTATTGCTTTCCTTATTTTGCGTTTTGGATCGAGTGACAGCCATCTTTATCTGAGCTTGTAAGGTTTCTTCTTTACCGACCTTCTTCCGGCTCTGTTTTCCCTCTTTTTCTTGCTTCTCCGCTAATTCGTATAGCTCCGCTTTCGGACGCTCCGGATTCTCCTCGCCTTCCTCTAATACTGGGTTTCTACTCAGCGCGTCAGCATTCTTGTTCTTTGGCCCTGGCCTATATTCTATATCGAATTCATACTTTAGCAGATTTGCTTTCATTCTACCGAACCGTAAATCGGGCTTTTTCGTTGAGTGGAAGTGTTTCAATGGTTCATGATCTGTAACTACCGTAAACTTTCTTCCATAAAGGTAATGGCGA
This sequence comes from Aphelinus atriplicis, assembly GCA_020882685.1. Lineage (NCBI taxonomy): Eukaryota > Metazoa > Arthropoda > Insecta > Hymenoptera > Aphelinidae > Aphelinus > Aphelinus atriplicis. The sequence goes on along the minus strand of CM037074.1, from coordinate 40,886,484 downwards.
AATTCTTTAATGCCCCACTCTATGGCTAGTAGTTCTCTGTCATAAGTAGAATAACGAAATTCTGGCCCTTTTAGTACCCTTGATGCGTATCCACACGGATGATCCGATCCTAGCTTGCCTTGGCTTAGTACCGCTCCCAATGCGTAGTCCGACGCGTCCGTGGTCAGAATGAATGGTTTCGTGAGATCGGGCGCTATCAAAACAGGTTCTTCACACAAAAGCTTCTTCATTGACTGAAATGCTTCCTCTTCTTCTTTTCCCCAAATAAATTTTTTCTTTTCGTCCTTGAGTTTATTTAATGGATATGAAATTCTTGCAAAATCTTTAATAAACTTCCGATAATATGATGCGAGTCCGCAGAACGATCTGACTTTTCTTGCATTGTGTGGCTTAGGGTACTCCATTACCGCCCTCACTTTCTTGGGGTCCATTTTGATTTTTCCGTTACCTACTATATGTCCCAGAAAAGAAGCTTCTCTTTGTAAAAATTGGCATTTACTGGGTTCGACTGTAAGATTAGCTTTATCAAGCCTTTCCATCAACTTGCGGAATTTTCTCCCGTGTTCCTCTAGATCCTCCGCAAATACCACTATATCATCCAAATAGACAAACAATTCAACTCCCTGTAATCCTGCTAATGCCAAATCCATTAACCCTTGGAATGTTGCTGGGGCTCCTTTTAGACCCATCCCCATTCTTTTATATTCATAGTTGCCATAAGGTCCTGAAAATGCCGTTTTCTTTGCGTCTTCCTCGTCCATTGGAATCTGATAAAATCCTGATTTCAAGTCAATTGCTGTTATTAGTTTCGCATTTGCTACTGCTTCAATTATTTCATTTGTATTTGGTAATGGGTAACTGTTCCCCACTGTAATTTCATTCAATTGCCTAAAATCCGTAACCAACCTCCATCTTTCCTCTCCGTTCGGACCGGGTTTTTTCTTTACTGCCCACATTGGGCTTGAATACGGGCTTGTTGATTTTTGTACTATATCCGCTTCCATTAACTCGTCAATCATTTCCTGCATTTTCTCCTTCAAAACCTGAGGTGGCCTATAGCGCTTCACCTTGATCGGAACATCTGTTGTTGTTGGAATTTTATGTTTGATCAACGTAGTTGCTTTCAAATTTTCTCCTGGAAGGCCAAATACATGTGCAAAATCTTCGATTATCTCCTTAATATGTGTTATTTCTTCCTCATTGAGGTCCTTCAGAGTTTCCTTATCAAGTCTATCGAAAACTTTCTTTGCCCTCTCTTCCATTTCCTTAGATATTGTCCTACGTACTGTGACGTGTGGCATTTCTCCTGATTCATGTTTCTCCCTGTCCTTTCCTTGTATCTCGTCCTCCTTGAAAATAAACGTCCCTTTTTCAATTGGAAAACCTTCACATTGTTCTAGAGCTATTTCTGGCACCTCTATTTGTATCTTCTCGTCATTTGTATTTATGCAAATGGCCCTAGCCTTTCCTTCCTTATCGCTTTGAGTAATGAAGTTTCCGAATAATATTCCTGGCCCTAAATCCTGTAAGGGCACGAATCCGGCTTCTTCAATTTTATTTGTTCGAAAATATATAACTTGTCTCGTTAGTGGGGGAATAACAAACATCTCCTTTTCCACGAAGGGTACTACCATATTTTCAAATTCTAATTGTCTACATACTCCATTTATTCGTCCTTTGCTCACTACATCCCAACCGAGTAATCCATCCGTATCAATTGGAAAGTCGCTGGGCACGACATGTGCGGCGGTGCACTCTAATCCCTCTAGATCCATAGTAATCGTTCCAATGCTGCAAATTTCCCCTGGCGTGACTCCATTAATTACTACCTTCTTGTCCGTGTCAATTGGATAATACGGATTTACAAAATAGTCCTTTATCAGGGTTATATCTGCACCTGTGTCGACGTAAAATCTCCCAAGTCCTCCGATCAACTTGTCGCACCTCAGTTCCACTATGGGTGGCCGTCTTCCCTGACTCGCAGCTAATCTAATTATGTGCCTTTCAACGTTGCTTTCTTGTTCCGAGACTTGTTTGCTTTGCAGCTCGACACCTAGTTCCGGCGCCGAGCATCCTGCGAGTTTAAAGGCCCGTCTGATCGGTTCTGCTGGGTTCCATTATTCCTCGGCTGGTCCATAGAGTTATTGTTGTAATTATCATTGTTCCTACGCCCTTGCGGCTGTCCACGGTTATTGTAGCTATTACCGTTATTATAATTGTTATTACCATAACCATTACGCTCTTGTGACCGTTCATGATTATTGTAATTACCATTGTCATTATTCCCGTAGTTCCTGCGATCGCGTGATCCGTTCCCATTGTAATTGTTGTTGTTGCCATACGGCCTTCTATTATTACTTTCCCAGCGTCTATCGTATCGTGGGCGCTCCCTATCATTGTTGTTATAGTTCCTTTCTTGATTCCCATCGCGACGGTCAAAGTTCCTAGAGCGGTCCCCGCCGTAATTATCGCGTGGATATCTTTCTTGTCTATTATAGTCCCGTGACCTATTATCGTCGCGGAACCTGCCTCCTCTATCGCTGTTTGAATTATATCTGTTATCTCTATAATCTTGATTACGGTTACTGTATCTACCATTGTCTCTCTGATCATTATAATTTCTGTCGTTATTATTGTATCCGTCTCCGTCTCGGAATCTTACATTCTGTCTGTTATCGTAGCTGTTCGCGCCGTCATATTGTCTACTAGCCTGGCCTTGACCCCCGCCGCTCGGCTGACTCGCGCTTGCGTTTTCTGCAACCGAAGCATTCTGATATACTGTCGGCTGTTGTAAGTATAACAGTGGCTGCGTCGCAAGTTGATTGACCGCTTGTACGGTTTGCGTTGAGTTTTGTGCCGCCGGCGACTCTATCTGATCTGCCTGCAATTTCCCGTTTTTTATCAGATTCTCCAACTTGAAACATTCATTGTATACATGTCCTGAACCGTTACAAAATTCACACTTTTTCGACTCATATTTCTTCCTTCTGCATTTATCCTCGCTATGCCCCGCGGTGTTGCAGTATCCGCATCTAACATCTGGTGTTGCCATTGTTCGTCTGACCGTATTCCCAAAATCCTTTCCTAGAAGTAAATCTCGGAGTATCTCCTCTGGGCTTTTCTTATCTTGTTCTACCAACCGCCGCGTACTTGTTTTCTCTTCGAAGTCTGCTGCTACTGCAATAGCATCAGTTAACGTGCGAGGCTGCATGCTTCTAACTTGATGTTCTAATCCGCCCAATAACCCCAATTGAAATTGTTCCGCGGCCTCAATCTCGACTTTGCGTTTATAGTTTATTCGCTGGGAGTCTAACAGTGTGCGATCGCTATCGTAGATGTTCAATATTCGATGAAGTAGCGTCTTTACTCGTAGTCCATAATCTACAGCCGATTCTCCTTCGTCTTGTCTCACTATCTTGAGTTCCGCCATTATTCTGTCTACTCCCCCTCTCCTACTATATTGAGTAGACAATTCCGTCAGCAATTCCTCTACGCTGTTATAATAATTCAATCGTAACTTATATCCGTCACCGACCTTTCCTTTTAACTTGCTTGCTAATGAGAATAAAATTGTCCGCTCGTTGTTTTTACCGACTTGTCTAACTACGTTCCTCAGTGCATCCCTGAACAATGGTAGTGTATCGGGGTTTCCATCGAATTCTGGAATGCTATTGAAAGCCTGATTCAAGGTAATTCGGATATTCGGTTCGTAATATGACCCGTTTCCTGTCCATTCTCTCGAGCCCGTCATTCTAACATTTTGAGGATCCTCCTCAATCTTCTGCAGACATTCTGCTCCTACTGAGTTATTTCCATTTTGTTCATTCGTTATTTTATTCTCACTGTTTCCTTTGTCCTGCGGCTTAACTTCCCACATGCTATTGTTGCGTATATCTTCCTCCTCTTCCTCCTCTATCAGTTCTTGTTGTCGCCGCTCGCCCCATCTTTCTATAAATTCTCTGTTTGATTCTAGAAGCCTATTCCTTTCTTCATTGAATCTGACCGATACTTTCGATGGTGGATATGTGATAATCGGTTGTTGCCCCTGACGCGGTGGTACTAAGTATCCGTTTTGTTTCCCAGGATTATCTTGGTGTTTTATTGGGCCGTCTTTCTGATACTGCTGAATTTGGTTTCCGCTCAATATTTGCGAATGTATCGTCATGATCTCGACTCCGTCAGTATCGTGATGGTTCATTGTCGGTCTCTGTACTTTTATTTCTCGTTTGGGAGTTGAATGTATTATTTTCTCTTGTTTAATTTTTGATAAATATGCCTGATTGCTGAGAATTCTGTCCTGTCCGTAATTGACTATGTCCAATTGTCCCCCCTTCGGATTCCGTATTTCGTAACCGTTTTTCTGATTTGGATATTGTATTCCGTATCCATATTCCGGCGCTAACTGCGACGTTGGTTCTTGCTTAATTTTTGGTAAATATGCTTGATTGTTCCGTTCATAATTAACTATATCCAGCTGTCCCCCTGAGATTTTACGTACTCCTGACTATGTCCCGCTTTCGCTCTTGCTATCTCCTCTTTTTCCTCTTTTCCCATCGCAAGTGCCCCTAAGTTTGGAGCGAAATTACGGTATTCAAGGTGTAAATCGACCGGTGTTTCCATTGTATTGTTTGGGTTTGTCTCTTTATTCCCATATTCTTCTGGATAATAGTCATCGTCGTTCTGGTTCTGTTCGTTTTCCTGTACAGTTTTAGCCGTTCTTTTGTGGTTTTCCGCGATATTTTGTATCAATATTTTGTGTGCCCGTTCGCGATCTATCACTTCTTGTAACTCTCTAGCTCGCCTACTCTCCTGTTCCCGTTTGCGCTGATCCCGTTTTTCTCGAACTTTATCGCGTATAGTTCCCCTTGATTCTACCAAAAATTCAATGTCTTTTGGTTCTGAGTGCTCTGCTTCGTGTGATAATAGATACTCAATTCCTTCAAATGCTTTCAAAAAATCCCGTTCATTGTCGTCGTCAAGTTGAGCTATTCCTATAAGTCCCGCTACCATCATCCATTTCGCTTCTATGGACGGTTGCGCCATAAGCACTCTCAAAACCGCGCTCTGTTTCCCACTTGTATATTCCTCCAAAAGACTTTCGTCAACCGGATCCTTCTCGGGTGTCGTTTTCGGATCAGATTCAGTTATCGCCTGGCGTGTTCGCGTAGGATATACCGTTTTCTTTATTGTACCGTTCCCATGCGGTAGGGTCCCTGGTGGTGGGGGTGATGGAATATTCCCTTTCGTATCACTTGGGGGAGCATAGTTCTGCGCCCCCTCCTCGATATTAAATTTATCATTAAACATTATTCCTAATCCTTCGAGTTCGTCGTGCAGTGTATCGGTGTTCTGTTTTGCCATTGTGTTTCGCTTAGCTTTACGTTTACGAAGTGATTTTACAATGCCCCGAAAAATCTTGCTACGTTGCGTTTTGTCGCGCCTGAAACTACAGTTCAGTCTCTGGTTCGTTGACTCGTATTATTTATTTGCCAAGTCGTCGCAGAATATAATATTGTCTGAATGATTCGTTATTTTCTTGGATTGTTAAATCACTTGTAAAATTAATATTTCGCGTGCTTCTAAATTCCAGTCGTTCGCGATTCCCACGGGACTATATGGTATAATCTGAATGTACTTACAAAAAGGCGACCAAGAATATGTTGACACGGCTAGCTCTGGTCATCCTTCCTGCCTGGATGTATATTATTGTTTGCAGTCGTCCTTCCTTTCCTTCCTTCCTGTCTATCTGCTTCGCTGTTGATGTAGATCTGCTTCGCTTTTGGTGTAATCTGCTTCGCTGTTGATGTAATCTGCTTCGCTATCGTCTTCTTCTTTCCTTTGTCGCAACGCTCACTTTGCGCGGTTGGTTCCGACGCGATTGTGTGAATTCTCCAAAAAAAATTGTCCAAATTCTCGACTCACGATTTAAACACTCTTACACGAAACGAGATCCCAGCTCCTCCACCATGAAATGGGACCTGTAGCGGCGCACGTTAATTCCTGTTACGTGGCGTGGTCCTTAATTAGCTGGGTTCAGATCTCGGCTACGGTATTGACCGTAGACGTTTTACTCGGTAAGGATCTGTTACGTGTCGAATCAGGTTGCCAATAACTCAGTACTCAGGGATTGGATTAGATGTGCCTTTATTCCCTATTCACTTTACTGAGAGAGCTCGTGTGATTATTCCAAATATTAGTATACAATATGAGCGTCGGACTGTCTACCGTCTCTGCGTTACTCGTGTGGTTAACCGTGTCTCTGCCGTCCGACTGCCAACTAACTAACGACTGACTGGCCGTGTGACTCCGACTGAACCGCGAGCGCCTTGAGGCGCTCGTATTTAATCCCTCGTGGGGGTGCCGTCGCAACCCCTTGGTGGCGCGCTCGGTGGGAGGCGGTCAGTCGCCTCCCGCCGTCTCGAGTTACGCTCCGTGCGTCACGATTTCGACATCGTCCTTCCAGAACGTTCCGACATTCGTGGCGTGGCCCCGCGCAATGCGATTCTAATAATCGCGGGGCTAGCCACGTGACACACTGTAAAATAGGCGTAGACTGTGAGTGAAGAGTGGACGGATGCATTTCGTTAACTAGCAATAAGCAAAAGTATCACGCGATTAATGTAAAATCGACTAAGCGGCGTGGAACCAAAAGTATTGTTTTTGGTAGCGACAGGCTCGTTAGCCAATAAGTCACTAGGTTCAGACCAGAGAGAGCGTGGAACAATTGGCCCATTATTACCCAAATACCCCACAAAAGTATTTATCTTTAGCCTCTTTTCTTTACATTTTTTTTTCTCTTTGATAGCAATCACATTTACATTTTTCTACATTTAAATAAATAAGATAATTCAATGAAAACGTGAGTTTGATTCATTTACACAAAATAGCACGCATTAGAACGTGCTGAAATCCCTTAAATTCATCCCAATCTATGATACATTGAGAGAGATGAACGTATCGGAGCGGTACGCCAACCGGCTATACCGCGCCTGGGGGAGGGGTGTCATGGGCGGACAATTACATTGCCAGGCCCTGTGATATCTCTCTCTATAATATAGTACTGTTTGTAAATATTAAGTTATGTTTCAGCGTCCAGCAAGAGAGCCAGCGCTGTCGACAACGTAAGAGAGAGAGAGAGACCGCGTCGCGAACGAGATTCAATCCTCGCGCCGCGTGACGTCAGCCGAAGACGGCCGAAGCGAGCTCGGCCGGCCGAGCGCGCGGCGGAAGTATTTAGTTTATTGCCGGCCCTCGCGCGCGATACCACGAGCCCTCGAGACCACGAGACCGCCCGGGCTATCGCGACCCCGAGGACACCAGCGGCCATCCCCTCACGAGATCCGACTCGCTACCGCACGCCAAGGCCGACCCGAGGACGAGCCTCGCCTAACGCCGGAGCACATCGCCGAGTAAGTGCCGTCCGATCGCCATCTCTCTCTCTCCCGGCCAACACGCGTTCACGCTCTCTCTCGCTCCGGCCCGCGAGACGCGACCCGAGGCTCGACGCCTCTGTATAGCATCTTTCCCCTTATATTAAGTAATAAACGTTGTGTTCGTCAGAACCTTTGTGTATTCTTTGCTGCCACGCTATTCCTGCCAAAGATCCCATTCCCGCGCACACGAGTTTCACCACCTCGTGCGCGCATTTGTTATCATGCTCTAGGCCCTAAGGCCACTACAGTATTAATTATTAATAATAAATACGGCGGTGATAACTGGCGCCCAACGTGGGGTAGTTTATTGCCGGCCCTCGCGCGCGATACCACGAGCCCTCGAAACCACGAGACCGCCCGGGCTATCGCGACCACGAGGACCGATTTCCCACGTCATCCCCTTCGCCACCGCACGCCGAGACCGAGCCGAGAACGAGCCTCGCCTAGCGCCCGCGCCGGAGCACATCGCCGAGTAAGTGCCGTCCGATCGCCATCTCTCTCTCTCCCGGCCAACACGCGTTCACGCTCTCTCTCGCTCCGGCCCGCGAGACGTGACCCAGGGCTCGCTGCCCTTCTGTGTAACTTCCCCCCTAGAATTAAATGAACATTGTGTTCGTCAGAACCGTTTGACTCTTTATTTGCCACACTGTTCCCGCTCAAGATCCTACTCCCGCGCACACGAGTTTCACCACCTCGTGTGCGCATTTGTTATCATGCTCCAGGCCCTAAGGCCATTACAGTATTAATCATTAATATTAAATACGGTGGTGATAACTGGCGGTGATAACTGGATAAGTGGACCTAGGGGATGTCGCTGTCGCGTTCCTGGGGCGCGGTAGCACCTCGGGGCGGTCTCGCTATTCGAGGGCACGTGCTATCGCGCGCGAGGGCCGGCAATAAACTGATAAGCTTCTGCCGCGCGCTGGGCCGGCCGAGCTTGCTTCGGCCGTGTCCGGCTGACGTCACGCGGCGCGAGGTTTGAATCCCGATCGCGGCGCGGTCTCTCTCTCTCTTACCTTGTCGACAGCGCTGGCTCTCTCGCTGGGCGCTGAAACATAACTTAAAATTGACAAACAATATAATATTGTGGAGAGAGATCTCACAGGGCCTGATAATGAATTATCCGCCCGTGACACCCCTCCCCCAGGCGCGTTATAGCCGGTTGGCGTACCGCTCCGATACATTCATCTCTCTCATTTTATGGCAAACTGGGATGAACTTAGGGGATTGCAGCACGTTTTAGTGCGTGCCATTTCCATGTAAATATGAGGAAAAGTGAATAGAGAAAAAAAAAATGAAAATGGTAGAATTAACTTAAAAAAAAAAAATTCTTGATAGCAGGGCATTTGGGGTCTGAATAGGCCAACTGGTTCCTGCTCTCTCCTTTACTAAGACTAGTGGGTGTTTGGCTTTTGAGCCTATCACCACCAAAACAGTCCTTTGGTTCTCGCAACTTAATTTAGTTACTATCGATCGCGTAATACATTTTGTTCGTTTGAGTTTTTTCGAGTGCATACATCCACACTGCATACTCACAGCCTGAGCTTATTTTAACCCATTAAGTCCCAGATTGCAGAAATTTTATTGGTACTTTCGAGCTCAAATATTTTGATGAATAAGACGGAAGGTTTATTGCAAAATAGTCATTCCTACTATTTTCGGGTGTGCTCTACATGATACAATGGTTGATAAGACTAAAAAAATTGAATATCAATAAATAATTAACAAATTAAAATAAAAAATGCGATTTTTTGGAGCACTTTTTTTTTTCAATCCAAAATCAGAGGAAGAAGGAATTTTATTTTTATGTCGCAAATATGTACAAGAGTGCACAAAATATTTAAACTTTTTAAATTCGTTGAGTTTTTTTGACTATGATTTTTTTCATCAAAATGGCGGCCAAAAAACGGGAATCAATATTTTGGATTTTCATATTATCAATATTTTAAAGCATTCATTTTCATATTTGATATATTCCTTTGGAATTCCGTATACAGGGGTTTTCAATGTCGCTGATAACGATTCTGACATCAAATTCTCAAAATTCTGGATCCAAGATGGCGGTTTCAAGATGGCGGCTGACGATTTTACACATTTTTGGTCGGAGAATCGTGAAAATTTGGAATAATGGGTTTTCGGGGGCGCTGATGATAAATCTTACATCAGATTTTCGAAATTCTGTATCCAAGATGGCGGTTTCAAGATGGCGGCTCATGATTTTGTACATTTTTAGTCGGAGAATCGTGAAAATTTGGACTAATGGGTTCATGGGGGCGCTGATGATAAATTTGACATCAGATTTTCGAAATTCTGTATCCAAGATGGCGGTTTCAAGATGGCGGCTGATGATTCTGTACATTTTTAGTTGGAGGTTCGTGAAAATGTACATTATTTCAAATTTTCATAACCTCCAACTAAAAATGTACAAAATCTAGAGCCATCGTCTTGGAACCGCCATCTTGGATACGGAATTCCGAAAATCTGATGTCAAATTTATCATCAGCGCCCCCGAAAACCCATTATTCCAAATTTTCACGACTAAAAATGTACAAAATCATGAGCCGCCATCTTGAAACCGCCATCTTGGATACAGAATTTCGAAAATCTGATGTCAGATTTATCATCAGTGCCCCTGAAAACCCATTATTCCAAATTTTCATGATTCTCCGACTAAAAATGTGGAAAATCGTCAGCCGCCATCTTGAAACGCCATCAAAATATTTGAGCTCGAAAGTACCAATAAAATTTCTGCAATTTGGGACTTAATGGGTTAACAACGATTATGCTACTTTTGGCTGACTAGAATTATATCAAACAAAATCTACGGCTTAGAGCCTGACAATTTTTTAAGAAAAAACAAAACTATGGCTCAGTGCCTACGATTTTATAGCGAAAAAGTAAAACTGTGGTTTATAAGAAGTTTTTTTCCGGTAGAAAAAAAAACAAAGCTATGGCCTAGGATTTTTTAAAGAAAAAAAAACTAAAAAAACTATGGCCTGGCATTTCTTTGGCGGCGACGCGGAGCCAATACTGCTTGTAGAAGTCCCGAGCTTTCGTCGTCTCCTTCTTCCGCACGTAGTTTGGGCAGACCTGGTTCGAGTCGTTAGGATCGTTGCAGAGGTAATCATGCTGATCCTTTGAACCTATGATCCTTCGCGTCTTCTCGGCGCCTGGTCAGCGATGTCGCTTGCCTTCATTTCCTTTTCACTCGCTACATCAGCGTTCGAGCTCGTCGTGGTTTCCATGGTATTCTGGCATTTCGATCGCTCGGCATTTCGTCATGAGCTACTATGGTACTTTCCTCGCGCTAGCCTCGTCAGATGCGCTTACGATCGTACCTGCGGCAGTCCCATTGGACAATGGTTAATTTTCGTCGTGGTAAGGGAGTTTTTCGGGGCCGCCCACGTCGTTTCCTCGAAGCTTCCGGTTCAGCTGTTGCGTTGGCGCCGAAGCCCTGGCCAGTAGCTTCGCCGCAAGTCGCTAGGACCAGATTCTCAGATCCCGAAGCTTCGTCCTTAATGTCAGGATATGTGGGTTACTCCGTCGTCCTTACTCGACGCGTCCCGTTGTCAATTGATGGTAGGGCCGCTTTGCTCAATGACGAAATATTGCCGATTGAAATTTGGTGCCAGTTTCGCAGAAACTCGTGCTGCAACTGATGATAAAGCGTGAAGTCGAATTACGTGCTGCGACGTCTTGCGTCTCCTGATGCCGATAGGCGCTTCTAAAATTTTGCCCTTTTCCGATTCTCCCCCTCCTTCTCGGCAGCCCTACTCCCATTGTAGGCTGCTAGGCGGAATCGGATTCTGACCACGTGTCTGTCTCCCCGGTTTCTGTCTCCCTGGTTTGGAAGGCTGTCTCCGGCAGAAGACTCATAGTCGGCGGTGGAGGCGGTTGGTAGTACTTTTCCGCATGGATCAGGTACTCAGCCTCCCTCGCCTGGCGTACCAACGAGTCGACATCCGCAATAGTTTCGCGTTTAATTTGCCTTCGTATCGCCGGTAGTAAATTGGCGTACAAAAGGTCAATCTGTTGCGGTAGGGGCCAAGTGGGCTCAAACTTGCTCATTATCGTCATGAGGCAGATAATGTAGTTCCTCACCGGTTCGCTCGGATGTTGGGTCCTTTTTTCCGCCTCGCGACTTAGCCGCTGTTGGAAATTCCGGTCGACACCGTAAATAAGGCGTGCCGAGTTGCAAAAATCTTGCCAAGTGTTCCACCGATGCTGCGTCTGGCGGTACCAATGCAACGCTACTCCGGACAGTAATTCTGTCATGCCGTTGATCAACTCCGTATCTGACAAATTCGGCGACCTGTTGCACTCCTCCACCCTTTGCAAAAACTCTTCGATGCTGGTCGTTTCTGCTAGGCCCGAAAACCCGATCTTCCAGGACCTGACGATTTTTCCCACATCAACAACCGAATTGTTGAAGATGCTACGTCGTCCCGATGTCCACGTGTTAGCAGATTCTGGTACAGTATACATACTGTGCGCCCCCCTCCCCCAGGTTGGGTAAGTTGGGGCTTTAGGGCCTAACGGTACATGATGAGCATTCTGCGGATTTGTCGGATGGACAGTCGTTTGAGCTGAGTCGTTTTGCGTGGAGTTTGTCAGCGCATTAGGGTTCGTGCTGCCATTCAGTAGGACCGTTGATATCTGCAGGGGTCTATTTGTAGTCGCTTCCTTGGAGACTTGTGCATTCTGCATTCTCGTGCTGCTTATGAGTCTGCGTTCTCTTAAGAGCTCCTCTCTTACCCTCTCGCATTCCCGCCGAGCTTCCTGGAGTTTTGTCATTTCTGCGACTATCCTCCTATCCACCCATTCGCTAGTACCGTCTGGGTACGTTACGTGTACCTGTTGTTGCTCTCTTGCGGTCGGTCTAGTCGGCGCTGACATTGTCGTGGTTGTGGGTGTGTGCGTATTAGCGGTCTCTGTTACGATTTTATCCTGGAGCGTTATGGGGATGTTAGTTGCGTCTGTCATCAGGAATCCTGAGGAGTCCGCGATTGTTGGATTCAGCGTTAAATGTGTGCTGTTCGCTGTGATTTCAGTTTCCGTTAGTGTCGTACGCTCTAACCTACTTCGCTGTATGCGGGCTACCGTTTCATTCAGCGTCGTGGGGCAGAAGTTTCCCAGGTACTGCGTGTATTCTATTAGCAGGTTTTCCCTGTGCTCGAACAACTCCTGTTCTGTCGACAATTCCGGACGCTGTATGAAATCGGCCGCCGCGTAGTCCCCGTTTAGACGTCGCATTAGTTTGATTATATTTGCGGCTGCTGAATTGCTCATTTGCAGGTCCAGCTTTTTCATCGCATCGTCCAACTCCGCATCTGTTAAATCCTCCAACTATTTCGTCAAATCGATGCTGTAGTTTGATGCCATCTTGCTTATGGGCGGATGTGTATCGGGATATGTACGCTTATGACTACTTATTAACTACCGCAAATTTGGATAACGCTCTGTACTCTTTCACGCTATGTAATCTCTCACACACACTCACTCAGTCTCTTGGTTACAGACGGGAAATGCCAAAAGTCGGTGCTTGCGCTAATATCGAATAGATATTATATTATCGCACTTATTCTAAGATTGTTGCAGTCTCGAAGTTTACGTCAGTCTTCATTATTACTTGTAATACTTAGAACGTCAGTTCCACAGAGATTAGTTGGATTTTAGTATAATTTCCGGAGGGGATTTTATTTCGTCAGAAACAATTCCAAAATCTTAAAAAAAACTAACTCCAAACGAGAATTTACTTCGTTAGAAATAATTTGAATTTTTAGAGGAAGACACTCGATAAGGCTTTTACGTTCGACGTGAAGTTCCTGAAATTCACGAAGTGATTTACCAAAATCAATCTTCTTCCGTCAAAAAAAAAATTCACTAATTTCGAAAAATAAAAATCTCGTTCGTCATCAAAACTTTGAATTTTGAAAAGAAAGCTGATCCTGGAAAACTTTATTCCGTTGGAAACGCAAACCCTTAACTCTGGAGAAAAAGGATCGATTTTCAAGTGTTATTTCCCTATAAAAATTTTCGATTTTCGAAACAAAAATCAATTTTCAAAAATTTTATTTTCGAGACAGTGCGTCAGACACGACGTTCTCTGCCCCCTTTCGGTACTCGACTTCAAACTCGTGGTCCTGTAGCTCCAGAGACCAGCGTATCAGGCGTCCGGCGGTGTGTTTGTGGGTCTGCAGGTACTTCAGGCTGTGGTGGTCGGTCACGACTTTGAACCGGTATCCTTCCACGTACATTCTGAATTTTCTGATGGCCCACACTACCGCCAGACACTCTCGTTCTGTAACGCTGTAGTTTTGCTCTGCAGAAGATAACACTCTGCTATCGAATTCCAACGGTCGTTCTTCGCCGTCGATTATTTGGTAGATAACTGCCCCCACCCCAGAGTCGCTAGCATCGGTCTGGATGACGAACTGATGCTCATATGAGGGTCGGTTAAGTACAGGGGCCGTTGCTAGTAAGCATTTTATCATTTGAAACGCGCGGCTCTGCTCTTCCTCCCACGTATAACTCACGGATTTGGAGGTCAAGCGTGTTAGTGGTTCGGCAATCGTGGCGAAATCTTTTAAGAATTTTCGGTACCACGATGCCATACCAAGGAACCTTTGCAGTGCCTTTCGCTTGGTTGGTACGGGGTAGTCCATGATGGTCTTAATTTTCTCAGGATCGGGCCTGAAGCCGTCCCGGTTGACCAATACCCCAAGGTATTTGACCTCAGATTTGCAGAAATGACTTTTATGCCAATTGATAATAAGTCCTGCTTTTAAAATTTTCTGCAGCACGTGCTCTAACCAGCGCAAGTGCTCCTCAAAACTGTCCGTCACGATGATGATGTCGTCGAGGTAGGCGAACGCGTAAGGCTCGAGTTCAGGCCCAATGAGGCTGTTGATTAATTCCTGGAACGTCGCGGGCCCGCTGACTACCCCGTACGGCATCCTCGTGAACTGAAACAGACCTAGGCCTGGTACCGTAAAGGCCGTCAAATGTTTCGAGTTCGCTGCCATTTTAATCTGGTGATAGGCACTTTTCAAGTCGATGGTCGAGATATATTTTGCCCCTTTCAGCTTCCGTAGGATCGAATCCATTCTGGGAAGCGGGTAGGCGCTCGGACGTGTTACTGCATTGACTTTTCTATAGTCGATGCACATCCGATATTCGCCGTTGGACTTCTTGACCATGACAACCGGACTTGACCAGCTGCTGTTGGAAGGCTCGATCACTCCCTCGCTTAGCAGGTCCTTGCACTGTCGGTGCATCTCTTCTTCCAGGACTTTGGACACGGGGTAGTATTTCTGTTTGATAGGCTTGCACGACTGTATTTCGATCTCATGCTCGATGAGGTCAGTGCAGCCTATCTTTTTGCCGTTGACGAAACGGTACTTCCCGATGAGAGTCGCGAGCTCTCTGTCCTCCATCTCGGTTAAACCTGCAATACCGATAGATGCAAGGTGCGATGTGCTAGCGGATAGCGCCGCTAGTTCGATGGGGATGGGGTCAGGATCGCCGACTATGGACATCTCCTTGTTCCATGGGTCCAGTTTCGCGTTGAACATCTGGGTGAAATCGGATCCGAGTAGGATGTCGTACTGGCATCGCTCGAGGATCAAGATCGGCATGTCGTGCACTACATTGCCTATCCTGATCGGCAGCACCAGTTGTGCCATGATCCTGGCTTGATCACCCGCGGCTTGCTTTGCCAGCGGTCCAGTGTACTCGTGTATTTCCGCCCCGATTTCCGTCGCGATCTGCAGTCCCATGGGGCCCATGAAAGTCCGTGACGCTCCTGGGTCGTCCATTCCTCGCATCGTATAGCCACCCACGTTCACCCTGTTGATCCAGAAGCGTCCGTGAGGCGGCAGCGGTCTTGAGAGATCGTTGGGCATGATCGCTCCCTCCTCGGTAGCCGTGTACAGTAGGGGTCCAACGATAGTCCCTTCAGGGTACATGGGTTCAGTCTCCGAGGTTTCAGCGATGTGACAGGGAGCAACAGCAATCTCTTTTAGGCTGTGCTCCCCTGGCCGTTTCCCGGAGTGTAGTGCTCTCCACACTCGGGGCACTTACGGACCGTGTACCCTTTCCAGGCGCAATTCCAGCAACATTTGCTGTTATCCGGGCTTGGTGGCTTATCCTTGTTCCGCTCATCCTTTGGCGGTAGCGGTGTTATCAGAACGCTGCTCCGAGGACTCGGTTTTCGTTTGGAGCCCGCGGACTTGGACGTTTGTGTGGCAGGACCTGGTTGCGGGACTGAGTTGGCTGGGCTAGTAGGGCCTGTCGCTTTCAGCCTCTTTTCTAGGTCGCTGATCTGTCGTCCCACCACTCTTCCGACCAACTCAATGATCTCATTCATCGAGGGTGCAGCTTTTTGTATTTCAACAGCAGCCACGTTCGGTTTGGGCGGTAGCACCTTTCCTCCCCCGCATGCGTCAGTTTCTTCGAACGCGGTCTCCGGTAGGAGACTCATTGCCGGCGGTGGAGGTGGTTGGTAATACTTTTCAGCGTGGAGTAGGTACTCTGCCTCCCTTGCTTGGCGTACCAACGTGTCGACATCCGCAATGGTTTCGCGTTTGATTTGTCGTTGTATCGCCGGTAGTAGATTGGCGTACAAGAGGTCGATCTGTTGAGGTAAGGGCCAAGCGGGTTCAAACTTGCTCATGATCGTCATGAGGCAGATAATGTAGTCCCTCACCGGTTCGCTGGGGTGCTGTGTCCTTTTCTCCGCCTCACGACTCAGTCGCTGTTGAAAATTACGGTCAACACCGTAAATGAGGCGTGCCGAGTTGCAATAGTCTTACCAGCTGTGCCATCGATGCTGCGTCTGGCGGTACCAATGCAACGCCACCCCTGACAGTAATTCCGTCATTCCATTGATCAACTCCGTGTCTGACAGGTTGGATGACCTGTTGCACTCCTCTACCCGTTGCAGGAACTCCTCGATACTGGTCGTCTTTGCTTGGCCCGAGAATCCTATTTTCCAGGACCTGACGATTTTACCTACATCTATGATCGAGTTGTTAAGATGAGTTCGGCGTCCCGCTGTTCCATTGCTAGCCGACTCTCGCCCAGTATACGTACTGTGCGCCCCCCTCCCCCAGGTTGGGTAAATCGGGTCTTGAGGGCCTGGCAACAAGTACTGGTTGTTCTGCATCGTCACTGTCGGGACTGTTGTCTGAACTGGTTCATTTTTACGATAATAATTTATATCGTAGGTGTCCTGCATGTTTACTCTCCTTGCGGGTGTCGTCTCGTTTTGTGTCGAGTTCGCTAGCGCATCGGGGTTCGAGTTTGTGCCTGTCAGCACCGTTGATATATCAGGGTGTCCGTCTGCCGGCGCTTCGTTGCGGGTTTGCGCGTTCTGCATCCTCGTGCTACTTATGAGTTTGCGTTCTCTTAAGAGCTCGTCTCTTACCCTCTCGCATTCCCGCCGCGCTTCCTGGAGTTTTGTCATTTCTGCGACTAACCTCCTGTCTATCCATTCGCTAGTCCCGTCAGGGTACGTTAGGTGTACCTGTTGTTGCTCTCTTGCGGTCGGTCTAATCGGCGCTGACGTTGTCGTAGTTGTGGGTGCGTGTGTGCTCGCGGTCTCCGTTACGATTTTATCCTGGAGCGTTACGGGGATGTTCGTTGCGTCTGTTGACAGGAATCCTGAGGGGTCCGCGATTGTTGGACTCAGCGTCAGGTGTGTGCTGTTCGCTGTACTGTCTGTTTCTGCTATTGTCGTGCGCTTTAACCTGCTTCGCTGTATACGGGCTGCCGTTTCATTCAGCGTCGTGGGGCAGAAGTTTCCCAGGTACTGCGTATATTCTATCAGCAGGTTTTCCCTGTACTCGAACAACTCCTGTTCTGTCGTCACTTCTGGACGCTGTATGAAGTCTGCCATCTCGTAGTCCCCATTTAGCCGTCGCATTAGTTTAATTATATTCGCGGCTGCTGAATTGCGCGTTTGCAGGTCCAGTTTTTTCATCGCATCCTCTAGCTCCGCATCGGTTGAATTCTCCAACCATTTCGTCAGGTCGATGCTGTATTTCGATGCCATCTTGCTCGTGGGTGGATGTGTATCGGGATGTGTACGCTACGACTACTTATTAATTATCGCAAATTTGGATAACGCTCCGTACTCCTTCACGCTATGCACTCTCTCACACACGCTCACTCAGTCTCTTGGTAACAGACGGGAAATGCCAAAGGTCGGTGCTTGCTCTTATATCGACTAGATTTTATGTTATCGCACTTAATCTAAAATTATTGCAGTCTCGAAGTTTACGTCAGTCTTTATAATTGCTTGTAGTGTTTGGACCGTCAGTTCCCGGAGGAGATTTTATTTCGTCAGAAACAATTCTAAAGTCTTCTTTTCAAAAAACAAATAAGCAAACTCCAAACAAGAATTTACTTCGTTAGAGATAATTTGAATTTTTCTCTTAAAAATAACCACTCGAAAGAGATTTTACGATCGACGTGAACGTCCCCAAAATATTACTCGGCGCTATGATTATTCGTTGTCGCCTCTTCCTGTCAGAGGTTATTCCGCTTCGATGATTCTTCAGCGAATTTCTCGCTCGTATCTTCTCGCGGTAAATTGCCTCAGCGCCATGCGCTGCTGTTGCTACGCTGGGCGCTGTCGGTTAGCACGAGGCGGGGAATAAAAGATGGCCGTCGAATTTTTGGTTGGAAACGAATTCACCTGTTGCGCTTCTCGCTTGGGAATTTCACCAATTACTTTGCCACACTATTCCTGCACCACGATTGTTGGGCGCCAGTTATCACCGCCGTATTTATTATTAATAATTAATACTGTAGTGGCCTTAGGGCCTAGAGCATGATAACAAATGCGCGCACGAGGTGGTGAAACTCGTGTGCGCGGGAATGGGATCTTTGGCAGGAATAGCGTGGCAGCAAAGAATACACAAAGGTTCTGACGAACACAACGTTTATTACTTAATATAAGGGGAAAGATGCTATACAGAGGCGTCGAGCCTCGGGTCGCGTCTCGCGGGCTGGAGCGAGAGAGAGCGTGAACACGTGTTGGCCGGGAGAGAGAGAGATGTCGATCGTGCGGCACTTACTCGGCGACGTGCTCCGGCGCTGTACTCGGCTCGTCCTCGGGTCGGCCTTGGCGTGCGGTAGCGAGTCGGATCTCGTGAGGGGATGGCCGCTGGTGTCCTCGGGGTCGCGATAGCCCGGGCGGTCTCGTGGTCTCGAGGGCTCGTGGTATCGCGCGCGAGGGCCGGCAATAAACTGATAAGCTTTTGCCGCGCGCTGGGCCGGCCGAGCTTGCTTTGGCCGTGTCCGGCTGACGTCACGCGGCGCGAGGTTTGAATCCCGATCGCGGCGCGGTCTCTCTCTCTCTTACCTTGTCGACAGCGCTGGCTCTCTCGCTGGGCGCTGAAACATAACTTAAAATTGACAAACAATATAATATTGTGGAGAGAGATCTCACAGGGCCTGATAATGAATTATCCGCCCGTGACAGTGTGTGTACTTTTCATAATTAAATAAATTTATATTACTGAATGCCTGCACTAATTATGAATGAATGAATGTGTGTATGTTTGTTAATACTGAATTAATGTGTACATGTTTGATAATTGAATGAATGTGTGCGTGTGTGTGTGTGTGTGTGTGTGTGTGTGTGTGTGAGTGTGTGTGAATGTTAGATAATAGAATGAACATGTGAGTATGTATATTTGATAATTAAATGATTCTTTCCAAATTGATTGATTTTAAGGTATCAAATGTAGGTTAAAGAAAAATGAAGAGAGAAGGTGGAAGCTCTTACCTGTGGAGTTGATCCATTGTGAACAATTCTCTTCATTTACTCTCTCTTTCTCTCTCTCTCTCTCTCTCTTTTTAATAATTATTTATCGTTTCATTGAATATAATAATATTACAAAGCATGTTACATATTACTTAATAAAATTATATAAAATAGTATCAAAGTATAAATTAATATCAAATTCCAATTATTCTATCAATTTTTCTTCAACGGTAATAGTATAAAATATCAAACTTGGTATAAAAAATAATTTATCATTGAATTCCTTGAATCCGATTGCTGTACGACAGTATTCTAAAATAGAAATTGATTATAATTATTATAATTATTATTAGTATTTGAGTTCTCATGATTATTTGCAAACTCAACAATACTAACCTCATCTATATGAATTTTATCAATAACAGTAATTGTCAACTAAGGTAGTTGTCGATAGCAGCAGTTGTCGAGTGAGGTGGTTGTTGAATAACAGCAATTGTTGAGTGAGGCAGTTGTCAATAGCAGCTGTTTATGATGATGTTCACCAGCTTGATCTACAACATATAATAACTATTTAGTATAAAACAAATTTGAATTCCATTTAGGAGACGCATCAACTGAAGATAGCATGAAAACAATGAAACATTCACACAGTTAGTAATGTGACGCACCAAGTATACGAACATGATAAGAGTAAAACGCAATATTATTCTAGCGGAAGATGCACCAGCTCTCCTTTACTTGCATAAGAGAAACACATGCATGTATACACAGCATCATCTCCAGGAACAGTAATGTTCCATAGACGTTTGAATCATCTCCAGGAAGATGTATGCAATACATGTCTATATAAAGCACTAGATACACTTTGAATCATCATCAGGCAGAGATATTCACCTGGTATGCACAGTGTGAGAATGTGCGTCACTCCAACTATTCACAATGATTAGTAAGAGAGAGTGAGAGATGTATCAGCTGCAGACATTTGCATCTCCAAGAGAGACATGCACCAGCATCCGCCATTACCAAGAAAGACGCACCAGCTATACCTTAAACATCACCAACAGAGAGAGAGAGAGAGAGAGAGAGAGAGAGAGAGAGAGAGAGAGAGAGAGAGAGAGAGAGAGAGAGAGAGAGAGAGAGAGAGAGAGAGAGAGAGAGTGATTTAGATTTTAGATTTAGATTTAGATTTGTTTATTTCCCTGTACATTATGTTGTACAATTTTCTAATAGTAATATAATAACAGTAAAAATAAGTAACTTTAATGTATATAACTAGAGCGATGCATAAAGGTCGGTACCAGAGTTACTGAGCAGTTAATTCTTAAGACGATTTGTCATTAAGAGCAGTGCTACCTCTCCCCACGGTTGCAAGCAAGGAGATGAGTGAAAAGAAGCTTCTTAAAAACAGTAAATGAGGAGGCATTTGTAATAACATAGGGAAGGGAGTTCCAGAGATACGATGCACTGACATGAAACGACTTTAGGAGGAAATCCTTGCGGAAAGGAAAAGGGGACAACCAGCTGCGGGCGATAACCCCCCCCCCCTTGTAGGGGTGAGTGCTAGTGTTGATAAGAAAATACTCAGCGAGATACTCTGGGCAGCCGTATCTAAGTATTTTAAACACTAAGCAGGCCCTGAAGTAGTTACGCCGAGTAGATGTCTTAAGCCAGCCAAGTTCCTCCCAGAAGGGGGAGATATGCTCACTCCTCCTAACACCATAGACGTATCTTATCCCAGTGTTGATAAGTCGCTCGAGGACAAGGTTGCAATCCTCAGACAGATCGCAGTAAACGACAGAGCAGTAGTCGATGATAGGGAATAGGATAGAATTTGTGCAGGCGGTACATGGAGGAGTGGGCTCTGCTGCAGATTGAAGCAACATGCTTCCTCCACGAGAAGGGGGAGTCAAGAATCATTCCCAAGCTCTTCACCGAGGACTCAAGTCGAATTGTGGAGCCATCAATTACCAGACAGCGAGACGCCTCAGTAAGGATGCGAGCAACAAAGGGCTCACTACCAAAGATGATAGCCTTGGTCTTAGAACCATTGAGAAGCAGCTTGTTACTCCTCGCTCAGTGAACAATCCTGGCAGCAGTTTCATTCAGCAGATGTAGCGCACGTAGTAGGTCGTCTATGTAACAGTGGATGTAGATTTGTAGGTCGTCTGTGTACAGTATGTAATGCACATCAGGCCCAAAGCACAGAGAAACGTCACCAATATAGAGGGCAAACAAGAGAGGGCCCAAGACAGAGCCCTGAGGGACCCCCCTGTTAAGGCCGCAAAAACCAGTGAACGTACTATCTTCACGATTAACACACTGCTCTCTCCCCGTCAGATATGAAGTAATCCACTGTAGTGAGGGCAGCGAGAAGCCAAGTTTAGCAAGCTTGCGAAGTAGTGTGGCGTGGCAGACCGTGTCGAATGCCTTGCTAAAATCAAACAGGAGAAGAGCAGTGAGCCTCTGCGCATCCTTTGGTCGACGTACATCATCAGTGAGTCTGAGTAGGGCAGTCTGAGTGCTGTGACCTTTTCTGAAGCCCGTTTGACGCCCGTCCATTAAGCCCTTAGTATCAACATAAGCAATAATCTGATTGAAGACAAGCCTCTTAAGGACTTTGGAGAGGAAATTAAGCAAAGAGATAGGGCGAAAATCACTCAGAGACCTCGGAAAGGGAATTTTGTTAAGGGCAAGGACTACAGCTTTTTTCCAGGATGAAGGAAAACTAGACTGTCGGAGGGAACTATTGAAAATATCTACAAGGTCGGGAGTGATGACAGGGAGTGCCTGAGCAATGAAGTTCTGCGGAAGACCGCCAACTCCCACAGACTGGGATCGCGACTGTGCAATGGCCAGCTTTACCTCGTTAGCAGTAACATCCGCGAATTGAAACCCGGCATCCCCAGAGAGTTCCACCCGCAGGAGGTCAAGGGTGTCGTCAAGATTCAAAGCTGAAGGATCGCAGGCGATCCGTGCAAAGTAGGAGTTGATCTCCTCCTCCTTGAACCCGTCAAGAGTGTTAGTAGACTGGGGAACCAATCCCAGGTGTCTAAGTTCCCGCCATATCTACTTACTGTCAGACAGGCCCTCAAGTCTATTTTTGAAAAAGTCAAGTTTAGCATTTTTGATGCTTACATGGAGAAGGTCACGAGCCGCTCAGTAGGCGCAGCGATCAGTATCAAGTCGAGTTCTTTTAAACCGTCTGTAGAGTCGGGTCTTGTTGTAGTCGAGACTGTCATGGCGACTGTCAAACCAAGGCTGCTTTTTCTCATTGACCTTGAGGGTTCTGAGAGAAGCGAATTTGTCAACAGTCGCACGGAGGTGTCTATAGAGTCTGTCCATATCGTCATCAGTGGTACGGGCCACGCCCTCAAGCCACGACCAGTCACATCCAGTAAGCAAGTCGCATAGTTCATTAGATTCAACCTTTTTAAAGTTCCTGAAAGTAAAAGTGCGTTCCTCTGGCCTTCCCACCTTCATGTCAATGGTCGCAGTGATAAGATCATGGCCGTCGATAAAAGGTGTCTCAGTCTTCCAGTAATCAATTAGAGTGTCCATTTTATCAATTATGCAAAGATCGAGCCAGGTGTTCGCATTTCTACGATGGGAAGTAGCTCCGTGAGGCACCAGGCTTAGTGACTGTTGGTCAAGAAAGTCGCGAACGAAAAGGGTATCAGGCGAATCAGACAGCTGATTGGCATTAAAATCACCTAGGAGGGCCTTGGTGCTGTAGTCCGGTAGGTGAAGAGTGAGCTTGAAGATGAGGTCCGTCCCTTCAAGGAAAGGAGCATGCAGCGGTCGATAGACCACACCAGCGAAGTATGTCTCAGTCGAGGAGTTGATCTCACAAAATAGTAATTCCGGAAGAGCCCTACCATCAGCCCAGTCATGTGAGGAGTCGCAAAGCACCGTTGCAGTTAGCGATCGATGAATGTATAGCGCTACGCCACCACCACGGGTACTGCGATCATGTCTGATCAGCGAGTAATCTTCAAGCATGACTTCCGGGTCATTATTCAGCACACTGGGTCCAAGTTTGGTTTCAGATACGGCCATCAGATGAAACAAGGGCTGTGATCGCAGAAAACGCCTGACATCCTCAATGTGCGCTCTAATCGAGTTCGCATTGAAGTGACAGACGCGCAGATCGTCCACGATCACCGAGCGACCCACCGGTGTCGCATATGGCAGTGCACGTAAATTAGGCGAGGAAGGAATAAAAGTGCAAGTGAGGGAGAGGTTGCACCGCTTTTGTACATTGGTATGTGGCGCAGTTACGACGCAGGGCAAGCTAAAAAAGCATCTACATCCCCCGGAGGGATCCAATTTTTGCATGTAGGGATGCGATCCCATCTATTTTCTTATGCAGCATTGCAACTGCATCCTCCATTGACGACGAGGCCGAGAGGCAAGAGTCCGTGGACAATGAGTTCGCCGAGCCCGGACGAGAGGCAGAGGCGGAGGGGGGTAAATCAGACGGGAACACGCCTCGCTCCGAGTCAGAAGATTTGAGGGACATGGTGAGGCAATGGCTACAGACTGTCGCTGACTCATCATTCATTCTGGTCCCAGTGAGTCCACCACACTTGGAGTAGAAGGCACGCTTACACAGTCCGCATTCATAAATGTAGGCGTTAGAACGCGAGGGCTGTTTACACCGGGAGCACACTCCACCCTCAAGCGGGGTAGCAGCTCGGCCGCGCTTGGATTTACCCGAGTCCGACATGTCTATAGTGAATAATACAAGTAATAGCAGTAGTAATGGTAATAAATAATAATAATAGTAATCGCAAAAATAATAGTGATCATAATAATAGCAGAGATAATAGCAATAAATATGAAAGAAATAGTAACGAAAATGAGGACTAAAATGTAAAAAGAACAAGCAACGGATGCAGAAATTTAGCTCAAACCATTTGTAATGTTCGTGGAAATTCCTTCATTTTTCGAGAAGCATCATTTTACATTTAAGTAAGAATGCATTCATAAAGCGGATGTGCACCGCTGATTAAAAGATATCATATTGAAAATCAATAGAAAACGACCCGGAACTCTTCTCCCATGTCATGCGTTATCAAAGTTCATTTATTTTATTGATTTTAAATTTGCAATTGTATTATTCTTGATGAAGAGCGTCATTCGTTCGACTAGGCTCGAAGGGTCAGCGCTTCTCTTTATACGGACTTGGTCTCCGTTGGGGCTTAGTCTCCCGTAGCTGTTAACAGGCACTCTTGGAGTAGCCTTCATTTTATTGGAAACTTATCTTACTTAAGAGAATTTATCAACAAATAAACAACAAAAAGAGTAAGTTTTATTTTATTTATCTCTCTCTAATTCTCACTAACCTTATCAATAATTTAACCCTATATAGAGACATCCTGATGCAAAAATGCGAAGCTGAGAGAGAAATCTTGAAGAATTCCTTTAATATTGCTACGCAAGCCCCAGATCAATTTGCATATTCGTTCATGAAAGGGCCGGGATATCTCGCACTCACAGCTGGAGAAGTCGTGCATATTGTGAAATACATACCTGTGGATGTAATAATCGATCACGGAAAACATTGTTTTGAGGAGCTTCAAGTGAAGCGAAATAATCAGAGTTTTTATTTGTCACCGAGAACACATATCTTGAAGAGTCAAGGAACTCAAGTAGATTGCAATAGAGTACTACAAGACTACAACCTTCGTACTACAAGATTGAAGAAGGATGGGTAAAAATCTTGCCCGAACCCACTGAGACTGCAAATCCCATGACAATTAAACCCATGACTAGACCAACATGGAAATATATCAACCCATCATCTCTAGCAAATCATGGAATCTATACTCAGAAAGAATTAGATCACTTGTCATATCAGCTCATGTTTCCTGTAGAACGAGGAGCAATGATCAATAACATGGCTAGAGAGATCAATGGTCAGACACTAGATAATCAAGATGGTACTATTTCAAAATTATTAAACGAAAAGACCCTTAATCAAATTCTCAAATCTACATGGAGTAGAATGTGGAATAAATTCATGATATTCGGGACAGCTAGTGCCGGATCCATCGCTTTGTTTTTCATATTCCACTTGAACAAAGCGTTCATTCATCAAACTCCCAGGAATTTGCCCAATGAATTATTGTTGCAAGCAGAGAGAGAGAGAGAGAGAGAGAGAGAGAGAGAGATTGATAAACAGTTTATTAATGCCAAGACCAGTATGGCCGAATGGCAATTTGCATTTTACAGAGAGTATAAATGTATAATGTATATAAATGTATGTAAATGTATTATGTAAAATGTAAAATAGTATCACAGCGCTTTTATAGTATAATACAGTAGTAAAACAATGCAATATAATAGAAAAAATAGCTATTCACAATTTTCTACCTATTGACTAGTACTTGATTACAGTTCAATAAGTAACCGAACAGTGCAGTCTTGAACTCTTCGACCGAACTCTTCAATCTGATTGATGTTGGTAGCGAGTCCCAGTACCTCATGGCCAATATCGAAAAAGAATTTTCAAAACTTTGAAGTCTGACTCTTGGGATCAAAAAACAAGACTTTTCGGAACCATTTCTTTTAGATCGTCTGACACTGCCTACTCATACATAGGGAAGAGCTCGTAAAGGTATTCGGGCTTTCGCGATGTAAACAGTTTGTAAGTTTGCACGCCGAGAAAGTATCTACGTCTATTTTCGAGTGAAAGCCACTGCACGCGTTCGTAATATGGCGCTAGAGCTGTGTCTCGTCTTAACTTGAAGATGAAGCGAACAGCTATATTGCACAGCCGCTGAAGTTTGACTGCTAGGTATCCGGAAAAACCAGAATATACCAGACAAGCATAGTCAAAATGCGGGATAACTAGTGCATTGACAAGGTGGATTTTCAGCTTGATCGACAAGCTATTCCCTCTGTAGCGTAGACGGTGCAAAGTACCATGGATTTTCGAGCACATGCGCGATACATGAGCGTTCCAAGCTAAATCTTCGGTTATGATTACACCGAGATTCTTGACTTTTGTTGAGAGTGGAATAGTTACATCGTTGACAATAATGGGTGGTAGTAATGATTTATTGATTCGAATATGATGCTGGGTAGTCGCGCATAACAGTGCTTGTGTTTTTTGAACATTTAAAGTAAGACGGCATGCTCTGGCCCATTCAACGATTGCTCTTATATCTTCGTTGATTTTTGAGATTGCCTCATTGAGATGCACCGGATGGCATTGTAAAAATATGTAGAAATCGTCGGCAAATAGTTGTCCCGTGCAATACCTCAAAACAAGGAGAATAAAATTTATAAACATCAAGAAGGCCACAGGACCTGGCTTCGAACCCTGCGGTACTCCTGATGAATTTGGCAAAAACGATGAAAATGATCCATCATCATCCAGCACCGCTTGGGAGCGACCAGTCAAATACGAGTGCAGATATTTTATAGCTTGATCATCGAAGCCCATTTCTCTCGCCTTCATCAGCAAAATTTTGTGGTCGATACAATCGAAAGCTTTAGAGAAATCAAAAAAGACGATCAATGTTACCATACCCTCATTCATACCGCATCGAATGTCATCAGTTAATTTCAGAAGGCTCGATTGTGTGCTGAAACCACTTCTGAATCCGGATTGGTACGGCGATAAGAGGGAATTTTTCTCAAGGAACTCTGTGATCTGTTGCGTAATGAGCGAATCAATCACCTTGGCAAAGTGACATAAATTGGCCACAGGTCTAGTTTCGGAAGGTGAGGCGGACAGGAGACCTTACTGAGAGGTATTACGAACGACTTTTTTCCAGTCTGACGGATATGTACAAGTAGATATCGACAAATTGAA
Organism: Aphelinus atriplicis; assembly: GCA_020882685.1. Lineage (NCBI taxonomy): Eukaryota > Metazoa > Arthropoda > Insecta > Hymenoptera > Aphelinidae > Aphelinus > Aphelinus atriplicis. The sequence goes on along the minus strand of CM037074.1, from coordinate 40,859,456 downwards.
GAGATCAGTAAAAAAATGGAGCAATCAAATGAAGTATGTCTTTGAAATAACTGAGGGATAAGCCATCACAACTCCTACCCTTTGCCTTTGATAAGCAAGATTGCATCGAATTTCAGAACCTGTTTCTCGCTTAATCGCTTGAAAGTAAAAATTGGTTTGTCAGGAGACAATGCAATATCTAAAATCTCATGTAGATCATTACTAGAGCACGGAGGGTATTGGCATGTTACGGATGAATAATAATTCATGAGATCTTGTGCAGAGAAGGTTTGTAGCGGAGATGGGAATTTGCTTTTTGTTAGGCCGTATTTAGTAAGTACACTCCAATATTTTGACTTGTCGGATGAATTATTCAACAAATGAATAAAATAATCGTCCCGGGATTTGATCAACTCTCTCTTTAATTCAATGCGCATCGATTTATACTCGATAAGAATTTGTATACTATTCGAACGGATAGCCACCTGATACATATGGTCTCGAATCTTGCATCGAGCTTTCCAATCGTCACTTATCCAGGGAGCGGTAATTCGTCGAATATGTCGTGTGACCAAAGGAGCATGAATGTCAAGTAGAGTTTCTGTTATTGAACGAAATCTTAGTAGGTTAGAATCGACATCTTCTGTAGCTGGGTGATGCTGACTCAAACTTAGGTGGTGAAGTAGCTCTCTAGAAAAAGTTTCGGGATTGAAATTCTTGAAATTTCGATATGTGACTACTCTATTTTTAGCAATTGGTTTATCTAGCAGATATTTAATTATCAAAGAGTCATGTCCAGCAATAAACGGAGATTCGGATTTATGGTATGAGTCAATTTTATTAGCTGAATCGGTAATAATGACGTCAAGCCATGTATGTGAGCTATCTGTATGGTGAGAGGTGCCAGTCGGAACCAAGTAGAGCGAATTTTCATATAATAGATTTGATAAGTGATTACCATAGTAATTTTTCGGTGATAAGTCTGCTAAGTTTGAATTTAAATCGCCCGCAAGAACAATATTGGAGTACAAGTGAACATAGTTTTGAAAACTATTAAAAAATTCACTCAAAACGTGGCCCTCTGGTCGACGATACAAACTACCAAAGAGCATGTGCTGACCATTCCCAAGACCAATTTCCAAAAGTAGATATTCTGTTTCGTTTATGTCGTCAATTTGAGGTGCTTCAAGAATCCTATATGAAAATTTTTCACTTATGTAGCAAGCAACGCCACCGCCCTGGATGTACTCACGATTTCCATTACTGATCAAATTTCGGTCGTTGCGGACTAAATTATATCCATTGATCTTAAATAGATGATCTTCTTGTGGGGGAGTGAACCACGATTCCGATACAGATAATATGTCAATATTATTATCAATTAGAAATGCTGTTATTTCGACACGATGACCTAACACTGAATTAGCATTTACTTGAGCTATGGATAGTGAGTTGATGGAAGAAGATTTCTGAATTTTATTTTCCGGCGTCAGTCAGATTATCCGATCGAGATCGCTCTCAGTTAAAATCTGAATTTTCTCAGTATCATCGGATTTACGTGCATACACGTGAGCTCCACGAGCCCACACATATTTAAATGAGTTTTCTTTTGCTTTATTTTTTGCCATCAATAGCAGCTTGTGTACATGTGTAGGCAACATTTCGTAAAGATTAATTACGGTAGTACTTTGTCCGGGTATAATATCGGAAAATTTTATTTCGTTGCATGTGCGCTTAGTTTTTAGTACATGATCTCGTGTAGCCATTGATTTGAATTTTATAATGAAAGACGATGAATCCGATGTGCGAGCTCGATTAATCGAGGATCTAGTCTTGGGTTCGAACTTACGAATCTCAAGAATATCATTATAAAATGAAGCAAGATTCATATACGTCAAAATTTTCATGGTTATATCGCTAAGGGAGATTGATGTTTTTGATGGAATTCCAGTGACCTTCAACTCGGTTGTATAGGCGTCACCTGAATGAATCTCGCGAAGACTATCAATCTCTGTACGCAACGCAGCATTTTCTGACTCTAAATTGTTAAGTCGCTCTTCGTGATTATTGAGTCTAGCGTCTATCTTGACTGACATATCATTCAGCGTTTGATTGCTTGATATCATGAGCTTCATGAGTTCAGTCATACGATTGTCAGAATCAAGACTATTCCAATTTTCGGGGAGCGACATTGTGGTTTTATGAGCAGAACACGAGGGGGCTATTACTGATGAGTCTACTGCTCCTAGCATAGCAGTGCAATTTTCGACCAATGAAGTATCCAATGTTTCAGAAATTCCTCTCACTTTATCGAATGTGGCTGAACGAAGATTTATCGACCTTGTGTTGGATTGTGACGAGACTGGGGAAGAATTCAAATATTCATTGGCAAAGGTGCGATAACAACAGTTTTCGCGATTTGGCCGTTTAAGATACTTTTCTATGCACGTTAGGTGAAAAGATTTGTTGCAGCCGTTACAAATTTTCACATCATGTAAAATTTTATGTTTACACTGTTTACAGCTCGTCATCAGTATTTCGAAATTCTAAAATTTATGTAACAATCGACAAGTGTGAAACGGATAGAATAAGTAGATAAATAAACAAAGAAACAGATAGACAATGATAACCACTAAACAATAAATAAATAATAGATAATAAATAAATAGATAGATAAATAAATCGACAGTGCGGACAATTGCAAAAATTTGTTAAATTGGTTGGTCCTCGCAACCAGTGCGCAAAGCGAGGCGAGTAGAGCACGTTCGAAAACAGTCAGCAAAATAAAAAGCTGTATAAATGAACGAAATGCTCAAATTTTACAATGTGGAGCTATCTATTAGCCTAGGACGAAACTATAATGGAGTGAGTGACCAAGTATATCGCTAATGTAGAGTTTGGCATGACCGCGAGAACGGTTACGTGTCAATCAAAACAAAACAACAAGCGCAAGCGAAGCACGAACGACTACACTGTGTACACAAACATATGATCGTGATGCGAACTGAGTTGGGTCTTTAAACTGTCCTTTAAATTGACTCCGAATTTATTACATTCATATTCGAGTTCATATTAGCACTGTTACCTGCATCAAGCAGAAAATGTGTCGCTGTATAAATCGCTGGATACATATATACACTTTACGTGCCCAGTGGTGGAGTGTAGAATTGACGTAGAATTGAGAGAGAGAGAGAGAGAGAGAGACAGAGAGAGAGAAGAACTTACTTTTTCGACTGCTCAGCAAGAACTGATTTTGCATGCTGAGCAGCAGCCCTATTTATACTACTGCTACCTGAGAATTTAGCAGTCTGTGCGCAGATTGGACTGCGCACGAGCCGACGATGATGCTCCTGCTGGTGATCGGCGGGTTGCATTCAGGATTGGCGCCGGGGATAACAGCGGCGCTGATCTTCAACGCCTCGAGAAATCGCGCTCGGACGTGCTGACCCACGTAGGGCGTGTGCGGACGAGGCTGCGCACAAGTCAACGACGATGCTCATCTTCATCTCGTCCTGGATTGATGCCGTGGTGCGTGTCGCCGACATCACACGCACGCTCAGATGAGCTGGTTCGCACTCTTGCATGTGCGCAGATGGGGCGATCTGTTCTCGATCGCGAGAACTCGTAGACGATGCCATCTACGCCGATGACGCCCTCCCTAGGGGACTCATGATCGCCTCTTGACTTGTCAGCACGGTTCCCCAAGAAACATTGCGAAACGTGGGGCGCGCACACACTTGCGCACGAAAAGCCAGCCGGCGCGAGAATATTGCCGCGTGTCCGAGTCTGTGGAGGTTGAGGATGTCGGCACGGTTCCTTGCGCACAACCGCGAGAACGGCAGACACGCGCACAACCAGGTGGGGCGCACACGTACTTGCGCGCGATCAAAACTGACCGGCGCGATCACGCGGTCGCGCACAATGAAAATGGCGACCGGCACGAGCACGTTGCGGCCGTGTAAATGTCTGCTTCGCCTCACACACCTGAGAAACTCCTCCCAAGGTGTGTGAGCATGATCACAACGCGATCAGCGCGTTGTCTGCAATGATGGTGCTGCAGATGGAGCCGCCAACAAGTCTCCCACTTCGAGACACAATCGCGGCACCGGAGACACTCGCGCGCGAAAAATGGCGGCCGGCGCGATCATGTTGCGTGAGTACACTCACGGTAGGCTCTCCGATGCCCACGTTAATTTCGAGACTCTGGGGAGCAACGAGTTTTCGGTCACTTGCGGCTCGCTCCCCGAGCTCTTGAAGGTGGTGCAGAACCCGCGATGAAAAAAGTTGTACGCACACCAGCTTGCTTCGCGACAATATAGCTCGTGCGCGCTTGCTCTCCGTGAGGCAGCGCTGCGCGGTGGAGCGTGTTTCCCCCCGTAACGCAGAGATGGCGCGGCTAGTGCTCTAGAGCAAACTCAAAACTGCTCTAGAGCAGACTGCCTTAGAAAACCTGCACCAGCTCTGGTGCAGACTGCCTCAGAAATACTGCACCAGCTCTGGTGCAAGTGCACCAGCTCTGGAGCAAGTGTACCAAAATCCCCTTAGCTTAACTACTAAGTTATTAAAACATTTTTTCACGTTACACGTCCACGCATAAATTTTCAAAAATGTTTAGCATGATATATCAAAGTGTATTGAACGTTTGGTCAGATTCAAATGAGCACTGCACTACTGTTACCACATTTCACGCTCACGCATCGTTTTTTTTAAAGTTTCAACCATGAAATATGAAAGCTTGTTCGATAATCTTTCGATCAGTCGTACCTGAAATCGTAACATACCATAATTTAACGTATTTTTCTTAACGCATTAAAATTACAATTTACAACATCAATTTCCAAGAATGAATTTCACGTCCACCCGTCGGCATTATTCAAGTTTCTATGATGAAAAATGGAAGCGCTTAGGCAGCTCTATCGATCTGTCTGCTCAGAATCTATATCGTGGCGCAGATTCATTCATTCATTTGACGATTTATTTTGTAAATTTTTCTAAAAAGTTTCTTTTTTACATTCCACGCCCACGAATCAATTTTTCCAAAGTTTGAACCAAGGAATATGAAAGGCCTCACAATAAAGTCTCAATTGGTCAGGCTCACATTTGCACCATAACGTCATTTAGTGGTTTTTCACAATGCATCGAATTGCTTCTTACTATAGATGAGTTTAATCAACTTTTAGAAAAACAATATGCATTTCCTTTCATCGATTTCCCGAAAACGCTCCAACATTTTTCAATTTTTCACGATGAAACTATCAAGCGTCCAAGCAGCTCTATCGATGTATCTGATCAGAATTTTTATGGTAACGCAAATTGATTGATTTTTTTAACGATATATCTTGTACATCTTCATCAAAATCGATTTGTCCACATTTCACGTCCACTCATCGTTTTTCTCGAATATTCAACCATGGAATATAGAAGCTTTTTCGATGGTCTTTCGATCAATGACACTTGAAATTGCACCATTTCGTCGATTAACGTAATTTTCTCAAAACATAGATATAATGAATCAAAACATCAATTTCCGAGTACGTACTGCACGCCCATGCATTGACATTTATCAATATTTCACGATGAATACTTGAAGCGTCTAAGCACCTCTATCGATCTATCTGATCCGAATTCCCATAATGAAGCAAATTGATTGATTTTTTTAACAATATATCTTGTACATCTTTATCAAAATCGGTTTGTCTACATTTCACGCCCACGCATCGTTTTTTTCAAAGATACAATCATGGGTGTGAAAGCCCATTCGATGTTCTTCTGATCGGACGTACTCGAAACCGCACCATATCAGAATTTCACGTATTTCTCTGAACGCATGAAAATCACAAAGTGAACCACCATTTTTCAAGTACGTACTTCACGCCCACGCATCGACATATTTCAGTTTTTTACGATGAAAAATAAAAATGCTCAAGCAGCTTTATCGATCCGTATTATCAGAATTTCCATTACGACGCTGATTCATGGACTTTTTTCATGATTCATGAGGCACATCTTGCTAAACATCAGTTTTTTTCCGCATTTCACGCCCATGCATCACTTTTTTGAAGTATCAACCATAAAACATGGTAGACTTTCCAAGGATCCTTCGATCAGTCTGACCCAAATTTACTCTATACGACTATTTCATGGTTTTTTCCGATGGTTTATTGGCTAAGGAAAAAAAACAAGCTATATTTTTACATTTCTAACACCCACGGATCAATTTTTTCATATTTTTCAACAATGAAAATGAAAGCGCCAGCGATTTACTTTCGATCGATCTTATCAGTTTTCATCGACTCCTTCATTTTGCGTCATTCATCAGTTTGCGTCGACTCCTTCATTGATATTTTTTACATGAAATTACCGGGAGGATTAACTTTATATTGAAATGTAGATTTCGTCGCTTGGGAGGAAGAACGTTCCATTTCAGAAACATGCTATAAAAAGTTCCATTTCAGAAACTTTCTATAAACAGTGCCGTTTCAGATTGACAAGTATAAAAAGTGCCATTTCAGAAAAAATCTATAAAAAGTGCCATTTCGTAAAATTTCTATGAAAAGTGCCGTTTCAGGAGAAATTTTTTCCCTCGGAGTTTTTCTGACTTCGGGGATGATGTCGTATGCATGTGCCTGTATCCCACGTCGAGACGTGATACTCTGAAAGTAAACTATTTACATTACATATTTTCTTCATCGATGGATTCGGATGAAAATTAGTATCTATACGTTTTTGAGGTCGCTGATTACGAATCCGACCTCAGATTTTAAAAATTCGAATTAGAGCCTCTAAGATCACCCACCTAAAAAAAATTTGAAAAGGTACTGGATTTTGATGGAAATTGTTATGCGTGGGTTTTTGAGTTTGCTGATCACGAATCTGAACTCAAATTTTGGAAAGTCAAATTAGAGCCTCTAAGATCACCTGACAAAAACTTGGAAAAAAATGGAATTCTGTTGAAAATTAGTATACATGGGATTTCGAGGTCGCTGATTAAGAATCTGACATCAAATTTTAAAAATTAAAATTAGAGCCTCTAAGATCACCTGAAAAACCGCTGCCAAGTGCCTTAGCAGTATGCTTTCTAAAAGAGGCTTCAACATCACCCCAAACGCGTCTCAAACCTGTATTTCCACCATTCCACTAGCGTAGATACTATCATTTATTTTTCAAAGATTACAAAAAAATTATTTAATCAGTTCAATTCGTATTTTGTGACTGTGTAAAGTGTCGTTCTTTTTCAATTGACCAAACTTTGTCGCGAGGGTTGATGTCTGCCCGGGCTCTCTTATGATTTGATCAAATGCAACAAAGCAAACGGTTCTAGGTTCTACACGATGCGAGATATTTGGACCTGCATAATTTTTCGATCAATTCATCTTGTGACTGTCATACGGTTTAATGGTGGTCAAAATCGATCCGGTCCGTATTTAGCACACTTGAAGGCTCATTTTGATCATTTTCGAGGGCAAAAGACACCAAATTTTTCCAATTTTCTCTATAGCATGTTGAAAATATTGGAAACGAAACTTACATGAATTTTTCTTCCCCTTATCAACGGTTGCTAGGGCGGTAAACAACGGTTGCTAAGGAGCTAATTGGGAAGATTTTGTGTCCTTTGCCGTCGAAAATGATGGAAATGGGTCATAAATTAATGATTTCCAACCTTCGTAACTGTTGCTAGGAAGGTAAACAACCGTTGCTATGGAGCAAATACAACAATTCAGTGTCCTTGGCCATCGAGTGTGACTTAAAACTGATTTTCCGGCTTGCCCCAATGAGCACTCATAAGGGTTTGTGAGAAAACACGTTAGGAACGGTTGCTAGGGAAATAACCAACGGATTTTGCTGAAAATTTAACTCGGACTAGATCTTGTCACAACTAACCGGTGTGCAAAATTTCAAGACGATCGGATCATTCCTTCGGGAGTTATCGTGGACGAAAGAAACGAAAAAATAGACACCTTAACAACGGTTGCTAAGGAAATAAACAACGGATTTCGCTGAAAATTGAACTCGCCCGAGATTTTGCCGCGATTAACCTGTGTGCAAAATTTCAAGACGATCGGACCATTCCTTCGAGAGTTATCGTGGACGAAAAAAAAACGGGACGCACACACACACGCACACACACACACATACATACATACAGACACTTTTGTATTTCCATGTTTTTCGACCCGTAGATCACGAAAATCGAGGTCCCGAGGTCTGATTCGGTGGGTCGATTTTTGCCCCATTACAAAGCTTTCTCTTTGAGAAAGCAAAAACTTTGAAAAGATACTGGATTTTGATGAAAATTAGTATACGCAAGTTTTTGAGGTCACTGACTATGAATCCGGCCTTAGATTTTAAAAATTCGAATTTCACCTCTAAGATTGCCTACCGAAAGTTTGAAAAGATACTGGATTTGAATAAAAATCGGTATCCATGGTTTTTTTTTGAGGTCACTGATTACGAATCCGGCCTCAGATTTTAAAAATTCGTATTGTCATATAGAGTTCAGAAGCTGATTCGCATGATCTACATAATAATAAGATGGATCCGTACATTTTTCTAGTCCACCTTCCTTGCTCTCGGAAACAATGATATGAGAATTTAGAGGTAGATTTAGTATGATGTTTCGAAAGGTGGGGTCGAGGACTACACTTTCTGAGAAAAAAAAATGTTGAAAAATCTGAGTTGTGGTAGGCGTATAGAGAATTTAAAAAAATGTTTAACCAATGTTCCCGTATTATCTCCTTTAAAAACGTACAAAGGGTTGATTTTTCTAAATTTTGTTCGATCATATCGTTAGAGGAGCTTCAGCGCTCTCCTAATTCACGTTGAAAAATGTGGAAACATTGACGCATGGGCGTATCCTCTGTCTACAAAAATTGTGTGGTGATAAAAAAAAAATTTCGTCAATTTCCTCAATGATGCAAAACCAAAGTTATACGATTTGGAGGTAGATTTAGTATGACGGATCGAAAGGTGGGGTCAAGGACTACATTTTCATAGGAAAAAAATTTTGAAAAATTCGAATTGTGGTGGGCGTATAGAGAATTTAAAAAAAAGTTTTAACCGATGTTCCCATACTATCCCCTTCAAAACCGTACAAGGGGTTGATTTTTCGAAATTTTCGAAATCGTTCAAACCGATCGTTAGATGAGCTTGAGCGCTTTCGTAATTCATGTTGAAAAATTTGAAAGCATTGATGCATGGGCGTAATCTCTGTTAACGAAAATAGCGTGGTGACAATCGAAAATTTTTTACCGATGTTCCTGTATTATCCTCTTTAAAAACGTACAAAGGGTTGATTCTTCAAAATTTTTTTCGAGCAGATCGTTAGAGGAGCTTGAACGCTTTTATAGTTAATGTTGGAAACTTTGAAAACATCGATGCGTGGGCGTATTCTTTGTGGAAGAAAATGGTGTGGTGACAATCGAGTATTTTCGTCAATTTTCTTATTCATGCTAAACCAAAATTATACAGTTTCGAGGTATCTTTGGTATTGCAGATCGGAAGGTGGGATCGAGGACTACATTTCCATAAGAAAAAAATTTTGAAAAATTCAAGTTATGGTGGGCATATGGAGAATTTAAAAAATTGTTTACCGATGTCCGGGTGGGACCCCCTTTTAAAAACGTACGAAGGGTTGATTTTTTGAAAATATGTTCGAGCAGATCGATAGAGAAGCCGGGGCGCATCCTACATTCGAATCGACAAATTTGATAATATTCATGCGTGGGCGTATTCTCTGTGAACGAAAATGGTGGAGAGATAGAAAATTTTGGTTTTTAATTAAATTATTTATCGATAATACAATTAAAAATTTCAATGTTCATCCATATTTATAATAGAGCAAATGAAAGACACGAGCGAGCGATAGTGAATGAGTGATTCTGACTAGTGAATAATAATTTTCACAACGTTTTACTACTTTAAGTTTAACAACCACCTGTTGCAGTTTGAAATGACGAGAATTTATTATAAATCTTCAAAAATTGGATAATATCGTTTCCGTAAGATGCGAATCAGCATCTGAATACCATATGACAAAGCCAGAAAAACATACGAATTCTACTGTATTATACTGTTTTAACCATTGATTGACTCCCAAAAAACCCTCATATAATAATTTTCATCAAGACCCAGTGTATTTTCTCGAATGGTCCATATTGGATATTGGAAATCTGAGGCCTGATTCGTAATCAGCGACCTCAAAAACCCATGGATTCAATTTTTTATTAAAATCCAGTATCTTACCAAATTTTCGGTAGGCAATATTAGAGGCTAAATCCGAATTTCTAGAATCTGAGGCCGGATTCGTAATCAGCGGCCTCGAAATCCCATATATACTAATTTTCAACAAAGTTCCATTTTTTTTCCAAATTTTTGTCAGGTGATCTTATAGTCGGATTCGTAATCAGTGACCTCAGAAACCCACGAATACTAATTTTCATCAAAATCCAGTATCTTTCCAAATTTTGTCAGGTAATCTTAGAGGCTCTGATTTTAATTTTTAATATTTGATGCCGGATTCGTAATCAGCGACCTCGGAATCCCATGTATACTAATTTTCAACAAAATTCCATTTTTTTCCAAATTTTTGTCAGGTGATCTTAGAGGCTAAATTCGAATTTTTAAAATCTAAGGCCGGATTCATAATCAGTGACCTCAAAAACTTGCGTATACTAATTTTCATCAAAATCCAGTATCTTTTCATAGTTTTGTCAGGTGATCTTAGAGGCTCTAATTTTGATTTTTAAAATTTGAGTTCAGATTCGTGATCAGCAAACTCAAAAACCCACGCATACCAATTTTCATCAAAATCCAGTACCTTTTCAAATTTTTTTCAGGTGATCTTAGAGGCTCTAATTCGAATTTTCAAAATCTGAGGTCGGATTCGTAATCAGCGACCTCAAAAACGTTTAGATACCAATTTTCATCCAAATCCATCGATGAAGAAAATATGTAATGTAAATAGTTTACTTTCAGAGTATCACGTCTCGACGTGGGATCAAGTTGTCATTTTCAAACGTGTACACACACATACACACATGTACATACAGGCACATGCATACGACATCATCCCCGAAGTCAGAAAAACTCCGAGGGAAAAAATTCCTCCTGAAACGGCACTTTTTATAGAAATTTTACGAAATGGCACTTTTTATAGATTTTTTCTGAAATGGCACTTTTTATACTTGTCAATCTGAAACGACACTGTTTATAGAAAGTTTCTGAAATGGAACTTTTTATAGCAAGTTTCTGAAATGGAATGTTCTCCTCCGAGATGACGATTTATCCTAAACCAGTGAGAAATAATATTTCTTTTCTCTCTTTGTCAATCGTTTTGTACACTGATAGTATCATTTATCACGTGATATTTGTTGTCATAAATTTTAGCCTGATGGAGCTAGTAAACCTAGCTGTTAGAGATATACACATTAGCTTGACAATGGCAATGGAAGCGGCTGCTTCCACTGCCGAACCTTATATTATGATTTTATTCAGAACTGGTGGGAAAGAATAGTTTATTGTTACTCCGTCGATTGTTTTGTTCTTAGATTTATCATTTATTACGTGTTTTTTTGTAATAAATTTTTAGCCTGTTGAGACCAGTGAACCTTACTGGCGAAACTTTACAGAAACTTATTATGTGGTGGAGTTTGTAATTTTTTTATCCACTTCACACTGGATTGGCCACCAAATATCGTCCATTCGTCCATATCTTCAAATACTGGAGAGTGTTCCCGACAATATTAAACTAGTAAATGCACTACAGAAGCTGTTTCTCCAAAAAAAAAGAGTTAGGAGCAAACTCATATTTTTTACTAGCGTCCCCCGTCGCGGCTTCGCCTGCGAATATGTGTATTGAGTTCGAAATGTCGTTACTCCCATTTATTATTGAAAAACTCGTATAATATGTATTTATCTGTAAACTTTGATTAATTTGATATTTTGTAATCCTTGGAGTTGTATTTTTCATGTAGCCTTTGAGAATTGGAAATTTTGGAGAAACGGCGTTCTTCGTTTTTGAATTTGAGGAATTAATATGAATTGGTTACGAGCAACCTCTACCCGTGGAAGATCAACATACAATTGGCGCGTGAAAAACATTCTGTTTGCAAATCGATCCTTACGTACTCAAAGGTCTGTCCTTAAGATTTGTTAATCGTCAAGGCGAAAGAAAGTTTCACAGGAAATTGTAATCGTTTGAATTGAAATGGTAAGTCTGATAGAATCATAGGTATGCGAAGTAGAAATACTGTTTCTTCAGCCGCAGGTCCTGTAAGAATAGTTGCTTTGATTATATTTTTCCGCATAACTTTAATTTGCAACCTTGTGCCATTACATAAATGAGGAGGATTTAGATTGCGTAATAGCATTATTGGAGAACTAATTTTCAATTTTAAGTCATGAGGTAGAAAGCCTAAAGGATCAAGAGAGTTCAGAAATTCTTGAGGGTAGTGTACAACTTCATCAATGTTGATCACTGTATCGATAGAATGATAATGTCGTTTTTCTCCATCTAACTTTCCTAAAATAATATTATTAATATTATGAGCGGTAGCGTCTCGAGGTGTTATTATTGCCCTTTCGCATAACCAATTGAAAGGTTTGTCAGAGAGATTTTCAATTTCTGAATAGACTGTAGAAATCAGGTCCATGACTGTATTAATAGTCGTTTCTACTTTTCTATCAATATTCATGTAATCATTTCCATTTGATACTTCCCCATCTTCAATTTTTAGAAGTTCTAAAGCAAATTGCAAATCTCCACCTCCAAGAGACAATAAACTCTCAATACTATGATATACTTGCCCTTGAATATTGAAAGTTGGCCTAAAATTTCCTCCTCAAATTTCGTTAGCTCCAAATGATGTCATTTGAAACAGTGTATTATACTTTCTTAAATAGGCCAGAAAATGCGTGCAATCAGTGTCGTTCCCTAAAAGAAGACTTTTGAAAGGTTTTGGTGGCTCTTCAATAGCAGGAAGATTAACTTTTCCGCCAGAACAGCACAATCCAGAAGCTTCATCTGGCCACTTTTTGGCTTGTACAATATCTTTTTGTATAAGCGTAATTTTCTGTTAGAACATACTCTTATTCGACCCTGACGAACGGCTTGCGTTCGTCTGGTTCTAATCGTATACCGCCTAATGTAAATTATTTGGCAGCAGGAGATGGGATACGAAAGATCCCAGAAAATGGCTGAGCTAATTTTCGAACTCTGCTATATAACCGATAGAACGCTGACTCTCTTGCGAGAGAGCGCCGCACTATACTTTATACACGTGCGACTCAACGCCTCGCCATCTACTGGCGCGCCATGGTACTTGGGTCGATTACCCCCACCACAGAAAAATGCATTGTCTATTCCTCGGTTTCTACTCAAAATTTTGAGACGCCACATATCCATAAACATGTCTAGAGTGGTCAAGAATCAAGTATCAAAATTTCATGAAAATCGGTTCAGTAGTTTTTGAGATGAGCGGCCACAAAAAAACAGGCTGTCCTTTTATATAGTAGTATAGATTTACACTGTATCATTCACACTGCATATTTTTTTTGAAAAATACATGAACAGAATTCATGTTTCTCGTCATTTTTTTCGGAAATACATTCTGAATCGGAAATATATCTATATAATTTTTTTCAGACTTTCCGGAATCTCAAATCTCATTTAGCTTCTATTGTTCACTACAACAAGGTATTTGAGAAAAATATGCATTGAATCCAGAACTACTTCCATACGATTTTTTGCGTCTTAACGAGCCAACTTACAGATCTTGAGAATAACTAAAAAATTCTACTACGCACTTTTTGAGGCGAGAACGAGAATCTTAGGAATAATTCAATTTTCACTGAATTGTTAGTAATCTCTTGAACAATTGAACAGAACCAATATTTTTAATTCATGAGAGTCGACAAAAAAGTATACTAACTGAAAACTATACTAACTGAAATCTCTCGCTCGATCTCGGCCGCTCGACTATTTTAATGGTTAACTTTTTCACGTCATTAAATAAAATTGAATGTATCATTGTTATTAATTATTCATGTAAGGAGAAGCATTGCAAATGTATTTTTGAAATTTGACTTCTTGAATTGAAAAAGGTTGCTATTATATTGTAGAAACGCGAATGGATCGACTATCCAATTAGTACCAAACGAATGTAACATTGGGCGCATTGTTATGGATGGTCCCATCCAATATTATGAAATATATTTCGCTATCAACTGATAAGGAGAGTATCAGACCTTCGGAGCTCGAATCTGGACCAAACTTCGTACGTATGTTCTGTAGGTCTATAGTGACCATACGCAAAAAAATTCACTTCTCAACGCTCTCTCAGTGCTAGGATATTGACACTACAAGCTCATTCAACTTTATATGTATAATTGACCAAACTTTTTCTGATGCTAATTTGGCTCGTGGATAAACTGTGCCCACAGTCCCAGAGACTAACACTCCAAAACTCTCGAAATATTAACTAGAATACCTATTGGAGCCGTCCTTCTCGTCCCAAATGGCAATATGTCATCTGAGGCATAATCACTAGATACTGCAACTTAATTCATCCTCTAGCATGCAGAAATAATAAATACATGTATAATCATGAATATTCACTTTCATATTTCACTCACGTAGAGTAAAACATGATAAAAAATTCAAATAAGGCACGGTTTGCGACTTTCCACTCTGTGCTTAGATACTAATGCAATGACAACATGTATCCAAGCACAAGTGACACATATACACTGTCACGGGCGATTAATTATAACTAATCATTACATCAGGTCTTGTGAGATCTGCCTAATCAGGCAGTATAATACGCCTTATGTTTATATTGTTAAGGTATGTTTCAGCGCCCAGCGAGAGAGCCAGCGCTGTCGATAAAGATGAGAGAGAGAGAGAGAGAGAGAGAGACCGCGCCGCGTGACGTCAGCCGATGACGGTCGATGACGGCCAAAGTAAGCTCAGCCGACCCAGCGCGTGACGTAAGTTCATCAGTTTTATGACAGTCCTCGCGCGCGATAACACGTGCCCTCTGAAGGAGGAATCACCTGAGATATTATCGCGGCCCTAGGAAATGGCCGAGACTTTCCCCGCGTCGCCGAGCTCACCCTTCGTACGATAGGAGCCAACCTGAGAACGAGCGCCGTTGAAAAGCCGGAGCAAGCCGTGTAGTACTGCAACTTCAGGCCGAAAACGTGTCATTTTAACGAATGACCGAGCGATGACGGTATAACACGCTGGTTTTCGGCTCATTCGATAGGTTTTACTTTCAATATTAAATCCCAAGTGGAATTTTTGTTGTAAAATTGGGGGGCGATATAAATAAACAATAAAAACATGCAAAATTCGACGATTTTTCCCGTTTTCCTCAATTATCTCGGAAAATTTGCACTAAATCGTATCAACACCTCTGTACTTTTTTGTAGATCTTTACATGTTTCCTAAATTTGATCTCCACAACTTTTTTGAGAAAACGTTCCTATTCCGAGTAATAAGCAGAAAAAAAAAGTGAAAAAAGATTTTTATTTGTTTTTTCCATTTTTTTGCAAAAATCAGACAAAAATTACTCCACTTCATTATAGATCATGATAAAATCTATAAATTATGTCTCCATCAATTTTTTATCATAACCCCCCTATTCCGAGAAATAAGCAAAAAAGGGAGAAAAAAATGATTCTTTATTAAAAGCCACTAAAACTCAAGTAGAATCTAGAGCAGATAACACCAAAGTAACTATCGGATTTATGAGTAAATCAAAAAAGAAATCACCCGCGTTGTGTCTTTTGTCAATTGCAATTGTTCATGCGGAATTATTTAAACACATTTTCAGGAAATTGCTTATTCTGGAGAATTGAGTACACCAAACGGTTCAACGTAAAAAATCAAAGCAAAAATATATGGAACATTTTTCGGTAAGATTCCGATTTGTTAGTGTAAAATCGTTATAAACAAATGGATTTCCGAAAAAATTCTTTTTATCACCCTTTTTCGCAGATAGTATGGACTCAGATGAAAATAAACTTGAATACTCATTTATAGAATTTTTAAAAGTTCTGGGAATTTATTTATCATGTATTTGTTGAAAAACGTTCATATTCCAATAAATTAGATATGCAAATTTGAAAATGCGCGCTGTATAAGTCTGAATTACTGCTACACACTACTTCTGCGCACTGCTCTTGACTACTCAGCTGACTGGCAAATCAGGAATTTGATGAGGTCAAATTGTTTATAACGATTTCACACAAACAAATTCAACTATTACAAAAAAGTGCTCTATACATTTTTTCTTTGGTTTACACGTAGAATCGTTTGATGTACTCATTTTTCCAGAATAAGCAATTTCCTGAAAATTTGTTTAAATAATTCCCCATGAACAATTGCAATCGACAAAAGACACAACGTGGGTGATTTCTTTTTTGATTTGCTCATAAATCCGATAGTTACTTTGGCGTTATATGCTCTAGATTTGACTCGAGTTTTGATGGCTCTTAATAAAGAATCATTTTTTTCTCCTTTTTTTGCTTATTTCTCGGAATAGGAGGGTTATGACAAAAAATTTATAAATACAAAATTGATAGATTTTATCATGATCTACAATGAAGTGGAGTAATTTTTGTCTGATTTTTGCAAGTAAATGGAAAAAACTAATAAAAATCGTTTTTCACTTTTTTCTCTGCTTATTACTCGGAATAAAAACGTTTTCTCAGAAAATTTGTGAAGATCAAATTTGGAGAGCATGCAAAGATCTGCAAAAAATTATAGAGGTATTGATACGATTCAGTGTGAATTTCCTGAGATAATTGAGGAAAACGGGAAAAATCGTCGAATTTTGCATGTTTTTATTGTTTATTTATACCGCGCCCCAATTTTACAACAAAAATTACACTTGGGATTTAATATTGAAGGTGAAACCCATCGAATGAGCCGAAAACCAGCGTGTTATACCGACATCGATCGATAATTCGTTAAAATGACACGTTTTCGGCCTAAAGTTGCAGTACTATACCCGGTTCTCAAGAGACTCCTAGTAAGTGTGAATATCATTATACATGCTTCGAGGATGCCTCGTTGCTTCCTCGAGTAGTGTGACCCGCATGTCCAGGAGTTGCCTCCTATCAGGGTCAACTAATCGAATGATCAAATGATCGTCCAGTCTAGCGGCTTTCAGGCCACGGTACACCTGTGGTGTCCACGCATATGGCGAGAGCTTTCGGCGTTTGTCGGCCCTGGGCGCTTTGATTTTATCTCTTTCAACATTCACTATATCTCACTTCTCTCTGCTTTAAACTGCAGTCATTAACCGGTAATTCCCTTTGAATCTACGGGTTGGTGTCCTTCTCGAGTGTCTCTCTCTTGTCAATGTATATATACAAACTATTCCATATACCTATATGTATATACGCGTACATCTCGAGCACGCAATTCTCGCGTTTTAATCGATTGAACTTATTCTTGAGGGGTAATATCCACCAAATGCTTAAAAAAACAAGCTTTTTCCATAATTTTTTTTCAACGACATTTGAGATGTAAGGTATACGAATAATATATCATTGGATTAAGCAACTCTTGAAGGATAGGGAGAAATTTTTTATTGTTAGTTTTCTTAAAAATTGGCGGCTGTGCAGCGATTACCGTGAACCGCCTTTTCAAAAAGTTCTTCCGCGGCGAACAGTGGAAGTCGTGCCTAACTCCACCAATAACAAAAAAAAATCGTGTGTATTTCAGTAGATAATCTAATGAAGAAGCTACAGTTAAAATTTCAAGTCAATCGAATGTAAACTTTTTCAGTTCTACTGCTCGCCGTGTTTGAAAACATGGTTTGAGAAAAACGCGTTTGAAGTTTCAAAATTCTATATATCTTACATAAAAGTTAAAAGTTAAAAGTTGTTCGGTAAAAATTGATTTGAATGAATTTTGAGTTTAGATCAGTACTTGGGAGTTGAAGATTTCGATTCTAGGATAGTTTTAGCATGATTTAAGCCAATAAAAAAAATGAAAATAAAAAAAAGTTTGCCGGATATTACCCGTTAAACCTAGTTCCTATTCACTCTGGTACGTGTGATCTACATACGTTGATGGACTAATCTGTTAAATACGTGTACATTGTCGATCTTTAATGGCCAATCCAGAGTGAAGTGGAAAAGGGAAATTCACAAAATCCACCACATGTTTATTTAATACGACGTTTCGCCAGTAAGGTTCACTGGTCTCATCAGGCTAAAAATTTATTCCATAAAAAAACACGTATTAAAAAATACAATTTAAGTACAAAACAATCGACAAAGTAACAATAAAATATTCTGTCTCACCAGGTTTGAATAAAAAAATAATATAACGTTCGGCAGAGGAAGCGGCTGCTGTAACCCTTCACGAGCCTATGTATGACGGCAGTGTCAGACAATCTAAAAGAAATGATTCCGGAAAGTCTCGTTTTTTGATTCCAAGAGTCAGACTCCAAAGTTTTGAAAATTCTCTTTCGATATTGGCCATGAGGTACTGGGACTCGCTACCAACGTCAATTAGATTCGGTCGAGGAGTTCAAGACTGCACTGTTCGGTTACTTATTGAACTGTAATCAAGTACTAGTCAATAGGTAGAAAATTGTGAATAGCTGTTTTTTCCTATTATATTATATTGCATTGTTTTATTACTGTATTATACTATAAAAGCGCTGTGATACTATTTTAGATAATACATTTACATACATTTATATAAATTATACATTTATATACTTTTAGTAAAATGCAAATTGCCATTCGGCCATACTGGTCTTGGCATTAATAAACTGTTTATCAATCAATCAATCAATCAATCTCTCTCTCTCTCTCTCTCTCTCTCTCTCTCTCTCTCTCTCTCTCTCTCTCTCTCTCTCACTCACTCTTTCTTACATCACCTCCAATAATTTTCTTCTCTTCTTCCTATCCGATACACCATTTTGCAATGTCTATCCTGATGAGTACACATCATATGTCTAACTGACTGTGTTTACAAACGACGCTTATGGTAACCTGCAGCGCGGAGTCGGTAACACAGGTACTGCGTTGCAGGTTACCATAAGCGTCGTTTGTAAACACAGTCAGTTAGACATGTGATGTGTACTCATCAGGATAGACATTGCTTACTCACAACAGTTTGAGTAATTGTAAGGAAAGATTCCAGATTAATTTCCACCACAGTGTTCACCTGCAAGTTTGGAGCTTCATCGTGTGCAGCAGCTAATGGATTTTCATTCAAGACGCAAAGGAATTCAGATAAGTAAACTTAACCTTTGCCTTCCTTCATATATTTTTGAAAGATGTTTCTTTGTGATAATTTTTGTGTTCCAGGTGAGCTGTACAGGGCCAGAAATTGTATTGAAGTAAGAAGAAAACTGTGAGTAGATGAGTTTTGATATAATTGGTTATAGTATTATATTGGTCGACACATGCTCAGGATTGAAGTTTTCATGAGTGAAAATCAATTCTGACACTGAATTGTCATCCAATGATACTACATTTGTTGTTTTTGTGCTTGGATACATGTTGTTATTGCTTCAGTATCCAAGCACAGAGTGAAAAGTTGATTAGCGTTGATTTTTTCATATATTTCATGTTTTATTCTATGTGAGTAAGACATGAAAATAAGATTTGTTGCATGTACACGCTATTTACTCCTTCTATATATTTTCTAGGATAGAATGTGATGTGGTGGTCAAGTTGGAACAGTGAAAGTGCAGTGCAGTGAGAGAAATACGTCTCAGATGACATATTGTCATTTGGGACGAGAACGTCTCCACCCAGGATACATAAATTAATATCTGGGGAGTTTGGGAGCGTTGGACCCTAAAATTCTGGATTCTCTCTACTATTGCCACCAGGAACCAGGAAAAAAATTTTGGTCAAGATTGGTGACCCGCATCCCAAGCGGTCTCCTAGTTAGTGTGAATCAAATGGATGTCTATATGACGTTGCAGAATGAAGGTGGAAACGTGATGCAGGGGGAGGTGAATGATTGAGACTTATTTTCAGTGGTTTGGGCTGAAAATTTTCTTGAGGGTTCTTCAATACAATGTCCACAAACGTACGTATCGGTTTTGCTATTAGACTTGTAGGAGCCGAGAAAAAAAATCCCAAGTACGTTCTAAAAAATTGAACAAATTTTTTACAGTGAAAAAAATTTTTTTCCGGGGTGATCCATACGTCATTGAAACTGCCGTAAAAAAATTAATTAGAATATAAATTTACAGCCTCGTACGATTTTTTTTCAACCATGTTGAAATTTAGGTAGGCTACCCCCTTAATTAATGTCAGTGGTTCAACAGATGTTTTTATAGAATTACAGACGTTTTATAGGAATTAAAATCAATTGAATACCTGTTTATACAGATGAATTTGAATTAGATGGATTGGATAGGATGAATAGGATGATTAGGATTGGATGAATCTGGACACCAACGGATATATCTCAAACCACACAATTATTCACCACCTACAACAAAAATTACAATAATAAAATTTAAATGCGAAAATTTTCTTAAAATAAACGAACTAACGCATATGAATATTTAACTCAATCGCAATATGTTAACACAATTTTTTTTATTTAATCTTAATTGACCAATGATCAAAAGCTGTTACAAAATATACGTTATAGAATCTTTCTGTTGAGTACAATTGAATTTCTGTATAGTCGAATAGAATATCGAACCATAATAAAGTCATAACAAAGAATAGAAATATATATGACATGACATAAACTTTTAGCAACTTCATTGTCCATCGCTTCGTGATATTTGTTTGAAAATTTGTGTGGTTAAACATAGTATGTATTAATTGATTCATTATGTGATCTGAAAATAATTATAGTAATAATTATTTTTGCCAAAATAATGTTCTCAGATTTCTTTGATTCCAATTACGGATGATTGTCATATTAAAGATTGGGACAGGATAACAAGATGTCCAAGATGTATACTGCGCTGTGATGTACCTCCTCTCAGTTTTGGTAGTTTTCATCACTGGAGACATCGAATGCAAGGTCATCATAATTTTCGATTACCGTGTTCTAATATTGCTGGGGAATGCAGTGATTTATGACACGCAGGTATTTAACATAATAATTAGTTGCATTATTTGATTGTATCTTCTCTAACTACATGTTATATTCTTTTGCTATTTTTTAGAATTAGCGTTCAAAATTCGTAGTACTTCATATAGTAACAAAAGTGAATATTAAAATAGTACTCATCTTCAATAAAAATTATCTGAAAAAAATTCTTCATGTTCTCTTTCATGAGGGTTGGCGAGCGTCGCACGCAGGGGGTATCCCCCTAGTAGATATACAATGAATAAGCCGTCATGGACATGTTTGCATTGGTAGTGATCATACGTTATGTTAGTATGACTCGGAATTCCTAAAGGAACATGTACATATCAATAAAGAATTGGTTCAATTAATCGGAAATTCGACCAAGACCACTGCAAAATGCACGTGCCGTTTCTTAGGCCTAAGGCTAACTCATTGTAATTATTCTATCAGCTAGGCTACCCCGCTCATTGTAACATTTCTAGAATAAAGAAATAATTATTCTTAAGGTCCACAAGTTCCAAACGACGAATAAATGAATTCTATCGGGCTTGGTGGACTATCCCAAAATGATATTGCGAGAAAAAAATTCAACGCTCCCCGGGCTGGATTTGAACCAGCGCAAAATCAACTCTCATATGATGTCCGACAAAATATTGAGAAGTCTAATCGATCGAGAGCTCTTATAATCACTGGGTGATAATTCATCCAGCAGTCCACTAGGTCTCGGAAAAAAAAATTTGCAGAGGTGTCGGCAGAAATCCCTAGCATAAAACACACCGCCTATGCCCGATTGTCATCGGCAGCGAACTCGTCTCTCCCCACCTCCGCTTTTCCTGATCACCTGGCACTTCAGTGCTTACATGTAAGGCGCCGAATGACCGATACGCGCGGGTCTTCCAGACAAACAATCTAGCCCGGTACCCTGAAACTCTTGTTACAAATCTCTTGTTATACTCGAACTATTAGTACGCTGCGGCGGCTATCTTTCGTTCTCTCCACGACAATCGATACCTGCACGCGTATCATTGTTATCACTATCTCAGTTTCACCTCCGAAAAATTTCCCAAACGCATTTGGTCAAAAACTTTGACTGACTAGCATCCCTCAGAGTAAATCATATTATATCTACTACCCACTTCCTATCTGTTGGGAAATTATAGTGCTTAACGTATAATTATAGTATTCAACGAGTTGTAGTGTTGAACATATTATAGTGCTCAATATATCATCATTTATCAGTGTAATGTTATATCAGTGCTAGCAGTGATAGTACAATCACATCGCACAAGTAAAAGAGAAAAAAAGAAAAAGATAATCAGTAGAACATTTTTCTTCCAACACGTATTCACCCAAAGGTAAGCGCTTTTAACAAATAATCGTAATTTCTCATGTTTCAGTAAAGTAATGCGTCTCCCGTAGTTTCCATACTCGAATATTTTATCTCTCGAAAATAAAAATGCTGATATTCGGGAATCTTAATCACCCGTCCCTCGCTCCTCCAGCCCAAAAGCCACGCCGCGGAAAAGATTCCGTTACGAAACGCGATCCGATCGGCGGTCATACGCGCGACGTCCCCAGTTTAGCATAAAAACAAATCGGACCGTCACAGAGCGGGAAAATTGGTGACATCGAGTTGGGATCGGTGACGCATTTTTTTTCTCGACTGGTTGATAAACCGCGAGGCAAAATCCACAGCTTCTCTGTTTCGACAATTATTATATAGTGAAACGAAGCGCACTCACCTGCACTTGTATCCCGCACTTTTGTGCAGTAATTTTCACGCCATTGCTTTTTTTTATTCACGATAGGGTCAGTGAAGAAGAGTGCAGCCAGTTTGCGCCTCTCCGTGTCCATAATAAATGTCAAAAAAGAGACGCGCTGGGAAACCCTTTCAACGCGCTAAACTCATATCGCTCTTATTTTCAAATATAATACATAATCGGATACAGAAATGAACATTAAAACCGAAAATTTCGTTAATGAATTAATATGTGAAGCTCTCATTCAACATAAATTATACTAGAAGAAAAAAAACTTGTGCTTCTAACTGTTATCTTTAACTTAGAAAAACGCTTACATAATCGCGATCGATAAAACGCATACTTATGTGTATATTTACTTGTGAATTACTAACCATTTCCTTTCTAGATCATTATTATCATCTGTAGATTTGGAAATATCTCAAATGAACACTGTCACGGGTACTTTGTACCGTGAGGCTCCCTATCCCAGCAAACAGTATTATTTCTAATACATAGCGCCGGCGAAGCATACAGCCGCGTAGCTGAGCAGACGACGAGCCGAAAAGGTAAGAGTGAGAGAGAGATAGACATCACGAGAGAGACAGAGAGATCGCGACATCAACACCGCGGCGCGGCAGTTACAGGTGCCGCGCGCGAATCTTCAGTGTGTGCCGAAGCGTAATCGATCGAGCAGCGGCTCGATCACCCGCCGCGATCCTTTGTGCCCCGGGGTCAGCGCCGACGCCCCGACCGGCGACCGCCGACCCGGCTACAGCGAGGCTCGGACGCCGACCGCCGGCATTTTCCAGAGCGCCGACTCCGACGGCTTCCTTATACGGGCAGCTACAACCAGGTTGGTCTCTCCGCGTTGCTCTCTCTCTCTCTCTTATACTTATAATGATACTCTCACTTACTAGAAGACACTTGAGAACCAGGTCACCAATCTTGACCAAACTATTTTGATGTTAGTTTGGCTCAAGAATAGGCTGTGCTTACAGTCTGAGGAACTAACATTCCCAAACTTCCAAAATATCAATTAGAATACCTTGGTTGTAGCCGTACTTCTCGTCTCAAATGAAAATATGTCATCTGATCTGTCATGTATTTCAGGATGAATTATGCTGCAGTATCCAGTGATTAATGAGGAAGTGCAGTGTAGTAAGTGAAAATACGCCTCAGAAGACATATTGTTATTTGGGACGAGAAGTACGGCTCTAACCAAGCTATAATAATTAATATTTGGGAAGTTCGGGAGTGTTGGTCCCTGAGACTGTGGGCACGGCCTATTCTTGAGCCGAACCAACATTAAAAGAAGTTTGGTCAAGATTCGTGACCCGGTTTTCAGGTGTCTACTGGTAAGTAAGAATATCAATATGAGTATAAAATTAAGTAACATTGTAGTAAGAATATCTTGGCACAGAGGAAGCGTTAGGTCCTAAGACTTCTCGCATATGGTCACTATAGTTCCAGAGAACACACGTATCAAGTTTGGTCCAGATTGGTGACCCGAAGGCCTCATACTCTCTTTGTTAGTTTTAGTATTCTACTAAGAGTATACATAAATTATTTTAAATCTGTAGGGTCCCGCGCACGTGCTAATCAACGGAAGGCCAGCGGTCATCGGCATCGGCCAGAAAAATGTGCAGACGGAGGATTTCGCGATCGCCCGATTGACGTATCGCGCTCCCCGATTGGGCGACAGATCGAGCTGACTCTTACACCTGACATGAGCCGAGCCATTCAATACGAGCTCCCCCGCGGACTCGTGGTACTAACTATCCACCCAGCCATCTCGTATCATGTGTGAAAGAAGCTCTGGTTACCCGTCGTTGGACGCGACGTCAAAAGAACGACCTCGAAAACCTCCGCCTTAGTGATTCTAAGTTAGTGACTATAAGTGTAGGTTGAGTGAAATGACGTAGTGTTTCTCATGTGCGCAACTTAGACGAATTCTGTCACTAATCTCTCGATTGTAAGGTAATTTGATAAGTATAAGTATAGTATGAGTTATATCGCCCCTTCGCGACTTGGCGTATAATATCGTATGATACTACCAAACATATTATAAAATATTGTATTTCTCCGTACCTATTATAACAAACCTGATAATATTCACAACTACTCTTATGAATTTCCCCTCTCTCCGTTTAATAATTGTATTCTTAAAGTAAATTCATAACAATAACATCCTATCTGATCTCGCTCCACGAGCTTATTCTGTGATTAACGTGTAATCTTTGTGATTAACGTGTTAATCTCAATGATTAACGTGTCAATCTCTGTGATCAACGTGTTAATCTCTGTGATTAACGTGTTAATCTCCGTAATTAACGTATCAACTCGCCACCCCGGATTAACGTGTTAAACTTTGTGATTAACGCGTTAGTCTTTGTGATTAACGTGTAAATCTCCGAGACCAGCGTGTTAATCTTCGAGATTAACTTAAGCATCCATGTCCTCGGGATTAACAACCAGAAGTTAACCCGATTAATCCGACAGTACGTTGTTAATCGCCAGGTAGCAGATCTCCAGAGGTAAGCAAACACAAGAAAGGCCAGGGCCTAGAGCGTTTCTCTTTCTTTTCTCTCTAATACCAGTTCACCCTTCAGTCCGGACACGACAAATCCATATATGGATACACCCAATTCTATATAACAAGAAACTTGCGCCTAAAAGTAGAGAAAATATCATTTTTGGAACTACTAGCTACATCGAACGCGCTGCGCGCGATTTACATGTATGCGCTTCAAAATCATATTTGAATTATTGTTCCCATGATTCTTGACCATAATCGTTTCGACGTACTTCTCAATTCATTTCATTATGCGAATTTCTAAAAGCTAAATTTATAACCGAACACCACATTCTTATGATACATGTAGAAACTGTATAAGTATTAGAAAGAACTATCGAGCACTGACATCTTCTATTTAAATAATCCTGAGTTATGGACACTTCAGCTCGCAGAACGATTTCAAATTTTCAGCACTAAACTATTCATCAAACTCCATAACACATAAAACTTACAAATCAGATATCTTAACCTAACAGAGTTATCTTATCCGGCAACTGTTTAAAACCAAAAGGTAGCCTAAAATATCTATGTACCTTCAATCACATTCATATATCTACAATTATCTCTCTATATTAAAAGCCAGACCGCCACCGCCACCGCCGCCGTGGGAAATTTTGACCCCCAAGTTGCACCTCTTAGTTGCACCCCTTGGTTGCACCCCATGGTTGCACCCCTTGGTTGCACCCCTTGGTTGCTGCCCTTGGTTGCTGCCCTTGGTTGCACCCCATATTTGCTGCCCTTGGTTGCACCCCATGGTTGCACCCCTTGGTTGCACCCCATGGTTGCATCCCTTGGTGGCACCCCTTGGTTTCCCCCTCTTCGTCGTATCATTCTATCATTTTTTCTATTGCTTTAGTTGTCAATGCTTTGATTTTTATGTTTAATTGTTTAATTCATCATTCTCTCTCTGCGTTTTCGGACATGAGACCGGTATTCATAAAATGGCCGCATTAGATAGTATATTATGCACCCGAGCGAGGTTAGGCGATTTCGGCACGAAAAATGTTTGCGATCAGAGCGCAGCGAGAATTGCAAGTTTGCACGTGCTGAAATAGCCTAGATGAACGAGGTGCATATACTATTTTTCGTACACAAAAAAAAATACTGATGTTTAATTGTTCAAT
The DNA here is from genome assembly GCA_020882685.1 of Aphelinus atriplicis. Taxonomy (NCBI): domain Eukaryota; kingdom Metazoa; phylum Arthropoda; class Insecta; order Hymenoptera; family Aphelinidae; genus Aphelinus; species Aphelinus atriplicis. The sequence continues at coordinate 40,832,963 of CM037074.1, read as the reverse complement.
TTATCATTCTCTCTCTGCGTTTCTGGGCATGAGACCGGCATTCATCAAATGGCCGCATTAAAAATGTGCCGCCCCGCCACCGTCAAATTTTCTCACCCCGTTTCTCCACCCCTTTCTTCCCTTCCGTTTTCCACCTCTTTTTTGCATCCCTTTTTCCACCTCTTTTTTCTACCCCTCTTTTCCACCTCTTTTTCCACACCTTTTCCACCCTCTTTTTCCACCTCTGTCTTTGAATAAATTATTCATTTGCGTCCACGATAACTCTCGAAGGAATGGTCCGATTTTCTTCAAATTTCGCACACAGGTTAGTCGTGGCAAAATCTAGGCCGAGTTCAATTTGCAGCAACATCCCCTGGTTAATTCCCTAGCAACCGTTTCTAAGGTGTTTTCTCACGAATCCTCATGAGTGCTCATTGGGACCATGAAAGTCAATCAGGATTGATGAGATATTCCCCATAGCAACCACTGTTGATATCCTTGTCAACCGTTTGTTTATATTCTCGATGGCCAAGGACACTGAATTGTTATATTTGCTCAATAGCAACCGTTATTTATCTCCCTAGCAACCGTTACGAAGGTTGGAAATGATCAATTCATGATCCATTTTAATCATTTTCGATGGCAAAGGACACAAAATCTTCCGAATAAGCTCCTCAGCAACCGTTGTTTTCCGACCTAGCAACCGTTGCTAAGAGGAAGAAAAATTCATGTGAGTTTCGTTTCCAGTATTTTCAACTTTACAGGATACAAAATCTCCGTTTTACCCATAGCAAACATTGTTTACGTGTTTAGTAACCGTTGCAACCTTTCTCGGAAAACCTACACTGAAAAAGTGAGATCTAACACATGCCACTATTAACCTGAAACTAAATAAACAAAAGTTTAACATGAATATAGCTGAAATTAAGCTTTTATTTTGATTTGAATCGTTCGTTCAGTATTCTTTTCAATTGAACAAAATCGAAGTTTCAACTTTTATTGTTTTAAATGTAATTTTTATCTAATTATTACTACACTTATTATTGAAATGATTAATTTTCAAACAACACACGGGGAAGGGTTGGCGAGCGGAGCGAGCAGGGGATACCCATCTAGTAGTTTTGAAAGTAAATTGACGAAACTTATGACAGTTTCATCAACGAAACTGACTATCCTAACCCATAATATTATGTCATCGGCTACTCTCTATCTATGTACATCTCACTCTATATCTATATACACCCTACTACGAATCACTTGGTTAGATCTATACCAATCAAATCACGAGTTAATGCCTTCACTCTAAAGGTCATCACTGTTCATATGAAAGATATTATTTTTTATTACAACAGTTTATTGTTCACAAAGATGAAGCAAAACAAAACTTGCACATCTTCAAGGGGAAATATACCTTAGTGACTTTTTTTCATTCTTTTTTATTGGCTTCAACACTCCATAAACTATCTAAGAATGATATAAGAAGTCGATCAAGTGGGGAAAGAAGTTCTAAGTGCTTGAAAAAAATCGATTTTCTGAACAAAGTCGCGGAGCGAAATAAGTGGTATTTGGCGTGCGTGAACAGTTAAGTATTTAGGGCTTTGATTTTTCTGTTGATAAAATGTCTATACCTTCACCGACCAATTGTAGAGAAGAATCTTCAAGTAAAAAGAAATGCCTAGATCATGTGCAGAAAAGAATGGATACTCGTTTGAGAAATTTAGTGAACAAAGCTAAAAGTCTCAGTAAAAGGGCAAGTTAACTGGTGAATTAATCGACAGACTAACAATATATTACGGCCTTGTAATAAAAAAAGAACTGTAATTCAACAGCAGACATGAACAAAGAAATCTGGGCCATTTTATACCACTTGTCATCGACCAACAAGCAGCCTCAACATCACTTACGCACGGAAGGTCCGAATTCATGGTACCCTTTTAGCTAGCTGAAAAGGCGAAGGGGGGAGGCATGCCAAATTTCTAGCATGATCCTCCTATGACTAAGGGAGTATTCGAAGCTGTCAAGCCAATATACGAAGAACTGAGGAAAGAAGATATTCTTATTTGTTGTTTATGTGGATTCACACAAAACTCCAATGAAAATTGGGATTCAGTTGTGTAGTCAGAAGTACCTAAGCACGATTCCAGTGCAAAACTGTACTTGATTTGGCGGTTTTTCTTGCTGTACTATATTTCAAAGATGGTTTTAATGGGATTCTACGAGTTATGGACCAATTAGGCATCACTATTGGGTTAAATTGCTACAACTTCTGCACCGAAGCCGATGAGACCCGTATCGCGTTTTCCAAACGCTCTCTCACCGAAAAGGCTAAACATACTCGCAAAAACGCAATTCCGTCAGGGAAAGATAAGGAGAAATAGAATCTGGTAGCGGGAGGCCAATTCTATGGAGCAGGCATCGCAGAGGTGAAGCAACAATTTTCTCAATTTTCTAGCACTCAAAACTTTGAACGCGTTTATTTCGAAACCGTCTTTTTTAACCTGGTCGTACTCGTAGCGCCGTCAATTTACAACTGATTTACTTGAAATTTCATCTGTAGCTTGGAAACATAATTTTCCAAGGAATATCATACGATTTCTTCGATATTTTGATTTCTACCGACTATATGGCCGATTTTCGATCGACTTTTTCGCGAAACAAAAAGAAATTCAAATTGACGCCATTTGCCTCGAAATTCGAATTCTAAAAAATCATCAATGTTCCCTGATTTTTCAAAACGAAAACAAAGAAAAAACCAACAAACAAAAACCACAAACAGAATAAAAATAAAACTAATTCAAAGGCATGCGAGGCCTTTGAATGGAGAAAAGAATGAAAAGGAGAATTTTGCCTGCCACCACCTGCGACAGCCATGGCTGGGCAGGCGACAACACGTTATCTTTTCTCTTCGGGGGTGATGTCATATGGCATTTCGCTCATAAAGCTGTTGGCACGCGCTCTCGGAGAGCTCATATTGGCCGAGCAAATGCTCACCCCAACGAGACGAGAATAGTTCTCTGTATCGCAGAGAGTGGAGATAGCCACCAAGGGAACACCAAACAGCGTACTATTTCTGAAGACCACGACGGCATTTCTCAAGCAGCGTATTCGAATGGTCCGACACGAGTTACGACCAGCTACTGGCAGAATAAACAAGTTTATGGTTAACGGAGACAAACTAACGGTGCGGAATAAATACATGAGCGACGACCTAGAGCCATGTACGGGAGAGCCACCTATCTTTTGATGTGCGACTTTATGATTTTCGGAAAGTACTATGACGGCTGACCCAAAAACCAAGTGAAGTGGCTAAGAGTACCCACACCGATTGAGAAGACCCTGTGTTTGAAAAACGCGAAGAGGGATATTTACATTCGGGTCCCTTTGTTCTATACAAGAGCCGCGGCTACCATGGCAATTAGCAAGTCAACTTCACCAAAACAGTTGACACCACCTCCATGCACAAATCAAACCTTTTTTTCTATCCTATCCGAAGTACCTGTAGGAATCGCTCATGTAAATAGCAGGGCCTAGCGCTCGCTTACTCACTCGGATCCAAGATTTTATTGGGCAGGTCGTTACTCTGTCGGCTTTTCTAGCATCTGCCTATGTCTTTTGGCCTCTGAAAAATTTATTCTAAAGGTATCTGATATTTCGATATAATCATTTTAATAATTCCATTTAGTTGAACAATTGCCTTCATCCGTTCATACGCTCTTAGATTAAGTCAATCTTGATAAACTATTCCAGTAAAACCAGTTCATACAGTCATTCGATCCGACTCCAATCCGTTCGAATCTAGCACGTCAAGAAAACCACCACAGAGCCTGTGTACGAGACAACAGCTACCGCACCCGTACATCAACGTAGCTACCACCCAAAAAGCTCTTACTCTGTCTTAGTAAACTACTGTTCTAGGTCTGCACCTAGTAGAAGCATATTCCGTATCGTGTCATGTTAGGAAAAATCGTAATTTCTGGCTACAGCTTAACAGGAAAACGCGTAAACTACTTAACCCGGTTTTCAAATCTACGCGTTGAAGTATCTCTACCGCATCATTATCTAGCGTCACTACTCTGTCCCCGGCTAGTCGGACGTAACAAGGTCAAGAATCACAAACTGTTAATATTTCTGTTCGAAATGAATAAATATAATATTACAGAAGAAATGACCGACTAGTTATTCCCATAAATATATATAAAGTATCTCCGTAATAACTCAGTCGGACTTTTGTTAAACGAAAATTCATCTATATTTTAATTTTTAGAATGGTTACAAATAATGAGCCTTATCACTATCGGGAGAAAATCTCAAAAACCAACTCTTGCAAGCTATTGTGAACCATCACGTTTAATCTATACTTCTTCATGAAGAGGTCGGTGCGCAGCTGCAGTCAGACAAATGGAAATCGTTTGTCAGAAGCAAGTAAATAGAGACTCATTCATGATGATGAGAAAAATCTGCTTCGGAATACAATTTTACAGTGAATTACACCAATCTTGAGTAGATTAAGATCGATACAATGCACAAAATTTGTGAAAGATGCCTAGCTGGATTTGGTTACATACATTCAAAGAAAGGGAAGATTGTCAACACATTCCTGATTTTAGAAGTTTATCCGAACTTTTAGGAAACAATTACTTCGTAGATGGTACAATATAGTTAATTCGAGTATTAATCATGATATTTGAATAGTAGTTGAAACAATAGATGGATAGTTGATATGAATTATCAAGTATTTGTCTATTCAAGATTGAATTAACCATATCGTACCGACTTCGAAGTCATTCTTTCCGAGAATTTCGAAAGTAGATTCAACTCGTTATGGAACTGAACAGCCCGTTTGTGCATAAGATGATCACGTGTATAAGATTCCGTGTGCAAAACGCGTTCACTAACCACGTGTGCCACGTTTACCCGCGTTTCTTAAAATACACGACCAAAATCTGGAGCTTTCGTATTAATTTGCTCTTATGCGATATGGTATTCTAGAATGTACTCAATTATGGCGAATAAATTATTGTATGTACATTTTCTCGGTTGACCAAGTTGATGGGTAGGCACCTGGTAGGCATATACATGTAGCAGTGGTTGAATAGCATATTGTTGTGAATGAGAATGTGATTGGGATTCAGTTACTGCAGATGAAACTCATAAGCAAAAATGTCAAACTTACCTAGAATCAAGTTGGGTAAGTAATTGAGTGAATCGAAAATACGGAAAATATCCATTCCTGTTTGGACAGCAAGCTCGCAGAATTTAAAGACAACGTTGTCCGGATAATTGGTGTAACCTACTGCATTGGCACCACGCAAAAGCATCTGAAAGGGTACGTTGGGAATTGCTTTGCGCATATCTTCAAGCCGGTCCCATGGGCATTCATGTAGGAAACGTAGAGCTACATCAAATGTTGCACCTCCCCAATTCTCCAAAGAGTACAAATTACTGAATTTGTGAGCGACAAAAGGAGAAATAAGCAGCAGGTCATGCGAACGTACTCGAGTTGCTAGTAACGATTGATGTGCATCACGAAATGTTGTATCCATCAACAGAAGACCTTTGTGTTGCTTGACTGCTCGAGCAAAGCCCTCTGGTCCTTTCTCTACAAGCACCTGGCGTAATCCTTTTGGTGGATTCAGAACGTCTGGAATGGAAAATTACATATTATTGTATATTTTCTGGAGTGATTTTGATACTTCCAACTAAGTTAAAGTAGTGTGAGAGTCTTATTTCTATGATGATGAATATGGGACAGAGACGCTGTGTTATGCTCCGCAAATGAGCCTTCTACTTTTCTACGTAGCGTGCGAGACGACTTTGAGACGATTTTTCGTAATTTATTATGATGAAATATTAATCATTGTTCAAAATGAGATCCCTAGTAATATTAAAGATCCTCGTGGCACAATATTATTCTTTTTTGGTTCGGATAAATAATCAGCTTACAGAAAATGCACTTTCCTGAGGATATCAAACTAATATCTTCATAGTCTGTTGAAGCCAAATATGCAATGAGAGCTGGACTCGAACAACTACCCCGAGACATACTTTCATCCAAAGGACTAATTAAGTACACGGAGAGAAGTCATGCACATCAGACGCGCGGTAAAGCAGAGAGCTATCGTGCATCCATTCTGCGCGATATACGCGCAGAAACGACACCTCAGACGCGCATCACTGGCACATTCGTTGTGCATGGAGCATGGACGTCTTTCGCCGGTCACACTGCGTATCCTGCGCGCACAGTTCCAGAGCGACCTGCTTGGGTTTGATACGAGGGTGCGCTCCACGTATTTTTTCTTGGACAAGTTGACTCTGGACCCGAACGATGTCCAGGTGGTCAGAGTACCCGATGACGATGTTCCAAGGGTGCGCTCCTGGAGTTTTTGCTTGAGGAAGCTCACCCTGGACCCGGACGATGTTCAGGTGGTCAGGGTACCCGATGACGGTGTTCCAAGGGTGCGCTCCTGGAGTTTTTGCTTGAGGAAGCTCACCCTGGACCCGGACGATGTCCAGGTGGTCAGGGTACTCGATGACGGTGTTCCAAGGGTGCGCTCCTGGAGTTTTTGCTTGAGGAAGCTCACCCTGGACCCGGACGATGTCCAGGTGGTCAGGGTACCCGATGACGGTCTTCCAAGTGTGCGCTCCTGAAGTTTTTCAGGTACCCGGACTACCTGGACATCGTTCGGACACAGGTACCAGGAGCGCACCAGGAGCGCACCCGTGGAACGGCGTCATCGGGTACCCTGACTACCTGGACATCGTTTGGGTCCGGAGTCAGGTACTCCAACGAATAATACCAGGAGCGCATCCTTGGAACACCGTCATCGGGTACCCTGACCACCTGGACATCGTCCGGGTCCAGGGTGAGCTTCCTCAAGCAAAAACTCTAGGAGCGCACCCTTGGGACACCGTCATCGGGTACTCTGACTACCTGGACATCGTTCGGGTCCAGGGTCAGGTACTCCAACGAAAAATACCAGGAGCGCACCCGTGGAACGTCGTCATCGGGTACCCTGACTACCTGGACACCATTTGGGTCCAGGGTCAACCCGTCCAAGAGAAAATACGTGGAGCGCACCCTCGTATCAAACCCAAGCAGGTCGCTCTGGAACTGTGCGCGCAGGATACGCAGTGTGACCGGCGAAAGACGTCCATGCTCCATGCACAACGAATGTGCCAGTGATGCGCGTCTGAGGTGTCGTTTCTGCGCGTATATCGCGCAGAATGGATGCACGATAGCTCTCTGCTATAATGCTCGTCTGACGCGCGGGTCTGCGCGTCTGTCGTGCATGACTTCTCTCCGTGTACAAAGTAGGGAATTTCACCAATTTCAAATTACTTACAGAGAAATTCTTTCTTATGAAAATTTGAGTACGAAAACAATATCACCGATACCTGGAGGAAGTGTGAGACATAGAAAAATGATTTAATGGGGGTGGAAGGTTGGTGGCTCCTGGTGACCTATGATGGTGAAACACCTTCCAGAAATACAGAAGATCGTGGGATCAAATCCTACCTAATAGAGATGTCGTCCTCATCCGAATTTTCTAGGGGGGATTAAATTTCTTCGAAATATTAATTTTGGAAAAAACAAGTTTTTCAGTAAAAATTCAAGTCAATAAAATCTCGTACTCTGTACTTAATTAGCTTTTAAAATAGAACAATACCTTGTGGTTGGTCAATATAGTCAAATTCTAATAAGCTTCTTTGAGAATACTTAGATCTCGGAAAGTTCTTCGTGACGTTTCTATACATTGTCAATCAATTTATCTCTGAATGAGCTCTCATGAAGAATTACTTGCTAATTGGATATGAAAATATTATAGTTCAACCAAGCCCTGCGAATTCCAGCATGGTTAAATCTGGTTTCGACGCATCGAACTCTGGCGATGCATCGAGAGTGGGTGTCTATGTGCATAAGAATGCGCTGAGCAAGCTGTAACGTCGAATGTTTTGGGTTAAAAAAATCATAATAGGTTTTCGGATAGTCGCGAGAGACGAGTGTACATGCTCTTGTCTGCTGTGGATGCGAGAGAGAGAGAGAGAGAGAACAATAGGACAGGCACCGCTGCCTGATGGACGTGCCGAACTGTCGCCGGCCGCGGCGCACGCGTTTTTTGCTTTCTCAAAGAGAAAGCTTTGTAATGGGGTAAAAATCGACCCATCGAATTCCACAGGTCGAAAAACATCGAAATTCAAAAATGTCTGTATGTATGTACGTAAGTGTGTGACCACTTCAAAATACGCGTTCCTTGTAGTTTTTGCTCATATTAAAACTCATTTCAAAACTATCGACTTTCCTGTTGCTGCAATGACCATATTCATGGATAATAAAGTTACAAACAAAAAGAAACCGGAAGGTATTGAGAACCACCGAAAGAAAGACATGAAAAAATTCAGATTGCGATGTTGCCAAGAATAAAGATCCGACAATACCTGTTTTCCTTCACACCATTTGATGCAGTATCTCTTTGATAATATGACCATTTCATATTATAAAATATTCCCTAAAATGGATTCATCTTTTCTCGGGAATATAGATTCATATTTTCTCATAAAATGTGTGCTGAATACTCGCGTTATATATAAGTATAACACAGCTATGCACATACATATAAGTTGTTGGTGAGCTGAACTATGTACAGTCTTCATACAGAGCTTCAGTGTTTATAATTTCTATGTAAGTATAAATACTGATATACAAATATTCATGAAAATCGTATATCAGTATTTTGAAGAAATTATTTATAACTCATCGAGTATTCACAGTTGAGGATGTAAAATCTACTAGAATATACTACAGATTATCTTTGATATAGTGGCATAATCGGTTTTCCACTAGTATTCTTTTTAAAAAAAATATCGAAAGTATAGAACAGAATCGAGCGCCGCGACAAACGAGCGCCGCGACAAATTTTCGTTTTTCCACCATAACTCTGGTAGTTTTGGTCCGATTGATCTGAAATTTGGTTTACGAATTCTTTGAACACGTATGACCAACTTTGTCGCGAGAAGTTTTCTGTGGTTTGACTTTCCTCACACAGTTTTTTTCGTTGAAATTGAAAAAGAGATGTTTCGATTGATTAATTTTTTTCTCTCAAAAAATTATCATTTTTATCTGAAATATTTACATAGTCAGCATTGCTAGGGTTTCCCGCGTATGCTCAAAAATTTTCAAACGATTCTGAGCAATAGCGGCTGAGATAACGCGATTTGCGTTTTTGGAAGTCGCGGTCCGCGCGCTTCAATAACTGCGGCCGGGCCGTTCGACTGCGCTCGCCAGGCCTCGCCACCCCAAAACGCCGTGGCGGCCACAAGTTATAGATGTGGCGGCCACGGGTTTTTAGGCTGGCGGCCACGGTATATACCTGTGGCGGTGCCACTACGCCGGGCCCTGGCAACTTCTTTGCGTGCACAGTCCCAGAGTCTAGTACTTCCAAACTCTCGAAATATTCATTAGAATACCTTGGGTTGGAGGCGTACATCTTGACGCAAATGACATTATGTCATCTGAGGCGCATTGACACTCACAACACTGCACTTTAACACTGAACCCTGGACACTGCAGCTTGATTAATCCTGAAACAAATACAGAATGAGTAAATACATGTATAATTACCAATATTCACTTTCATGTCTTACTCGTATAGAGTATAACATGAAAAAAATGAAAAATAGGCACGGTTTGCGACTTTTTACTCTGTGCTTGGATACTGAAGCAATGACAACATGTATCCAAGCACAAGTGACGCATAAACATTAAAATTCCATGATAATTGAGTGTAAGAATTGAATTTCATCTGTAAGAACTTCAATTCTGAACACTTATTGTCCAAAATCAGATCATAAGAGAATAATAACAAAAATTTTCCACTTACAGTTATTCGCTGTTTTCAATAAGATTTCTGTCCCTTACTTGCCTGTACAGCTTACCTAAAATAAAAATTAACCACAAATAATCAAATTCTTACGGGATATACATATTTAAAAAGATAGGTCGGAAAAGTACTTATCTGAAATTCGTTGTCTCACCATCACATTGAAAATCCAGCAGTCGCACACGATTAACTTATTAATCTGTTTCTACACTGTAGAAGACTGTTGAGATTGATACAAAAACTTTACTTTCAATAGATCAAACTGTAAATTAGTGACACAGTGTACCACGTTTAACTGAACAGATGATGATTGTGTTTACCAAAGACCACCATGGTAACCACAGTATCTTTATTATCGACTTCAAACACCAATAACATGTTGAAGACCATTCACATAACTATAGCAGTGATAGAATTATTTTCTGCATTTTATTTATCAGATGAATGAATAATAAAACTATCATCGAATGACCAATAATTATTAACATTGAAAGAAAACTGATAATTATTTACTGAATTTTTGATGAATCTATACTACTATATAAAAGGACAGCCTATTTTTTTGTGGCCGCTAATCTCAAAAACTACTGAACCGATTTTCATGAAATTTTGATAATTGATTCTTGACCAATCCAGGCATGTTTATGGATATGTGGCGTCTTGAAATTTTGAGTAGAAACCAAAAAATAGACAATGCATTTTTCTGGGAGGGGGGGGGGAAGTAATCGACCAAGTACCATGGCGCGCCAGTAGATGGCGAGGCGTTGAGTCGCACGTGTATAAGGTATTGTGCGGCGCTCTCTTACAAGAGAGTCAGCGTTCTATCGGCTATATAAGAGAGCTTGAAAATGAGCTCAGCCTTTTTCTGGGATCTTTTGTATCCCAGTCCCTTGCTGCCAAATAATTTTGGTAGCAATGCCGAGACCCAAAAGTAACATTAGGCAGTATACGATTAGAACCATACGAACGCAAGCCGTTCGTCAGGGCCGAATAATTAAAGCGCCGTTTATAGTACGTGGAAGATCTGCTTTTGAGTATGATCCAACAGAAATTTACGCTCATATGAAAGATATTATAGTTGTATCTATAAATAAAGTATGTGACAAGCTTCCAGCCAACAAGTGGCCAGATTAAGCTCCTGGATTGTGATGTTCTGGTGGAAAAGTTAATCTTCCTGCTGTTGCAGAGTCAACAGAACCTCTCAAAAGTCTCCTTTCAGAGAACTACACTCATTCCATGCATTTTCTGGCCTATTTAAGGAAGTCTAATACACTGTTTCAAATGACTTCATTTGGAGCTAACGAAATTCGAGAAAGAAATTTTAGGCCAACTTTCAAAATTCAAGGGCAAGTATATCATAGTATTGGGAGTATATTGCCTCTTGGGGGTGGAGATTCGCAATTTGCGTTAGAACTTCTAAAAATTGGAGATGGGAAAGTATCAGAAGAGAATGATTACATAAATATTGATAGAAAAGTAGAAACGACTGTTAATACAGTCATGGACCTGATTACTAAGGTCTATCCAGAAATTGAAAATCTCTGTGACAAACCTTTCAATTGATTATGCGAAAGAGCAATTATAACGCCTCGAAACGCTACCGATCATAATATTAATAATATTATCTTAAGAAAGTTAGATGGAGAAATACGACATTATCATTCTATCGATATAGTGATCAACATTGATGAAGTTATACTAGTGTACCCTCAAAAATTTCTGAACTCTCTTGATCCTTCAGGCTTTCTACCTCATGACTTAAAATTGAAATCTAATTCTCCAATAATGCTATTATGCAATCTAAATCCTCCCAATTTATGTAATGGCACAAGATTGCAAATTAAAGTTATGCGGGAAAATATAATCGAAGCAACTATTCTTACAGGACCTGCAGCTGGAGAAACAGTATCCATACCTCGCATACCTATGATTTCATCAGACTTACCATTCCACTTCAAACGATTACAATTTCCTGTGAAACTTGACGATGACTTGACGATTGACTTGACTCGCCTTGACGATCAACAAATCTCAAGGACAGACCTTTGAGAACGTAGGGATAGATTTGTAAAACAGAATGTTTTTCACACGTCCAATTGTATGTTGCTCTTTCACGGACAGGGATTGCACGTAACCAATTCTTATTAATTCCTCAAAATTCAAAAAGTAAGAACGCCGTTTATCCAAAATTTCCAATTCTCAAAGGATACATGAAAAATACAACTCCAAGGATTACAAAATATCAAATTGAACAGAGTTTACAGATCAATACATATTATACGAGTTTTTTTAACAATAAATGAGAGTAACAACATTTCGAACACAATACACATATTCGCGGGCGAAGCCGCGACGGGGGACGCTAGTAAAATTATATAATGAATGAATAATTATTGAAATAATATCTTTTTGGGCTTTAGTTGATAAATTATATATCAATAATTAATCTATGAGCAGTGAAAAATAATTATATCACTGATAGTCAAGGTCTACAACAATATCGTGTGATTGGCGTTTGATGTCGATAATGAAGATACTGTGGTTACCATGGTGGTCATATTACCACATATTGCTTCAGTATCCAAGCACAGAGTAAAAAGTCGCAAACCGTGCTTTTTTTCCATTTTTTTCATGTTATACCCTATACGAGTAAGACGTGGAAGTGAATATTGGTAATTATACATGTATTTACTCTTTCTGTATTTGTTCCAGGATTACTCAAGCTGCAGTGTCCAGGGTTCAGTGTTAAAGTATAGTATTGTGAGTGTCAATGCGCCTCAGACGACATATTGTCATTTGCGTCAAGATGTACGCCTCCAACCCAAGGTATTCTAATGACAATTTTGAGAGTTTGGAAGTGTTGGACTCTGGGACTCTGGGGACAGCCTATTCTTGGGCCAAACTAACATCAATAAAAGTTTGGTCAAGATTGGTGAACCGTTCTCAAGTGACTAGAGTAAGTGTGAATATCATCATAAAGTTAATACATATAAAGTAAAATAAGCTTGTAGTGTCAATATCTTGGCACTGAGGGAGCATTGGGAGCTAAAACTGTTTGCTTATCGTCACTGTAGTCCCAGAAAACATACGTACAAAGTTTGGTCTAGATTAGTGACCCGAAGGTCTACTTAATACTCGCATTTTATTTCGAGCATATTATAATTTTCTGTAGTTTTTACTTTTAGGCATAGACCAATCATTTATCGATATTTTTCTAACAACAGACTGCGTCCAAGAAGATTCTATTTTATCTTCCTTATCAGGAGTGAGTTTTGTAAAACCAGAGTTTCTCTGATTCTGTCCCATAATAAAATGATGAATTTTTTATTTTCCTCCACAATTTATAGACAATCCATGAGTTCGGGATACAGCTCTAGGGAATTTATTTCATCAGTCTGACATTGTATAGAGCACAGCTGGCTAGATATGCTCCATTGTGGTGGGGGCAATCTGTAGCAAATTTTATTTTATCCGGTGGTGGGTAACCCATTCCAGCAAGATCTTAAATGCCGAATCTGAAATGTTCTAGCCAATTTTTTTGTATTGATCCCATTACATGAATTTGTTTAACATCCCTTGAAGATGTTCGAAGGATATCTCTAATTGTGTTGCAAGAATGATCATCAATATTCCATGGTATTCCGTGATAATGTCGTTCGAACCAAATATTCTGCTTCTTACATTTTTCGGTGAGTCAATTCTAAGAAAAAGGTTGTTTGAATAAGAAAATCAAAGGTTCTGCGTCCTCCTCGAGAGGAAGAATCGCCAACTCTTTAAGAATGTAGTCATTGCCAGGCTGCTTAAAGCCTTGCATATCTACTACGTACTCCATCTCGAAACAGAATCAGCTTCCGAAATCATTCACTGCATTCATATATATTATATGTATCTCTACCACTGATTTAGATAGTCCTTCTGACATCCCCGCTCACAGGATTATACTCAACTATATCATCATGTATAATTAAATATAGTATGCTGATGTATTGCCTGGAAAATTTGTATCGACATCTCATTCTAAACGAACATCGACTGGAGGATTTTTCGGAGATTCATTTTGTTTGGAACAATCAATGATTATCAGAAGCAAATACATTATAAATTGTGATTTATTGAGAAGTGGCTCAGCTTCTTCGTTATAGTAAGCTTTCTGGAAATTAGCGAATGTTTCATAAAGTATTGCATATTTGTTCTGATTGATATTCAGATCCAAATTGCCATATGGATATTGTTGTGAATTGAGGAATAATTTGACATTGTTGAGATCACAATGTTCAAATTTGCTCATATTATTCGCGTTATTGTTTCTTTTTATTAGTTTGCAATCCAATAATAACAAATCGAGGTTTCTGTCTTGAAGTCTTGACTGTCCACACATGTTTTGTAGTACTTGGTGAGAAGTTATTATTCGTTAAAATACTACTTCGGGTGGAAAGGCGTAGTAGCCCAATAGATTGGGTTGGGGCGGGGGTACATATATATGTATGAGTAAATAAGAAATCTGCAATAATACGATCGAACCTTGATCGTGCAGATTTAGCGATCGAAAATTTAATCGGGTATATAGGTGATATTGCGAGGGAGATGAATTTATGCTCCAGGGATTTGACGGACAGTTGTCTTCCCGATAACGCAGATGGTAGCGCAACTGATCGGAAATTAGGGGGACGCTGGCACAAATCCAGCCCGGGGGGCGTTGAACTTTTTCCTCACGCAATATCACTTTGGCATTTTCCACAAAGCCTGATACAATCATTATCATCGTTTAAAACTTGTGGACGTTAAAAATAATTATTATTTGTTAATCTATCATATTTTTCTTGAATTGTTCCTCAAATGTAAAATGATGTGAACAGCGATCACAGATATAGATTTTAATGATTCCAAAAGTTTTACGAATGATAAATAATGAATTCTATCGGGCTTGGTGGACTATCTCAAAGTGATATTGCGAGAAAAAAATCCAACGCTCCCCGGGTTTGATTCGAACCAGCGTCCTCCTGATTTCCGAAATTTTTTTCTCCCAATATCATTCTGGGATAGTACACCAAGCCCGATAGAATTGATTATCCATCGTTTGTAAATTTGTGGACGTTAAAAATAATTATTTGTTATAAAATACTACTTCGGGTGAAGAAGATGTAGAATAGTAGCCCAATAGGTCGGGTTGGGGGGTATAGATTATGGGTGAAAATGGATTCTGCATTAACACGATCGGACCTTGATCATGCGGATTCATCGATCGAGTATATGGGTGACATTGCGAGGAATGAATTCGTGCTCCAGGGATGTCACGAGCTGCTGTATTCCTGGTGGCGTAAATGGTAGTGTAAATGGTAGTTCGTAATATCACTTTGGGATAGCCCACCAAGCCCAATACAATTTATCACTCAAATTATATTGTCCAACTAGTTTTTCGTGATTTCTTTCACAACCGATTGAATGATGAATGTCATGGAAATGTTTGTCATTAAATTTTATTGTTAAATCATAACTTTCTAATAAGCAATCTACTTTCATATTATTAGTTTTGCATAGGAAAAGTATTGAATCTAGAAGCTTATGATAGTCTATTCGATTTTCAGAACTTTTTAAGATGACGCGTGTGTTGATTATTGTGAACCATGTTAGCTCTTCGAGTTGACGTGTGAACTATTTAACGAAGAAAAAAAAATACTCGTTTATCTCACTACCTATATTCACCGGAGTAAATATCACTGTACGTTTTGGTATCACTCGCTTGACGCGTACTGATGAGAACTTGTAAGGGCATCGCTTATAAAGCATCAATCTCCACCACGATGATGATCCTTACAGTATCGATCCGATAGGATTGATCTTTGCAGGATTGATCTTTCAGGATTATCAATAGTTATCCTTGCAAGTATATAAAAGAGCAGTTCATGGCCCTTTTATTTTCAATTTGCTTATATCTTTTGTTTGTGCTCAATCATGGAGTATCTTGAGGACCTTCAAGGATTTAGACGTTCCTCAAACATTTTCGTTTTGAAGGAGTTAGCCATCATCCCTATAATTGATGGCGAAGGGATTTAATCTACATATTGCTATGAATAACATGGGAATCTGGATTGATTCCTTACAAAAAACAGATACATATTATTCAAGAAAATCTAAAGGATGCATTCAAAATTCATCTCAAAGGGTTGGAAAAAAAGAGATGGCTCGAAGAATTACTTCCAGAAGAGTAAGTATAATATTATTTATATGAAATATTGATTTCAATTATATCCTCAAAAAAACCTTTTTTAGAAAAAGTAAAAATGTTGCGTCAAGCATGTGGCAAAACTAGTTTATCTCTTATATTGCTTAAAAAAAATGAAATCCATAATAGACACACGAGTCAATTTATTATTTCATCAGTATTCATTCTGATTAATTCCTCATATAGTTGGAGTATAACGTATTCTTATTACAGTTTAGATACTATAGGAGACGTTGTCAACTTTAACTAACCAATTACGAAAAAACTTACCAGAATGCTCTTAGGTTAGCTAAGTTAGCTCTTAGCAAGAGCATGTAAACGTGTTACGTACTATGCGTGAACATAGCTGCTTTATCAGGCTACCGCGGCTTACTTCATGGTAATAAGAAAAATTGATCTGAACAAAATCTCGTCGGGAGAAAAAACTAGTAGATCGCTTGACACGGTACTCCAAACTCATTATTGCGAACGAGTTTTTGAGTATTTCTTTTTGTCAATCACTCAAATGGGATGCTAGATGATCATGAAATCATGTTTCGCATCCAAAAAAAGTCGTTTTGGCTAAATTAATGCCAATGTAAAAATCGAGCGTGCGATCTCAAACATTATATAGTTGCGGTGCCTTATTCTGCTTGACGCATGGAACACTCCCGCGTTCCGTGATATAATGATTTTTTTCTTGTTGCAGATATATCATTAATCTAGACGATATTTAATGTCCACCCTCGAGCATGCTAGAGAAAAATAATGAAATCAATCGTAGATACCATACCTTACGCGATGAAGGAGTTTCCACAATTAGGAACATACACGCCTTCAAATTATGGTTACTTCAAAATAAAGAACTATTCTTCTTCAAATAATTATTTTTTAACGTCCACATGTTTCAAACGACGAATAAATTCGGGCTTGGTGGACTATCCCAAGGTGATATTGCGAGAAAAAAATTCCACGCTCCCCGGGCTGAATTTGAACCAGCGACCTCCTGATCTCCGGTCAGTTGCGATATCCACTACGCCACCGGGAAGACGGCAGCTCTCCACATCCCTGGAGCATGGAATTCATTTTCCCGCAATATCACCAGTTTACACGATCAAATTCGATCGCTTGAATCTGTACGATCAAGGTCCGATCGTATTGTTACAGATTCCCTTTTTACCTATTCCCCCCCCCACCCTCCCCCTGTACCCAACCCAACCTATTGGGCTACTACATCTTTTCACCCGAAGTAGTATTTTACAAATAATTATTTTTTAACGTCCACATGTTTCAAACGACGAATAAATTCGGGCTTGGTGGACTATACCAAGGGTACGGGGGGAGGGTGGGGGGGGAATAGGTAAAAAGGGAATCTGTAACAATACGATCGGACCTTGATCGTACAGATTCAAGCGATCGAATTTGATCGTGTAAACAGGTGATATTGCGGGAAAATGGATTCATGCTCTAGGGATGTGGAGAGCTGCCGTCTTCCCGGTGGCGTAGTGGATATCGCAACTGACCGGAGATCAGGAGGTCGCTGGTTCAAATTCAGCCCGGGGAGCGTGGAATTTTTTTTCTCGCAATATCACCTTGGGATAGTCCACCAAGCCCGAATTTATTCGTCGTTTTATTCTTCTTCAACCCGGGGGATTAAAGAACCCTACTGCAAAAAATCACCTGAGAAATCACCTGAGAAACCACCTGAGAAATCAGGTGATTTCTCAGGTGATTTCTCAGGTGATTTCTCATGCCAATTTCTCATGTGACCTTTATTACATAGAGTAAGTTATTCAATTTCCATATTAATTTTATTTTCTATTCAAATCAGTTTGAGGATCAATAACCATTTGCGGAAAAGCGTTGAATCGCAAAAATGTTTGCGTGCTCATATGAAAATACGTATATATAGTGAATTTTCTTTCTCGGAGAGAAAACTTTGTGACGAATTAAGAATCAACCTCTTGAATCGTTATTTCAGAACTTTATTTGCGTAATCTATGAGTTTCAAAAATGTGTGTTTGAGCAAATGCGGAACGATATTTTTCGTACGCGATAACTCACGAAGGAATTGCTCGATCTTCCCAAAATTTTTCACATTTCATAAATGGTAAAGTGAACCGCGTTCAATTTTCAAGAGCAACGATCATTTGCGTCCCTAGCAAGAAATTGAAAAATAAATTAAAGTTTATTTCGAGTACTTCTGATACCAAAAGACACTGACTAGGAGAGTGCACACCCTTCGGGTCACCAATCTTGACCAAAATTTGAGGGATCTCTCCTGATACTATCACCAGAGATCCCTGAAAGCCTGTCAGCCATTCCTGAGAAAAAAAATAAAACATATTATGAGATTTTTCAGTTATTGGCGGTACAGGGCATAACATTGCATATGCTATTTGAATGCATATCAATACCCGCCAACCATATGTACCAATCAATTTTTTATAAATTTGACTCAAAGATAAACTCTAAAACTATCTTGACAAATTTCCACTGGTTTTAGGCATACTTCCCTTATAGGATGTATAAGGGTCTCAAGCGCTAACCAGGTTATCATGGGAAACATGTTATACCACTTCCCACCCAACAAAACACGCATTTATCTTGAGCCCACCCATGAATATATATCAGAATATATATTCTACACTTGAAAAAGAAAGGAAATACCGTAAACACTACTTCTTTCTTCCCTACAGTCCAGAACACTTGAATTTTTGACGTTAAACAGTCGTATCTATTCAAAACTGTGTCTGGACTTACAATATCCTCATGCGTGTGGATATTTCTTAAGCCTATGGGACTGATGGGCACATGAGACAGAAAAAATGTACCTACTCACCTCAAGTAATATGCGCTTCATAGATATGATGCTGCAAAATAACCTATCCCTTACATGCATGTTGACAACACTGCAAGTTTGTTGGGGATTAGTTTTTGCGCAAACTTGTTCCTTTTTCTTGAATCACCATTATGTTCACCAGCTCCCACTGGATGTGTAGCCTCCAGCATTCACAGAAATGATGTCCTATAAAGGGAGAAAAATAACACTCCAAGCCTCGTCAAATCATGATTGTACTCTTGAAGTACCTGAAAATGAAAACACAAAGAATCATTTTCTTTGAATTTAAAGGTTGAAAGTAGGAAAAATCTAGTTAAACTAACAGAGAAAGAAAGTTACAGAGCTACATAAATTCAACTAGAGTAGAAATTAGACACCCAAAATCAAAGGTTAGGTTGATGTATGTACTTATCTGATGATTGATGATCCTTTCTGCAGCAATCAGCGTTCTTTTATGATCCGGTAGGAGAATTTTCCCAGACCCAAATTTTAGAAAGAGTTTCACTTCCATAGCACTGTCCATAGTTGTACACAGAGTTACACAGCACCACATGTGTCAATACAAAACAACAGGATAAGTGTCGGCCATCCGTTGGCGCAACAAGTTATCACTGACTGTTGTGAGATGCCAGTCAGCTGTGATCTGGTGTGAAATTCAAATGCTGCAACTTTACATGCAATATATGGGTTTTTACTACTTTTGCTGCTTTTTATATAATTTTTTATCGAATTATTTAGAAAAAGCGATTCCATATTAGAGTGAGTTGGATAATAATAATATCATTTTTTTTAATTATTATTTTATAATCATTTAATTATTTAGAACAATAATCAATAATTATATAATAAGAGATCGTTTATTACATACTTATCGATAATTTAACAATAGCCAACATTATTTAAATTATATCTTGAAAATAAAAAATGTTCAAATATTGATAAAATATTTATCACATTAATTAATTATTAATTATTGATTATTGTTCTTATTTCAACATATTAATTTATAGTTACATATAACCATAATTAAAAAAAATATTGTAGCTATTGTTAAATTATCGAAAAAATTATATAATTATTAAATAATAATTAAAAAAAATGATATTATTATTATCCAACTCACTCTAATATGGAATCGCTTTTTCTAAATAATTCGATAAAAAATTATATAAAAAGCAGCAAAAGTAGTAAAAACCCATATATTGCATGTAAAGTTGCAGCATTTGAATTTCACACCAGATCACAGCTGACTGGCATCTCACAACAGTCAGTGATAACTTGTTGCGCCAACGGATGGCCGACACTTATCCTGTTGTTTTGTATTGACACATGTGGTGCTGTGTAACTCTGTGTACAACTATGGACAGTGCTATGGAAAGTGAAACTCTTTCTAAAATTTGGGTCTGGGAAAATTCTCCTACCGGATCATAAAAGAACGCTGATTGCTGCAGAAAGGATCATCAATCATCAGATAAGTACATACATCAACCTAACCTTTGATTTTGGGTGTCTAATTTCTACTCTAGTTGAATTTATGTAGCTCTGTAACTTTCTTTCTCTGTTAGTTTAACTAGATTTTTCCTACTTTCAACCTTTAAATTCAAAGAAAATGATTCTTTGTGTTTTCATTTTCAGGTACTTCAAGAGTACAATCATGATTTGACGAGGCTTGGAGTGTTATTTTTCTCCCTTTATAGGACATCATTTCTGTGAATGCTGGAGGCTACACATCCAGTGGGAGCTGGTGAACATAATGGTGATTCAAGAAAAAGGAACAAGTTTGCGCAAAAACTAATCCCCAACAAACTTGCAGTGTTGTCAACATGCATGTAAGGGATAGGTTATTTTGCAGCATCATATCTATGAAGCGCATATTACTTGAGGTGAGTAGGTACATTTTTTCTGTCTCATGTGCCCATCAGTCCCATAGGCTTAAGAAATATCCACACGCATGAGGATATTGTAAGTCCAGACACAGTTTTGAATAGATACGACTGTTTAACGTCAAAAATTCAAGTGTTCTGGACTGTAGGGAAGAAAGAAGTAGTGTTTACGGTATTTCCTTTCTTTTTCAAGTGTAGAATATATATTCTGATATATATTCATGGGTGGGCTCAAGATAAATGCGTGTTTTGTTGGGTGGGAAGTGGTATAACATGTTTCCCATGATAACCTGGTTAGCGCTTGAGACCCTTATACATCCTATAAGGGAAGTATGCCTAAAACCAGTGGAAATTTGTCAAGATAGTTTTAGAGTTTATCTTTGAGTCAAATTTATAAAAAATTGATTGGTACATATGGTTGGCGGGTATTGATATGCATTCAAATAGCATATGCAATGTTATGCCCTGTACCGCCAATAACTGAAAAATCTCATAATATGTTTTATTTTTTTTCTCAGGAATGGCTGACAGGCTTTCAGGGATCTCTGGTGATAGTATCAGGAGAGATCCCTCAAATTTTGGTCAAGATTGGTGACCCGAAGGGTGTGCACTCTCCTAGTCAGTGTCTTTTGGTATCAGAAGTACTCGAAATAAACTTTAATTTATTTTTCAATTTCTTGCTAGGGACGCAAATGATCGTTGCTCTTGAAAATTGAACGCGGTTCACTTTACCATTTATGAAATGTGAAAAATTTTGGGAAGATCGAGCAATTCCTTCGTGAGTTATCGCGTACGAAAAATATCGTTCCGCATTTGCTCAAACATACATTTTTGAAAATCATAGATTACGCAAATAAAGTTCTGAAATAACGATTCAAGAGGTTGATTCTTAATTCGTCACAAAGTTTTCTCTCCGAGAAAGAAAATTCACTATATATACGTATTTTCATATGAGCACGCAAACATTTTTGCGATTCAACGCTTTTCCGCAAATGGTTATTGATCCTCAAACTGATTTGAATAGAAAATAAAATTAATATGGAAATTGAATAACTTACTCTATGTAATAAAGGTCACATGAGAAATTGGCATGAGAAATCACCTGAGAAATCACCTGAGAAATCACCTGATTTCTCAGGTGATTTCTCAGGTGATTTCTCAGGTGATTTTTTGCAGTAGGGAAGGCCACCGTATGAAAGACGAAGGATAAAAACAAACTTCATAAATGACAGGCCATCTGCTGCGGCAATGGCGCGCTGGGCTCTACTTGTGGATGTCCGGAAATCTGTTTCACCAACTGTCCGAAATCCAGTAAACATAATTCCAATAAGGACGCGGGAAACGAGAACTGGAAGTCGAAGTAGGGGGTAGAAGTTTCACGCTATTCACCGCCCCCACTCTCGGCAGGTATAGCATCAGTCCACCAATAAAATTCGAGAATAGCCACGCAGAATGCGATCTGGCCGCTATCACGCTATATCACTATAATGTCTGTTCGGCTGACGGAGATAATAAGAGTTGGTTCGGCTGACTTTGAGGAGTTACATACCACAAAATACATTTTCTTTTATTTCGGGAGGGAAACATTTTTTCTTATGGATTTTTAATAAAAAATCTTTCTGTACATTATATACATGTATTTGTCTATTTCTGGTAAAAGAAGAAGTTAAAAAAGTCAATCAGAATATTTTATAAAGCTACATATGGGGCGTTTCACGTCAACTCTCAAGTATGGATATCGAATGTACTCTGAATTCTCACGTGTACAGAAGACTCGAGCCCGAGCACGTGGAAACAACGTGGAAGCAGCGTGGCGCGGCGCGGCGCAACCTCTCATGTTCACTACTCAATTCCTCGAGAATAACGAAATAGTCCTATTTTTTTAGAGGCTATATAAATGTAAAAAAAGGTCAGCTTTCGATCTAGACTATTGAAAAAAATCTAAAAAATCAGGGTTTTGAGATATGGCATGTTTTATGTTATTTTCCTGGGAAACCGTGAAAATTTTGGAAAACTAAATTCACTATCGGAAAGCTGACAAAAAACTACATTGATATCATATCCGACATCATTTAGATATTGGTCTAATAGAGTTGAAAACAAGCGTCGAAAACGCGAGGTTTTAGCATCCGCTCGCAGGCTCTGGAGAGTTGACGTGAGACGCCTTATATATAAAATTTAACATTAATATCACTCTGCCCATAAGATCCCAATTGTTGAGGTTGACCTAGACAACTTTTTCAAAGTGGATGAAGTTCCTCACATCAATATCTATCTTCGTAACCTCAGCCACCAAAAGACAACGAATTCTGACCTCCTTAGTATAGGTGCTCATCGGATACGATCATTGAAAAATAAAAAACAGCAATATTACTAGTTTGGTCACTCGTTTAGGAGATTAGAATTGGTTGGATCTTAGTGGCTGAGATTCCGAAGATGAGTATTGACGTTAGAAACATTATTCACTTTGAAAAAGTTCTCTACGTGAACCTCAATTATTGAAATCTCATGGACAAAGTGACATTAATGTTAAATCTAACATGTATCTTTGTCAAATATTCTGATAGAATGTTTGAATATTTTTTTTACGTTTTTACGTTATTATATTTTTTAACGTGGTCAAGGCCGTAGAGGACTAGGTCATTATTCAGTGGGGATGCCCCTCTTATTCCCTCTCGGATAACGGTCATGGGTTAACGGATAACGATACGATGCGTAACCGATTGGAAAACCATAAAATCAAGATTATCACTACCCCTCCCTACTGCAGCCAAGCCAACCCGGTGGAACGAGTGAAACCAGTGCTGAAGCCACTCACCGTGTTCTACGTGAAGCAGAATCACAAGAATTGGGACAAGCACCTTCACGAGTTTGCGTGAGCCTTTTAATCCAGATTTCAGCGACGATGTAGCATCGCTACTCTCTCAAAGTGGAGACATAGTCTCTGAGGGAGAACCGACCGGGGAAATCAAGCTCCAGCGCCTACCTGCGGACTGAAGAGCTCCCAACAGAGATGAGGTTGAAACCGAGCAGCAGCAGCAGCAGCCTTTCACTGGCGTCTAGTTACCTAACGGCGGTGGGCAAAGAGATCTCGCCACCCTATCTGAATTGCAAGACTCAGGCCCCGCCTTTAGGGTGACAACTCTCGTAGTTTACGAGCCTCCAATCCCCATCGAGATCACCACTTCTTCTGCGGCCAACGGGCGCTGCCCTGATAAACGTGCCCGTGCAAACTGTCCCCTCATCGGCTATCATTGGTGTCGTTTGCAGCTACGCTGGTCGCAGCCAGGGCCAGAGGCGCAAAGGCGTCGGAATAAAGACTCCGTCAGCGCATCCTCAAGTGCGGTCAGACAACTCTTTGAGAGAAGGTAGACCGGATCTTGATCAAGTACGATCTCTACAGCCGCATCTTCGTAGTGTTGGTAATTCTACCAGAGGATTCAGCAAGGATGGCCTCAGCCTCCACCGCAAGATGTAGAAGGCGCTCAAGGGAATCATTGTCCCAGTGGCCAGGGCCATCGAGCTTCAGTACCAACCCATCCATCGACAGATCAACAACAGGCTTGTCCTGTACAGGTAGACTTTCTTCTTACCTCCACATCTCAGGCCCGCCAGGAGAGATCATCGACGTAGTCTGTAGTCTCGCCGCCGAGACGTAGAGAGAGGGGTCGGGAGAAGATGGCAGCTAACGGGCCGGAGCCCCCAACAGCAATCACGGCTCGGGATTTTATTTCTTCGTTATTTCAATTGTTTACTGTTTTTAGGTTTTATTTAGTTTTGATAGAATATGATTCCGTTAATCCTTGGTATTGATAAGACGTTTATTTCTTTTTCAATATTAGCCTAGGGGGGAAATTTTTCTCCGTTATACTTCTGTGATGAGAGGCCCTTAGTTGTGATTATTCAATAAACTCCCAATGGAGTTACAACTTCGTTTTACTTACGCTTCACTCTAGTAGAAATGTGAGGTAGTTTATTGATACAAGAGACGAATTAGTGGCAGATCATACATACTAACACTGTGCCATACTATCATCATTTACTGCATGCCCAACAGCCTGAGGACAAGAGTGGACGTTCTATTTGCAGGCTGAACTGTTGGAGCATCGGAGGCGATGGTGAGTGCGAATTTATTTCATATATTCAGCTCCAGTTTCCTCGGCATGAAGGTTAAGTCAGGGAGGATTCCAGCTGCCAGGCAGATATAAGGTACGTGTACCCAATATGCGCCACCTAAGCGAGAAAGGTCACTACACCGCGTCAAATGGAAATTTACTTACGTAATTGGTGTCAAATGAAAGATCTACTCAATAAAAATCTTCAGAATAAATTAGGTCTCATTTGATTTAAACAGTACGCTGAGATACAACGTTTAAAGAAAAATCGGAAAAAAATTTTCAGTGTACCCAATATGGCGCCGCCACCCTGAAAATACTTCTTTTCATCCAGTTTGAAGCATAAAGCATGTCTGAAATGAATGATATACATACAAAAGAGTATATTTCTGATATCATTTTATTGAAAAATACATTTTGTCTTTGATTGTACCATATTACAAGGGCTATATGAACTTTTCACAAGCTAAATCAAATCAAGTTCTCAGATAAAATTCATGAAAAAACATTATTTTTGAATCAGCAAAATTAAATTATGCAACATTCAAGTACGACATTGATCTCTCGAATTCATGAAAATTATTTTTAGTATAATTTTAAATATTATTGTACAGTTATATCTTCTGAACAAACCGTGTATTGAATTTCATTTCATGAAAACAAAATTAAATTACAGTCATCGATTATACTGTGTTCAACACTATACTCAAAAATATATCTTCATGAATTGAATCAGCTCGCCTTTTCCTAGTCACAATCTTACATTTGTCAGTATATGAAGACTCGCTAAATAGTTCTTTAGTGAGTACAACTGCATTACTGTTTAGTGACTTTTTGCGGTTGATGTTCGAAGAGGTATCTTATATATAACGGAAGCCATCTTCTGCGATATCTCACCTTCCTTGACCTGCTCTAGAGCTTGAACTAAATTTTCTTTCGACCATGCTTGGCGGTTATTTACCATCAATGTGTTGAATGTAGCAGCTAGAACAAGAAAATAGTCATGAAATTTGTAAAATCGAGGGGTGGCGCATATTGGGTACATTTGATTGAAATAACGAAGAGCTATTTAAACGGTTGATGAAGAGCGTAGGATGAAAAAAAAATTGGATAATGTAGATGGGATGTCAAGAAATCGAATGATTTGCTCGATTTTTTTGGCCCAGTTTGAGGGTATTAAAAAAATTCGCACTTACCTGAGCAAAATTAGATCGAGAATCAAAATTGGTGGAAGAATGGAGAAAACGGGATCTAACAAGTTGGTGTAAGCGTTCCCGATCGGTAAAAATGTTTTTTCCCCTCATTATTTAGTATTGCCGATAAGATCCCGTACCGCGGCGATGCTCTAGATGCGCGTATATATATGAAATAGAAGGATGGCGCATATTGGGTACACGTACCTTATACGATTTGCATATCTGCCCGCCCGCCGTGTTATTGGCCCGGCCCGTGTTATTCCCGTCACGACCACCATAGTCGTTTATCCGAATAATATTAGATAGTATATTCCCTGTATTTGTTAAATTTTCGGTTTGGAAGCAATCATGTAAGCCGGATAAAATACTCCATAATGAAGATCTCTTTCGCATAGTATAACGGATATTATTTTACTAGAATCTCGAATCCCAAAATGAAAACTACATGAACATAACTTTGAAATTGTAATTTTTAACGTTTGAATGTTATATGATTATCTTGCTAGAGAATAAATAATTTTGAAAATTACATTCACATTCGACTGAATGTCAAGTGGAAACAAATTAAATATGTATGTAAGAAAGCAAAAGCATAATATGATTCTTTTCACTTCTATAGATATTTTTACCCACACATTGGCTTACTTCTCTTTTAGTCGAAGGAAATTTACAGATGTCTCTTTTGTGTAAGAAGTATGTAAAGAAATGATAACATAATATAATCCTTTTTTCTGGCTAAAGACCCTCTGTTACGCATTCCAAACTACTAATTAATTGTATATTCATGAATACGGAATCAAGTATGTGTAAGATCATATAATTCAAATCTAATATATTATTTAGAATTACAGATGCATCACTTTTATGGCACTCTTACCCATACACTATCGTCATACAGGGTGTTCAAAAAACACCGGGACGGCCGGATTTAGCTGCGAGGATGACCTTGGATTGACCTCCAAGCACTATGGTCAAACTTATGATCCCACGCTGAATCTATTGATGACCTTGGCTTTTTATGCTTTCGCGAGGTGTTTAGTGCAACACACACGCGTGGATCAATCCGAGTAAGTTCAATGATTTTCGTGAGCACATGCGAACTGAGCCATGCAATTGGCTGCTTAATTGAAATGATTCGATTGTCCTTTTAGACGATATGATTTACAATGATATGTAACACAAGCAGATGTCGAAAATTGACTTAGAATAGAGAGGTCCGAGCTCGTTCGAGTTCGATCGATAAGTGTCCGACTGGCGGATCGCCAGCCACCATGAACGTACTCGTTCTCGTCTTTTTCCCATTGGTGGAGGTGATCGCCAATCGCATAGTTTGTTTTGGAGACTCATCATCGCTTGCATATGTATACATTTTGTGGCTGTGTGTGTGTAAGGGCACGATCGTTTTACAGTATGAGTAAGCAGAGATATTCTGGTATAAGAAGATATATCATCAAAATCCAGTATCTTTTCAAATTTTTGTCAGGTGAACTTACAGGCTCGATCTAATTTGAATTTTTTAAATCTGAGGTCGGATTCATAATCAGTGACCTCAAAAAACCATGTATACTAATTTTCATCGAAATCCAGTATCTTTTCAAATTTTTGTCAGGTGATCTTAGAAGCTCTAGTCTAATTTTTGAAATTTAATGCCGGATTCGTAATCAGCGACCTCGAAATCCCATATATACTAATTTTCAACAAAATTCCATTTTTTTCCAAATTTTTGTCAGGTGATCTTAGAGACTCTAATTTTAATTCCCAAAATCTAAGGACGGATTCGTGATCAGCAAGCTCAAAAACTCACGTATACTAATTTTCATCAAAATCCAGTATCTTTTCAAATTTTTGTCAGGTGATCTTAGAGGCTCGATCTAATGTGAATTTTTAAAATCTGAGGACGGATTCGTAATCAGCGACCTCGAAATCCCATGCATGCCAATTTTCAACAAAATTCCATTTTTTTCCGAATTTTTATCAGGTGATCTTAGAGGCTCTAATTTGAATTTCCAAAATCTAAGGACGGATTCGTGATCAGCAAGCTCGAAAACCCACGTATACTGATTTTCATCAAAATCCAGTATCTTTTCAAATTTTTGTCAGGTGATCTTGGAGGCTGAATTTGAATTTTTAAAACCTAAGGCCGGATTCATAATCAGCTACCTCAAAAACCCATGCATACCAATTTTCATCAAAATCCAGTATCTTTTCAAATTTTTGTCAGCAGATCTTAGAGGCTCTATTCTAATTTTTGAATGGGTTATCTATTGAAAATTTGATCTTGTAGATTTATAGAGGAAAATGAGCGCTTCCATATTCTGAGGTGAAAAATCCAGAAAAATAGACGCGGGGGCGTAATCTATGTCATAGAAAATTATGCATAGTCAAATTTTTGTCATACGAAAGATTTTGAAGTAACAAACAACTTGGAAAATGATCATTTGAAGAATATTCGGTATAATGGGTCGGAAGAGGAGGTCAAGAGCTACAATTTGAACTGGCTATGTGTTGGAAAAATTGAAAAATTGATACTGTGGGGGCGTATTGACCATAAAAACAATTATTCGACGTTTGATTCCAGGATAACGTTAGAAAAATAATGTAAATGGGTTATCTATCCAAAATCTGATCTTGCAGATTTATAGAGTGAAATGAGCATTTTCATAATCTGAGGTGAAAAATCCAGAAAAATAGACGCGGGGGCGTAATCTATGTCATAGAAAATTATGCACAGTCGAATTTTTGTCCATCGAAAGATTTTGAAGTAAGGAATAACTTGGAAAATGATGATTTGAAGAATATTCGGTATGATGGGTCGGGAGAGGTGGTCAAGAGCTACAATTTGAACTGACTATGTGTCGGAAAAATTATACTGTGGGGGCGTATTGACCGTAAAAATAATTATTTGACGTTTGGTTCCAGGATAACGTTAGAAAAATAATATAAATGGGTTATCTATTCAAAATCTGATCTTGCAGATTTATAGAGTGAAATGAGCATTTTCATAATCTGAGGTTAAAAATCCAGAAAAAAAGACGCGGGGGCGTAATCTATGTCATAGAAAATTATGCATAGTCGAATTTTTGTCATACGAAAGATTTTGAAGTAACAAACAACTTGGAAAATAATCATTTGAAGAATATTCGGTATAATGGGTCGGAAGAGGAGGTCAAGAGCTACAATTCGAACTGGCTATGTGTTCGAAAAATTGTTATTGTGGGGGCGTAGTGACCGTAAAAATAATTATTTGACGTTTGATTCCAGAAAAACGTTGAAAAGATAGTATTAATGGGTTATCTATCAAAAATTTGATCTTGTAGGGATTTATAGAGGAAAATGAGCGAAAACCTTTTTTCTCCAATTTTCTATCAGATAAACAACTCAGAAAATGATGATTTGAAGAACATGTGGTGAGATGGATCGAAAGAGAAGATCGAGGTCTATAATATATATGCATCATGATGTCGATTGATATTTATTTACAATAAAGTAAAAGTACAACTTATTAAAACTGAATTTAATATTGAAGATTATAGAATATTTTGTAGATTTTTTCATCAAAATCCACACGAAAGACTCGAGCGAGCGACAGCGAGCGAGTCCGATTATAACATCAATACACTGTACAACAAGAAATTGTGAAACAACGGGCCCGTGTATTTATTGATGTATTCATGTGAATGTGTATTTGTGTGTATATTGAAGTATGTGTTTATTGATTCTAATGACTGAAAATAATGAAAGAAAGTAGTAAAACAAAATGAATACATTTCAATTGAATAATGAGAATAATATTATGATGATGTAGAATTGTAGTATTCAAACGTTAAGAATTATAATGTAAAAGTTTCATTCATGTAGTTTCCATTGGGATTTGAGATTTCAGTAAAATAATATTAAAAACAAAGAATAAATGAATTCTATCGGGCTTGGTGGACTATACCAACGTGATATTGCGAGAAAAAAATTCCACGCTCTCCGGGCTGGATTCGAACCAGCGCATTTCTCGCAATATCACCCATATGTACGTGGTCAAATTCGATCGATGAATCTGCACGATCAAGGTCCGATCGCATTATTGCGGATTTTCCTTTAACCAGTATCTCTCCACCCTCTCCCTATCCCATTCCAACCTATTGGGCTACTACATCTTTTTCATCCAAAGTAGGATTTTTGACCAGAATCCCCCCACCGTTGAGGGCGCGGGTTATGTTGGGGAACTTAAAAGAAAATTTTCGGTATGTTCTCCACCCATTTATCTCTCAAAACCACTCTCCTACAACACTTTGAAGTTACACTTTCTCATTTTTTCACCCTTTTCTTATTCCACTATTCTCTTAAAACTCAAAAGCTTGAAAGAAAATTTTCGGTATGTTCTCCACCCATTTAGCTCTTAAAACCACTCTTCTACAACACTTCGAAGTTACACTTTCTCATTTTTTTACTTTTTTCATATTTCACTATTCTCGCTCAACTTAAAAAATCATATTAAATAATTTTTATCTCTGAAAGTGTCATGACTTATTTTCTTATAAAAACATCTCATTTTTCGATTGGTCACATCAGTTTTACCAGAACTATTTTCTATCCTACTCAAAATGCTTCTTTTCGCATTAAAAAAAAGAAGCCAATTTGGCACGATTTTTGATATTTCCTATTTTGATATTAACTATTTTGAGCGTTTCAACCGTTCTAGCGGCACATAAAGGCGCTCGGATCACGTTTTAGTATTGAAACAAGATGATTGGTCCCAGGCGTTAGAGTACCGGTCATTTTTTACTTCAACCAGTCGGTTTTAGATTACTTTAAAGTTGAAAATCGTTGAATTATCTATTTTATTTCACAATTTTTATTGCCGCACTGTAAGTTTCCTCTACCAAATTAGTATATTGAATTTTTTTTCAAAGAAGGCTACTCAATTTTATGCAAAAGAAGCTCATCTCTCGATTGGTCAAATCAGTTTTTCTCCAACTATTTTTCCACACTGTCAATACAATTGGTTTTAATGAAACTCAAGTGAGCTCAAGACGGTTTCTCTGAGCGGAAATTCAACAGTATCATTTATTGTTCCTATCATGAGTTAAAATTCTTCTAGTAGTTGGAACTGGCCTTTTTCAATATAATACTCCTGTAATACTAGGATTACCGTCTATTTCCAGTGATTCAATCGATCTCAATATGTGATGATAAACTAAAAGACTGACTTGAATGAATCAATACTTAAGAGATGACCGTTTCGTTTTTATAGATATGTTACGATGATTTAGATATGTATTTTTGAGTTAAACGTCCAAAGTTTTGAATAAATATCAATGGAAACATAAATGAGAATCATTTGGATGCTAATTTGATCGTTCCTGTAGGCGTATAGTGTCTGTAACAAGTGATCATGAAATCGTGCCAAATTGACTGCACGTGTAGCCAACTTGCGTTATTTTTTAATTTGATATTTTTAATAGATTAAAATAGCCGGATGATAACTATAGAGATGGGTTCTGATAGGTATTGAGCTTGCCTTCAAGATGCCGTTCGCAGAATTCGAAAATTCCAAGTATAGTATAGTCAAATTCGCGAAGAACCCTTAGGGGGTGGCGCATTGGCTGGAGTGACCTTACAAGGGAAATTGAGATTGAAATGTATTAAAAATTGTAAAAAGATCCGAATTTGAATTGAGTGTAATTAGTAAGAAGAAAATTGTTTTGAATTGGACCAAATTGAAAAATAAAGTGTTGAAGGTAGAATTCGAAATTGAACCAGAGAGTACGTGTGGCGGCTTGCGGTCTCTGTTACGCATGAGGTCAGCATACCTGCCACAGGAACACCTAGTGCCCCAAACAGGAGTGTATCACACTCCACAAACACGAATACCCAGGCATTCGCCTGTAGGAAAAATTCTCTCATTCCATAACACTCTGTCTTGGGTTTCGGCATGTAAACGGCTTCGTGGCGCGGACGACAATTCGCGCTCCCTGGCCTCGCGCCAGCGGGACGATCCTTAACGCACGTTCTTCGCGACTCACGGTTCACAAAAATACATATGCGACCATGTCGTGATTGTATCCTGAAGTTATTCTGCGAGGTATCAATCGGTGATATTAATAATTTAAAATTACCGAATATCGGTACCACAAATAATATCGATGATATAAGATATTGATATAATGTTCAATATTGGTGAGTATGATGTTCAATATGTGAAATATCGATGAGGATCGTTAAGTCAATGTTTAAAATTAAAATGAGTTTTGCACATTTCGATTTATCAGGAGATAAGAAAATAAGAAATATAAAATTCAAATTAGCGCGCCACTAAAATTCAAATCTCGCGCGCTATAGCGAGAGCGCGGATTCTCTACAGAGCCGTATACTCGTAGGCGGGTGGGTGAGCGGTCGAGGCGCGCGGGGAGAGAGCGCGTCGCGCTGGTGGGAGAGACAGAGGTGGCGCGCCGCGGTGGGAGGGTCTCGCGTGATTAATTACTCCGCCTAATGACGGGCGGTGGGCGTTAATCATACGCTACGGCCTCTCACTTAAGCGCTCGTGATCGCCTAATACTTCTTCGGCATGAAAGAGAGCGTTTACGCCAAATTTATACCAATTTCAGTATAACCAATTACCGATATCGGCATTGGCGGATCATGTTCCAATATATGATGCATATATTGGATCAAGTACCCATTTTTGGTCAATACGTATGTGACTTGCGGATGCATACGCTCATATTAAGTATGTTTCACACGTATTATTAAAGCTGTGTGGAAATACACGTGCCTCAGAATTTTCGTATCGGCGGAATCGGTTGAGGAGAGAGCCAAAACGACTGTTCTACCGATTCCGATGAATTGCAGGTGTTTTTAGTATCTGCTAAGATTGAAAAAATGTACCGATTGACGTCAATCAAAATTCAAATTTCCGTAAGGGTGTTCAGTTTCTCTCGAGTAACGAGAGATTACTGGGAATAAGACATTTTCGCGATCGGTTGGTTACACGACGCTCACGAATTTACCATCGCAAGGCACTGAGCTAGTCTTTGGCTATATGCACTCGGCTACCGAAAAGTTCGACAATTTCTACATTTTCACCGGTGTGAACGAAATACAGTTCTGGCGGGGGAAGCCGGGAAGATGCAGGGAGGACTGACACGGGCGGTCAGTCTTGATTTGATTAACATTCCATGATCAATCTTAAAACCGCTGCCAAGTGCCTTAACAGTATGCTTTCTCAAAGAAGTTTCAACATCACCCACAAACGCGTCCCATACTTGTATTTTCACCTTTCCACTAGCGTAGATACTATCATTTATTTTTCAAAAATTACAGAAAAATTATTTAATCAGTTCAATTCGTATCTTTGTGATTGTGTAAAGTGTCGTTCTTTTTCATTTGACCAAACTTTGTCGCGAGTTTTGATGTCTGCCCGGGCTCTCTTATTATTTGATCAAATGCAACAATGCAAACGGTTCTAGGTTCTACACGATGCGAGACATTTAGACCTGCATAATTTTTCGATCAATTCATCTTGTGACTGTCATACGGTTTAATTGCGGTCAAAATCGATCCGTCCTGCTCTTACTATCAATAGTATTTTCACTCTTTATCATCATCTAATTTGTCACTGGTTCACATGTTATCTGAAATTCAATAGTATACGATAAATAGATTATTCAGCTACAGCTGTCCAAAACTCATCATCAACATGTCTCACCCATTGTACATTACTTTCAATTGATATGTTTCATCAGCGCACACTTCTAAACATTACAAATAATTGTATTTGATCACACACATTACTAAATGAACTTCCAAGCCCTTAAATCAGTTGACGAACAATCATTTATTACTGTTTTCAGATTATTTAACATCAAAATGAATCTATTTCTTTATATTACTTAGGACATAACAAATAGTGTATACATAGTGGAGAAATATATTTTGATTCTAATCTGAAATAAACATGAATTTCTATTAAAAGTAGGGATAATCTAGTTGAACTAATAGAGAAAGAGAGTTTCAGAGCTACATAAATTCAATTAGAGTAGAAATTAGACACCCAAAATCAAAGGTTAGGTTACACTATGTACATATCTGATCATTGATGATCCTTTCTGCAGCAATCAGCGTTCATTTATGATCCGGTGGGAGAATTTTCCTAGACTCAAATTTTAGAAAGAATTTTACTTCCACAGTACTATTCGTCAATTTTTTTTAATTATGGTTATATGTAACTATAAATTTATATGTTGGAATGAGAACAATAATCAATAATTATATAATAAGAGATCGTTTATTACATACTTATCAATAATTTAACAAGAGCCAACATTATTTAAATTTTATTTTGATAATATAAAATGTTCAAATATTGATAAAATATTTATCACATTTTCCAGGATGATATCCATCATAAAAGCACTCAAAGCAGTAAGATATACGGCACCAAGAACATTTAATTAATGCTCCATCTCCACATCTGCACTTCAACTTCTGAACACCATCAAAGCAAATTTCGTTGACGTTCCTAAAAATCTCTCTGTTGTTGATGAGCCCAGCTGAATACCAGGAATATTCAATCATATTTTTGAATATTGGAGCAGATAACTAATTATGAATAATAGAATGAAGTTTCATTCCATCATCTCTAGTGTTAATGTGGCGATCATTCTGCAGAAGATACGTGCAGTTCTGAAAGTTTTTCGGCATCAACTTGATTTGTCAATGCAAACATGAACCCAGAGGTTGACAAAATTGAATGCAGTTTAGTGAAATGAGTCTACATTCATATGTGGATTCTTCTGCATCTTTCTTGAAGCGATCAAGCAATTTAGATTGTTGTTGTCCACTCGAAGAGTCGAGCACAAGAACAAACTTATTATTTTGAACGTATGGTGTTAATATTTCAGACATGTAAATATCCACAAGCGCTGTGGATAATTTCCCTGATTTTGAACAAGTAATAAGAACATTATTCTTGTGAATATTCTTTAATTCATCCATGTGTATTCTAGGGCCAAATTGTCCAGAAGTGAGTCTCTTTGTTCAAATCTCCAATACTCGCTTCAACTGTTTTTTGACTCTTGTATGCCGGTGTTCGTTGAATATTGCATCTTTACTCGCATCCCATTTGGTCAGGGTTGATGATGAAGTCAAGATTGTACCCTGTAATTGACCTGCATCCATCTTGGAAATTCATGGCTGATACTTTAACATCCTCAGCTGATCGGTGTTCTGTCTGTTTAGCAAATTTTGTTACTTTTCTTTGACAGAGCCTGTTATCTTTTTTGAATTGATTCATCCAGCTCATTGATGCTGTGAAATGGAAATCATCTTCAGAATGAAACTGTGATGCAGCTTGGAGAGCCCACACTTGGAGGTCTTTTGTAAAAACAGATGTTTGGTTTTCTCGAGCTTCTATGAATCTATCGAGTGTCCACTTTTCAATTGCAGATATCTTGTCAAATGCAGCTCCACCATTAATAATCTGTTTTTCCACCTATGTAGTTCATCCATCCGGGTACAACAGTACTTCCCCAAATGAATTTTTAGAGAGACAATTTCCAATTTGGATATTCTCTATGTAGGTTCACTGTATATATTTTCTTCTCCAAAGGGATATGGCTGAACACAGATTCTTCTTCTTGATATTCATGTCAAAGTATATCTAATGCAGTGCCATATATGTATGCAATGAACCGCACGAGCACGGTGCCTTCCGAAGTAGAGTATTCAAATATATTCCCACATAGCGAGCGCATTGGCCCTCACATAGAAAGGTTGAATATCTTATCTAGCCAACCGAAATTTCCTCGAGCGCGGACGCTCTCGGGCGCTAATCAGTATAATAACTATGCGCGGCGTTTCCGTTACTTTTCTCACGCAGCCCGCTGCATTTTCGGGGCCATAGGAAAATGCGTACTGCCTGCGAGCAGTCAGTCCGTGCTATAGCCTAATGTTAGTAGGAGGTATTGTCGACTAGCTCCGCTGCTCAATAAACTTATATATATTCCATAAGCAGTTCTCTCTCAATCTCCTATCACTTTCCCTGTTCCTGTTATAAACCTGTTACATCCATAATCAGATGCACTCTGATTAGTCAGACCTGAAATAAGATTCAATTCATAATATCTAATTGATTAATCACTGAATTGTGAGAATAATGAATATGATTCTATTATAATTTTCACTTTTAAAATTTATAAAAATGGTATTTCAAAGTTACCAATATAACTAATGAATATTACTCACTTGATCCATCAGATTTTGAATTACTTTCTTGACTTTGTATAGAAGATTCATCAGTCTCCATGCTATTTTGCAGTTCATCGATAGTCACTATTTCTTCCTCTTCTACTAACAATTGATCTTCAATGAATCTAATCAACAAATTAGCCATATCATGGCCTAGTAAAGCACTTTCTGAGGATGTTTTTCTTAAATTGTCATTGACGAATCCTCTTTCTTTCAATATAGCGAGACAA
Source organism: Aphelinus atriplicis (assembly GCA_020882685.1). Lineage (NCBI taxonomy): Eukaryota > Metazoa > Arthropoda > Insecta > Hymenoptera > Aphelinidae > Aphelinus > Aphelinus atriplicis. The sequence goes on along the minus strand of CM037074.1, from coordinate 40,796,399 downwards.
TCAGACACACTATCAGTGATGATTCCCACCGACAAAGAATTATCATTAAGTACAAGTATGTGAGAAACACTTGGTTCACAAGCCACCATTTTAATGAAAAATCTTTGATAAAAAGAATCTCAAAATCTCAGAATCTCAAAAATCTAATTGATATTGATAAAATATAAAAATGATTGGAAAATAAGAGTATTCAGCGAATTAAAATAGAATGTAAAAAACAAAAAGTATACTGATAAGAAAATTATAAATATCTGAATTACTACCAACTAATTCATCTAATTAATCAATTAAAACTAATGGAACTAAACTAAGAATAATTATTAATACTACGAATAATTAACTAAATAATTTAACCTATTACCTAATTAAACATGATTTTTAATCTTATCATTTCTTTCATTTCCACAAATATACAAGATTATTTGTGCTCTCGAAATTAGCAAGGAGATCTAATTTTGTCAAATTTAGATTTTGATTGCATGCAATAACTTCCATATACATACATATAGAAATCTGAAAAAAATGTTAGTGTTTTGGTGATGGATATCAATGATTTGTTCAAACAGAATCACAAACAAAATTTTGGTTGTGCCCATTTGACGTGGAACGTCCCATACATATATATATATATATCCAAAATTGAAAATTTTTTGGAACCTTGGAGGTCCCATGATGTCACCAGAATTTTCTCGGATTTTTTCGGGCCTTATAACCCATGCTGCCAGAGATCCAAAGTTACTATTCTCTCAGTATTTGCCATATTATAGCTATCTTTGAATATTATTTACACCTATTAAATGACTTCTGGGCGAAGAAGTCATAATAACATATTTTACTGGTGATTACTTGAAGTTTTCAAAAAAAAAAAATGTCCAAGATCATAGGTGGTCATATGACCATCATGATGGTCATCTTTAGTGCTCTAGATTGAGGGGTAATATACCTTTGTGACTTTTTTTTCCAATTTTACTTTATTGGCTTCCAATGTTTTCTTATACACTCCATAAACTATCTAAAAATGATATGAAAAGTCGATCAAGTGGGGGAAGAAATTCTAAGTGCCTCAGAAAATCGATTCTTTGAACAAAGTCGTATAGTATTAGCATTGTACTCAAAACTTTGAACGCGTTTATCTCGGAACCGTCTTTTTTGACATCAGCCTACCGATAGCGCCGTCAATTTTCAACCGATTCACTTCAAATTTTAACTGTAGCTTGGAAACATGATTTTTAAGTGAACGTCGTACGATTTTTTTGATATTTTGATTTTTACCGATTTTATGGCCGATTTTCGATCGATTTTTTTGCGGAAAAAAAAGAAAAAAAATTCAAATTGAAGCCATTTGGCCTTAATTTCAAATTTCGAAATAATGGCCGTCCGTTCACTGAGTTTTTGTATTTTAGGCTAAACTTGCTCGCAAAGACGCGATTTCATCAGGAAAAGATTCGGATTTAAGAAAAATTGTACGTAGTACGGAAATGTACGTCATTGAGTTTCTTTGCTATTCTCTTCATCTATTTTACTTCAAAACCCCGTTCGATTTTTTGTTTTAGGTTCAAAATTGTGACCTGTACGCTAGTGGAGAAAAAGTAAAAAATTTTTTTTTCCTTTAAAGAGCTGGTACGCCGCTATTTTGTATTTTTTGGAAAAAATAAAGTGTGTTTGTTGTAGTTAGAAAGTAGTACTCCCATATGCAATAAACCCCATATTCCTTGGATTTTTCCTGCGCTCATGGTAAGTGTTTGAAAATGACCTCGAAATCGGAGGTCACAAAGGTATATTACCCCTTAAGCAAAAGTTGTTTTCGATCACCCGGATCTGGATCTGATACCCTAAAGTTAGTTTATTTTTTTAACAAATTATCCAGAGTGGGCAGATTCCTCAATTGCCAATAGTAAAGTCAAACTCAAGCTCGAGCGGCCGGAGACAATGCGGCGAGGCCCAGCGCGCACATTTGCTTATGTTTGCTACTCAATTTCTTGAATATAACAAAAAAGTTCTATTTTTCCAAAGATTATATCAACGTAAATAACCGCCACCTTTCGATCTAAACTATTAAAAAAAAGGTATTTGAGATATGACCTGTTTTATGTTTTTTTTTTATTAGGAAGATGTGAAAATTTTGGAAAACTAAATCCACCATCAGAAAACTGAGGAAAAACTACATCGATATAATATCTAACATTATTAAGATATTGCTTAAAAAAAAATGAAATCCATAATAGACACATGAGTCAATCTATTATTTCATCAGTATTCATTCAGATTAATTCTCATATAGTTGGAGTATTACGTATTCTTATTACAGTTTACATACTATAGAAGACGTTGTCAACTTTAACTAACCAATTACGAAAAAACTTACCAGAATGCTCTTAGGTACCTCAGCAATTATTTGAAGAACTAATGACGAACCAAATTGACGCCACTTGGTAGGCATTTTTAACGTCTTAAGAATAATAATATTTCACTAAATCACTGGATGTAAAAATTATCATAGAAATATTATAGAAATATTTATATGCTTATTCAAATAAAACTCAAGTCGACACGCTGACATCGGCATCCTAAACTACCATTTGCCCGTGTAAAATCAATTATAAAAAAAAACATGGAATGAATTTTGATATGTCTTGTCTTATCTTCTGTAAGTTTGAAAAAATCTGCAGTACTTTTCGTTGAATCTATGGGACACGGCCAATAGTTTTGCCATATTCTTTCTAACTATAATACATTAATAATTTACTTTCAATCCCATGGTTTCAAATCTACGCGGGAAGCAAGAGCATGTAAACGTGTTATGTACTATGCGTGAACATAGCTGCTTTATCAGGCTACCGCGGCTAACTTCATGGTAATAAGAAAAAATGATCTGAACAAAAATCTGGTCGGGAGAAAAAAGTAGTGGATCGCTTGACACGGTACTCCAAACTCATTATTGCGAACGAGTTTTTGAGTATTTCTTTTTGTCAATTGCTAAATTGGAATGCTAGATGATCATGAAATCCTGTTTCGCATCCAAGAAAAGTCGTTTTGGCTAAATTAAAGCCAATGTAAAAGTCGAGCGTGCAATCTCAAACATTATATAGTTGCGGTGTCTTCTGCTTGACGCATGGAACACTACCGCGTTCCGTGATGTTAGTCTTATGGAGTCGAAAATAAGCGTCGAAAACGCGAGGTTTTGGCATCCACGCGGAGGCTCTGGAGAGTTGACGTGAAAAGCCCTGAGAAGCTGTCAAACGTGCATATAACTTATTTACTTCGAGAAACCTGAAGCTGTGAAGACAGATTGACCATCATCAAACCTTTACAGAAAATCATCTCGCAGAATGAGCAGAAAACTACAACACAGTATAACAAAAAGATATTCCAAAGAAAGAAATTCATTTATATTCCTCTTTGACACCTCTTCTGGAAACGAGAAAGGAGGGTAAGTCACCAACAACTGTGCTGGATATCGTGATAGAACCTTCAACAAGCAGTGACAAAGTATCCTCAAAGAAACTCTTCCCAGAAAAAAAATCAAATGCGGAAGATTAATTGAATTGAATACAATGAGAATTCGGGTGCATGTAAGCTTGCGGAATCACCTTTGATGATGATAAAATGATTTTGAAGGGTGTGAAACATGTTGCTACACTAAGATTGTTAGAATTGATGAACAAAAGATATCCTAATCATGACTTACATCACCAAAATGACATCGCAAAATTCTAAAAGTAACGAGCGCTCACAGAAAAGGTCATAATCCGAATGAATCAATTCGAATTTCTGACAGTATCAAAATTGAATCATTGGTCAAATCATTGGTTCTATATTCAATATAGCTACCAGATCTGGACTTCTATCGAAACAAGGTACGAGAATGAACTATGTTTACTGGGGCGATCCCAACGAGCTAGTTTATTGTCTTCGTCTTCTGTTTGCAGAACGATCGGCTGGTAATTGGACCCATGAGAACGAGATTCATTTGGTTATTCAAGAGTTACGAGAAACAGGGAACATATTGGTCTGATCGTGTAAATTTTCATCAGTACCAAAATGAGTATTCGGACGTACTTCAAAGAAGGGGCTCCGGGTGTTGGATATAAATTCACAGCCAACGGTCAATTGGATCTAGCAAACAGAAGATTGTGCAATCTTGCAGCACCAGCTGAACTAGGCGATGGAGCTAATTGGAAAACTCTGAAATAATTTCTGAAATCAGAAGTCCGAAACTCTCATGAGGTTGTGGTGAGATTAAGAAGCGAAATTGATTTAGATGCTTTATGATTTAGACACAAATTTGGAAGTACAGAAAACAGAACTTGAAAAGAATATCAAGGAATTCACTAATTCCGTGGAGGCACACAGAGATGAGATTGACAAACTAAACTCTGAATCAAACGCCGAAATTCAACATATATTCAAAATGTTTACGTGGGTGGAGTTAGTGAAATTAAGAACGGAAGTGAGTAGTAGTTGAAGAACTGCATAAATCTGCTCGTTGCAATTATCCGCGTTTAAAGTTTGATGTTCGAGGTTTGGATGAAACTTGTCAAGCTGATCTGAATGAAAAGCAATCTAATTCTCGAGAATAAAGCTTATCTATAACAGCGACGATAACAGCTCTCCAAGTTGAAGAGTAATGAAGATGTTACTGCTGCCATGAAATACATTCTTCGTGAAGGTTAAGTACCTGAAAATCCGCATAGATAGAGAAAAAGAGTTCTACAATAAAAACCTTAAAGAAGTATGAAATTAATTTGTACTCAACATACACTTTGTACTCCAAATTGGTTAACAGAGAATTTTACTATTAAAAAGAATGTGAAATGAATCCTGCTGCTCATCATTTTAAAGATTGTCAAGACCTTCTCTCGACGCGCTCTAGCGTGAACGCACGTACACCAACGATCCATGCGCCTCACTTGACAACACACGCTGACAGAGCCACAACAGCTGCGCGCACACACGCTTCACGAGCGCTTAACATCGTGAGTCCTCCATGCGGATACAAAAACAGTATTTCGTGATAGCGAGAGTTTAGCAATATCCCATCACAAATTTTTAAATAAGTCCCTTCCCAAAGGTCGGGAAATAACAATTTCCATAGACAATGGAACATTTACTGATGAAATAGAAGAAATTCCAAAAGTCTTGTTATTAATGTTCTTGAAATATTTGGGAATAGTATTATTACCATCGTAAAATAGGAACAGTAATAGTATAGCGACTATTATAGAAGTCGTAGTATGGAGGTTCATCGCGAATTGAAAAGTAATTTCTTCAAGTTTTCCTAGATTTCCAACAGTTACATTATCAACTGTGGCGCTATCATGGAATCTATCAATAAAACAAAAATTATATATACTCTCGGAATTCTGTTGTTGCTGTGAATTGGTACATGATTAATTTTTCTTCATTTAGTATTTTGGCTTTTGTAGTGGCTTATATTTTCAACATAAAATGAAATCGTCAGAGCCTCCCACAAACTCCGCTACGCCCGACTCAGGGAGGCCGCGTGAATTTTCTCATCAAACATGCAAAACAATGGTACTACAGGGACAAGTTCAGCAGTTGTACTGATTAAAAGAGACTATGGAGTACGCTTTCGGAGCTGGGGTTGGTCGGTGGTTCGTCGAATTAGCAGCCTATCCCTTTCGATCTGAGTGAGCTCAATGCTCATTTCGCCGGTTCGGCCAGATTTAATACAAGCTTCTCGCCTAGGCTTTCAGCTGATATCCATCCTGATAAAAGATTCTATTCCCACATTATAGCCAGAGAAATTATTGACGCATTGTCCGAGGTGCATTCTAAAGCCAAGAGCTCGGATTGAATCCCGCTGCGCTTCATCGTTGACTGCCTTGATGTCATACTGCCAGTACTGCCAAACATTTTCGACTACACGTATAGTTTCAAATGTACACTGCGTAACTTTTTCAGTAGTATTGATACTGTTAGTTCAACTACTGTATCCAAAAATTATCTGTGATATTGGTATTAATCGCCTTACCGTATTATCTACCCAATTGCATCTTTAATTTTGATCGTAATCTGAATTCTAAGTTCTGTAAGTTAAGTATTTCGAAAACGATTGTTCCTTTTGTGAGACACTATGTTTTTGTGTATTGACACATTAATCTTTACCGATCTATACTTTTGCCGTGGCGTAAAAGATCTTGTACCTTATTTTAATGAACAAACATCAATCAATCAATCTTAAAACCTACTGAAAAAAATAAGAAACCAAAAAAATTAGATAAGATGTTTGAGCTTTATATTGGATTATTCAATATTAATTATAGAGCCACGCGGTTATAAGCGTCACGCGATTCGAATGTTCTTGTTCTATGAGTTGAGGTTGAGTTTGAATTGGCCACAGACATTTATTTGCGTTTCGTTTGAAACAAAAGGAGTATAAAAGCGTGTTTTTTAACGTCTCATTGCCCGGCACTCCGAAAACTTGAAGGGCTGCATCAGTCTGCGCAGCGCCGTTGATGAACTCACACATCATCGACTCATCGACATTCACTTGCTCGTTTTTACTTTTGAGACGCGTGCACGCGCCGGTCAAAGTACTGAGTTGATTTTCTTGGTTATTTCTTAACTAAAAAATTGAAAGCTCCGCTCTATATTGAGTATAGGTCGGACAAGTTTCCGCACTGGTACCACGGCGGACGCGCCATTGCCCTATTTTTAATCTAATTTTTACTAGTTGAATCGCGTGGCTCCAATTCAGGAAATTCAATTGATGATGAGTTGTTTGTAACTATCATTGATCTAAATTTCAATGTTTGTTCGACTGGTATATAAATCCCTTCATTATAAAAATAAAAATATTTAATGTAAGAAATTTGGAATGGAGGATTTATTCGGGAAGCTGAAATTATTCCCGACATAAGAAATGTCTTAAGAAAACAAGAGTTGAATTGAAAAGAAACAAATTCAGCTTGCTCAGTTTGTGGAGAACTTTTTTCTGTAATTCACAGAGGATCATGGATTCAATATTCAATGTGTAAGAAATGGGTACATCAAAAGTTCGTCAAAGTGAGAGAACGTTCTGTTTGCAGTGAGTGTCGAAAAATTTGAAGAAATTATGTTAATATATTCGTTCAGTCTTATTAACTTGTGAAAATTATTAATAACAATTTTAAAATGTTAAGAAAAATATTGTATTTGATTAACAATATTGATATTCTTCAAGAAAAAATAGTTTTTCCTCATTCTATAAGGCTTAATCTCGGATGAATTATTGAACGGCAACTTAAACTCATATGGATGCCAACGTGCCCCGTACCCAGGGTAAGTTGGCCATAAATCAGCACCATGGAGAATAAATTATTCTCGAAGAACCACTCGTTATATCTCACAAGGAAAGTATCAGGCCTTCGGGTCACCAATCTGGACCAAACTTGATACGTATGTTTTCTGGAGCTATAGTGACCATACGCAAAAAGTTTTAGGACCTAACGCTCCCTCAGTCTCAAGATAATAGGGTTGACGAATTTTTCACAACACCTAGTTTTTTCATGTGAAATGTATAAAGAATCGGAAAATAATTAGGTCGTATTTTTTTATTTTTGTTTAATGTTATTTTTCTAAAAGATATGACCGCTGAAAGTTTCGGCGTTTTCGGTAGATATAGATATACTTCAAATGCAAATGACGTCATATCGTTACTAACGACACGAATTTCATCTCCTCATACCAGCTCGAATTTTGATTTGATCGAAAAACAAAAAAATACGACCTAATTAATTTTGCACGTTCTTTCGATTTCTACGATAAAAAAAATAGCGTATTCTTCCCAATTACATTATAATGTGACTCAACTTTATACTTATAATGATATTTTCACTTACCAGTGGACATACGAGAACCGGGTCACCAATCTTGACCAAACTTTTTTTGATGTTAGTTTGGCTCAAGAATAGACTGTGCCTACAGTCTCAGGGACCAACACTCCCAAACTCCAAAAATATCAATTATTATAACTTGGATGGAGCCGTACCTCTCGTCCCAAATGACAATATGTCATCTGAGACGTATTACCCTCACTGTACTGCACTTTCACTGTTATAACTTGAATACCACATCACATTTTATCCTAGAAAACATACAGAACCAGTAAATTGCGTGTATGCTCAACAAATCTTACTTCCATGTCTTACTCACATAGAGTAAAACATAAAATATATGAAAAAATCAACACTAATCGACTTTTCACTCTGTGCTTGGATACTGAAGCAATAACAACACGTATCCAAGCACAAAGACAACGAATGTAGTATCATTGGACGACAATTCAGTGTCAGAATTGATTTTCACTCATGAAAACTTCAATTCTGTACATGTGTCGACCAATATCATACTATAACCAATTATATCAAAACTCATCTACTCACAGTTTTCTTCTTGCTTCAAAACAATTTCTGGCCCTGTACAGCATACCTGGAACACAAAAATTATCACAAAGAAACACCTTTCTAAAACATATGTAGAAAGGCAAAGGTTAAGTTTACTTATCTGAATTCCCTTGCGTCTTGAATGAAAATCCATCAGCTGCTGCACACGATGAAGCTCCAAACTTACAGGTGAACACTGTGGTGGAAATTAATCTGGAAACTTTTTTTAAGTTACATTAAGGGGGTAGCCTACCTAAATTTTAACATGGTTAAAAAAAAATCGTACGAGGCTGTAAATTTATATTCTAATCCATTTTTACGGCGGTTTCAATGACGTATCGACCACCCCGGAAAACTCAATTCTAGCATAAGCTTTGACCCGAATACTATCAATTGATATGGTTAGATTTTTATTCCCATAGCATGAGTGGGAGCTACGAGCATCATTGTAAAAAGAGCGTCAACCAAGCCCGGCCATCCCTACTCAATGAGTACGACTTGAACAAATGTTGCAAAGATAGATTCCTAAAAATTACGGTACTCGAATTTGAATTGATTGTGAATTTCTCAATCATTCTAGTGTACTGAGAAAAATCTGGTTAAGGAAATTTACTAAGTCAACTTAGTAGAGGAAAACCTAGTAGCCTTTACTAGATTTTCTGAGACTGAGTACTATATTTCTAGTAAAGTTTGAAATTTCGGATAGTAAAATTTACTAATATTGTTTACTAGGTAGATTCTAGTGAAATTCACTAATTTTTTGGCTTTTTACCATATTTCTAGTGTATTTTACTAAGTTGTTTATGAATTTTCACTAATTATTCATGTAAGATTTTTACGGATGAAGATATTTTTTCCTCCAAAATCGTATAAGCGTTTGGAGAGCAGCGAAATTATTTAACTTAAGGGGTAACACAACTCTAGAGGCCAAAAAAAAGTGTAATTTTTCGAATTTTTATGGGATTATGGGAAGAGGGATTGTGATGAAATTCACAGGGCTCATTGAACATCTATCGCAGTAAAACAGAAATTTTTATTATCGATTCCATAAAAAATGGCGGCACCATAGCGGATCTCCGGTACAAGCTTTTTTTGGAGGCGCTCCGCGGGCGTACCCATATCTCGGCAACCATGAGAGATGGAACCAAAATTCAAAACTTTTTTGAAACTACATAAGATTATCTATCAAAGTACGTGGGATTTTTTTTTTCGTCAATTTTTGTAGAAACTGTGCATGTTTGAAAAAAAACGTAAAAATTTTCGACTAAAAAAGAGCAGTCAATTGTCGGTAAAACAGGTAATTCTCAAAATTTCGAAAAACGGCTATGTACTTCGGAGGAGAATATATATTTGAAGCTACTGTCAAAATTTGAAGTCGATCCATCTGATAGCCTCGGAGCTACGAGTTCGCCCGATTTGAAAAAAGCAGTTTCGAGAAAAACGCGTTTAAAGTTTTAAATTATCGTTAAATCGTACTTACACTTCAATCAGCAATCCCTTGGAAAACACATGGAGTTCGAATTTCGAAAAAAGGGTTTCAGGAGCGTTTTCTACGGGAAATCTACTAACTTTTTAAGTAAAAAAAAAATGGAATTTTTGAAAATCCTAGAGTGGTGTTACCCCTTAACTTGAAATGAATGGGTTAAAATAGCCAAATTATTATTATAGTGAAAGTTTCTGATAAGCCTTGAATTATCCTTGAAGATGGCGTTCGCAGATTTTCGAAATTTTTGTATTATCTTAGTCAAATTAGAAAAAAAAACCTTTAAGTGGTGGCACATTGTGTACAGTTACCTCCAATATAGTAAATTTCACAATATATACTAGTAAAATACCCTATCAAATCTAATAATGAATGCTAATTTTTCTAATAATGATTACTAGGTTTGCTCAGTAAAGGTTACTAATATAACTTAAGGGTCCCCGTATTCAACTAGAAAACCTAGTAAAAATCTAGTAATCATTACTATCTTTTTCTCTCAGTGTGAGGGTTCATATCGTCACCTCCGAGCAAAAAGGGGCCAAGTCGCCATCCGTGCAAAAAGGGGCCAACCGCAGTCCGTGTAAAAAGGGGCCAACTCGCCGTCCGTGCAAGAAGGGGCCAACTCAGGCGAGTTTTGAATTTCACATAAAATTCAGTTCACGACTCTCTTGAGAAGTCTATGTGATAGGCGTAGTACGTCTCTTTCAATGAATAGGTGATTTTCACGTAATTTACATGTGATCTGAATGTGATATGTCAAGTTAACTATTTACGTTAAACGGCTTTTGCCTCGATGGTTTCTTGTAGAAATTGGTATACATATGTTTTTGAGGTCGCTCATAGTGAATCCGGCCTCAAATTCTAAAAATTCAAATTAGAGCCTCTAAGATCACCTGATAAAAATTTGGGAAAAAATTGAATTTTGTTGAAAGTTGGTATACATGGGTTTTCGAGGTCGCTGATTACGGACCCGGCCTCAGATTTTGAAAATTCGAATTAGATCAAGCCTCTAAGATCACCTGACAAAAGTTTAGAGAAAAAATTGAATTCGTTGAAAATTGGTATACATGGGTTTTCGAGGTCGCTGATTACGAATCCGGCCTCAGATTTTGAAAATTCAAATTAGAGCCTCTAAGATCACCTGACATACAATTAGGAAAAAATTGAATTTTATTGAAAAAAGGTATAAATGGGACTTCGAGGTCGCTGATTACGAGTCCGGCGTCAGATTTTGAAAATTCAAATTAGAGCATCCAAGATCGCCTGACAAAAATTTGGAGAAAAACTGAATTTTGTTGAAAATATGTATACATGGGTTTTCGAGGTACTGATTATGAATCTGGCCTCAGATTTTAAAAATTCAAATTAGATCAAGCCTCTAAGATAACCTGCTAAAATTTGGAAGAAAAATTGAATTCGTTGAAAATTGGTATACATGGGTTTTCGAGGTCGCTGATTACGAATCCGGCTTCAGATTTTGAAAATTCAAATCAGAGCCTCTAAGATCACCTGACATACATTTAGAAAAAAATTGAATTTTGTTGAAAATAGGTATACATGGGTTTTCGAGGTCGCTAATCACGAATCCGGCGTCAGATTTTGAATATTCAAATTAGAGCATCCAAGATCACCTGACAAAAATTTGGAGAAAAATTGAATTCGTTGAAAATAGGTATACATGGGTTTTCGAGGTCGCTGATAACAAATCCGGCCTCAGTTTTTAAAAATTCGAATTAGATCAAGCCTCTGAGATTACCTGACAAAAATTTGGAAGAAAAATTGAATTCGTTGAAAATTGGTATACATGGGTTTTCGAGGTCGCTGATTACGAATCCGGCCTCAGATTTTGAAAATTCGAATTAGAGCCTCTAAGATCACCTGACATACATTTGGAAAAAAATTGAATTTTATTGAAAATAGGTATATATGGGTTTTCGAGGTCGCTGATTACAAATCCGGCCTCAGATTTTGTAAATTCAAATTAGAGCTTCCAAGATCACGTGACAAAAATTTGGAAAAAAAATTGAATTCGTTGAAAATTTGTATCCATGGGTTTTTGAAGTTGCTGATTATGAATCCGACCTTCGATTTGAATGATTCGAATTAAAGCCTCTAAGATTGGTGACCGGAAATTTGAAAAGATACTGGTTTTCGATGAGATTGGTATCCATGGGTGCTTTAGGGCGCTGATTTCACATCAACTTTTAGATAGAAATAAGCCTAAACCTTCAACATCATCGATGGAAACAAAGAAGCATCCATTTAGATGGTTTACTGACTAAAGAGGCATTTCTCCTGCTCTGGTGTCAGCGCAAGTCGGTTGATTCCATTCAAAATAAACTTATGTTGGAAATGTAATAAGCATCGATCAAAATATGCAAAAATGTTTGTGACAAGTATAATCTTCAATACTTGTACCAAAGGTTATGCTGTTACGCAAATAGAGTTTCACGTTATTTCACTCTAACCACTGTATATTAATTTTCTAGTTCTCATTTGTTCCGTTCTTTCAAAAGAACTTGTGGAACAAATATCTACATTATATTAAAATTAATCCGTACACAAATTATGATTCCCATATTTTGCTCTTGGAAACAATGTTTTGTTAGAGTAATTTGAAATCGGGTCTGGCAAATCGTTAGAGCCCGAGCATTTTCATAATCTGAGGTGAAAAATCCAGAAAAATAGATACGGAGGCGTAATCTATGTGATAGAAAATTATGAATAGTCGAATTTTCGTCATATAAAAGAATTTGAAGTAATAAACAACTTGGAAAATAATGATTTGAAGAATATTCGGTATAATGGGTCGGAAGAGGAGGTCAAGAGCTACAATTTGATTTGGCTATGTGTTTGATAAATTGATATTGTGGGGGCGTATTGACCGTGAAAATAATTATTTGACGTTCGATTCCAGAAAAACGTTGAAAAAATAGTATAAATGGGTTATCTATTCAAAATCTGGTCTTGCAGATTTATAGAGTAAAATGAGCGCTTTCATAATCTGAGATAAAAATTCCAAAAAAATAGACGCGGGGGCGTAATCTATGTCATAGAAACTTATGAATAGTCGAATTTTCGTCGTACGAAAGAATTTGAAGTAATATACAACTCGCAACATGATGAGTTGGAGAATATCCGGTATGATGGGTCGGAAGAGGAGGTCAAGAGCTACAATTTGAACTGGCTATGTGTTTGATAAATTGATATTGTGGGGGCGTATTGACCGTGAAAATAATTATTTGACGTTCGATTCCAGAAAAACGTTGAAAAAATTGTATAAATGGGTTACCTATTCAAAACTCGATCTTGCAGATATATAGAGAAAAATGAGCGCTTTCATAATCTGAGAAGAAAAATCCAAAAAATAGTCCAAAAATAAGGCACGTAATATACGTCATAGAAAACTTGCCGCGTTGCCGAAAACCATTTTTCTCCAATTTTCTATCTGATAAACAACTCAGAAAATGTATAATTTGAAGAACATGTGGTGTGATGGACCGAAAGAGAAGATCGAGGGCTATAATTCATATGCATCATGATGTCGATTGATATCTATTTACAATAAATTAAAAGTATAACTTATTAAAACTTAGTTGAATATTGAAGATTATAGAATACTAGCCAGAATCACTCACTCGCTATCGCTCGCTCGTGTCTTTCATTTGCTTTGTCAAGAATAAAGAAAAATAATGAAATTTTTATTCGAATTATTGGTGAATAATTCAAAGTATCTACGGACGCTTTTACATCAACATGTATCTCACCTCTAGGCTATCAAAAATAAGGTCCCGATGTCTGATTTGAGATGTCAATTTTTACCTCATTCCAAAGCTTTGTCTTTGAGGAAGTAAAATAACATAATCAGAAATAGATTTTGTTATGATCATGAATTTTCGTCAAACCTCGAGAAATATCAATGGAAATAAATATAATTTCTACTATATTGCATCTTATTACTATATTGCAACTTAATAACTTTCGCCATGAAAACATGCAAATTTCTCATAAAATTAACGCCCACGCATCGACATTTTTCCATTTTTCACGATGGAAACGGGGAGCGCTCAATCAGCTATATCTATTCGTCAGATCAGAATTTCCGTCACGACACTGATTCGTAGATTTTTTAACGATTTATGTTGCTCAACTTGCTAAAAGTCAGTTTTCACATATTTCTCGCACACGCATCGATTTTTCCAAAATTCTTCATTTCTTTCAAATATCAAGTATTTTTTTCAAACGAATTCTAAATTTTTACAAATTGAAACACCGAATTTTGAGTACATACTTCACGCCCATGCATCAATATTTTCAATTTTTTCACGATGAAAAATTGAAGCGCTCAATGAGCTCTAACGATCCCTCTAATCGATATTTTCATCAAGACGCTGTTTCATAAATTTTTTTAACGGATTATGCGGTACAACTTGAAAAAAGTCAGTTTTTTCCATATTTCATGCCCACGCATGAATTTCTCTAAAATTCTCGTCATGGACATGAAAGCCCATTCCATGTTCTTTCGATCAAACATACTCAAAATCGAACAAGACTTCAATCTCACATTTTTTTCTGAATGCATATAAAAATTACATAGTAAACCACCAATTTTCAATGACATACTCCACGCCCACGCATCGACATTTTTAGATTTTTAACAAAGAAAAATTGAAGCGCTCAATGAGCTCTATCGATACCTCTGGTCAGAATTTTCATCACGACGCTGTTTCATACATTTTTCTAACGGTTTATGCAGCACAACTTGACAAAAGTCAGTTTTTTCCATATTTCACGCCCACGCATCGATTTCTCCGAAATTCTCCCCATGGATATTCAAGCCCATCCGATGTTCTTTCGATCGAACATACCCGACATTTCACCAAATCATAAAAATCGCAAGGTAAACCACCAATTTTCAATCACATACTTTACGCCCACGCATCAATATTTTTGAATTTTTCACGATGAATAATTGAAGCGCTCAATGAGCTCTATCGATACCTTTAATCAGAATTTTCATCACGACGCTGTTTCATATATTTTTCTAATGGTTTATGCGGCACAAGTTGACAAAAGTCAGTTTCTTCCATATTTCTCGACCACGCATCATTTTTTTCAAAATTCTCTCCATGAATATTCAAGCCCATCCGATGTTCTTTTGATCGAACATACCCGACATTTCACCAAATCATAATCTCACGTATTTATCTGAAAGCATAAAAATCGCAAAGTAAACCACCAATTTTCAATCCCATACTTCACGCCCACGCATCAATATTTTTGAATTTTTCACGATGAATAATTGAAGCGCTCAATGAGCTCTATCGATACCTCTAATCAGAATTTTCATCACGACGCTGTTTCTTATATTTTTTTAATGGTTTATGCGGCACAAGTTGACAAAAGTCAGTTTCTTCCATATTTCTCGCCCACGCATCATTTTTTTCAAAATTCTCTCCATGAATATTCAAGCCCATCCGATGTTCTTTTGATCGAACATACCCGACATTTCACCAAATCATAATCTCACGTATTTATCTGAAAGCATAAAAATCGCAAAGTAAACCACCAATTTATATAGGATAAACCAATAAAGTAAATAACCAATTTATTTAACCACAAATTCATATAGAATACGCCCACGCATCAATATTTTAAAATTTTTCAACATGAATTATGGAAGCGCTCAAGCTCCTCTATCGATCTGCTCGAACGAATTTTCGAAAAATCAACCCTTTGTACGTTTTTGAAGGGGGGTCCCACCCGGACATCGGTAACAAATTTTTTAAATTGTCCGTACGCCCACCGCAACTTGAATTTTTCAAAATTTTTTTTCTATGTAAATGTAGCCCTCAATCTCACCTTTTGATCCGTCATACTGAATGTACATCGGAACTGTATAATTTTGGTTTTGCATCATCAAGAAAAATTGACGAAAATTTGTTTTTTCACCACACCATTTTCGTTCACATAGAATACGCCCACGCATCAATATTTTCAAATTTTTCAATATGAATTATGGAAGCGCACAAGCTCCTCTATCGATCTGCTCGAACGAATTTTTGAAAAATCAACCCTTTGTACGTTTTTAAAGGGGGGTCCCACCCGGACATCGGTAAAAAATTTTTTAAATTGTCCATACGCCCACCGCAACTTGAATTTTTCAAAATTTTTTTTTTATTTAAATGTAGCCCTCGATCCCACCTTGCGATTCGTCATACTAAATGTACCTCAAAACTGTCATATCATTGTTTCCGAGAGCAAGAAAGGTGAACCAGAAAAATGTACGGATCCATTTTATTATTATGTAGATGTAGATGTAGATTTTGTAGATTTTCTGATTAAAACCCACTCGAAAGACTCGAGCGAGCGACAGCGAGCGAGAGATCATTGCTAGTATAAATATAATTATCATTGGGAATATACACACAAATGCATGCATTAACTCCAAACGCGCAAAAACTAGAAGAATTGTAATCACACTTAAAACGGGTTTTTCTATAAAGTCGAATATGAGATGGCTTTTCATTTGGATAACCTTCTAAAGCGATGTTTCCTCGTTACGGTCGACGATGTTGAAGATTTAGGCTTATTTCAATCTGAAGCTTTATGTGTAATCAGAGACCTTAAAAACCCATGTATACCAAGTTTCATTAGATTCCATTATCTTTCCAAATTTTCGTACGGGAACCTTGCAGACTCAATCTGATTGGAATTTTAGAAATCTGAGGCCGGATCCATAATCAGCGATCTTAGAAACCCATGTATACCAAGTTTTATTGAAATCCAGTATCTTTTCACATTTTCATGTATACCAATTTTCAACAAAATTCAATTTTTTTCCAAATTTTTGTCAGGTGATCTTAGAGGC
This sequence comes from Aphelinus atriplicis, assembly GCA_020882685.1. Classification (NCBI taxonomy): domain Eukaryota; kingdom Metazoa; phylum Arthropoda; class Insecta; order Hymenoptera; family Aphelinidae; genus Aphelinus; species Aphelinus atriplicis. The sequence goes on along the minus strand of CM037074.1, from coordinate 40,779,658 downwards.
TTCATCTAATTTGAATTCTTGAAATCTGAGATCAGATTCATAATCAGTGACCTCAAAAACCCATGTATACCTATTTTCAACAAAATTCAATTTTTTTCCAATTTTTTGTCAAGTGATCTTAGAGACTCTAATTTGTATTTTCAAAATTTGAAGCCGGATTCATGATCAGCTACCTCAGAAACCCATTTAAGGTAACTGTAACCAATTTGGCACTGTAGTCAATTTAGCACAATCGTCAGATTTCGTATTTGCCCGAAAGTATAAACGTTGATACTCAATCTCTAAAGAGTGATTATTACGACCTGAAAACGAAAATAAATCTAGTAGAGAGGTCCCTAGACGAGAAAAGGACCAAAGAAATCGGACTTTTACGTGAAGAATTGATACAAGGCAGAACAACAAGAGAATCTGGAACCAGCGAAAGTCCAAGGACCTCGGAATGGTCCGTCAAGAAGGTAGCGGATATTGCGAATCACGTCGTTAGTGACTTTGTGAAGAGAGCGTGAATTAGCAAAGATAATTACTGAGCAGGTGGATAAATCTCTAGATCCATTAACCGAGGCTATATCAAAAGAATTTGATAAACGAAATATAAAGCGAAACGAGATTGCGGCTCGAATAGATCAAGAGAGCATCCGACATGACTCGTTACAAGAAAAAGTTTATTCCTGAAAAGAATCTCTTAAAGAAAATGCTCAAGAGGTTGACATGGTTTCTCAAAGCTATGAAGAGATGAAGCAACAAAATGAAGAACTGATCAAACAGAATATAATCCTCATGGAAAGGATTGCCTTGTTGGAGAAAAATCAGAAGCAGGGGTATGAGAAAAGCTCTCAAGTGAGATTTTCAGAGCCAGACTCTTTCAAACGAGCCTCGTCGCGTCTAAGGTCGGTGACTCCTATAAGGGAGGTAGAGGAAAGCAGGACATCGCCATCGAATCTAGAGAGATCGCTTACGCAGACCATAAGTAATTTGTCTAATTCGACACAGAAACGTGAGTCACTTCCAGCTCCAAAATTCTCGGGGACTAAACATGAGAAGCCAATAAAATTCCTGAAAGAGATCAAGCGTTACATCAGACCGGAAGAGATGGATAATGATGAAATGAAGTCCATTCTCTCCTCGGCCTTGAAAGGGAACGCGAGCTCATGGTGAGATATTGTAGAGGATTCTATTTTTACTCTAGACCAATTCGAGAAGGAATTTCGGGAAAGGTTTTGGAATGATTCCGTTATCGATGGAATAAAAAAGAAAATTGATAATGGAAAATACGACGAGAAAGGCATGGCCACTCGCGTCGAATACTCCACGGATCTGATTAGTCAAGCTCTCGATACGGATGCATACTCAGAGAAAGAGCTAATTCGACGCTTGGCCGATCATCATTCTAGTGACATTAGATTCACGGTGAAAATACAAAAGATAGAAAATAAATCCGAATTATTAAATTTATTATCTATCAAAGATGCTGAATCACCACCTCAGAGGGTAAACCAGAAACCGGTTCCGAAGAAACCGGGTGTGCCTTACGTGAGAAAGCCTGAGTATACTAATCAATCTCAGGAAAAATAATCGTTTCAACCTCAAAGAAGAACAGTGAATACAATTGAGACGGAAAAAACAAAGAAACCGAGTGGAGTAAAGGATCCAAAGAAAAAAGAGGCAAACAAGAAAAATGCTAAAACCAGCCAAGATTCAATCGATGTGTTGTCTTTATTGGAGCCTACGTCTAATATAGAATCGAACTCGGGAAACTAATATCAGTTGCGTCGAGAACTTCGGATGAATGCGTAGAAACAAACGACGCAACTGATATCAATAATATCGTATGTAGTATCGTTGAAGATCCAAGACAAGCGTGGCTAGATCATAACGATCAAACTACGGATAAAAAAGATGAAATGCTTGCGTTACCGGAAGCCCTTGTAACAATTGAAAAAATGGGGGTAATTTCATTATTAGATACTGGTAGCCAAGTCAGCCGCATTTCGGAGGAATTATATATCAGAAATTCCCAATTTTTTGAAAACTGTCCGAGGCTACCAGTGTCAGGTCAAACGATAGTGGGGGCGACCGGAGCCAAGTCAGCTAGATTAAAAATTCGAATTCTCGGAGAGACTCAAATCGGAAAAATAAAATAATAAATGTGATAAAAAGAAACAAAAAAACTACGCCCATTTCGAATGTGGAGAGGAAGTACTAGTACGAGCAAAAACGTGTCTAATTTGGAACAGAGAGAAATTTCGAAATTCTTCTCAATTTTTGAAGGACCGTACACCATCTATCGGAAGATAGGTGAAGCTACGTATTTCCTCGTAGATCCGATAAATGAATCTGAGCGGGGAAGGTTCCACGTAAGTGACCTCAAGAAGTATCAACAAGCGAACGTCCTCAACCCGAGTCCTCAAGATCACAACAATGGGAGCAAAGGTACACGACCAGTATAAACATAAACAGGACATCGGCTAGGTCAAGCTGCGGTGGAATTCCAAGCCGCCTAATTTACCAGAGAGCAGCACTAACTCGGAGCGAGCTCAGTAATCATTATACCTTGCAATCGACAACATGGCTAGTGACCGAGTCCCACTGGAAGACGCGCTCGAGATGTTCGGGTTAGGGGATATTCCTCAGTGTGGTGAAGTGAGGTTACAGAGCGTGCGCCCCAAGCCTAGGATCATCTCTGAGGTGATTCTGCGGCCGCCTAACATCAAAACGGATCAACAACAGCCCGCCGTGCCTGCCGATCCTCTAGACGTGGTGCGTAACTATGTACGTCGGTGCCAGGAGAAGCAGACTCGAGACGAGGCCATATTGACGGCCAAAGAGGAAAAGGAGGAAGAGCAGCAGGCCCAATGGATCGACCAGGAGTTCCTGCCTTTTGAACAGCGAGAGTTCAAAAAGGAAGCTGGGAAGAGGAGACGATTCCAACCAGAGGAGAGTCGTGCCTGGGCTCCTGCTTCTGTCTCGGAGGTATGAACCGTATAGTTTCGTTACCGTGAATCGCCGGGAGATACGAGGAAAACCAGTGAAATGCTTCACATATCACTTGTTTTTCTCGGGGGACTATGCAACGGTCATAAAATGCATAAATTACATGCAATTTAGATGGCCAAATCAAATAAGGCTAGGAGACGCAATCAGTGCAAGTCCAGGAAGAGATTCCTGGAGCGTCAGGCCAAGAGAGACGAGAAGTCAGGGAAAATACCCCCATCATCCAGAAAATGGGAGAAGGAGCTTGCCCAGCATCGACGGTACGAAGGCGCGCGCCTGCGGAGATGTGATGCGCCCTACACCCTGGAGTAACGTGAGTTCTATCCTACTTCCATAAGGGGCCCCTAGGTGGCGACGACTTCGCGCAAGAGAAACGCGCGGTATAGCATATAAGTATAGGCATATATATATAGATTTAATCTTTTGGCACAGATACTCGGGACTCTGTGGGAATTGTCCGAACCCAGGTGTGTTCGGCGCTCCCCTTAGTTAGAGACGTCAAGGAAGTGATCGGGCAAATAGAGTGTCCGGCGATCCTTGCCGTACCGACTTAGGGTTAGTGGCCATACCTCTTGCTGAGAGTATATAACGCCTCCCCTGGCTAAATCCTTGGGAGCCGCGGTATGCATAGCACCTTCAGCTTGAGAATGGTCTAGAGCCGTCCCATGGGTGTAAATTCAATAAAAGCTAATTTGTATTTTGTTTTTGAAAGAAATGTATTGCGTTTTCATTAATGTATAAAATGCGTTTTCATTACAGAATTGTGAGCGAGCGGAAAGGGAGGTACCTCTTCTAAACGAATAAGGGATATCAGTTAATAGTTTAAATTCTTGATGTATACTTTCCTATAATGATATAATTGTTGTAAATGTGTCGTTTGACGCAAAATCTCAAACGAGCATTCTTTTGATTGTATTTCTTATATTTTAATTATTATTTTCTCATGATGTATATTTACAGATGTTTGTTAAATAGTTGTAAGAACCAAATGCAATGTACATTTCAATAAAGTTGAGCATTGAAGTTAGTAATTCGTGGAGAGTTCAGTGAGTCCTGTTCTCCTGCTTTACAAGCTTCATTGGATTTTTCTCTTATGATATAACTAAAAGGAATGAGTGTCTTCTTTGGCTTAATCTATAATAATTTAATCTTCAAGTGTGGCATTCCTGTAGTTATATACCCATTCAATTATTCCCCTACAGGTCTATAAAAACTTATATTAATCTTCGTTAAAATAGAAACGAACCTTAACACGTCTAGTGGGCCGACGGGTAACCGTTATGGCTCACGGACGCAAGGGGCAAGGGGCTGCCCTCCCCGGAGAAGCTCCCCAGGTCAAGTCGGGCACGCCTGACCATCCCACTCCCCTGGTATACGATAGTTGAGGCTCGGCCGCCTCACCCGGTACACCCCTCCCTGCAGCGGGTCTTATGCGGGCCACCCTTGGTATTTTCGATTAGTGACCTCGGACTAGCTAAGTGAATGTGTAATTTATCTTGATTGGCAATTATTTGCCTGGCGCCCACCTTTTTCTAACCACGTTATCTGTCGGGACGTTTACCCCCCAGTGGCCGTTGCAGGCCGATGCAACGTCACAATACGTAATAAATAAAAACTCAACATGAATTTATTGATTGTGACGTTTTGCCAGCAAGGTTCGCTGGCTTCATCAGGCTGTTCATTATCATAAAGCAAAACATCAATAAGTATTACAAACACCATTTACATATAGGTCATTTTACACAGAAAAAATTTTTTTCTAATTTTTTTTCAGCCAGTTTGTTGGAAATCGTCACCTTAAGGGGCAACACCACTCTAGAGGCCAGAAAAAAGGTGTAATTTTGCGAATTTTTCATGGGATTATGGGAAGAGGGATTGTGATGGAATTCACAGGGTTTATTGAACATCTATCGAAGTATAAAAAAATTTTTCTATTATTGATTTCATACGAAATAGCGGCACCACAGCAGATCTCCGGTACAAGCTTTTTTTGGAGGCGCTCCGCGGGCGTACCCATATCTCGGCAACCATAAGAACTGGAACCAAAATTAAGGATTTTTTTTCAAACTACATAAGATTATCTTTCATAAGAATTTCGAAAAAAGGGTTTCAGGAGCGTATTCTACGGAGAATCTACTAACTTTTAAAGAAAAAATCGAATTTTTGAAAATCCTAGAGTGGTGTTACCCCTTAAGGGGTAATAAACCTTTGTGACTTTTTTTTCCAATTTTTTTTTATTGGCTTAAACACTCCATAAACTACCTAAGAATGATATAAAAAGTCGATCAAGTGGGGAAAGAAGTTCTAAGTGCCTCAAAAAATTTATTCTCTGAACAGAGTCGTATAGTATTAGTAGAGTACTCAAAACTTTGAACGCGTTTATCTCGAAACCGTCTTTTCTGGCATTAGCCTACCAATAGCGCCGTCAATTTTTAACCGATTCACTTCAAATTTTAACTGTAGCCTGGAAATATGATTTTTAAGAGAATGTCGTACGATTTTTCTGATATTTTGATTTCTACCGATTTCATGGCCGATTTTCGATCGATTTTTTTGCGAAAAAAAAGAAAAAAAATTGAAATTGACGCCATTTGGCCCCAAATTCGAATTTCGAAAAAATGGCCCTCCGTTCACTGAGTTTTTCATTTTACTTCAAAAACCCGTTCGATTTTTTCTTCTAGGGTCAAAATTGTGACCTGTAGCGGTAGGCTATAGTGAAGAAAAAGTAAAAAATTTTTTTCTCTTTTGACGAGCTGGTACGCCGCCATTTTGTATTTTTTGGAAAAAATAAAGTGTGTTTTTTGTAGTTAGAAAGTAGTACTTTCATATGCAACAAACATCATATTCCTTGGATTTTTCCTGCGCTTATGGTAAGTGTTTGAAAATGACCTCGAAATCAGAGGTCACAAAGGTATATTACCCCTTAACACTATTTAATTATTTTGATTTTTCACGACCATTTATATTTACACGTATACATGAAAACAGACTTCATAGACACCTTTAATTTCGACCGAACGAATATTATTTCAATTCTCGGTTTACAAGCTTTGAAATAAGCTATGTCTCAGAATGGTGATTCAGTTACAACTATTTGAATGAATTAAAGAAAATAATAGAACACAGGAACCCCCAAAAGATGCATAATACCAATTATATTATTTTCCCTTGATGAATGTATCTCACCTTTATTTTTTAATACACTTGGATTGGCATGTAGCTGGTGAGTTCACCAAACCAGTACACGTGTGGTTGTAGAGATTGTACAACCTTGGTTGCCTGGTTGGAACCATTCTCGTCTCGTCCCAAATGACAATATCGTCGCCTGGGGGAAAAAAGCAACGATCTCAGAAACGCGCTAAAGAAAGATCTATTTCGATTCAAGCGAAATAAAAAGATCTATTTCGAATTGAGCAAAATAAAAAGATCTATCTCAAATCGAGCGAAATAAAAAGATCTATCTCGAATCGAGCGGAATAAAAAGATCTATCTCGAATCGAGCGAAATAAAAAGATCTATCTCGAATCGAGCGGAATAAAAAGATCTATCTCGAATCGAGCGGAATAAAAAGATCTAATCCGAATCGAGCAGTATAGAAAGATCGTTTTCAAATTGACTTTTAAAGAAAGATCTAACTCAGATTTTACATTATAGAAAGATCTATCTCAGGTTTAATTTTATTTTGCGGCGTTTTTTCGAGTTCGGAGTTGATGCGGTACGCGCGCACTTGAGTGCGATTGCTTATGTGCGTGTGTGTGTATGTAAATATGTGTGTATGTGTGTGTGTGTAAGGACACATTTGAATGTAATATGCCAAGTTAACTATTTACGTTAAACAGTTTTTGCCTCAAAGAACCCATAAACACCAATTTTTAAAAAAATTCAATTTTTTCCGAATTTTTGTCAGGTGATCTTAGAGGCTCTAATTTGAATTTTCAAAATCTGAGGCCGATTTGTAATCAGCTACCTCAAAAACTCATAAATACCAATTTTTGAAAAAATTCAATTTTTTTCCAAATTTTTAACAAGTAATCTTAGTGGCTCTAATTTGAATTTTCAAAATCTGAGGCCGGATTCGTGATCAGCGACCTCAAAAACCCATGTATACCAATTTTCAACAAAGTTCAATTTTTCCAAATGTTAAGTGATCTTAGAGGCTCTAATTTGAATTTTCAAAATTTGAGGCCGGATTCGTGATCAGCGACCTCAAAAACCCATGTATACCAATTTTTACGAGAAACCATCGATGCAAAAACTGTTTAACGTAAATAGTTAACTTGGCATATTACATTCAGATGTGTCCTTACACACACACATACACACATATTTACATACACACACACACGCACATAAGGGGCGTTTCGCCTCAATCCCCCCAGCGCTGCGCGCGAGCGCCGAAACATGCCGTTTTCAACTCGTGTTTACGATGCCAAAATGTCCCTGAGAAAATGATTCGATAGGTCATTTCCATGTAGTTTTTTCTCAGCTTTCCAACGGTGTAATTAGTTTTCCGGAAATTTTCCATTTTCATCCCCAAAAAATATAAAACATCGCATATCTCAAAAAGTATATTTTTAATATTTTTTCTAATGGTCTCAATCAAAAGCTGAGGATTTTTTACGTAGGAAAATATGTTTTCCAAGGAGTGGACGAATGATTTTCTCTGAGAAATAGAACGTCGAAAAGTAGACGTAGCGCTACTCCGGCGCACGGAGCGCGTGAGCGCCAATCATGCTGTTTTCAACTCTCCCCAACGATACCAAAATGCATCTGAGAAAATTATATTATGAGTCGATCCCATGTTATTTTTCCTCAGCTTTCCAATGGTGTTGTCAGTTTTCCGAAAATTTTCCATTTTCATCCCCAAAAAATAAGAAACATCGCATATCTCAAAAAGAGTATAGTTCACGTACTTCATGTTATTTTTGCTCTCTTTTTCAGCTTTCTTTGCTTTTTTGAAGTTTTCGTTAAACGCATTCGTATAGGAACTTTTTCTTTGCTCTGTATAGCACTTTTTTTCGGGAAGATGTTATATATATATAATATAAATGTTATATATATATAATAAATATATATATAATAAAAAAATATTAAAAATATACTTTTTGAGATATGCGATGTTTCTTATTTTTTGGGGATGAAAATGGAAAATTTTCGGAAAACTGACAACACCATTGGAAAGCTGAGGAAAAATAACATGGGATCGACTCATAATATAATTTTCTCAGATGCATTTTGGTATCGTTGGGGAGAGTTGAAAACAGCATGATTGGCGCTCACGCGCTCCGTGCGCCGGAGTAGCGCTACGTCTACTTTTCGACGTTCTATTTCTCAGAGAAAATCATTCGTCCACTCCTTGGAAAACATATTTTCCTACGTAAAAAATCCTCAGCTTTCGATTGAGACCATTAAAAAAAATATTAAAAATATACTTTTTGAGATATGCGATGTTTTATATTTTTTGGGGATGAAAATGGAAAATTTCCGGAAAACTAATTACACCGTTGGAAAGCTGAGAAAAAACTACATGGAAATGACCTATCGAATCATTTTCTCAGGGACATTTTGGCATCGTAAACACGAGTTGAAAACGGCATGTTTCGGCGCTCGCGCGCAGCGCTGGGGGGATTGAGGCGAAACGCCCCATAAGCAATCGCACTCAAGTGCGCGCGTACCGCATCAACTCCGAACTCGAAAAAACGCTGCAAAATAAAATTAAACCTGAGATAGATTTTTCTATAATGTAAAATCTGAGTTAGATCTTTCTTTGAAAGTTGATTTGAAAACGATCTTTCTATACTGCTCGATTTGGAATAGATCTTTTTATTTCGCTCAATTCGAAATAGATCTTTTTATTTAGCTTAAATCGAAATAGATCTTTCTTTAGCGCGTTTCTGAGATCGTTGCTTTTTCCCCCCAGGCGACGATATGTCATCTGAGATGTTTTTTCATTCACTGCACAGCAATTTCACTATTGTCACCGGATACTACATCACATTTAATCCTTAAACATACATATATATATATATATAAATATATATATATATATATATATATATATATATACACATACAAATGTATATATTCATTTTTTTTTGGCCAAAGAGAGAAGCCTGAGCTGATTTGCATGTTATTCCCACATTTTGAATATAAACGTTCCTAATTAATTAATGATTAATCCTCATAGCCTATGACACTTCCGGGTACATAGCAAAGCTACTGTCAAAATTTGGAAGCGATTGGTTCAGTAGTTTCCGAGATTTTTGCGAACATACAAACAAACGTTTCCTCTTTAAATAATAGTAAGATATATCACTCAAATATGGTAAAACATGGAATAAATGGAAAAAAGTCACGGTTCTCGACTTTTCACTCTGTACTTGGATAGTGAAGCAATAACGACATGTATCCAAGCACAAGTGACACAAAAACTCTGCAATTGTAGTGTTCTGTCAGTGTTCGAATTGAATTTTACTTAGAAGAGCTTCAATTATGCCCACTTGTTGTCAAAAATCAGACCATATACGAATAATAGTAAAAATTCACTACACACAGTTTCATATACAGTTACATCTCTTGTTCCAATAAAACTTCCGGCACTGTACAGCATACCTAGAACATAAAATAAATCCCGAAAAATCATCTTACAAAAATACATTTACATAAGTATAGGTTGAGTTAACTTACCTAAATATTGTTAATATTGTGAATTTCTATTGAGAATTGATCAGCTGTACCGGATGAATTTTCAAACCTGCTGCTACTATGAAGAACAATACGGTGAAATTGATATGGACATTGTTCTTACAATTGATTTAATAACTAGATTGCACCTCACACGTCACACTGGATATGTTTCTATGTTTACTTACGTCGCCCATGGTAAACTGCAGCACAGTATATGTATTACCGATAGAATCTAGCAGTAAACATGCACTGTTGCTTACTTAAAGTTAAATCAATTGTAATGTTATGGCCCGGCCTTGCCCCGCCCAGAAATTTTGAATTTTCCAGGAGTAAATTAGCGCGAGCCGCATCGCAAATTTGCGATGCAAAATTCCCGTATGCTACCTGAGTTGCGCCGAGAAGCAACAGTAGGATTAAGTGTGTGACTGTGCTGAGCGAACGCATCCATGCGACGGATAGCGAGTTGCACGTAGTGCATGGGGATCATGAGGACAACTTGTATTTTTGTGCCGCTGCCCAACATTGAAACAAATGGATGTCGGCAATAAGATATTCTCTTATCCGCCTGTGCGGAGCCACGAGTTATAATGAACGAGGAAACAATGCCCTCGTGTGCCTTGTTTGTTTTTTTTTATTATAGGATTTAGAGTCACACATATGTGATGGGCAAACAGATAAAATTAAGTAGGCCGATGCGCCATAAGAAAGAATATATATATGTATGTATTATTACTCATTGATATAAGGTGCCTTATACATGAGAATAGATAAATAAGTAATCGATGCGCATTGCAGCGCATAAATCGCCCGTGATGAAGCGAGCGCGCTTCATAGTCATGAGTACGCGCGCGCGCGAACGGAGGAAAGACGCTGAGCCACGCGCGCTTGTTATCACTCCGTGAGGGAGAGGTGATTCTCGCAAAATGCAACTGCGCTTCCTAACCGTTTTGTCCTCGCGCTTTGCACCCCGAGAGCGCATCTTGACGTGACGTCACGACGTATTGTAACATTTGTGTAATATAAAATAAGTAAACAATAGAACGGAATCATCTTGAAACATATCGGTTCAAGCATCAAAGGAACAATGAAGATACACTAATCATCAATCATGAGAGTGTGGAAAATAATGTTGAAATTAATGTTTTGGATTAATCATCAATAAGTATTGGTCGGAGAGACGGAGTTATACATACGCAGATACTCATTTGGTTGAGGAAGAAGTATCAAGATCATTACTAAGGTAGCCTCAGTCATAGAGCATGCCGAACGGAGTCAAGAGGATGATAAATCTTGAAAGTTGACGCTTTAAAATGACCTCGTGGATAAAGACACGGGCCTGGGAGCGTTTGGAGGTGTTCTTAGCTCAACCGAAATAGTTGGAGTGATGCGCGACACCACTGTACTCCAATATGATAATGAATATCAAAATTCATCAAGCTCATGTGAATATATTACGTATATGAGTGATGAAATAATCGGCTATAACGGTTAATGGTGAAAAAAAATTAAATGTATCCTTATGCGCTCTCCTTGTACATGTGGAGAGTCGGCGAGTTCCGTTGAAGAGACTTATCTATGTGTATATGTGTACAAAACGGAAATGATTTTTTTTTTCATCAACAATCCTACAACTATTGGAAATAGAGATGATCACGGAAATTACTGCTGCTCATTCCTGTGTCACAAATCGTGCGCCAGGGAAAAGAAATATAACCCTGCATGGACATGGAAAAGTCTGTGACGACAGATATGGATACTGACTCCAACGTGCACGATCAGCTGATAATTCCGCAACGCGACGAATTCGAGTAAATATGGTTACCAGAAGAAAAAGACGAAGAATTCATTCACAATTTACTTCGTTAATGTATATAAAAATATTTTTTAGAAAAAATTGATCAATAGTGAGAAAGGTAAGATTATATGCGTTGAATTTATTATTATTATGCGATACTGTTACGTTCCACGTTTTCTTTGAAACCTACATGTAGCGCATCATGTACAGCTGCTGCGCAGCAAGCGGGCACGGGTTGCCTGCATATCTTTCTGCCCGAGAGAGACAGAGCTCTCAAGGACTGAAAGATCTCAGGTAGCAGCCCCCAGACGCTGACTCAACAGGCGCCGCGCCGAGCGGCACGTGCAGCTGCACATGCCCTCCCGCAAAGCCGTTGCGAGCATCGTGGGAGGGCATGGTCAATGGCAATTGGCTAATTGCCGGTGACGCGACTGCGAGGGACCGCGAAACAATGAGTGCGAGAGAGAGAGAGAATTCATCTCCTCCCCGCTCTTCCTAACGAGCCTTGAAGCCCCGAAGCGTCTCCGACGCGACGCGAAAAACTAGTGCTTTGTCGACTAGCCAAGTGGGCAGTTGAGTTTTTATAATTTGTCTAAATCTTGAAAGTTTTTCCAGTGTTTGGCCGACTAGCCTAGCAGCAGTCGTTCTTTTTATTGTGATTGAATTTAGCTGATGCGCAGTGAATATATTTATTTTCTTTTTGGCCATATTCAGAGCCATTCCCAGAGTGTTTTCACCTCCCAGATAATTTCGAACTGAGGAACGAGAGGAATTTACAGATTACTGAGCCTGCGTCAAAGGCCTACGATTTCGGAAAAGTAAGAATTTGAACTAATAGCCAATATTACCCTCTCCCCCCCCCCCTTTGCAAGTGTTCAGGTGCCCTAAATTCATTAAATGTTTGTGAAGCTGGAAATTAATTCTATAAATTGAACTGAAAATCATTGAAATTGAATCAAATCAAGTGAAATTGGAATTGAAAATTGAATCTATAATTGTTGAACCGAAAATCATTGAAATTAAATTAAATTAATTTTGATATTAAGAATTGAACTGGAATCTGTTGAAATAAAAATTAAAATGAATAAAGGAAGAAATTTGATTGCCTTGAATTAGGATACAGAGAGAGAAAGAGAGAGAGAGAGAGAGAGAGAGAGAGAGAGAGAGAGAGAGTGAGTGAGTGAGTGAGTGATTTATTTTTATTAGACACAGGACTAAGGTCCTGAAACGCCTCAGCATACATAAAATTGAACATATTGGTTCCTGTGCTCGCTGCACAAAAGTAATATTTGATTTTCTCTTAAACGACTATAATATTCCTATAATTAATCTAAAAACTAATAAATTAACAATTACTGTACTCATGTTTCACCATTTGTTTAGATACAAATAATTAAATAACATCACTCAACATGACATTCGTTCAAAACATTTAAAAAAAAATACATTCAACATTCATACTCGCACTCATCGCAACACTCATACACCATTCGCTGATCAGTTCGCTGTATCACAAATTACAAATTATTCATGTTCTCAGTACTGTGCTGCATTTCGCTAATCCTTGTTTTGAAGTACTCCATCAGCTTCCCTTTGAAGCAAGGTAGCATGAATAGTTCTCTCGTTTTTACCGGCAGTTTGTTCCATGAGCGTGCAGCTCCGATTGCAAACGAGTACTTGTAATAATCCGTTCGAGCTTTTCTAACCTTCAGGTCGAGATCAGAGCTATGCCTTGAGCGTATTTCATTAGTGCTTCGAAATTGAAATTTCTCACGTAAGTAAGCGGGCTGTCCATTACGGAGTATCGATGCTAGTAGCATTATGCTCATATACTGCCTCCGGAGAGCAACAGACATTATCTCATGGTTCTTGTAACTAGGTGTGATGTGCTCGCTTCTCCTGAGCTTGACCGCAAACCTTAAAGCTGCGTTCTTGCACCGCGCAAGCTTAGTGTTGAGCTCGTCAGACAGATTCAAGAACAGGCTTGGACAATAATCGAAATACGGTAGAACGAGTGACTTTATCAGCATTAATCTCATTGGTTGGGTCAATGAATCTCGGCACTTACGGATTCTGTACAACGCAGCAAAACTTTTCCTTGCCGTTACCGTACACTGCTCTCTCCACGCCAATGCGCTATCGATGGTTACCCCTAAGATCTTCATTGATTCGGTAATACTGATCCTCACGCCGTTGACAATCAGGCCGCTAGTCAGGTCAATCTTCGAAACGAAGCCAACCGACCCCAGCCACATGGCCTGTGATTTCAAATTGTTGATGGGAAGTCCATTTGCTACAGACCATTCAGCTACATTACGGAGATTCTGGTTCGCAGTGTCAATTATTCTTTCCATTTCGTTGAACCGTCCCTTGATAAACATATTAAAATCATCTATATACAATCCATATTCACAGTTTATAAGTATTCTTGGCAGGTCATTAATGAATATAGTGAAGAGCGGTGTTCCCAGCTTCGAGCCCTGTATGATACCGATTAGCTTATCGAGCCACTCGGATAGTCCGCCATTTGGTTCTTTCACACTTTGTTTTCTACCTGATAATAGAGAATGAATCCACCGACATACGGGCGCTGAAATTCCATAGTAAAATAGCTTTTGGCACAAAATCTCTTTGTTGACACGGTCGAATGCCTGTTTAAAATCGATCGAAATTAAGAGAGAGAGAGAGAGAGAGAGAGAGAGAGAGAGAGAGAGAGAGAGAGAAAGAGTTTGGTACGTGTGGCGGCTCGCGGTCTCTGCTACGCGAGAGCCACAGGGACACCTAGTGCCCAAACAGGAGAGCGTAGCACTCCACTAAAAGCGAGTACTCATCGCAGGTACTCGTCTGTAGGACAAAACCCCCAGTCCATAACAGATACCTACAGCGATTTTTAGTCGCCAAAAGTTAGTTTATTACGTTAGAAAGTAGCCAGATTAGTCTCAGAGTGGGCAGATTCCTTGATTGTTTAAGTACTTCAGAATGAACAACATTTTTGGTTTTCTCTTCACCATTCGGCATTATGATGGATTGGTTTTTCGATTTACCCGTTCTAGAAAGTCCAACATACAACTGCCCATGTGAAAAACGATCTGAGCGTAAATCAATTCTAACATATTTAAATGTCTGACCTTTAGACTTGTTTATTGTAATAGCAAAAGAAAATTTAATTGGAAACTGAAGTCGTTCAAATTCAAAAGGTACATTCATAAGAATCATTGGTATGCGGGATATGATGGCAATTTCTCCCACTGACGGACCTGTGAGAATTATCACATTATTTCTCATCGTTTTAACCTGTAAACGGGTGCTTTTACACAGTTCTGGTGGGTTTAGATTCCGTAGTGGTTATATGGTACATAATACGACAGGACAACCAATTAAAGTTCCTTTAAAGAAAATAGTGAGTTGGTCTTTTGATTACCCTATACTTATAAGCCAGACCACACCATTCCAGCCGCGTAAACGGCTCCTACAGCAGTTCACCACCTAGTGACCAAAAAGAGAAGCCGGAACTTCAAATTAAAGCATATTTCAGCCGATAAAAATAATTCCTTAGGAGAATTGATGCGAGTTCGATTATTTAGGCAATCGATCACACCGCTATAATAACGGGAGTCACAATAGGACAATTAATTTAAAGTTTTCCATGAGAAAATCGAGGACTTCACCACTGATTGCCGTATAATTATAGGCAGACCACACCATTTCAACCGCGTGAACGGCTAAAACAGCGTCCCGCCATCTCGTGGACAAAGAGAGAAGCCGACATTGATTTGCATGTTATTTCTACATTTTGCATAGAAACGTTCCTAATCAATTGATGATAAATCCTAATAATAGCCTATGACACTTTAGGGTACATAGTAAAGCTACTGTCAGAATTCTGAGGCGATTGGTTCAGTAGTTTTTGAGATTTTGGCAAACATACAAACGAACGCTTCCTCTTTATAGAATAGTGATATATATATATATATATATATATATATATATATATATATATATATATATATATGTATGTGTGTGTGTGTGTGTGTGTGTGTGTGTGTGTGTGTGTATCGAATTCATGATCGACTGATTTTTAAGTGTTTCAAGTATTGACGTACATTTACTGGCATGACTAATTCGCAGTACATAGAGATCTATAGTAACCATCGAGGGTAGGGGTTTAGCGAGCCAGGCGAGTAGGGGACCTTGACTGATGAATGAACTTGACTTGATTCTTCCATGTACATTTTTTCTTCGGTGAACATCGAAATATTGAATCGAAAGTAGGGGGTTGGCGAGCGAAGTAAATAGAGGGGTACCCCTCCTAGTAATTATAAAAATTAAAAAAAAATGGAAAAACGTTGCAACGGTCCAAACGCGTATATATACATATCTATACACCTAGACTCGTGCAGTAAGCCACGCAAGCTCGCTTCGCCCGGGCAACTACGCAGTTGCTCAGTCGAGTACTGCGCAGCTTCGCTCCGCCTCTCGCTCGCGACTCACGGACCGCGGAGTGCCTTGCGCCGGCGGACGACCGTCATTCTTGTCTCGCCCGCTACACAGTAACTTCACTTTCGCGGAGCTCTCTTGATCCCCATCACCGGGCCACTTCCAAGCCGCGCACGTGGCTCATCAATTACCAGCACGTAACCAAGTGAATTATTAAGGTGTAGGATTCAGGACTAGCCAACAGGTGAAACGAATCCAAGTAAATCTAGTGGAATTCAAGCTTGCTCGTCTTCTTATACTTTTGCGTGCCACCATATTTACTCCGGGCGTGAAGAATCTGTGAAAAATCAGTTTCAGAATCGATTGGACTATCAGAAGTCGGAATCTCACTTCCGCGTTTCGCGGTAGTTTTAAGTAAACTAGTGCATTTTCAACGCGCTTCGCGTGCCTTTAATTTGGTTCCGCATCATATGCTTCATATATAAATACATTTAGATATCTGGCGTATACGAGTGTGTCATTTTTATCCAGCTTCTGATGTCCTTTCAAAAAGTAGATCCAGAATCTCGAATTTGCAGTTTAGCCTGGATGCAAAGAGCGAGCCTGCACGATGCACTTGATCCTTCTCCAATGTCTCCTACCTTAACCCTAACCATACCATAGAGGCATCTCTGTAGTCTGTACTCTACCTATAGTCTCTATAATGACTCTATACACTGCATGTCTCATAGTTTGGTCTTAGCCAATCAAATAATCGGAAGCGAGGCTTCACATCACTTTTTTAAGGAAGGATTCTAATGGGCGACGGCTATTTTAAGCAGAGTGCGGGGCTGCAAGTGCGATAGCTTCACGGTCATTCAGTACGTCGGATACAGTGATTTTGAGAACTTTTCATCTTTGGAAATTTTTCGAAAAGTGAGTCATCTTTGTATAAACAAGCCTTGAATTTTTTCGCAAAAATTTTGCAGTTGAGGTGCTACTTTGGATGTACAGGGAAGAAAAATCGATATTCAAACAATGCATCCTCTAAGTTCAGATATTCACTCCACCGGTTACTGAGGTTCCAGGTCCATGGCAGACTCAAAACCCTTTGAAATTTTGATTTGAAAAAAAGCTGTTTCGAGAAAATCGTGTTTTTCTGTAAAATTACTCTATTTTTGCCTATTTAATGATGTTTTAGACAAATTTCATTGACGCCATTGCAAAGAGCAAGTCTCAACCTTTCGAAATATGTCCTTGAAAAATTTTTTTGTCGCGAATAGAAAAAGTTCTGAGATACCGAAGAGCGACATGCTTCGAGTGGCATTCTGGGCCAAAACGGTTAACCTTTAGAGGGCCTGGATTTGGAAGAGCATATCGCCCTCAGAAAATTGGCATTTGAGGTGCCTCATATTAATGATTGATCATACACAAAGTGTCGATCATGAGGTGCGTCAATATATTGATTTTCCGGCCCCGAACGGAACTGCTAATGTTAAAAATTTCAAATTTTCAAAAAATGTATTTTTAATAGTAGAAAACGCTTCTTTCTTTATGAGAACATTATATAAGTTAAATTTGTAGATTTAATCAAATATTTAAAGCATTTTGAAGGGTTGATAGTCAAATTTTATGACCACTTGCACAATGTAGAAAATACAGATTTAATAGATTTGGGGTAGGTAAAAAGGGGTGTGGAGGGGTAAATTTATTTCAAATGACTTTAATAAGTGAAAATAATCATAAATTAATATATATTTTAGTCTAAAAATAAACATCAAACAAGTTTTTATGATGCGTCAAAATATTGATTTTCCGGCCCTCTAAAGGTTAAGAAGGTATTCGAAGATATTCGATCCTACCAAGTGGCGTCAATTTGGTTCGTCAGGAGTTCTTCAAATAATTGATGAGGTACCTGAAAAGCATTCCGGTGAGTTTTTTCATAATTGGTTAGTTAGCGTTGACAACGTCTCCTATATTATGTAAACTGTGATAAGAATATGTAAAACTCCAACAGTATGAGAATTAATCATAATTAAACCTGATGAAATAATAAATTGACTCATGTGTCTGTTATGGATTTCATTTTTTTAAGCATTATAAGAGATAAACTAATTCTGTCACATGCTCGTCGCAACTCTTTTACTTCTTTTTAAAAAGGTTTTTTAGAGAATTTCAATTCTTTTCAGGAAGTATTATATATCATAAAAATAATAATCAATAAAATTTAAATGCACTAAGGACTCACACATGAGCGTCAGTGATAAGATTCAGTAGATATTTTTCCAAAATATTTGTATGGATGAGCATTACACAAAAAGAATATAAGTAATCAGTAGAAATTAATCGATTTATTATCTGAATATAAGACAAGACACATCAAAATTCAACCAATGTTTTTTTATAACTAATTTTACATGGGCAAATGGTAGTTTAGGATGTCGATGTCGGCGTGACGACCAGAAGTTTTATTTGAACGAGGATATATTGTAGTCACCGATGCTGTCCAGGTACCTAGGGTCGCCGATGAAGTGTCCTGAGGGTGCGCTCCTGGTATTTTAACTTGGAGAAACTGACCCTGTACCCGAACGATGTCAAAAAAATCAGGATTAATGATGACGATGTTTCAAAGGTGCTCTCCTGGTATTTTTGCTTGGGGAAACCGGCCCTGGACCCAAACGATGTCCAGGAAGTCAGGGTGCCCGACGACGGTGTTCCAAGGGTGTGCTCCTGGTATTTTTGTTTGAGGAAGCTGACTACCTTGTCTACCTGGACATCGTTTAGGTCTAGGGTGAGCTTTCCCAAACAAAAATTCCAGGTGTGTACCCTTGGAACACGCTCATCAGGTACCCTGACTACCTGGACATCGCCCGGGTCCAGGGTCGGCTACTTCAAGTAAAAATTCCAGGAGCGCACCCGTGGAACACCCTCATTGTGTACCCTGAGTACCTGGACATCGTTCGGTTCCAGGGTCAGCTACTCCAACCAAAAATACCAGGAGAGTACCCTTGAAACATCGTCATGGGTAACTGATTATCTGGACATTGTTCGGGTTCAGGGTCAGCTTCTCCAAGTTAAAATACGAGGAGTGCACCCTCGGGACACTGCCACCGGCGACCCTAGCCACCTGGACATTATCGGGTATTGTAGGGTATATCCTTATCCAAATAAAACTTTAGTCGACACGCCAACATCGGCATCCTAAACGACCATTTACTCATGTAAAATCAATCATAAAAAAAAAACATGAATTAAATTCTTATGTCTTGTCTGATCTTCTGTGAGTTTGAAAAAATTTGCAGTACTTTTCCTGGAGTCTATGGGACACGGCCAATAGTTTCCCCATATTCTTCCTAACTATACATTAACAATTTGTTTTCAAAAATTTTTCCATGGTTCCATTTCTACGCAAGGAGCGAGAGCATGTAATCGTTGTTACGTTGGCGTTCTGGACCATATACATCTTACTATGCGTGAACATAGCTGCTTTATCAGGCTATCGCAGCTAACTTCAGGATCGTAAGATGAAGAAAAATTTCTGATCGAAAAAAAAGTAGTAGATCGCTTGACACGGTACTCCAAACTCATTATTGCGATCGAGTTTTGGGGTATTTCTCTTCGTTAATCGCTCAATTGGGATGCTGAATGTTCATGAAATCCCGTTTCGCATCCAAAAAAAGTCGTTTTGGCTAAATTAAGCTAATGTAAAAATCGATCGTACGATCTCAAACATTGTATAGTTGCGGTGTCTTCTGCTTGACGCATCGAACACTACCGCATTCCGTGGTATAGTAAATATTGGGACAATAGCAATTTTGGGTCTCTGGCAGCATCGGTTATAGGGCCAAAAATGATCTGAGAAATTTCTGGCGACATCATGGGATCCCAAAGAGTCTCCAAAAGAATTTTCAGAGTTTTGGATTCTTTTCTCACTCACTCGACTGAGAATCCCACCCATATATATATATATATATATATATATATATACAGTTAGAACGACTAAAATATTCATTTTCTTTTCGCATGGAAAGTTAGTAAATTTCGCGTAAAATACGCTCCTGAAACCCTTCTTCCGAAATTCGAACTCAAAGTGTTGATTTCTATTTTCTCACTCCACTTTCCAATTGGAGCCTTTATTTTTGTGCCCTGGGAGGTCGCTCGTCAAGAACCCCGACCCATGAAAACTAAAAGCTACATCATTTCATGCTACATACAGCGTAAATAGTTGAAACATGGACCTGGGCTCTGGAACACACACACACACACACATACACACACACACACACACACACACACACACACACACACACACACACACACACACACACACACACACACACACATACACACACACACACACACACACACGCGCGCGCGCGCGCGCGCACGCACGCACGCACGCACGCTGTCGTCGCTATCTATCGTCGCTCACAGAGACATACCGAGCACAAACTCACGACTCTACGCACATACACTCAGGCTCTGCTCATGCTCTTGCACTCTCCGCGCTGTTACTATGCGTTCACCGTGTAACTTTGAATATATCTTATTCTATGTTCAATACCAAGTCGCTTGGTATATTAGTAAATAAGGAGCTGACATGAAGTGAAAGCCAAATAGAGCCAGGTAATACATTGGTCTTTGAGATTGTCTCTTATAACTCAAAACTGTGATTGACACGTGTATTAGGTAGTTTGATACCTTTCTTCAATTCTGCATTGATAATTTTTGCAAAAAAACGAGTGAGATTATCCAGTGAACTAGTGCATCAATTGCAAACACTTATTTTATGAAAAATATGTCGATGATCCATATAATATTGAGAGCCAAACCACCGCCTAGTCCCTTCAAAGAGACCGTTAACCCTTGTTCCGAGCAGAGCTCATGATTTTTGGATTTTCTGAATCCTTGAACAATTCTTAAAATATTTCAATTGGTGACTAGAGGTCCATTGTTGGAAATTAGCGAGATATTCGCAAAGCAAATCTTTATTGCCGTTTTTCTCGAGAACCGAGATGAGTATTTTGATGCGCAGAAGCAACATTTTTGCTATCGAAATTGTGCGTCGAATGGACCCTTCCCCGAGCTTCTACGATAAATACTTTTGCAATTAGAGCAATAATATGATTTTCTGGCGTTTTTCCACTAGCGTGAAACATACACATTCACAGCCAGAGCTCGTCTGTGTAATGCACATGTACATTTGGGCAAGGCAGCCGCAGAGCGTCACCCGAGCGGGCATATACCCTTCATAAAAAAAGTCATAAAAACGGGCCGCCGCGGCCGCGGCCGGGCCACCGCTCGAGCCTACTCGACAGCGTTGAGACGATTTTCTTGACTGATCGAATACTCGGCTCGTCGCCCACGTATAGATATACTAAGTCCGTGTCATCGCCCAAATCTTGCGATTTCTCCCAGTTTTTTCTAATTAATTCAATGACTTTTGCTCACGTGGAAAAAATCAAGAGAGCTTTATCATCCCCCATTCAATTCTCTAAAAGATGATGTGAGTCACTTTCTGAAATATAGAATAGAAAGGTATTAATCCTCACGGACATCAGCTAGGTGGTCGCATTACTTACTATGCAACACTTGAAATTCATCACGATTTTTTCTAATTAAAGCATTCTATTCTGTTTTTACAGAAAAATCAAACAGAACTTTTTTATTCCCCATTTAATTCTCTAAAAGATGATGTGAGTCACTTTCTAAAATATCAATTAATTATAAGTAATCATTGATGAAGCACTTATGATTTGATGATTACTTGCGATGCGACTACGAGAATTTCACTATGTTTTTTCTGATTCATACATTTAATTCTATTTATGAAGACAAAATCAATAAAGCTTCTTCATACCCCATTAGTTTTTTGATAATATATTACAAATCACATTGTCAAATATTGAATGGAAAGAGAGAAATCCATAGTTTTCTCAATGTTCAAAGTTCTCGGGTCTTTTTGTTACTGTATCTTCATTTTCGATTCATTTCGATCAAATCTATCAAAATTTCAAAGGCCATTAGTTTTTAGCCATTCAAACAACAGTTTGGAGTTTCACTTACTAATTTTTTCATCCTTTTCTTATTTTACTATTCACACTCAATCTAAACAATCAAGTGTAAATAAAGTCCGTATCTCAAAGTGTCATTACTTTTATATATCTCATCTTTCGATTGGTCACATCAGTTTTTCCAAAGCTATTTTCTATCCTACTCAAATTGCTTTTTTTCGCATCAACAATAAGTGAAGCCAATTTGGTAAATTATTTGATATTTCCTATATTGAGTGGTTTAACCGCTCTAGCGGCGCATAGAAGTGCTAGGGTCACCTTTTAGTATTGAAACAAGATTATTTGTCCCAGGCGTTACTCTCTTTAATCTTTTCAGTGAAAATCACTGCATTGCAGTGAAAAATCACTGTGAGAAGTTGGACGACAAATTCACTATAATTACAGTGAATTTTTCATGCAACTAAAGTGAATTTTCACTCTATTTCAATGAGTTTTGATCGAAAACATTTTTATATATGTCTCAAATGAACATTAAATTCATATTTATTCGAAAACACAGAATCAACTAGAGTAATTTCTACTTAATAGATACTGTTATCCAGAATTGATATATGAATGTAATGTCCAATAGTTAATGATTCTATTCTTGAGTATGATTATAATTCATAACTGATTCTATCAGTCTTTCCAGAGTAATGCATTTCTAGTTGATTCTCATAGTCAAACTAGCTTGCACAAGTGTCTCGTACACTTATCGAACCGTTATATTGATGTATTGTTAATAATATTGCTTCAAAATATACTAACAATCTTATTAATCATGAAATTCTTTTAAAATCATCATACTTACCTACAATTCATAACTAACAAAAGCTTCATTACGCATATTCTCAAAAAAAGTATAAAATATTTTGAAAATTTTGTCTTGGTCTTGAAAACAAGTGTACGAGACACTTGTGCAAACTAGTTTGATTATGAGAATCAACTGGAAATGCATTACTCTAGAAAGGCTGATAGAATTAGTCATATGGAAAACATTTTTACATAAAATTCCAATTTTTACATCACGATTTGCAGTAAGTATGGTGTGAAGTGAATTTCTTCTCTACTTACTGTGAATTTTATGTAAAAATGTTTTCCATAAAAACTCAGGCTTTCGAGATATAATCTCGACTTTCAGCTGTTATACCTTCGAAAATGAACATAGAAATGAATGTTTTCGAGTATTAATATTCAAGTAACTGAAATTCTAGTAATCTTCCTGAACCTGTTGTTCTAAAAACGAAATAATAAAGGAAAATACTGTAAGTTTATCATGAAAAGTTACATATTATAGTCTTATTATATCCAGTTACTTTTGAAGTTGGGATAGTTTCAATTGAAATGGATCGAAAATGAAGCACCAGAACACCTGAAAAGTTTTATCTTTTATATGTATCAATCCCTTTCTATTCAATATTTCAGAAAGTGACTTACATCATCTTTTAGAGAATTAAATGGGGAATAAAAAAGTTCTATTTGATTTTTAGAAAAAATCGTGATGAATTTCAAGTGTTGCATAGTAAGTAATGCGACCGCCTAGCAGATGTCCGTGAGGATTAACACCTTTCTATTCTATATTTCAGAAAGTAACTCACATCATTTTTTAGAGAATTAAATGGGGAATAAAAAAGTTCTGTTTGATTTTTCTGTAAAAACAGAATTGAATGCTTTAATTAGAAAAAACCGTGATGAATTTCAAGTGTTACATAGTAAGTAATGCGACCGCCTAGCTGATGTCCGTGAGGATTAATACCTTTCTATTCTATATTTCAGAAAGTGACTCACATCATCTTTTAGAGAATTAAATGGGGGATGATAAAGCTCTCTTGATTTTTTCCACGTGAGCAAAAGTCATTGAATTAATTAGAAAAAACTGGGAGAAATCGCAAGATTTGGGCGATGACACGGACTTAGTATATCTATACGTGGGCGACGAGCCGAGTATTCGATCAGTCAAGAAAATCGTCTCAACGCTGTCGAGTAGGCTCGAGCGGTGGCCTGGCCGCGGCCGCGGCGGCCCGTTTTTATGACTTTTTTTATGAAGGGTATATGCCCGCTCGGGTGACGCTCTGCGGCTGCCTTGCCCAAATGTACATGTGCATTACACAGACGAGCTCTGGCTGTGAATGTGTATGTTTCACGCTAGTGGAAAAACGCCAGAAAATCATATTATTGCTCTAATTGCAAAAGTATTTATCGTAGAAGCTCGGGGAAGGGTCCATTCGACGCACAATTTCGATAGCAAAAATGTTGCTTCTGCGCATCAAAATACTCATCTCGGTTCTCGAGAAAAACGGCAATAAAGATTTGCTTTGCGAATATCTCGCTAATTTCCAACAATGGACCTCTAGTCACCAATTGAAATATTTTAAGAATTGTTCAAGGATTCAGAAAATCCAAAAATCATGAGCTCTGCTCGGAACAAGGGTTGACGGTCTCTTTGAAGGGACTACGCCGTAAGAATCGTTGCTTCCTTTTTTGCCCTCTTTTTAGCCCCCCTTTTCCAGTCCCTTCTTTCAGCCCCCCCCCTTTTCAGCTTCCCACTTCAGTCTCTCTTTTTAGTAGATAGACTAAGGGGGTACTGGCTCATGGGGATACTGGCTCAGTCAGAATCGATGAAGATACGAACTCATGAGGATACTAACTCAGATGAAGTGGGGAGACTCTCGCGCGGAGGGGGGGGGGTATGGCTCATCGTTCGCGAGGAGGGGAGGAGGAGGGGTATGGCTCATCGCGCGCGGCGCCTGACCGACCGCGTGTGCTCCGCGACTGCTGTCGTGCGCATTTTAATTGTAGCCCTGAAAAGGGCCAATTGGATATGGCTCATCGTGCGCGGCGCCCGGCCGATCGTGTGTGTGCCGCGACTGCTGTCGCGCGCATGCTCACATTGCTTGCTTGCTTTCCTACGCTTTAATTCGTATTGTGGCCCTGAAAAGGGCCGATTGGTTTTTTTTCACTTAAGATGTAATGAATCTGCGCTGCTGATGATGTACTTTTTGACGAGCTTGACGTTGTGAAGGGCGCAACTGGCTCTGAATGCTCCATTATGATGTGGATATACCGTAAGAACTTTTATCTTGTCTAACGGCGGATATCCCAATTCTGCAATATTGACAACGTTGGTGAACTTGAAGCGTTCGAGTCAAGATTTTTGAATCGATCCAGAGACGAAAATCTTGCTCACGTTATGTAAGTTTTCACGAAGAGTATCTCCTATCAATGTGTATGGAATGTTGCCAGCGGTCCAAGGTATCCCATGATAATGACGCTCGAGCCAAGTATTTTCTCTCGTGTATTTATCCGGAAGTCGTTTCCAGGAGAAGGGCTCTTTGAATAAAAACACATGTGGCTCTCCTGTGAGTGATGTGATAGCCAATTCTTTCAGAATATGATCATTGACTGGTTGCTTGAAGCCCTGCATATCTACGATGTACTCCATTTCACCAGGCAAAGTATGAATGTACACAGTTCGATGAACAATGCTACTTTTCGAACGCTGATCGCTTCTTATATATTTTTATCCCCTCTTCTACACTACTCTTCTCACATCCCCACTCATTGGATTATATTCGACAATGCGATCATGTATAATCATGCAATAGACAGACAGACAGACAGACAGATGGGCAGACCGAGTATACGTACATTTCTCTCACTTTAGTTAACAAAAATGTATAATTTCAAAGAAGCAGGAAAATAGTTTGGTATTTCATCTTTTTTTCTACATGATAAAGTAGAATGAATAGTTGTATTTTAATTAATAATTTTTCAATTTGGAAGTAGAAAAGAGCCCCTCCCCGCTCTATTCTTGTAGGATTCTACCAAAGTATCGCTTGAATGTATAAGCGTTCTGGGATTAAATATGAATATTCAATGCCAGATGAATATAACTAACTCATCAATCCTTCCATTGAACTTCCATATTCTATAAAAATCGATTCAAAAGAAAAAAAAAGAAAAAATTATGTATACATCATTCTCAAAGCACTATAATCATCGATTTCATCGATGGATTCTCGTGCTACTTTACCATCTTTGAGCAGCCAATTTTTGAGCTTTTGTGCATTTTTTACAGCACAAATATCGGTCCAATGAACATAATGATGAGAGCATAACGTGCCATCCAAAGGTAGGGTTTTCAAACTCGGACATTTCAAATCCTCCAAGTTGAAGACTCGCCTGTTGGAAATCATTAAAATTACTATAAAATTTCTTGTCAATCAAAATTTTTAAAATAATTTTCACTTACTGATTTGGAACAAATTGTCGAATCCATTTTGTTTTTTCGGATCCTTTCACGTAGACACGTTTAGCATTTATTAGAGCAAGTTTCATTATATCATTCAATTCTTTGTATGAAATATCTCCTGAAGTCCACGCCAATCCATGATAATTCAACTCTAACCAATGATTGATTGATTTATTTTTTGGTAGAAGCTTATTCCATTTAAATGGTGGTTTGAAGAAGAAAACCGATGGTATTGCATCTTCTTCTAAATGAACAATCGCCACCTCTTTGAATACAAATTCATTGTTAGAGGCTTTGAATCCTTGTACGTCGACGACATATTCATTGATACGCTCCATGATGCTGCGTTTTTGCAAACTGAGACGCACGGCAATTTTGCGACTATTTATAGGTGCACGAGCCGCCGCGCAACGCCGCGCGCGCCGCCGGCCGCTCGTGCCGCCAATTAATTCTCAGAATTCCCCCACCATACCACCTCCGCCTGATCTATTTATAGGTACACGAGCCACCGCGCACCGCCGGCCGCTCGCGCCGCCAATTAATTCGCAGAATTCCCCCACCATACCACCTCCGCCTGATGATTCATGCAATCACTGCTCATAAGAACAAGTGTGAGCTTGCTAAAACCTCATTCTCGTTACACGTTCGTTCATTACTACATCGTTCTTTATCGTTCTTTCAAAAGTTTATTTTTTTGCTTACGTAATATCAAAATGCATTCAACCATCTACTATGCTGAGACTGTGGAGAGACTTCTGGCTTCGATGCAATCCGTCGCCATTGGAGACGCTGTCGATAGCAATATCCAAAGATGGATTGAGATGGTCTGTGTCGCCATCAAAGAACTGCGACTGATTCCCACCGAGCCTGGAATGCCGAGATCTGAAAGGCAGAAGTATCAAACTTCGATGAGACATTTGCTCACTGTTCGCGGGCAACTATTCGATTCGCTAAAAAGAGGTGGTGATTTACAGCTCGAGCAGGAGCAGCCTGATCTGCAGCTGGATGAGCAGCTTGAACAACACTCCGAACAGCAGCTCGAACACCAATCTGAGCCACACCATCGTCCAAATCTCAGGTGGGATGAATTCAAAAGTGCATTCAGTGAGCGCATTCAAACAGGTGTAATTAGTAATATTCGCCATATTGATATTGCTGCATTTTTGCACGATTCATCTCGTGTTTTCGCGAGATAAATCCACGAGACTCGTAATAAAAATGGTAACTTGAAAGTGCATGCAGAGCTTGCAGCAGAGATTATCATCGAGCAGGCTGATTCGGAAACAGAATGTGTAAAGTACTTCAATACAGAAAGTGCTACAATCTGTCAATCGACAAATCTCAATGAATGGTTCATCGAGAATATTCAAAATCCGATTCTTCGTAACATTGAAGAGTTCGAAGAGAGGGATTCGGGGTGGAGTCTGAAGCAGATACTCAGTTTGAGTATTAATATTAATAAATTATCTCCAATGAAAGCTGGATCATACGTACCTCTGCCCAAGTTAATTCAACAGAAAAAAGCGTGCGTCAACATAGTAAATGACGATGATAAATGTTTCCAATGGGCGATATCATCAGCTTTACACCCGGTGAACAAAAATGCTGAACGAGTATCAAAGTATAAAGATTTCGTGAATAAATTAAATTTCAAAGGAATTGAATTTCCAGTTGAAATAAAAAACATTCCGAAATTTGAACGTCAAAATGATGTATCAATAAATCTTTTTACTCTCAAGAAATATGGTCATCGTTTCGAAGTTGTTGTAGTACATTCAACAATATTGAAAAAAACAAAAGCATGTAAATTTACTCCTTGTACAAGATCATTACACTGATGAAAGTGAAAAGAATAATGAAGAGATGGCTTACATCGCACCAAAACTTCACTATGTGTGGGTGAAAAATATGTCTCGCCTGCTATTCAGTCAGATGTCTGCCCACAAACAAAAATATCTTTTCTGTGATCGCTGCCTTCATTATTTCCATGATCAAGATAAGTTGACATCACATGAAGAGGATTGCTCGAAGCCCAATAAGTGTAAAATCGTCTTACCTAGTGAAAGAGATAAAATTTTGAAATGTAAAAATCATCATCGAAGTGAGGAAGTTCCATTCGTC
This sequence comes from Aphelinus atriplicis, assembly GCA_020882685.1. Lineage (NCBI taxonomy): Eukaryota > Metazoa > Arthropoda > Insecta > Hymenoptera > Aphelinidae > Aphelinus > Aphelinus atriplicis. The sequence goes on along the minus strand of CM037074.1, from coordinate 40,751,343 downwards.
GTGTACGCTGATTTCGAGAGCCTGCTAAAACCAGTCAATGAAAATTATGCGTTTCAAGTTCATCAAGCATATAGTGTTGGATTTTATATAAAATGCAGCTTCGATGATAGTAAGAGTGTATATAAAAGCTATCGCCAGCAGATCGATGACGAAGAGACTCCTGCAAAATGGTTCGTTAAAGAGATGAAAAAATTAGTTGAGGCCTTGGATGATGAGTATAAAAATGCAAAAGAAATGCATCTCTCTAAAATGGAAAAGGATATCTTCACATCTGCAAAAGATTGTCACATATGTAAAAAGCCGTTCATCGAAAATCAGATCAAAGTTAAAGATCACTCTCATCTCACTGGGAAGTAAGTATAAAAATTTCAATTTTCTATTCATTATAACTGGAAAGTCATTCAACTTACTTTATCAACTTGCAGATTCAGAGGTGCAGCTCATCAAAGCTGTAACAATTATTTCAAGGATGCGAGATTCATTCATTTCTTTGGGTCGCATAATTCATGGATACACAAGTCAGAATTATGATTGAAAACAATTATTTAAAAAGAGGAAGTGTCGGGAGCCCCAATACCTTCGCTCCCGACTGTAAGACACAGCCAAAATCGTCTTTTATGTTTCTTTGACATCAGATTCCGAAAAATCCAATGTGAAAAAAGCATAAATGACTCGATTGTCCTTCCTTCGTACTTCCTCTTTTCTTTTATGTTTTATTGATAATATACAAGATTAAATACATTTTACACATACACAAATTCAACATCATCATTCTTTCGTTTAATTATTTGCAACCTCATATGCTGCATGGCATCTTGTAGTTGAATGACAAGGCTCTCGTGTGTTAGAAGATGGTCAGAAATGCGTTTCGACAAGAACATGTCAAATTCGCTCTCGAGCTCCACAATGTAACGAGGTCCAAACTTGGTTTGAACTTGTTTCAGCTTCGATACTGAATATACTCTATTCAATGTGAGTTCAGCTAGTTTTTTCGTTGGCAAGAACTCAACTCGTCCAACGCTGTTCAGCTCTGATAGATCCATTCTGTGAATAAAACAAAAAAAAAAGAAAATCGTTAAGGATAGGCTTTTTTCCACTGTATTATATAAATTTAACAAAGAAAAAATATATAACTTACGTTTGAAGAAGGAGGTGAAGAAGACGAGGTCTCGTCAATTGTGTACTTTACTCTCTTGGAAGCTGGTTCGCTTGTAGCGAGATCGTACACGAGAGCATCGTTATATACGCGATCCCCCACCGCGCACTCTCTCGCCGCCGTCGAGCCGGAGCGGCCGCCGGCCGCTCGCGCCGCCGCTGAGCCGCCAATCAAAACAAGCGGGGGAGGTGAACGGTCAACAAGAGATAACGGGAAAGATGACTCATCCGGCTCTGCGCGCCCATCCGATTAGCGCGCGTCGATGCCTGCATCCGTACGCCGCATCTCGACGCCAGCTTCTGCATCCAGACGCTGCAGCCCGACGCCGCAGCCTGCATCCGCATCCTGACGCCGCAGCCTGACGCCGCAGCCTGCATCCGCATCTTGACGCTGCAGCTCGACGCTGCAGCTTGCATCCGCATCTTGACGCTGCATCTCGATGCCGGCTTCTGTCTGGCGGATGGCGCGATGGCCCCAAGCAAACGTGTCTGTTTGGTTGGGCATCAAACAGCGCTTGTTGTCGAAGGAACTGAGAGCTATTTTGTTCTTTGTTCTCTCAGTTGTCACAATGTGGTGTCGAGATCGGATTCCGCACTGATCGCGAAGAATTACCTTTTCATCAAAGAGGCATCTTTTGTAATCCTCGAAATTGATGGTTTTCTCGACGACACAAGATTTTATACCCTTGGATTTTTTTATTACTTTATCATCTTGCCGCCGAACACTGTACATTTTGCTCCGCAAGCCAACAAATTCGAGCATAATTTGGCCATTACACTCATCCTTCATGAGGCCCAGTTCTTTTTTGTTGGCGCGCGGCATTTTGAAGACATTGTCCAAGGGAAAATCTGATGTTTCGAATTTATGAATGTCCCTTTTCATGATTTCATAGATGTTGGCTCTTCGAATCTCGTAGATTAAACTGTCTGTATCCGTGTACAGTAACTTGCTGTGATCCGGCAAGCATTTTTTCATATAATTATAATGGAAGTCGTAAATTACGATCTTGGAGAGATCGAGCACAGCCTGTCCAACGTAAATTGGCTTTGTCATAGGAATTGAAAAGCGTTTCAATTGGATTATGACGCAATTTTCACTCAGAATCGTCGAGCTATGGAATTCAGGACTGGCTATGTATGCGCCGGCTCCGTAACGTCCCTCAAATTTACCTTTTACCTTGACGTCGACTCTCTTGCGCTCGTTCTCCATTGTTTTACCATATACGGCATTGTTGAGCAGCTTGAAGAACAATTTTTCAAACTCATTTGCAGCCTTCTTCCGCTTTTCGGTATTGAAATCGACGTAAGGTTTGAGCCACGGTTTCTGCTTGTACCTGAGAATTCGATGGATTTTCTTCAAAATTAATCCATTGTTGAGAGCTTGCTGGAGAGCACGGTAATGGATAACATATTTCTCCTTGTCGTGAAGCGTCGTCAGAAGTTTTTCATCTTTCGCGCTAGGAGGAGCAATATGTTGAGGGCACAATGGGAGATCATTGTGTAGATTGCGTAAATGTTCTGGATATTCTAAGTCAACTTCGAACACATAACCGACGCAACTATCCGCTGGGATATTCTGGATACAGATATTCTCGACGTTTTCAACCCACTGAAAGTCACCATAAGGCAAACTTTGAGTCATGGCCGAGCCGTAGAGATTGTTCACGTCGTAATACATCAAATATTTCGTCTCTTCTTCGGTGTTGTATCCCTCCTTCATGTATGCATTATTCGCTTTTGCATACCGATTGCAACACTGACTTACACCACCACGAATACCTTTTTCGATAAACATTAGTTTGTCGATATCGGTTATGAGTTCGAGCTCAACTCCGGTGAATTTCAGCATAGCTTCCCACGTGAGGCCCAGCGTTGTGAAGTAGTGTGCGAGATCAAGCCTATACTCTCCAATGCACATTTTTCTGAAGCTCTCGAATACACTGGCTCAGAGGAGCACGTCGAGTTTCATGTACAAATCTGAATAATGGCCAACAGTTTGAATACCAAAAGCATCCCAAACTCTGAATCCTTGCTCGTACTCTGTCTCTTCGATATCACTGTCCGTGAGTTGACTCCGAAAATCTTCTCTCCATGGGAATTCTGTCACATCTAATTTTGCAAAACTATCGACGAAATCATACGGGAATACCCCTTTTCGCTTGAGAAGCTCAAACTGCTCATTCGAGTAATTGGGAAATTCTCTTTCGACGATTCGATAATCTTTCAAATATGATACCAGTTCATTGAGTGATGCAGGCATGGAGCGGAATGAATCGATAAACCTCAAGTTAAAATCACTACCGTCAATGTATTTGATAAACGAAATGTATCGTTCTTTGTTCTCCGGAATAACTTGTACTCGTCCAGGGAAATTCTCAGCTCCGACAATTTCTTTGATAATAAAATGCGAGTCATACCCCGTGAGATTGTGAAAAATCACGGGAATGAATCTCGCATCCTTGGAATAATTGTTACAGCTTTGATGAGCTGCACCTCTGAATCTGCAAGTTGATAAAGTAAGTTGAATGACTTTCCAGTTATAATGAATAGAAAATTGAAATTTTTATACTTACTTCCCAGTGAGATGAGAGTGATCTTTAACTTTGATCTGATTATCGATGAACGGCTTTTTACATATGTGACAATCTTTTGCAGATGTGAAGATATCCTTTTCCATTTTAGAGAGATGCATTTCTTTTGCATTTTTATACTCATCATCCAAGGCCTCAACTAATTTTTTCATCTCTTTAACGAACCATTTTGCAGGAGTCTCTTCGTCATCGATCTGCTGGCGATAGCTTTTATATACACTCTTACTATCATCGAAGCTGCATTTTATATAAAATCCAACACTATATGCTTGATGAACTTGAAACGCATAATTTTCATTGACTGGTTTTAGCAGGCTCTCGAAATCAGCGTACACGACGAATGGAACTTCCTCACTTCGATGATGATTTTTACATTTCAAAATTTTATCTCTTTCACTAGGTAAGACGATTTTACACTTATTGGGCTTCGAGCAATCCTCTTCATGTGATGTCAACTTATCTTGATCATGGAAATAATGAAGGCAGCGATCACAGAAAAGATATTTTTGTTTGTGGGCAGACATCTGACTGAATAGCAGGCGAGACATATTTTTCACCCACACATAGTGAAGTTTTGGTGCGATGTAAGCCATCTCTTCATTATTCTTTTCACTTTCATCAGTGTAATGATCTTGTACAAGGAGTAAATTTACATGCTTTTGTTTTTTCAATATTGTTGAATGTACTACAACAACTTCGAAACGATGACCATATTTCTTGAGAGTAAAAAGATTTATTGATACATCATTTTGACGTTCAAATTTCGGAATGTTTTTTATTTCAACTGGAAATTCAATTCCTTTGAAATTTAATTTATTCACGAAATCTTTATACTTTGATACTCGTTCAGCATTTTTGTTCACCGGGTGTAAAGCTGATGATATCGCCCATTGGAAACATTTATCATCGTCATTTACTATGTTGACGCACGCTTTTTTCTGTTGAATTAACTTGGGCAGAGGTACGTATGATCCAGCTTTCATTGGAGATAATTTATTAATATTAATACTCAAACTGAGTATCTGCTTCAGACTCCACCCCGAATCCCTCTCTTCGAACTCTTCAATGTTACGAAGAATCGGATTTTGAATATTCTCGATGAACCATTCATTGAGATTTGTCGATTGACAGATTGTAGCACTTTCTGTATTGAAGTACTTTACACATTCTGTTTCCGAATCAGCCTGCTCGATGATAATCTCTGCTGCAAGCTCTGCATGCACTTTCAAGTTACCATTTTTATTACGAGTCTCGTGGATTTATCTCGCGAAAACACGAGATGAATCGTGCAAAAATGCAGCAATATCAATATGGCGAATATTACTAATTACACCTGTTTGAATGCGCTCACTGAATGCACTTTTGAATTCATCCCACCTGAGATTTGGACGATGGTGTGGCTCAGATTGGTGTTCGAGCTGCTGTTCGGAGTGTTGTTCAAGCTGCTCATCCAGCTGCAGATCAGGCTGCTCCTGCTCGAGCTGTAAATCACCACCTCTTTTTAGCGAATCGAATAGTTGCCCGCGAACAGTGAGCAAATGTCTCATCGAAGTTTGATACTTCTGCCTTTCAGATCTCGGCATTCCAGGCTCGGTGGGAATCAGTCGCAGTTCTTTGATGGCGACACAGACCATCTCAATCCATCTTTGGATATTGCTATCGACAGCGTCTCCAATGGCGACGGATTGCATCGAAGCCAGAAGTCTCTCCACAGTCTCAGCATAGTAGATGGTTGAATGCATTTTGATATTACGTAAGCAAAAAAATAAACTTTTGAAAGAACGATAAAGAACGATGTAGTAATGAACGAACGTGTAACGAGAATGAGGTTTTAGCAAGCTCACACTTGTTCTTATGAGCAGTGATTGCATGAATCATCAGGCGGAGGTGGTATGGTGGGGGAATTCTGCGAATTAATTGGCGGCGCGAGCGGCCGGCGGTGCGCGCGGCGGTGCGCGGCGGCTCGTGTACCTATAAATAGATCAGGCGGAGGTGGTATGGTGGGGGAATTCTGAGAATTAATTGGCAGCACGAGCGGCCGGCGGCGCGCGCGGCGTTGCGCGGCGGCTCGTGCACCTATAAATAGTCGCAAAATTGCCGTGCGTCTCAGTTTGCAAAAACGCAGCATCATGGAGCGTATCAATGAATATGTCGTCGACGTACAAGGATTCAAAGCCTCTAACAATGAATTTGTATTCAAAGAGGTGGCGATTGTTCATTTAGAAGAAGATGCAATACCATCGGTTTTCTTCTTCAAACCACCATTTAAATGGAATAAGCTTCTACCAAAAAATAAATCAATCAATCATTGGTTAGAGTTGAATTATCATGGATTGGCGTGGACTTCAGGAGATATTTCATACAAAGAATTGAATGATATAATGAAACTTGCTCTAATAAATGCTAAACGTGTCTACGTGAAAGGATCCGAAAAAACAAAATGGATTCGACAATTTGTTCCAAATCAGTAAGTGAAAATTATTTTAAAAATTTTGATTGACACGAAATTTCATAGTAATTTTAATGATTTCCAACAGGCGAGTCTTCAACTTGGAGGATTTGAAATGTCCGAGTTTGAAAACCCTACCTTTGGATGGCACGTTATGCTCTCATCATTATGTTCATTGGACCGATATTTGTGCTGTAAAAAATGCACAAAAGCTCAAAAATTGGCTGCTCAAAGATGGTAAAGTAGCACGAGAATCCATCGATGAAATCGATGATTTTAGTGCTTTGAGAATGATGTATACATAATTTTTTCTTTTTTTTTTCTTTTGAATCGATTTTTATAGAAAATGGAAGTTCAATGGAAGGATTGATGAGTTAGTTATATTCATCTGGCATTGAATATTCATATTTGATCCCAGAACGCTTATACATTCAAGCGATACTTTGGTAGAATCCTACAAGAATAGAGCGGGGAGGGGCTCTTCTCTACTTCCAAATTGAAAAATTATTAATTAAAATACAACTATTCATTCTACTTTATCATGTAGAAAAAAAGATGAAATACCAAACTATTTTCCTGCTTCTTTGAAATTATACATTTTTGTTAACTAAAGTGAGAGAAATGTACGTACACTCGGTCTGCCCATCTGTCTGTCTGTCTGTCTGTCTATTGCATGATTATACATGATCGCATTGTCGAATATAATCCAATGAGTGGGGATGTGAGAAGAGTAGTGTAGAAGAGGGGATAAAAATATATAAGAAGCGATCAGCGTTCGAAAAGTAGCATTGTTCATCGAACTGTGTACATTCATACTTTGCCTGGTGAAATGGAGTACATCGTAGATATGCAGGGCTTCAAGCAACCAGTCAATGATCATATTCTGAAAGAATTGGCTATCACATCACTCACAGGAGAGCCACATGTGTTTTTATTCAAAGAGCCCTTCTCCTGGAAACGACTTCCGGATAAATACATGAGAGAAAATACTTGGCTCGAGCGTCATTATCATGGGATACCTTGGACCGCTGGCAACATTCCATACACATTGATAGGAGATACTCTTCATGAAAACTTACATAACGTGAGCAAGATTTTCGTCTCTGGATCGATTCAAAAATCTTGACTCGAACGCTTCAAGTTCACCAACGTTGTCAATATTGCAGAATTGGGATATCCGCCGTTAGACAAGATAAAAGTTCTTACGGTATATCCACATCATAATGGAGCATTCAGAGCCAGTTGCGCCCTTCACAACGTCAAGCTCGTCAAAAAGTACATCATCAGCAGCGCAGATTGTAATGGTCGAAACCTTGATCCGCTGTGAAGAGGGACACTGCGTGTGATGGCCTGGTTGGGCAGAGTCTGCGCCCCTCTCCAACGAAGCGCTGAGTCGCGAGGCCGCGAAAGGCATATCAGAAAGATGGGAATTCAATGAGTCACGGGCCGCCGGCCAGTGAGCTTGTGGAGAGTTCCGCTCTGACGGCCAAGGCCCAGGACATCAGCCTGGCTTGGACTCGTGCCAATACACTTGCCGAGAAATTGTTGATCATCGGTTGCGAGCCCAGCTGCGCCAACGACAAAACCTACTATCCACTAGCGCTGCCGGAGACCGGGCGCCCCGTTACATCGCCCTCCGCGGCCCAGCGATATTTCCACCAGAGGAAGCCACCAACTAACGCGCCGAAGGCGTCGAGAAGACGAGCGAGCACCTGCCTACCCCGACGAAGATTACGAGCCTCCTCGTCAACAAAGACCGTGGCCACGGTGAAAAGCGTGTATGTGAGAGGTATATATGTGTGTGTATGTATGCATGAGCGAGAGCGAACGCGTGTCAACATTGCCGTCTAAGTATCACGTAGAGTTAAGTAATCGCGCGGTGTGATATATATGTGTGTGTATGGATGCATGAGCGAGAGCGAACGCGTGTCAACATTGCCGTCTAAGTATCACGTAGAGTTAAGTAATCGCGCGGTGTGATTTCAATAAAATAATTTTTGCCTTTTATTTTCGAGTCCAACTGTAATTTTTGTCCAACTCACACCCCTTTCCGAACCATATCAAATAGAACCATTATAATTGGCGCCCAACGAGTGGGCAAGTTGGACTGAAAAAAAAAAGGCCAGTAACAACCGAATTTGTGAAAAATAATAATAATAAAATAAGCGAAAATGAATCATAGAGGTTCTCTCCCGGATGTATGGGGCGAGCCCAGAGAGCACGGTCACGAATTTGAAATGAACCGTTTGAATTTAAAGGTAGAATCACTCGAACTTGAGGTTCGAACACTGACTAGACAACTAGGGAATATGCTACAGATATTTGAGGGACAACAACAAACTAATAACGCTAGACAATTACTGAATGAAATTACATTGCCAAATTTTTCGGGTTTGATAATGGAAGATGCTCGAGAGTTTTTGCGGGACCTTGAACAATATTTACGAATCAAAAATATTCCCGATTATTTTCAAGCTAAAATTATTGCAAATTCATTGAAGGGTCAGGCAAAGACATGGTTTAACGCTGTCAGACACCATTGCGAAAATTTCCTTGATTTTCAAAATCGATTTCGCGAGGAATTTTTATGCGAAGAAGTGCAGGATCGCGCTAGAGACGCTTGGAGTTCGAAGAAATACGTTGAAGGGAGTATTTTGAGTTGGTACTATAATAGAGTGGGAGAAGCTGGCTGTTTTTACCCTCCATATACACCTTATAAAGTAAATAAAACGATTATTTCGCAATACCCGCGAGATATACAAATGTCGATGGCCGGCGTTGATTTAACTGATCAACAGCGTGTTGTTCGTGCGCTCGCGAGAATCGAGGAATCGCGACAACAAAGCGTGCAAAATAATGGGAGTTGGGAGAATTGGCGAGGTGATCGTGGTGAGTACGCTAATAAGGGAACCGGCTATAATCCGCGCGGTAATCAACGCGAACCCACGCCTGGCCGAGAAAATGTTTACATACCACCTCAAGCGCGACGTAACATAGGAAACGAAAATCAATCCAATCGTCCGTATTATCAAAATCATAATAACACCGCAAGACGAGACATGAGTAACGAAACCCAGGCCGATGGGCACAACAGACGACCGAACGCGACAAGGCCAAATATAGCAGCGATCACCACGCAGAGTGAAGAGGGATATCATACGGAAAGAGAAGGCGCCCCGGTGATTGAGAATATGTCAACAATCACCGAGATCCAAGATTCACACGGGACGGGAAACCCGAATCCGCTTCGTCAGTAAAAGGTCCGGTGACGAAAGGCGGAGGGAATGATGCGATCGAGGACCTACTGGCGTATGATATTGATGGGTCGTGGAGTAGCGAGTTGCCTTGTCGAGCGCGGGAAAACTGTTGCCCGCGAATGATAATCGAAATTGAAAATCAGACATTCGAAGCATTGATGGATACGGGCAGCAACGTCACTTGTATTTCTGAAGTATCAATGAGTAGATTGGCTAATCCAAAGGTGTTGCCCGTTTCAAATTTGTCTGTTTGCGGGGCGTTTGGCAAGCGGTCACATAGAATCAAAAAACAAATCTGCGTGAGCGTGAAAATTGCAGAGTTAGAGATCACGTCCGTTTTTCTCGTTGTTCCGGAACTAGCTTATGACGTGATTCTTGGGTCGGATTGGTTACTATTGAATCGAGCGGTAATTAATTATCAACATCAGAGTTTCGCATCAAGGATATTCGAATTAGCAAACCACAAATCGCGTTCACAACGGAATTACCGATGGGATACCGGAGTACTAGAACGGTAGAAGAAAATAACTCCATAGATCAGCTGATTGGTTATCCTTTAGTGCAACGACCTTGCTTGGAGAGTAAGGTGGGGGATAACAAGCGCTTTTACAATCAGCCGTCTGCGGAGTTTTTGCAACAACTTGATTTGGCTATGCGGGAGATCAGTATTCTTAACGACGAAGAGAAAAATGAATTGCGTAATTTGGTAGTGGAGTATAGTGATGTATTTTCGGATGAGCCGGGCTTATTGCGCGATTACAAGCACCAACTTAAGTTGAATCATCCGAACCCGGACATACGTAAAACTTACCCGATACCGATCGCACATCGAGATGCGGTAGATAAAGAAATTGATCGCATGATACAAGCCGGAATAATCGAGAGAGCGAATAGTCCATACTTAAATCCGTTGAGAATTGTCATGAAGAACGACGGTACCGTGCGAATCTGTCTCGATGCGCGGCAGTTGAATAAATACTTGGAGGACGACGCAGAAGCTCCACCGCGGATTGACGAGATTATACAGGATCATGAGGGAATGAACATTTTTTCATCTACTGATTTTACTCAGGGGTACTTACAGATACTGTTGCATGAAAATTCACGAAAATACACCGCGTTTTCGGTCAGAGGCCACACATATTGGTTTTGCCGGCTGCCTTTTGGATTGAAAGTTTCGGGCAGTGTGTTCATCCGCGTCATGAGTATCGTGTTTGGGAATGAGTTTCACCTATTTCTCACGTTGTATATCGATGATGCGTTCATAAAGTCTAAGCAATTTGCGGAACACCTGCGACATTTGCGACTGTTTTGGCAAAGAATTCGCGAATGTGGGTTAACATTAAAATTACGAAAAACCCGATTTTGCCAAGAGAAAATAAAGTTTCTGGGATTCATTCTAACCACGAAAGGCGTTGAGCCTGATCCGGAACGCGTACGGGCAATATTGGAGGTTCCCCAGCCCTGTTCATTGAAGGAATTACAGAGTTTCGTTGGCGTGTGTACATACTACCGTCGATTCCACGAGAAATACGCAACTTACGTCGATGTATTCCGGCCATTGTTAAGCAGCAAAAATAGATTCGAATGGAAAGAGGAACATCGCGATGCGTTCACGAAACTAAAAGCCAAGTTCGCGGAGAGTGTACTGCTTAATCACTACCGCAGCGAGAAACCATTTTTTCTTCAAACTGACGCCAGTAAAATCGGGATTAGTGCGGTGTTATTTCAGTTTGACAATGAGGAAAATCAGGTTATAATTGCTTTAATTTCGCGCGGTTTAAAACCTTATGAAAAAAATTATACTGCCACGGAAATTGAACTCTTGGCAATTATTTATGCAGTGGTGAAGTTGCGCGCGTACTTAATCGGAGCGCGGTTCAAAATATTGACGGATCACGAGGCTTTGTTATTTCTGCTCAAAGCAACGTATTATACTTCGCGGCTTATGCGCTGGTGCATGATCCTTCAGAGTTACTCATATGATATTGTACACTGTCCTGGGCGCGACAATATCATAGCTGATTATTTCAGTCGAGTATCGCCAAACTCTTTAGCGCCAGTGGATACCGGCCAACCCGTGAATCATAATGTGTTTTTGAGAGAACCGGTACAAGTTATCTGTGCGATAAACTGCGCTGAGCCGTGGATTCCCGAACTCCAATATATCAGTGAGCTACAACGCGCGGATGAAGTATGTGACAGAATTGAAAAGAATATCGAAAGACAGAAAGTACAATCTTATTGCGTATACGAGGGCGTGCTATTCCATCGAGATCAGCGAAGTTTGAATTGGCGTGTTGTGGTTCCAAAATCAATACAAATAAAATTGATCGAAGCTACTCATGAGAATTTTGGACACGTTGGCGTTTACAAAACATATGCGGTCTTGAGCCGGCATTTTTCGTGGAAAAAAATGAAGTCGATGGTTAAGTCCTGGATTTTGCGTTGCGATTTGTGTCAAAGGGTTAAACATTTGAATGTCAATATGACCGGACCGTTTTTGCAGGTGAAAGCCGAAAAGCCGAATGAGTTGGTTGCCGTCGACTTTTACGGTCCTCTTCCTCGCTCGACTGGGGGAGTCGAATATATTTTGGCCGTGCTTGACGTGTGTTCGCGCCTGGTTACGTTGTATACGTTAAAAAGGGCTACCGCGGTCGCGACCATCAAACGAATGGAAGAGTATTTTGACAGGGTTGGCAGGCCTCTTCGAGTGCTTAGTGATCACGGTACTCAGTATACGTCTCAAAAATGGATACGGTTTCTCAAAAGCAATGCGGTAACGCCGGTTTTCTGTTCGATTCGCCATCCACAAGCGAATCCGGCTGAACGCGTAATGCGAGAGTTGGGACGGTTCTTTCGATCGTTTTGTGGCGAAAAGCATACAGCTTGGGCGCGCTACGTGAAGGACATTAATATCTTGCTCAACATGACTCCGCACTCGACTACGGGATTCACGCCTTTTGAGCTTCACTATGGCGTAGCTCCAGAGAACAAAATTCGATCGCTCGTCAACTTTCCCGCCGGTCAGACCGAGCCTCATGAAATAAAAATTGAAATCGCGAATAAACGAACTCGGGAGGCTCATTCGCGACAAAAGGGCAAACAGAGGGTGCGGAAAGTCACTCCGTTAAAAATTGGGGAGTTGGTATTGGTTCGAACTTCTAAGCAATCCAGCGCGTTGGATAAAACAATAGCTAAGTTTTTCCATTTATATAGCGGACCATATAAAATTGTCAGATCATTCAATGAAAATGCTTTCGAAATTGCGGAAGTAGATAATCCAGCAAGAATTGTCGGACATTTTAATCGAGCCGATTTACGGATATACCGACAACCAGACCCACGTGACAGACTGAGGTGAAAACAATTACAAGGATATGAAAGATGTAAAAACGATCGTCTTTGGATTAAGAGCATTGTGCGTATCGTCCTATTTTAGCGAGCATTGTGTTTGAAGATATGCCGGTGCATAATTATATTGTATTTATTATGTGGTTAGATGAGTATTGATAAGGGCGGATGTGAAAATTAGCGTAAAAAGTTGTAACATATAAAGATACCGCGAGCGTTACAATGAGTGATTGAGTGAACCGGAGAGTGAGTGTCGCGTATGTAGAATGTGAAATTGATAGGTGAGAGGAGGCTGAAGAAGACGTATGAAGAAATGAACATTAGACTCGAATCGCCGACTGATAAGGTGATTTTTCTGCGTTAGTGATTGATCCCCAGCCGCAGAAAAAGGGGGATGTTGTAATGGTCGAAACCTTGATCCGCTGTGAAGAGGGACACTGCGTGTGATGGCCTGGTTGGGCAGAGTCTGCGCCCCTCTCCAACGAAGCGCTGAGTCGCGAGGCCGCGAAAGGCATATCAGAAAGATGGGAATTCAATGCGTCACGGGCCGCCGGCCAGTGAGCTTGTGGAGAGTTCCGCTCTGACGGCCAAGGCCCAGGACATCAGCCTGGCTTGGACTCGTGCCAATACACTTGCCGAGAAATTGTTGATCATCGGTTGCGAGCCCAGCTGCGCCAACGACAAAACCTACTATCCACTAGCGCTGCCGGAGACCGGGCGCCCCGTTACATCGCCCTCCGCGGCCCAGCGATATTTCCACCAGAGGAAGCCACCAACTAACGCGCCGAAGGCGTCGAGAAGACGAGCGAGCACCTGCCTACCCCGACGAAGATTACGAGCCTCCTCGTCAACAAAGACCGTGGCCACGGTGAAAAGCGTGTATGTGAGAGGTATATATGTGTGTGTATGTATGCATGAGCGAGAGCGAACGCGTGTCAACATTGCCGTCTAAGTATCACGTAGAGTTAAGTAATCGCGCGGTGTGATATATATGTGTGTGTATGGATGCATGAGCGAGAGCGAACGCGTGTCAACATTGCCGTCTAAGTATCACGTAGAGTTAAGTAATCGCGCGGTGTGATTTCAATAAAATAATTTTTGCCTTTTATTTTCGAGTCCAACTGTAATTTTTGTCCAACTCACACCCCTTTCCGAACCATATCAAATAGAACCATTATAAGATTCATTACATCTCAAGTGAAAAAAAACCAATCGGCCCTTTTCAGGGCCACAATACGAATTAAAGCGTAAGAAAGCAAGCAAGCAATGTGAGCATGCGCGCGACAGCAGTCGCGGCACACACGCGATCGGCCGGGCGCCGCGCACGATGAGCCATATCCAATTGGCCCTTTTCAGGGCTACAATTAAAATGCGCACGACAGCAGTCGCGGTGCACACGCGGTCGGTCAGGCGCCGCGCGCGATGAGCCATACCCCTCCTCCTCCCCTCCTCGCGAACGATGAGCCATACCCCCCCCCCTCCACGCGAGAGTCTCCCCACTTCATCTGAGTTAGTATCCTCATGAGTTCGTATCTTCATCGATTCTGACTGAGCCAGTATCCCCATGAGCCAGTACCCCCTTAGTCTATCTACTCTTTTTAGCCCCTCTTTTTAGCCCTCTATTTAGAACCTCTATTTAGTCCCTTTTTAGCCCCCCTTTTTATTCCCCTACTTGTCACCTGTTCAGCCCGCCCATCTTCATGGTCCCCCTAAATAGTTCCCTTTTTGACTCCCCTTTGTGGTTCCTCTTTTTAGCCCCCTCTTTTTGGCCTCTGTTTTAGAAAATTTGTTTTAGAAAGTGATAATTCAATAGTGTAACTTGTTTTTGGGTAATAAAATGCCAGCAAGACTTGATAAATCCTTGTTAATCTGAATTTGGAGAATAGAAAGAGTCTAAAAAATCCAAAGCAATCGATACTCATGAGTATAACACCATATGCATCGATCGAATGTTGCTAGACAGCTCTACACGACTTTCAGAAAAACGTTCTTATATTCTAAACATAAATAATATCAAAACCATATTGTTAGGTAACACAGCTCCACAAAAAAAAAATTGAACCGGAGACTGGGCCACCTTACTTATATTTATTTTTGGCCGCTGAATCCGAATCCGAGGTCCGTTTAGCTCCATCACCTCTGAGTTTAGGCATAAACAATAGACTCCATTTAATAAGATTTTCAACGCAGAAGTGTGGTTGTAGTAATAATAAACAACCATTATTTACTTTATCACTTCCTTATCATTAAAAGTTTTTCAACGAAGTTACTGATTCACTGAAATTTGCGGTATTCATCCTGTACCCTCAGTCAATAACGATCTTGCAGATGTGATAAAACTAGACACAGACAAAAATAGAGGATGGAAAGGAACTGGCGTGGTCTTTAAATTTGATTGTGAGGATTTTTCAGCATTTCATATAGGTTAAGCAAAACGAAAACTGAAGGAAAGAATTCTTGAACATCAAAAATGTAATAACAATGACGTCATGTTGTTTAAAATAATACTCGTCATTTAGCTTGGGCTCGCAGATACATATTTGATGGTGGCAGTGGAAGTCGGTTTCTCTAACTCCTTAATTTCAATAATGTGATTATCCTTGATTTTTATTGTTGAGAAAAATCGTTGCTCTTTATCCAATGTGTATATATGGTGTTTGGAATATTTATTGGTGTTCTTCTCTGTGATAATAAACAGTCTGATGAGGCCAGTAAAACATGCTGTCGAAACATCGCAAAGGATCAATTTATATGAAGTTTTTCATCTATTGAATTCCATTTTACGGATTGGTTCCAAAGATCATAACAAACAGTCGGAGGCCTGCTCTATGACGTCACAATGATAATAAAAGTGGAATCCTTCGCAGACTGGACAGAGTTGCGTACTGAATCGGAGCAAGTTGACGTGTCTCATCTGGTACGATAAGCATACAATTGAGTCAAGAAGCATTATCAGCTTTGCAGAGTGCAAATGAAAGTTGGCGGGCGCTAACTCACGCTAACTTACAGCACGCAGGGGTTGCAGCTCTCTACTTTCATGTTGATCAACTCCATTCATCTTTCCCTACGTTTGATCGACGATCAATGTGATTTCTGTATTTCTGGAATGATTATAATCAATGCAAGTATATCGGTTTGAATTCCATCCTCAAATCTACAAACATCCATAACAGTCCAACGTTCCAACGACTCCTGCCTCCATGCTAGCAAGTGTCCAAGTATCAAGTACCAAGTATCAAGCTTATAGGTGTCCGAGCAGTCATCCGCTGGTATCACCCAGCGTTCTGCCATTGGGTGGAGCCAAGTTATATCCACCAAACAAAGGTTTTATCCTTCCGTAACTCCTTCTTTCTCATTAAAGATAGGACCTTAACAACTTTTTCAGTACGACATTATTGAGAATTATTTCATATTTTTTTCATTCTTTTTGGATTTTCGAATACTATTTCAGATTCACAGTCAGTGAGTTGCCCATTTCCAGGTCAAGACTTAAGCTATATATTTATCTCAACCCGCTTAAAGGACTTCCATTATCTCAAGGACTCAAATATCATGATTATCGTGAAATTTCCTTCTAAAAAAAATTCGTTCATCTTACTGTATTGCAGTCAATGTTGGTTACGTCAGGCAATCCTAAAACTTGTATGAGAATTTGAGGAAATTTTTTCATGCGTTGTTGACAGTAAAGAGAATCATCCGACCATTTTTCGTAATGATAATTTTCCCAATGATCAATTGAAATTTATGAATCATGGGTTCATAATATAATTCCACAAGAACAATTCAAGGAGTTTTGGGATGAATCATGAATCACACATGAATTAAGGCAATGTTCTTTCAACATACCTGAACTTTCTGTCTCCAAGTCCTCGCCCGCTACAAGCTTAGCATATTCTAGAAAAATTAGCGAATAAAATGATAAAAGCATGTAAAATGCACGAATTATGATCATTCAAAATGTTAAAATGGAAATACTCAATAAATATGACTGGGTGGATAAAATTGATATAGAAAAACTGCAGGATAACTTATCTTATTTTAATAGAATAGAATAAATATCCAAACAGCTGATATCTAAAACTTATTAACGAATTTGATATGGAGTACTTCTGGCTTTCTGTATTGATTGATGGTACTAAAACTGACCCTGGAATTAGTGTCTACGATAAAGTTGAAACTATATGTTTCTTGAGAACTATATTAGTCAATGGGAGAATGAATCATACCACTGAAAAACGCTTAAAATATTACAGAACCTATCATCCCATATTCTGTCATTTAAATCGTACCAATGAAGGAAGCATTCAGGGAGGCTATAGTAAAGGAGGTCCCACTCCATATATAAGAAATCTCCACGATTGAGGGACCAAAGTTAAATATCATGGGGCGCTGGAGTAGCGGACGTTTGAAATTCTCCTGTTTCCAAAGTAATATAGTATGTGCGATCGCTCGGGGCTCGGGCAGCAGACGACTCGCGAGTCCCAGGTAAGGCGCAGGCGTTCACTCACTGCGCGACGTTGTGTTAATTTTTTCTACATATATTTGCGGTGGCTATAGAAGGGTATTCATACCTGTCCCTAGTCCCAAGAGCCGAGGAGGGACCCCTGCTGCAACGAGCACAAGACCTCATTTTATTGTTTTCAGCACATCGAAATCAAAAAGTGCTGATGTACTCACAAATCATTTTATAGATTGATCGATCAATGACCATTTTTCCTCATCGAAACGTACTTTGAACGAGAAAAATCCGACAATATTTGCTTTTTTCATTGTTGTCACCAACTCTCCACTTCTCGCACAAGTAAAGGTTTACGCTTAGTAATCGGCCAATACAATAAATGGATAAAAAGAATAGCTGACTTTATCATTATACAATTACTAATGGATATTTGAACCTTATCAAATTTCGATGTTTAATAATTCTCATTGGGGAAGTTAGTTGAAGCAAAAATATATGGAGAGTGAAAGAAGGTTGTACCTCGATTTTTGGATTCTGCTCGATCAGAGTCGATGGAACTCAGTTTACATTAATATGAAGAAATGATTTTATCGCAATTTGATTACCACTGGAAACTTGAATCTTTGCATCTATTTTTGATGTTGAATTATGACTTTTTGAGAAATTATCGAGCAAAAATGTATGAAAAACGGCCAATCTTTGAACCTCGATTCTTCGATTAACTTTGATCAAAGTTGCTGAAAATCAAGTAACATTAATATGAAGAAATGATTCTACCGCAACCTGATTACCACTGAATAATTGAATCCTTGCATTTATTCATAAACTCGAGATTCATGAATTGTCCATTTTTCATATACTTTCGCTTGATAATTTTTCAATAAATTATAATTCAACATCGAAAATAGATGCAAAGATTCAATTATTCAGTGGTAATAAGATTGCGGTGGAATCATCTGTTCATATGAATGTTAATTAATTTTCAGGGACTTTGAGCAACTGTACACATTTTTACTATTTTCATTGTTTCGCTCGAATAGATTATGGCGATTCGGCCCTTCGCGATGAAGGAATATTACTTGATCGCCTTACAGACTCTGTGTAGATATATGGTCACCATGAACTCATCCCGGTGCCCGGTATATATGTATTGCACGTAGTGGGCCATTTGGTTGATGAGGCTTAGTGAAAAGTGGGTGGGCATTGGCAGATTTTATTGAAGACCATCAGCACCTTTTCCACGCTTCTTTCCTTATGTATGCTGCTCTTTTACACACCTATTCAATTTGGAATAAAATAATTGCTATGAATTATTGATATGACATGAAAAACGTGAAAAATGACCAAGAGACTGTTAGATTCAATGAGACCGATTACGGAACGCGGTAGTGTTCCATGCGTCAAGCAGAAGATACCGCAACTATATAATGTTTGAGATCGCACGCTCGATTTTCACATTGGCATTAATTTAGCCAAGACAACTTTTTTTGGATGCTGAATAGGATTTCACGATCATCTAGCATACCAATGGAGCGATTGACAAAAAGAAATACTCAAAAACTCGTTCGCAATAATGAGTTTGGAGTACCGAGTCAAGCGATCTACTACTTTTCTCTCCCGACCAGATTTTTGTTAGGATCATTTTTTGTAGCACCATGGAGTTAGCCTGATAAAGCAGCTTAATCACGCATAGCAAGAGGTGTATGCATGGTCCAGAACGCCAACATGCTCTTGCTCCCCGCGTAGATTTGAAACCATGGGAAAATTTTAGGAAATGAATTGATAATGTATAGTTAGAGAATATGGTAAAACTATTGGCCGTGTCCCATGATTCCACAAAAAGTACTGCAGATTTTTTCAATCTCACAGAAGATGAGACAAGACATATCAAAATTTATTTTATGTTTTCTTATAATTGATTTTACATGGACAAATGGTGGTTTAGGATGCCGATGTCAGCGTGTCGACTGAAGTTTTATTCGAATAAGGTGTAACCTCTTGCTTGGTTATCAAAAACTCTCGCTTCTCGAAGCGCAGGTGAGAGTGCCAGATACCCGCGGGTATCGGAGATGTCTCTCCTTTTCTCACCTCGCCCTCGACGATGTTGCCGGCTGCTCAGCTACTCAGGAACTCTGGAGAGAAGGGGCCGTAGGTTTGAGCTCCAGCCCTTTGCTTTGCAATCACTAAAAAGGGGAGTCAGGAGAACACGTACGCAAATGACTCAACACGACTAGTTATACTGTAAATGAATAGGAAACTTTATTGGAAATACTCAAAAGCAGCCCTGCTACAAAAGAAGCAAAGATAACCGAGATTCTGTACCGTAAAAATAATTGAGTTGAACATTCAGGCTAACACAAATTTCTTGAACATACACGCAATTTACTGATTCTGTATGTTTTCTAGGATAAAATGTGATGTGGTATTCAAGCTATAACAGTGAAAGTGCAGTGCAGTGAGGGTAATACGCCTCGGATGACATATTGTCATTTGGGACGAGAGGTACGGCTCCAACAAGCTATAATAATTGATATTTTTGGAGTTTGGGAGTGTTGGTCCCTGAGACTGTGGGCACAGTCTATTCTTGAGCCAAACTAACATCAAAAGAAGTTTGGTCAAGATTGGTGACCCGGTTCTCATATGTCCCCTGGTAAGTGAAAATATCATTATAAGTATAAAGTTAAGTAACCTTGTAATGTGATTATCTTAGGACTGAGGGAGCGTTAGGTCCTAAAACTTCTTGCGTATGGTCACTATAGCTCCAGAGAACATACGTATCAAGTTTGGTCCAGATTGGTGACCCGAAGGCCTGATAGTCTCCTTGTGAGTTCAAACTGCGCTTCGCAAGATATACCGATTGTGAATCGGCTGCGCCAAGACATTCCGCAAAAAAACAGATTGCCCCAAGATATCCCGTAATCACATCAAAGTCGCGCCAAGATATACCCACGATCGCGTGGTGACAACTCGCCCGTGCCGGTCGCTCGTCACGCAAACGGCAGCGCGCCATTTTGGACGCTAGAGCCGGTCGTTGCACGCTCGCTGCGTCGCAACTTGCTCGAGCCATACGCGCTTGCGGGGAAGCGATCTGTTGCTCCCGAATTAGAGAATTTCTAACATTCAAACTGCTCGGAGTGGGACCTCCTCCATAAGAGCCTCCCTGGGAGCATTCTTGGTACGACTATCCTTAGGCACTGACTATCCTTAGGCAAAGACGAGTCATTCATGTAGTTGCACCAGATTGTTCTGACCTTCGCATTGCTGCTCCCCCACGAAACTCGTATCTGCGCCAATGCTCATACAATCAGGTACTGCGAGGCTTCATCATAATATAGAGAGATGAAGAATGACTTTCTTTTGTTCAGAATTTCCATTCAGAGTCATCAAATGAATCTACGTTTATAGTACATCGCACCCCAATGCAACGAAATCTATCAGAACAAGCGTATAAGCATAAAAATATCTGTGAATATAAGAATGTGCTGAGCGAGCCTTGCCGATACCCTACTCTTACAAGAAAACACTCAAGTTGAGTCATGCGAATTACAACTTTACAGCTGCGCGATAGGATCAGTTCAACCCAGTTATGGAATATGCTCTTCTCAATCAAACATAAGATTTCGAGGCAGTCAGTTACTGCCAGCATGAGGCAATATGTAACATATCGATGGCCCTTACGAAGAAAATCACAACTCAGAATTCGATATTGTCAACGTCAAAATCGGAATAGTGCTTTAATATCACTATTCGAATTTTTCTTCCGGGGGCAATTTCATGCGTTACATTGCACTGTACGGGAGCATTGAAAATATCGAATTCTGAGTTGTGCTCCTCTTCGTAAGGGCCGTCGATATGTGCTTTCATTCATTTACTCCTATCTACTTCCAGCACAAGTGTCTGTGACCATAGAATTGATTTTTCAATCGCCTGCCATTGATTAAATATATCAAATAAAATACTCGATACGAAGTTCTTTCCTCCATAGTACAGAATTTCCCTCATAGCCCAGTGCTCATCTGTATTTGCTGCGACTTTTCATACACCCTCTCTAAAAACTATTGGATCCCCTCCAGAAAATCATTCTAAATCGAATGAGAGATGTGCGGAAATCTAAAAAGTATGGCTTCATATTTTAATTTTGAGATAGTATGAAAACTATCCATCCTAGAGTAAAATGGAAAAGGAAAAAAAGTTTCCTTATGAAATTTTGCATCAGGATTAATGAGAGGATTCAGGGATAAAAAATAAACACGAAGCACGCGAGTGTAGCTTTAAAAGTTCTGTCTTTTATTTATACTAGGGGGGTACCCCCCTGCTCGCTTCGCTCGCCAACCCCCCGTGTGTTCTTTAGAAATCAATAATTTCAATAATAAGTGTAGTAATAATTAAAAGAAAATTACATTCAAAACAATAAAACTTTAAACTTGAACTTTCGATTTTGTTCGATTGAAAAGAATACTGAACGAACGATTCGAATCAAAATAAAAGATTAATGTCAGCTATATTCATGTTAAACGTTTGTTTTTGCTTTCTCAAAGAGAAAGCTTTGTAATGGGGCAAAAATCGACCCACCGAATCAAACCTCGGGACCTCGATTTTCGTAATCTACGGGTCGAAAAACAAGGAAATCCAAAAGTGTCTGTATGTATGTGTGTATGTATGTATGTATGTATGTATGTATGTGTGTAACGTTTTTTTTCGTCCACGATAACTCTCGAAGAAATGGTCCGATCTTCTTGAAATTTTGCACACAGGTTAGTCGCGGCAAAATCTCGGCCGAGTTCAATTTTCAGCAGAATCCGTTGGTTAATTCCTTAGCAACCGTTTCTAACGTGTTTTCTCACAAATCCTTATGAGTGCTCATTGGGGCAAGCCGGAAAATCAGTTTTAAGTCACACTCGACGGCCAAGGACACTGAATTGTTCTATTTTCTTCATAGCAACCGTTGTTTACTTCCCTAGCAACCGTTATGAAGGTTGGAAATTATTAATTTAATATCTATTTCCATCATTTTCGACGGCAAAGGACACGCAACATAGTTTGGTGAATTGAAAAAGAACGACACTTTACACAGTCACAAAGATACGAATTGAATTGATTAAATAATTTTTTTGTAATTTTTGAAAAATAGATGATAGTATCTACGCTAGTGGAAAGGTGAAAATACAGGTTTGGGACGCGTTTGTGGGTGATGTTGAAGCCTCTTTGAGAAAGCATACTGCTAAGGCACTTGGCAGCGGTTTTCAGATTAATAGTGGGTTTAACTTTAGGTTAATAGTGACATGTGCTAGATCATATTTTTTGGTTTGGGTATTCCGCGTGTTCCATTTCAGATTTTCAGCAGCAGATTTTGAGTAAGATTGCAATGGTTGCTAGACAGGTAAACAATAGTTGCTATGGGTAAAATGGAGATTTTGTATCCTGTGCAGTTGAAAATACTGGAAACGAAACTTACGTGAATTTTTCTTTCCCTCAGCAACGGTTGCTAGGGCGGTAAACAACGGTTACTGAGGAGCTAAGTGGGAAAATTTTGTGTCCTTTGCAATCGAAAATTATGGACATGGGTCATAGATTGATCATTTCCAACCTTCGCAATGGTTGCTAAGGAGGTAAACAACGGTTGCTATGGAGCAAATATAACAATTCAGTTTTCTTGGTCATCGAGTGTAACTTAAAATTAAGTTTCCAACTTTCGAAGCAACGGTTGCTAAGGATATCAACAGTGGTTGCTATGGGAAATATCTCATCGATTCTCTTCGATTCTCATTGAAGGGTGAAAAAAGAGGTGAAAAAAGGGGTGAAAAAAGAGGTGGAAAAAAAGGTGGAAAAAAGGGTGGAAAAAAGGGGTGGAAAGAGGGATAAAAAAAAGGGTGAAATAAGGGGGGTGAAAAAAAGGGTGAAAAAAGGGGGGTGAAAAAAAGAGAGGGAAAAAAGAGGTGAAAAAAAGGTGAAAAAATGGGTGGAAAAAGAGGGTGAAAAATGGGGTGAAAAAAAGGTGAAAAAGAGGGTGGAAAAAGAGGGTGAAAAATGGGGTGAAAAAAAGGTGAAAAAATGGGTGGAAAAAGAGGGTAAAAAATGGGGGGCAACTAAGGGGGGCAACTTGGGGGAGCAACTTGGGGGAGCAACTTGGGGGAGCAACTTGGGAGAGCAACTTGGGGGTCAAAATTTCCCACGGCGGCGGCGGTCTGGCTTTTAATATAGAGAGAAAGGATAACGGGCACTGTCTATTAAAATTAACTGGCAAACTAGAAACACGTCCTGTCAGTCGGCTGACGGAACAGGGAATGAAAAATGAGCTTCGCGCTGTGCGCGAAATCGGCCGCTTGGCGCTGCTGGTTCATCTGTTTTGATGGGCTGTCTGTCTCTCACTCAATACTCCCTCCCAAACAGCTCCATCAAATTCTTCGTTTGAAAAACTAGTTCCAAATTTCACTGTCTCCACCGACTTCAAACATGAGGATATCAGTGAAGCGTACTTTACGCTGCTCCTGTCTCGTTTGATCATTTATTTGTCGACTCCTGAGGCAGAAGAAAAACATGATTAAACAATGATAAATTATAGTTTGTTAACTGTCTATTCAATATTCAAATTCGGTTTGGAATGTACAGTTCTCTCAGGAATTTCCATCAGGACTTCTCTTTCCAGTGTACCATTCAAGAACGCTGTTTTCACATCCAATTGAATCACTCCCAAGTCTAGTCTATTTATAATTGAAAACAGTGCTCGAACTAGTAGGAGTCTAGATACTGGTGCATACATCTCTCTGAGATCTTAATTTGTTCTGTCTTTGAAACCTCTGATCACTAGTCTCGCTTTGAATCTAGTACTTCCATTCGCTCCTATTTTTCTTTCGAGAACCCACCTAGAATCTATGATATTGGGTTTTCTTCCAGTCTTATCTAGAAACGGTCTTTTCACAATTTTCCAAACCTGATGTTCTTCCATCGATTTCAATTCTTCATCGACTGCTCTCTGCCACTGTTCTCGCTCCCTAGACTGCATGGCTTCAGCATATGAAGCTGGATCCTTATTGATGTGAGCAAGAAGTGAGTAATACACTTCATCCTTATATTCATCAACTCTTTCTCCTGGCTCTAATCCAAAAGTATATGACATCATCACTTTTGTCATTTCATCTGTCTCTAGACCAATTTCTCCTTCTCTTTGGTCCTGTGCTGTTAATTTTATTCGTTTTTCTTCTCCTTTCTTCGGTCTTCCTCGTTTACATTTAAGAGCTCCCTCCGTTTTTGAGATCTCAACCTTACTTTCAATTTTTCCTGATTCACACGTTTTTACATGATGATCACTGTCAATCATGTCTTCTTCAAATTCTACAAAACCAACTATCCTTATCCATTTGAATATTATCAATCGGCCAGTCTTTTATACTGTCTCCTTTATACATGTCTTTGTACACCAGTTTTTCATTAAATTTTACATTTCTGCTCTCGTAAAACTTTCCTTTTTCTGGTTCCAAAAATTGATAACCTGTCCTTGAATATCCAACTAATATTACTCTCTTTGCTTTCGGACCAAACTTTGGTCCAGTATTTCTCTGGATAGTGATGTATGAAATACATCCAAACCTTTTTAACTGATACAGATCAGAGTGATATGCTGGCGCAAATTTTTGGAGCGGGACTATGATCTCGTTTGCACTATGTTGAGTTCTATTATAAGCATAGACTGCAGCTCCCAAGGCCAGGTCCCACATGTTTTCAGGAATGCCTGAATCAAACATGTATGCTCTCACTCTCTTCTGAACTGTCTGGTTAAATCTTTCAGCACCTCCGTTATGATGAGGAGTGTCGGGACAGGCCATTTGCAAGTCCGCTGTCGATTTCTCTAGTACTTCTACAGTGTATTCTTCTGTATACTCAGTGCCTTGATTGTACCTGAGAAAGCATACCTTTGCGTCCCTTCCAAGTATATTTCGTGTGCTCTTTACGAATGATTCTAGACAGTATCCAGTTCCATTCTTGTGACGCATGGGATATGCCATAGCCAAACGAGAATAGTCATCAACAAAGACTGCCACAAAACAGTATCTCTTAGGATGTGTGGTTGGGCTTATCGGCCCCATAGTGTCTGCATGAATTATCTGGAGTGGCTTTGTGGCTCTTACTCTGACTGCTGAAAACCGTCTCTTTTTCAGTTTTGCAAAAGCACAAACTCCACAATCCAAAATGGATTCATCGAACACCGATTCTTTCAATGACTTGCTTTCTGGGTGATTTGCCTGCAATTTTTTCAGATATTTGAGTGACACGTGTCCCAGCCTCGCGTGCCACAGCAAGGCTTTATCATTTGCCAGAAATTCCTTATTAGTATTTTCAAACAAGTTCTCACGTATTGGAGTATCTGTCTCAGATAATTCATCCACACAGTTAAATTTTCTATCGCAAATAGTTACGTCAAAGTTTGAAATTCCACTAGTACACTTATTCTCTGTACTTTTTTCATTTCGTATTTCAGTCTCAGACGGGTTATCATTCTGGTAAGTACTACTTTCTAATTTTCTTGCCATGCTTCGAGTAAAATGACCGTCGCTTGCTAATTCAGTCAGATTCACGTATAACTTTCTATCAATAATCGAACTTTCACTGTCTATTGAGCCATCCTTATCAATTTGCAATTCTATTATCCAAAACGGTCTACTGTATATTCCCGTAAGGAAAAGCTCGTTCGATTCTCGATCGAATATCTTGATACGCTCATCATTCATATAAATAGCAAGACCCGCCTCGGCAAATTTCCTCAGAGAGAGCAGATTTTCTGACAAGTTAGATGCATAGATTACATTATCAATTTCAGTCTTATCTCCATTAATCAACTTTATTTCTATAAATCCAGCTCCCTCCGATTCGAAGTTTGCAGAACTGTCATTATTAGCGCACCTTATTGTTTCTCGATTTGCAGGGTCAAATAATTTGAAAACAACTCTTGAATTAGTCATGTGATTCGTTGCACCTGAATCACTTATGCATCTGACTAACAATGGGTATTCTTCTTCT
This sequence comes from Aphelinus atriplicis, assembly GCA_020882685.1. Taxonomy (NCBI): domain Eukaryota; kingdom Metazoa; phylum Arthropoda; class Insecta; order Hymenoptera; family Aphelinidae; genus Aphelinus; species Aphelinus atriplicis. The sequence continues at coordinate 40,725,063 of CM037074.1, read as the reverse complement.
GGGGAATTACTGTCTACACACCTATCATCTCTTACAAAATAAGCAACTGATTCCTTACCTTGTTTTGCTGAGTTGCCTGAGTTGTTAGTCTCTTCATGATCTCTCCCCCCTTTCTGAATATGGAACTGGCTTTTATTATTGGAGGTTTTTCCTCTCTTGAAGGGCCTCCACCCTTTTGATTTACATTCTTCCGCTCATCGGACCGATTTGTTCCGCGAGAACCGCTTCTACCACCTCGGTGAGATGAGTGACCTATTAATATGCCTAGTGTTAGCTCGTCCTCGTCCTCGACCAGTCGGTTGTGTTGTTTTCATTGGGCAACCCGCATCTATGTGCTCCTTGGTCATGTACTTTTTACAGGCAAAACACAGTCTAAGGCCATCTGTCCTAGTACATTGGTACGCTAAGTGATTCGGTCCATCACACTTGTAGCACTTTGGTCTCTTTTGCCGGTTTTCAGTTATCATTGCGGAGACCTGATTATCTGTGCCGAGACTTTGGTTCTCAGCTGCCTTCTTAAGAACAAAAGATTTTATACGCTCGTAAGATAATCCAGGACCACTATTCTCACGCGCATTGGAATCAGAACTCTGAATGTCAGGTATGGCTCCTATTACAGCACGATATGAATAATCGCGCTGTTCGTCTTCAGGCATACCGTTTGATTTCATCAGACCAAAATTTCTTATCCAGTCTTCAAATCGGTCTATGAAAGTCACAGCAGTCTCTTTCTTAGGGTTATATCTCATTGTAAACAACTGATTTCTAATAACCATAGTCGATACGTTTGATTCACATTCTTTCATGTTTTTCAGTCTTTCTACGATCTCTTTTGGATCCTTCACATCAACCAATTTTGAGTAATAACAAAAATCAATTTTATTTGTTATTATGTCTCGAACTTTATATTTTATTTTTTCTAAGACAGATTCTTCATGTTCTATCAATGGTTCTTCTCTTGAATCAATTATGTGAAGTAGATCCATGGAACGTAATTCTGATGAAAGAAAGTCATAGAAGAAATCAAACCTCAATTTTGGACCCAGTCTATAGTCTCGTTTAATGCCAGTATCTTTAACTGCCATTGCAAATTTGAACTGATCAGTTGAGATATTAGCCACAGTATCATCTCTGTGACTTTCATCACGAAATTTGTTAACCTCATTTCTACAAATTTCAGCAATTTTATTTACCGGTTTTTTATTACTGTCTATATTTACCTGTCTATCATCATTATTATTCTAATCAATTGGATCTTCCATAGTGTTATCGTCATAAGGTTCATCATTGTACTCAGCTCGTATGTCTTGCATGAGCTTAATCATTTCATTCGTCTTTAATTTGTGTAGCCCTGTGAGTATCTCTTAGTTCACGATCAACTCTGTCTTGAAGCTGTGAGGCTACGGCTTCCAACTTCGCATCAATCTCCCCCAGCTCTCCAACAGTTTGGAACTGTCTAATTAGTTTAAGACCTGGATTTAACGCCTCTGCTTTTTCAAATGCCTCGACTTCTTCATCAGAGAGAACATTTTTATCTGCATAACCAGAAATAATTAATAACACATCTCAACATTTCATATCAACTCCAAGCAATAATCTGGCTCACAGCGTCAAATAAAGTTACCGCAATTCAATGAATTTGAGTTTATTTTTCAATGCATATATGGGGCGTTTCACATCAACTCTCCAGAGCCTGCGCGCGGACGCTAAAACCTCGCGTTTTCGACGAATGTTTTCGACTCTATTAGACCTATATCTAAATGATGTCGGATATGGTATCAATGTAGTTTTTTGTCAGCTTTCCGATAGTGAATTTAGTTTTCCAAAATTTTCACGTTTTTCCAGAAAAATAACATAAAACATGCCATATCTCAAAACCCTGATTTTTTAGATTTTTTTTAATAGTCCAGATCGAAAGCTTACCTTTTTTTACATTGATACAGCCTCTAAAAAATAGGAATATTTCGTTATTCTCGAGGAATTGAGTAGTAAACATGAGAGGTTACGCCGCGCCGCGCCACGCTGCTTCCACGCTGCTTCCACGCGCTCGGGCTCGAGTCTTCTGTACACGTGAGTGCCGAATTCAGAGTACATTCGATATCCATACTTGTTCCTATATATTGAATGAAGTCTCACGTTCATTACTTGTTCGATTCGTGAGTATTTCATTTCACTTTCTTTGAGTAACGTTTTTGCTTTGTTATTCGAACTTTGAAATATTGTGTTTTAACTGTACATTTTTTTTCATTATTTTTTAACTTCGGAAAAATCACATACTCCGAAGCTGACGCAATGCTTTTGACAATCAGCCTCTCATCGCAAGTTGGTATGAATGCATGGAACTGCAGAGTGCCTGGTATAGGAAAAGAATTATCAAATCTCACTTTCAATTCCAACTTCGCTTTCTCGTATTCTTCTTGTGCACTGAAAAACACTACAGTTTCCTTGCAATAATTTTTTGCCCATTCATATGAACCTTCTGCGGTTAAGATGTGATTGTTTGCAGAGCGCTGTGAACTCGCTAATTTAGCACCTCGTTTCACATTAGCTCCAATTCCATCGCATGCCCTCTTTCCATGCGCTGTAGCGCAGGAATGCCATTCCGCGTGAATGCCAAAATCTTTTTGATGATAAACAAGATTAGAAAAAATTTTCTGATTTTCAAAGTGCTGACCTGCTCCATCGGTACTATAATAAATTTTTTTAGGATTGAACTCTTTTTTCAGATATCTTACGATTATTTCTTGGTACACATGGACTGCAACTGTATCGTATGCTAAATTATTTGAGATACTGGCCATGCTCTTGTGCTGAAGTTCTTCATTTCTTTCAAAGTAAATAACGACTGTGAAAATCGTTGCTTGATTGTTATTCCAGTGGAATGATTGAGCTGAATTTTGCACAACAAACGCATAATTTTCATCGAAATCAAAGCAAACTAAGAATTCGGCACTTACGTGTACAGAAGACTCGAGCCCGAGCGCTTGGAAGCAGCGTGGCACGGCGCGGCGCAACCTCTCATGTTCACTACTCAATACCTCGACAATTACGAAATAGACCTATTTTTTTAGAGGCTATATCAATGTAAAAAAAGGTCAGCTTTTGATCTAGACTATTAAAAAAAAATTTAAAAAACAGGGTTTTGAGATATGGCAAGTTTTATGTTATTTTTCTGGAAAAACGTGAAAATTTTGGAAAACTAAATTCATTATCGGAAAACTGACAAAAAACTACATTGATATCATATCCGACATCATTTAGATATTGGTCTAATAGAGTCGAAAACAAGCGTCGAAAACGCGAGGCTTTAGCATCCGCGCGCAGGCTCTGGAGAGTTGACGTGAAACGCCCCATGTATAATGTTTGTTCCGGCCCAATACTATGACGTTTGGCACACAGCGTCAAATATTACAGTATGGATTGATCATTGTTTATTTTGAATCAACAGTCTTATTGATTTTTCAAATTCATCTGATTCAAATTCAGTTATCATTGACAACACTCGGCACACAGCGTCAAACATCACCAAAGAAAACGAGTTTTGAAGTAGGGAAGTCGAAATGACCTCTACTGTTCAACCTGATTTCTTTTATTTATAGTCGCTAATTTTCTATCTAGTCATTCTCATATTATTACAGATTCACTTTTATTCTAGTCTTACTGTCTCATTCTATTTGACGTCAATTCAGCCTATTGATTTATCAAGATAAAAAACTCCAGGTTCAGTTCGACTTCAGCTTACTCTATTTCCTTCCAAAATTTGTAATATGGTAAATTGCGACTTCATCTCGAGATTTCATTTACTTGCAGTTTCATTTAATAAATGCAAGTCGATTGGCCAATCTTAATTATTCTGGTCAATTTACCTGTGATGTATTTCTGTCCAGATTGAGTAACATACTCAATTATATCCAATTTGATTTGGAGATAACCATTCTCATTCTTATGGTTATTGCTCAGGCACCAGAATCTCTCAGCTCGTTTTGCGTAGAAGTTAGCGAGAGCTGTCTTCTAAGCTGGTGTGAGTGTCAACTCGTTCAGCTCTATTAGTAACAATTCAATTAGTTGTTTGTATTTTATTCTCACCAAAGTTAACTTTCAGTATCGATATGATTTTACGGCGATATCTGACTCACAGCGTCAGACATCGTCGCACATTTTGATCCAGTCAATTATTCATGCATGCATAAAAATTTATTCGAATCTGTCTATTTACTGTCTATATATATATGAATATATATTTATTCAGTCTATTCATAGACATATATACTCATGCATACACACACATACATATGTATACATAAAATGCGCTGTGCATGTAACAGCTGATCGAGCGGCACCACTGAACCAGCCACCACACCATCATTGGGCTATATAGACACATTAATCGGGAAAAATTCTCCGAAAGCTCATGTTTCCGCGAACCTTTGGTCTTGGAATAGCTTGTTTATATCGATAATAGGATTTTATCTTCATGTGTGAACTGCATTAGTTAATTTCAAACCGCTGAGATACTTTCTTATTTCGCAATTCTCAGAGCTACGATATTATTTTGCGCGTCCATCTGAGATACGTCTTTACTCTGCGCTCGCGTGAAATACGTCGTCACTTTGCGATCGCGCGAGATACGTCCTTATTTTTCCGCGCTCCAGCGTCCCGCGAGATACGTCCTTATTATTCTAACTCCCGAGATACGTTCTTATTAAGGGGTTACATACACCTTAAAATTGAAAAAAATCGATTTTTTTTCTTCCATGTTTTTTCATGTATTTGGATCTCCTCTTCCGAATGCCAAAACCCGTTTTCAAAAATTCGGCGTCCTTAAAAAGTTATGCGAGATTAACTCAAGTCATGTTTTGAGGCAAAAACCGCCAAAAATGATGATTTTCAATAACAACGCTGATTTAATTTTTTTTCTCTGCAGAAAAATATTTTATATCAATTTTATGATGCTTAATTATCAAAAAAAATCAATATTCAACTGTAAAAAAAAATTTCTACCTATTGCCAATCATGATTCAAATTATCACAAAGCATGAGCCTATAGAACATTTATTTAATATAATTCACAATAAATGACTCGAGTGCCAATGTTTTGTGTTTCCCGCGGCAAGGTCTTGACTATTTTCGGTCAAAGCGATATGTGCCGCCATTTTTAGTGTAAGAATGACAATACTTTATGTGAACAGACCTTCAAAATTCATGTGTGAAAGAACCATGAGTGTGGAATAGCCCTTACTCTCAAGTTTGTTTTGATTATCAACTACCGGCTATTTTGGGGTTAACCTCCCATTTTTTCAAAATATTAACATAGAATAGTACATGTTGCTGAGTCATAAGTAGTAAGTATCTATTTGGATTCATAATTATTTGAATAAATATTGAAGACAAAAATTTATTCATGATTTCATTTTTTTGTTTTGAAAGCTATGTCAGCACAGAAGAAAAAAAATAGAAGTTCCCCAGTGGCAAGTTGTAATGATGGTGCTAATGTTATTCTAGATGTGATGAGTGCATTAGGTATTGTTCCTGGTACGAGTGCTAGTCTCTATTCTGCCAAGAAGAATGAAACTAGGATTCGTGTAATGGATAGTCGAGTGGAGGCATCAACTCTCCAAGCTCGCACGCTGAGAAGACTCAGGCATGGAGTGTCTGATCATTTCTATTAAGCAGGAGCATACTAAGGAGCAATTTCAGTAGTGAAGTTATGTGATATCATAAGCGTGAAATAGCATCCGTATGTACGGATAAGAAGTTCTGAAATGAAAATTGTTGTGCTGTAGTTGAACAAGTATCACTCCGTAAGGGTTCAATAGTGAATTTATAAATCTTCGAAATGAATAAAATAAAATACTCTATAATCAATTTTCATTCTCTAAGTATAACATTATTTCACTGGAAACTCAAACCTTAACCGAAACTACATGAAACATTCCAGCTATTAGAATTTGAATTTACATATGTGTTTTTAATCTATTCGTCTTAATACAGATGAGCATTTTTTCAATATGTGTACGCTGTCATGTGATATTTCGCCCGTAAAGCTGAAGGCACGCGCTCTCCGAAGACCGCAGCGGCATTTTTTAACCTGCATTTCAAAGTGGAATAGTGCGTTTATGTAGTTACTAGCTTACTATGCACCACTGATTCACACTAAGTTGCTAGTTCAGAACGGAAACCAGTAGCTCAAGCCAACAGCTACATGTAGCAATCCTATTACAAAGTATACGCTTTTGCGATTGAAGAGTCGAAGTGTGTAAATGTGTATATTGCAACGGTTAAAAATGTTAAGCATCGCTGCTCGCTCGCATATACACACACACACATGACAACATCCATGTGTGCGTGTACGGGTCTCGGCTGCCGGCGCCGTGCTCAGCTGCGAGGCTGCGCACTAGCGCACTGCGCAGAAATTCACGCGTCGGGAGCTCGGCCCGGGCCGCATCGAGAACGCCGCGCGGACGGAAGCGGGCATTCTCGACTCGCCCATCAAACCGAACAGTTCACTTCTCACCGCGCTCACGCCGTCGGATCGATCAACCGTGCTACACGTGGTGGCGACTTCCGTACAAAGCAAATACAGGTAAGTGGCTTTACGGTAAGGGTTGTGGATAAGCCAACAGGCGAAACGAACCCAGGCAATAGCTATAACGTTGAGTTCGCTCAACGTTCTCGCCAATGTATTGCCACTTTAGTATTTCCTCGGTATCAGCTCACGAAAATCTACCCTCTAGGTAGAGCTAGAGTAGTAGCCACCGAGAAACGACGCGATCGCGAACGCGGACGCAAATGGGAGGGTCATAACGCATGGATTTCTAAGTTACTGTAAGTACGAGCGAACCGCAGAGCGCCGCCATTTTCAGCCGCATAGCAGAGTGCGAGACTGCTAAACGCATCAAAAAAACACGGAGTACGCGAGTCTAAAGTACGCGACCACTAGAAATTCCTCGTCAAGGAAACGTGCATTCGACATAATCAAGCGTGATATCGCGGTAGTCTTAGCATAATTATTCACTGGTAATTTCTTTAGACAATGTGCAATTCGGTGTATGCATACTATCATATAATTTTGTTTCAGAGATTCGCAATCGTCACTGCGTCAATCCCAGTCAACGTCGGTTGCTGGCATAAAAGCTAGGGGTTATGCAGGAGGGGCGCGAGAAGGGCTTGTTGTCCAACTTTCTCGCAGACAGCCGTGAAGGACAACCTTCGAGACGTGTGGGCAACGTCGAAATTCTCGACGTTTACTCACCCAGTAACAAGTGTCTCATCATTACTTTCTAAACATTTTTTCTTGGAATCAATGAATCAAACCTTCAACTAAATTCCGTCGTTGCGCAAATTATTTACCTCGTCACACCAATTCTTCTGCATGTGTCCAATTATATTTACAATAATAATTTTTCATTCAAATCAGATTAGAATAAGGTGCAGTGCATCCACGATCCTAAAGTAAAGTTTCTTTCAAACAAATAAAATTATTTATGCATCGAGTGCTGCTTCACAGCACTCTTCCTTTATTGTTTAAAGACCTATAAATAAAGTCGCTGCAATATATATACATATTCACTTGAATTAATACGAAAACGTCTACAAACAACTCACATAAAACTAATGATTTACACAATTTCTACAATGAATAAACTTTTTGTATATATATATCTTACAGAACAAAACATGTTTCATTTCATTATTTTCTCATCCTATCTCACCTCCACCCCCTCCTTCGTGCACGAAAGGGTTAAACTCTTGATTTTATCACCTGTGTTGGAATTGTTCACTTGCGTCGAGATTGTCGATTGTTTCTTCTCAAAACTGTCAATGATTCTCAATATGTTCTTTTGCACACTTACAGGATATCCACTTCACGTTAGAACTCATTACATAATTTAACAAATCTATTTTCTATCATCTCTCGGAACTTACCCTCATCCAATTCTCTAGCGATTCGCTTTCTCATCAGTTTAAGCAAATTGGTCAAATGAAAAATTGACTAATAAAAAATGTACTACTATTGCTGTAACGTACCTATCAGTTTTAGGTACGTTTAGTCAGTTTATTCACGGTCACCAGGTATACTCGCGGTTTATCAAATATTTTTTGTTATACGTGATCATAAACGCTCATTTCACGCATCGATTTCCGTGCGTGAATTGCGATTTCACGCACTCAAATCGATGCGTGAAATTCGCGTGGATCACTTATAACATAAAATATCGTATGCAACTCGTGAAATCGCATTTCAAGCACTAGTTGCATAATATACTATTGTTTTACTTTACCTCGAATCATTCTATTTCCAAAGAAGTTAACATGTATCGTATCCATCAGTGCAAAGTTGCAGGGTTTCGTACAGGACACTCACATCAATAGTTCCTATATGTGTTATTGATCTGTAAGTATAAAATGCGTGTATGTGGCATGAAAACAACGGCATTGGGCAATAAACCTCAATGCTTGGTTTAACAGCCGTGTCACCTAGCTTGGCCCCTTCCAACGTGTGGTTAGGCCAGCAGACTAAAGTTCATGTGTAGTGCACTCAAATGTAGCATCACTTCCTACAAGAGGTTGAATGTATTGTAAGTGAGTAATTGTAAAACGCTGCTGACAACATGTGGTTAAGCGCTTATGATTTTATATGGTTCGGACTCGTTCAAAAAATGCAAAGAGTTTGATTAAAGAGAAAAAGAATTCGCGTTCGCTCGCAATACATGATGTTAATGCGCGGAGACTATCGTATTCCGATACGCGCTCTACTGAGGACGGGCGGCCCTCTATATAGTCTAGCGTGCCGTTACATGGAATCACGTTCACACGTTTTTTCGATGTGTTGTTGGAAAAATGCATATTATCGTCCCAGTAAAAACACAAACGCTAGTTCCTTATTTGCCTACTGTCGAGATATTTCCATTCGCTTCTGTGGTTTATTCTTTTTACGCAGTCCGCTAATTTTGATAATTTGTTAACACTAATTATGCGTAAACTATTGTCGCTATGTATGCGGATTCGCAATCTATCTGACTTTGAGAATAGCGACAATTGCTTAATGTCGAGTTCTTTTGTTCATTGTAATAATTCATGATAATCAGCTTATTTGTTTATAACATCTTGGAATCTTCATATTTGTTTAACCAAAACTCAACATTAGACAATCGAGGCATCAGTTCTCGTCATATATCCGTAAACAGTTTTTACTTTCACTAGGGGGGGTACCCCCCTGCTCGCTTCGCTCGCCAACCCCCCCCCCCGTGTGTTCTTTGAAAGTCAATAATTTCAGTGATAAGTGTAGTAATAATTAAATAAAAATTACATTGAAATCAATAAAACTTGAAACTTGAAACTTCGATTTTGATCAATTGAAAATGTTACTAAACGAATCAAAATAAAAGCTTAATTTCATCTATGTTCATGTTAAACGTTTGTTCATTCAGTTTCAGGTTAAAAGTGTCATGTGTCAGATCATATTTTTTCGGTTTAGGTTTTTCGCGTGTTTCATTTCAGATTTTTGGTAAGATTTCGAGAAATATTGCAACGGTTGCTAGACACGTAAACAATGGTTTCTATGTGTGAAATGGAAATTTTGTATACTGTGCAGTTAAAAATACTGGAAACGAAACTCACGTGAATGATTTTTGCCCTTAGCAACGGTTGCTAGGGTGTTAAACAACGGTTGCTGAGGAGCTAATAGGAAGGATTTGTATTTTGTGTCCTTTGCCATCAAAAATGATGAAAACGGGTCATAAATTGTTCATTTCCAACCTTCGTAACGGTTGATATGGAGCAAATATAACAATTCAGTGTCCTTGGCCATCGAGTGTGACTTAAAACAGATTTTCCAGCTTCCGAAGCAACGGTTGCTAACCGTTATTAGAACCGTTAAAAAGACTTATGCAAAATAATATTTAGCCCTTTTCTTCTTCTGCTGCAACGGTTGCTAGACACGTAAACAATGGTTGCTATGAGTAAAACGGAGATTTTCTATCTTGTGCAGTTGAAAATACTGGAAACGAAACTACGTGAATTTATCTTCCCCTTAGCAACGGTTGCTAGGGCGGTAAAAAAAGGTTGCTGAGAAGCTACCTTTGCCATCGAAAATAATGGAAACGGGTCATAAATTGATCATTTCCAAACTTCGTAACGTTTGCTAAGGAGGTAAACAACGGTTGCTATGGAGCAAATACAACAATTCAGTGTCCTTGGCCATAAAGTGTGACTTAAAATTGATATTCCGGCCTCCGAAGCAACGGTTGCTAGGGAAGTGAACCATGGTTGCTATGGGTAGAACGGAGATTTTCTATCCTGTGCAGTTGAAAATACTGGAAACGAAACTACGTGAATTTTTCTTCCCCCTACCAACGGTTGCTAAGGAGGTAAACAACGGTTGCTATGGAGCAAATACAACAATTCAGTGTCCTTGGCCATCGAGTGTGATTTAAAACTGATTTCCCGGCTTCCGAAGCAACGGTTGCTAGGGATGTAGACAAACGGTTGCCAACGATATCAACAGTGGTTGCTATGGGAAATGTCTTATCGATTCTCATTGACTTTAATGGTTCCAATGAGCACTTAAATGAGGATTCGTGAGAAAACACGTTAGTAACGGTTGCTAGGGAAATAACCAAGAAATTTCGCTAAAAATTGAACTCGGCCTAGATTTCGCCGCGACTAACCTGTGTGCAAAATTTCAAGAAAATCGGGCCAATCCTTCGAGAGTTGGGGGTGGCAAAAAGGGGTGGCAAAAAGGGGTGCGAGAAAGGGGTGCAAGAAAGGGGTGTAAGAAAGGGGTGCAAAAAAGGGGTGCAAGAAAGGGGTGCAAGAAAGGGGTGCAAGAAAGGGGTGCAGAAAAGGGGTGCAAGAAAGGGGTGCAAGAAAGGGGTGCAAAAAAGGGGTGGAGAAATTTGACGGCGGCGGCGGTCTGGCTTTTAATATAGAGAGATAATAAATTAACGTCACGATACGTGTTAACGTTATTAATCACTAAGCTGTTAACATTGTTTATTTGCAATGCAATTCATCCGTTCTTATTCTTCGATCTGCTTTTGATTCTGGAGATCACGTACGAGTATCTACTGTGGCGTTTTATCAAAGAATATTATGTAAAAATAATTAACAATAAACAATCAGCGTTATTATGGGATGTTTTATGATACGTTCGTATATCTCTACATAAGGTTCTTGTTCCTACTTGCGCACCCACGCATACTTGCAATGAGCTACGTGCATAAAAAATGCCATAAACATACCCATATCAATTACAGGCCTTCGATGCTGCAGTTTGAAATGACCGCCCAAAAATTCTGACCTGATTTCTCATTGATTACTATCGTCGATCGATTGTGGCTTTGTTTTTGATCGAATCACATCGCTCTGAAAAATTTGTCCGTAAAATTCTATTATATGTTTTATTCTATACATGGTTAAAATTCATGAAATCACACCTTGTATATTTTATTATTTTTAAGCAATCGCTACTTTTTACGAATAGTATAACTCTCGCAAGTGATATCTATTGCAACATTTCCTTTTCAAGATGCATGTTAGCGCTTTTAAACTTTTACACCAACTAATCAGATTCTCTCAGGTAATAGAATTTTTTTTAAACAGCTTTTGTACCTTCCATCATTTATTGCTCTGTCTTGTCTGTAACTGGGAAAGCATATTTATTTTGCCAACACTCGTTGCAAAATGTCAAAGATTTTCCAAAATTCATGCCAGTATTAACGTGATTATTGAAGAGATGATGAATATTCGTTAAATCTTATTTGAATAGAATTATTGAATTCGTATTAGGTCGAATGAGATGTTCAAGTATTCTAGTCTAAGACTGACATAGATAAAAACAATCAATATAGAAATGTGTACCCGTTGAGAAGTATTTTCCAATCATGTTCTGTTCAGCGCGAATTACATCATCAAAAATGAATATAGAATTACTTACAGCATCGGAGAGTGCGAATATTTCAGAATTATTAAAGAAAGTAAAATAACCAATCTCGTTTTCCAAATTGAACATAATTTTTCCTAAATATTCATTTTTTGCTTGGAATATATGTAGATATTATCAAATTTTAGTCCATTGGGACTAATGAGTAGAATGATGATCATATTCGTTTTACCACAATTTGAAGGATCACAAATTATACAACTAGTTGGATTCAGTAAAAGTTTACCATGTCTCGATGAATTATTTGAATTTTTCATCATAACTCTCTCATCAAATTTACAAAGCCAATTTTTTTAGACTGTTTCATGAATTTCATAATGAATAGAAAAACTCAATATTTTAGATGTGTGGAATGCACATTATTATTCTTCTTATAGATTTTGTTAGATTTTGTTGGATTCATATATGAATTGAGGGGCTGCGTGGAATAAGGGCCTAACTAGAAAACGATGATTTGGAGAAAAATAGAAAAAATTGTTAAACTTTTCATTGGTACAACCTATAATATTAGTGCTTCGTAGGTGGTTTATAAATACATTTTAACGGAAGTATATGCGAAAATTTCTGGATTATAGGCTATATGTAATGAGATATAGCCCGTTAAAAAAATTGAATTAGGCCCTTATTGCGAAGATCCATTCTGTAAATTCAGACTAAGCCCGTATAAAAAATAATAAAAGTGTAAAAATATCGATAGTTTACATTTTCATTAATGTGATTGAAGAAATAAGAACATTTTTCCCGAATAGATCAAAAATTGAAAGTAAATGCATATATATTTATATATTTAAGAGTGTGTATGCTGTGTGTGTGTGTGTGTGTGTGTGTGTGTGTGTGTGTGTGTGTGTGTGTGTGTGTGTGTGTGTGTGTGTGTGTGTATGAGTGTGTGTGTGTGTGTGTGTGTGTGTGTGTGTGTGTGTGTGTGTGTGTGTGTGTGTGTGTGTGTGTGTGTGTGTGTGTGTGTGTGTGTGAGTGTGTGTGTGTGTGTGTGTGTGTGTGTGTGTGTGTGTGTGTGTGTGTGTGTGTGTGTGTGTGTGTGTGTGTGTGTGTGTGTAAATGAGTATGTGAATACCTATAGCATGAAATCAAATGACACAAATATGAAAGTAAATGTTTTTAATCGGAATTGTCATTACAATATTTGTAACAAAAATAGAATAAAGCCCTTTTTCTGAATATTCAGTGAGTTAGGCCCTTTTTCTAAATATACAACGAGTTAGGCCTTTCTTCAAAATATTGATTTTCAAATAGCTGAAAAATATAATGTAATGGTAGAAAATATATGAATATAAGGGATCATTGATTTTCACATATCTTAATACCGCAAAAAAATACAAAATACAAACTTAGATGTTCTAAATAATGGTTCATGTATCTAATATAGAAAAAACAGTATCATTAAAACATTTTTGCGCAGTTTCTGGTATAAATTTCATCAAAGATTTAAGATCTTTCACTTTTTCCGTTTTCATTCCCGGAGAATCTATACGTTGTAATTTTGTTATTATATTATGAAGCTTTTTCTGAGAGAATTTCTCTGAAAGTGATACAAATTTTGTTTTTTCATCTTTACAGTACGTTTGAGAACATTCGATTTCGCCATTATTTGAGTATGAAAGTGAAACATACTTTTGTAAAGTAAATTTACTCTTTTTAGAGTAGGGGACGCGTCGGGTGTAATTTTGCAAAACAGAACTCCTGTCTCTTATTAAACTTGACCCTTCAATGACATTGAACGGAGATGGATTTTGACGACAGGCCCTGAGCATTTCCAAGTATGTATCTACAGTATATGCATTCTCTTTTCGTTTCTTATTTTTTCCATAACAACCAAAATTACGATCACATTGGTTGTACGAATGTCCACGCACGGGAAAAATGTGTTCTATTGACATATTGTACGTTTTACTAAGCCAAGAACAAAATTTTACTACCGTGTGATTTTTGTTTTGCCCACCACAACCATCAGAAAATAAAATAATTTTTCCAATTTCTTTTTTTTGTAAATAATTTTCTAGAAAGTTGAATAGAAGCGATACAACTGAATTTGAAGATTTATTGCCGTTGTGTTCAAGCATCCAATAAAATGTACTATTTGAGTCATTGTGACAATGAACGTTGAATAAATACATCCATATAAGGCGCTTATAAAACTGTGAGCTTACAGTAATTTTTGGTAATGGTAAATTTTGTGCATAGTCGAACTCTAGAACAAGCGTAGAATAATTAATTTTCTTTGCACATTTATCCAATATTTTTCGTTTCATTTCCTTATACTTTTCCACATTAGCACGATGTTGATCGTAGTCACCTTGACATGGATCATCTTTACGTATTGATAGTTTAGTTTTACATTCTGTACAAAAGTCACATGTATCAGTTCGTGGCTGCTTAATAGAATAGGGACTACTCTCTTGGAACCATTTAGTATACGTTGAATATTTCATTTTGAGTTTCGATTTTATTTGTTTATAGTAATATTTCCTGAACTTCCTATAAATCATTTTTATGTTGAGGTCGGTATTTTCAAAATAAAATCGCTTAGAATTAGTATAATGAGATTTTTATGAGGGATTTTCTCCAAATGTTCCAAGGCCAAAACATAAACGTCATTAGATATTTTTTTAGGTCTATTTGTATGTTTACCTCTCATGTCACTCATATCTATAGTACCTTTCTTCAATTTATCTTGAATCACACGCAATCGCTTAATAGAAATTTGGAAAGTTTTTAAGAAAAATGTTCTACAAACATCGATGTTATTCCCATTACACTTGACATAATAATTCCAACTACACTCTCTCGGCTTTGTTTTTACATTTGATGTTTTCGTTTTCGGCTCATTTTTATTCAAACACGATATTAGAAAGGAATCTTGCTTTTCTTTGTCCTTCAGAGTCCAAAATTTTGTGAATAACTTCTCTTGTGTACTTGAAGAAAACTTACATGCACATTGTCTTTTATTGCAACATTTGTCTATGATACAAAATGTTTTACCAGGAATCTAAAACCAGTATATCAAAGAATTCATATATTACATGAAAGAGTATATTTATTCGAGCTAGGATGAAATAAGATAATAATACATACATTACTTCCATTGACGTTTGTATATGATTTTCCTGAATTTTTACGTAATTTATTTTTTTGCCTTCTATGCAATTGATTGAAACGTTTCCTTTTCTTTCCCCTGTTTAAATATCTATCAAGGAATAATTCATCTGCAGAATCACCAGTATCTAGTTCTTCATCACTTTGCATACTATGAGAATCACTGTCAGAACTACACATTTTCGATATTTTTCATATAAATAAGAGCGAGTGTGAAAATTTACAAATTTTACAACTCAACTTTCCACAACTGATTTGCGGTGAGCACGCCAAGAGAACACAAGAAGAACTAACCGGAATAAGTATGTGCGAGAGACAGCGTCCTCTACTATTGTAGCGTAAACACAATATTCGTTTCATAACAAAGCATTTCTCGCTTGTACGACTGAACCTAAGAATGCTGATACGGCCTGATACGGCCTGATCCTGCGGCTTGATAGTATATTATTTCGATTTTGATAAGAACGCCCTCATTCAAATTGGGCCGTTTTTTCATAACCTACGTTGTTTTTACGCACATAGAGATATCTGGATGATCTTATATAATAAATATAGAAATATTTTACCCTTCTAATGTACTTCCACTGTTTTCCGGAATAACGTCTTAAGTCGAGTTGAGCCCTTATTCCACGCAGCCCCTCAATTGAGGAAAGATTTTTGAGTACTCAACTAAGACCAGTTGTAAAGACAACGTGATAAATGGTTTAAGGATGTTGTCCGTTCAATAAATTAATAAACAGTCTACCATTCGAACTACGTATTTCATCATATAGTTTTTGCGATCCAGGAACAAGATTAAAGAATCGATTAGCAAAAGGTGATAGAGGTAAATCAGTTAGATGAAGCCTGTCGAGAACATGATATTTTATATGAAAAATACTTATAAAGATTTGGAGAATCGTCAAAAGGCCGACAGGGTATTATTGAGAGAAGCTGTTTTCCGTTACTAGTCAAAAACGCTTGCATAGGAGAAAAATTATCAGCATTAACTTCAGCTAGGGTGATGAAGATACAGACAAAACTTGGTATGGGTTTGAGGCGGTTTTTCACCCTTATTGCCAGCGTTAGGTGCCGTTGGTACAGTAGCGAGTGTGCAGTTCTGTTAATGAAGCAACGGGAACCACTAAAACTATAAGTAAAATTTCGAATAATAAAAAGCAGTTAGATGAATTGAAAAAGTATGATGCTTTTATCGATGGACGTGAGTTGTATCTCAGATCCTAAAGAAAGGGAAGTGGTTTGCTAAGGAGGAAAAGGAAAATGAGAAAGAACAATGAGTGGATGAATAATGTTCAATTGCAAAAGTTGTGTGAAAATATTCCTTATTTTAGAGGAGTATTCATGAGAGATTCATGACCAATACGAGTGTGGAAATATGAGAGTGGATTAGTTAATTTGAATAAGTCGTCGGAGACTGGTACTCAATCGATAGCTCACGTAAAGAAGAATAAAAGGGTTAAATATGTCGATAGTTTTAGGAATTTGCAACCACCAATAGAGTTGATTTCATATCTGAAAAAAGTCAGATAGTTCAAAATAGGAAGAGATATCAATCCTTCAATTCGAGAATTTGTGGTTAGTTTTATTGTAGATTTTTGTTGAGAAATATCATAAATGTCTTCAACGCTTTCGTTGAACGCTAGATCTTCTTTGATTGACGTAGACTACTTTCCATCTATTGATTTGAATAGGAATAACGAATTAACTTTGTTGATTTTTGGAACATTCAACACTATACCACATATCGATGTGATACACAATAAATTTTATTACAATGAGACGGATGAGATCGACATACCAAAAGGATCGTATGGAATTGGGAACATAGGAAAAAAACATGAGATTAGAATTAAAGGAAAAACATGAATCTGATCAATCATCATTCAATTTGCATGCTGATAAATTAACCTTCAAGAGTGAAATATATTGTGTCTTCGATGTTGATTTCGTGAGAGATAATAACATTAGTATACTTTTATATTTGTGACGTTGCATTTTGCCCGTCACAAGGAATTCTCCATCAGGGAGAATTCCCGGGACTCAGGCACCTGAAATTGGCGATGAGCCCGCGCACGTGCGATCGATCGCCGCATCGACTGAGATCAAGCACACGCGTCGCCGACATGTAAAGTGATTTTTTGCGCCATCATGCCGGCAGTTGGATTTCCCGCGTGGCCTAGAGACCACGGATTCGACTGTGCCTATCCCTTGCAGTTCACCTTCAGGTGTCCACATGCCTTCTCCCGCTCTGTATCCACGCGCGCGCGCGCGTGTGTGTGTGTGTGTGTGTGTGTGTGTATGCGGGACCCACGTGCTTGCCTGCGATTACGATTTTGTCCACGTACACGTAGCGCCCGCGTCCTTGTAGTTTTCATTAGCCCTCCGGTAAATTATTATCGTCTCTCAACGAAGACTATCCCACAGCATGTGGTTTAACACTGCCATTTAGACATCAACTTAGACTAATTTTTTTTTGGATTGTTTGGGCTCTCCAATAACTGCTTGGGGTAGCAAAATATGAATAAATTGGCAATAGACTCTGTTCACCACATATGTGGGTTAAATGATTGATAGGCATATATTGTGATACATATCTTGTTTGATTGTTATATTGTCGACTCAAATAAGTTGAATTCATTTTTGCAATCAGAGGTGAGAGCGACGATATAAAAGTGAGTGATGTACACGTATCAGCCATACTGTATTGTGAATCATTTCATGATCATCTCACCTCAAAATAAGTTCATTAATTATTTTATGTATCGCCACAAATGTATCTAGGAAAATAACAGTAGCTCAAGGGCTCCTTGATTACATATGTCGACAAGGAAAATAATATTAAACATGGACTGTTAAATAAATGAGGTTGAAGTAACACACAGAGTTTTATAATTATGTGTTTTATTTCGTCTATGAATAAGGCATGCTGTGCATGTGAACCGCTCTGATTGAGCATACAACTACAATAGTCTCGATACGGAGCGTCTCTTCGTCATAGGACACTCATACGTACACCAGAGTGGGGAGACTTGCATGTCTGCGGGCGTATCCTGCAGTGTACATTATACATGTACTATAAACTCAACAGTACTATAAACATATACTATGAACTCAACTCAAGCCAAGGATGATGCGCAAATTCGTCCACTAATGAATATATCACAACCTCGTACACTTATGATAACCAAAATATTTGGCAGTTTGTTCTTCACAATATGAAAGTGAAGTAAAGACATATAAATATCAGAATACTTTGAACATATTTTTGTTTTTTTTTCTTTTCCTTCTCTTGGTCTCATGGAAGTTTTCATGAACGCCTATAATCTAATTGAAACCTTTGATGCTTGTATAACATTTTAATATCTTGTCGTGCGTCACTATTCGAAGTGGATGATGAATTCAATAACAGTTTGGAATGAACAAGAGCAAATAAACAGCTGAAAATAATATCTGGTACGCTAAGGTAACTAATCTTGCACCTCACTAGTTATGCTGGCGTGTGCAGCCAAAATTCGAACAAGCTGAGATGCCTGCTCCCAAAAGCTAGATTGCAATGCTTGGACCGCAGTCTAGTCAGTATTATTCATCTGACTAACTGACTGTTGTGCCACATAAATTGTTAAAAAATCTATTAATCAGCGTCGTAATGAAGGTTCTGATAGGACGGATCGATAGATCTGATTGAGCGCTTCCAATGTCATCGTGAAAAATCCAAAACTGTCGATACGCGGGGGTTCAGCACGTACTTCAAAATTGATGTTGTAATTTGTAATCTTGATGCATTGAGGGAAATATGTGAAATTAAGATATGGTACGGTTTCGGGTATGTCCGATTGAAAGGACATCGAACTGGCTTCCATATCCATGGTGATGGATGTAAATACAATAGATACTACTCAAGGATTGACGAAAGTTTATCATTATAACAGAATCTGTTCTCGATTATGTTGTTATTACGCTTTTTCAAAGAGAAAGCTTTGGAATAAGGCAAAAACCGACATCTCGAATGAGACATCGGGACTCTAATTTTGGTAGCCTACGAACCAAATACATGGAAAAGTGAAAGCGTCCGTATATACTTTGAATTATTCACCAATAATTCCAATAAGAATTTCAATATTCATGATAGAGCAAATGAAAGACACGAGCGAGCGATAGAGAGTGAGTGATTCTGGCTAGTTATATCAATATATTTGAAGTTCCTTTGTAGAACATATAGAATATGAATTACTGTGTCCGTTAAGTTCACGGACTAATACGTTGTTTGTATCTGTTAGGACAATAAGTGAAATGAGTGAAACAAGTTTCACTTATTGCATCAAAAGTGACCAATGGAAAAAATGAGAACTAGAAAATTCATATACAGTGGTTCGAATGGAATATCGTGAAAATCTATTTGCGTAACTGCATAATTTCTGGTACAAGTATTGAAGATTATACTTGTCACAAACATTTTTGCATTCTGATCGGAGATTTTTCCAACATAAGCTTACTTTCAATGGAATCTTCTCGCTGAGACCAGAGTAAAGAAAAATGGCTCTTTATTCAGGAAACCATCGAAATAAATGCTTCCTTGTTACGATCGGCGATATTGAAGGTTGAGGCTCATTTCAATCTGAATCTTGATGTGTAATTAGCGTCCTAAAAAACCCATATATACCAAATTTCATTAAAATCCAGTATCTTTTCAATTTTTGGTCGGCAGTCTTAGAAGTTCTAATTCGAATTTTAAAAAGGTGAGGACAGATTCGTAATTAGTGACCTCAAAATATCGCGCAAACCAAGTTTCCTCAAAATCCAGTATCTTTTCCGGGTTCCGGTAGGCAATCTTAGAGGCTCTAAATTGAATTTTGAAAATCCGAGGGTGGATTCGGAAACAGCGTCCTCAAAAACCCATGTATACGAATTTCCCAGGTGACGAAATTCTCTTGCGCTCAAAATAAGCTCAAATCAAGCCTAAAATATATGGATTACAAGAAAATCATCTAACAGATACGCTTCAGAAGGCCAGCCTGATCAAATGCTCAAATTTTCTTGTTCTAGGAATATTCAAAAGGAATGATTTCTCTATAATTTCTCTCGAAAATGCTTCATGCCAGTCTAAGAATTATAGTCTCGTGAAATAAGCAATAAAGGATAGCAGAAAACTGAAAGATATAACATTTTCGCTTCAAATAAGCGAAAATAACCAAATCATGGAAAGAGATGAGTTACGACCATCAGATAGCGTGCATAAGATTTCCCAAGTGAATTTTATTTTTATCTGAAATTTAAAACTTAGATGAGTTGGCCCCTTTTTACACAGACTGTGAGTTGGCCCCTTTTCACACGGACTGCGAATTGATACCTTTTGCTTTCTCAAAGAGAAAGCTTTGTAACGGGGTAAAAATCGACCCACCGAATCGGACTTCGGGACCTCGATTTTCGTAATCTAC
This sequence comes from Aphelinus atriplicis, assembly GCA_020882685.1. Classification (NCBI taxonomy): domain Eukaryota; kingdom Metazoa; phylum Arthropoda; class Insecta; order Hymenoptera; family Aphelinidae; genus Aphelinus; species Aphelinus atriplicis. The sequence continues at coordinate 40,704,573 of CM037074.1, read as the reverse complement.
GGGACGAAAAACATGGAAATCCGAAAATGTCTGTATGTATGTACGTACGTACGTGCACTTTTTTGTCGTACGATAACTCTCGAAGGAATTGTCCGATCGTCCTGAAATTTTGCACACAGGTCGGTCTCCGGCAGATGTGAACCGAGTTCGGTGTTCAGCAACATCCGTTGTTTGATTCCATGGCAACCGTTGCTAGCGTGTTTTCGATAAGTTCCCATATAATTCATGATAAATGATCATTTGGGTTTGTATATTTATGGGATTCTATAACAATCAAAGAGACCTTTCCCGTATAAACCATTGTTGATGTCTCTAGCAACCGGTGTTTATACCGCTTGCAACCGTAACTAGGGAATGGGAAAAGTCAGTTGGAGGTTCATTTTTGGAACTGTTGATGACTAAGAAGTAAGAACATCGAAGCTCCGACATTTACCATAGCAACCATTGTTTACGTCCTTAGCAACCGTTACTATGGAGTGGGAAAAGTCAGTTGGAGGTCCATTTTCGGAACTGTTGATGACTAAGAAGTAATAACGTCGAAGCTCCGACATTTACCTTAGCAACCGTTGTTTACGTCCTTAGCAACCGTTACTATGGAGTGGGAAAAGTCAGTTTGAAGTCCATTTTCGGAACTGTTGGTGACTAAGAAGTAAGAACATCGAAGCTCCGACATTTATCATAGCAACCATTGTTTACGTCCTTAGCAACCGTTACTATGGAGTGGGAAAAGTCAGTTAGAGGTCCATTTTCGGAACTGTTGACGACTAAGAAGTAAGAACACCGAAGCTCGGATATTTACCATAGCAACCGTTACTATGGAGTGGAGGAAATAAGTTAGAGGTTCATTTTGCTTTCTCAAAGAGTGGTGATTAATGCAAATTGAGGTTTAATTGCAATACTTTGAGAAAGCATACTGCTGAGGCACTTGGCAGCGGTTTTTACACGGACGGCGAGTTGGCCCCTTTTTCAACAGGACGCTGAGTTGGCCCCTTCTTGCTCGGAAGCGATGATATATCCGACAGTCCGGAAAGGGTGACCCGTTGTCAAGAGCGACAGTTCACGGCGGAAAAAAGATGCCACCAAACAAAAACAATCTGGCCCGGGTAATTTCCGAGAGGTCTGGATCAAAACAAATGCGCTGCAACAAGAGATAGTTAGTCGCGCAGACACAAAGAGGCGCGCGGCGTATTGCTTGACGACGCCGGCGACGCGATGGTTAGCCGATAAGGTCGAGGCTTGCGAGCGCGCAGCAGAGAAGGGACGCGCGAGAAGCACGGACCACTGAGCCGCAGACTGCGCGCGCCAACGTAACAACATTAACATGTCCTTGCTTGAACCAACGCCCTCCTAGTGTGGACCCTGGACCCAAACAAACTCCAGGGTCGACGATGACGGTGTTCCAAGGGTGCGCTCCTGGTATTTTTACTTCAAGAAGCTGACTCTAGGCCCAAACGATATCCAGAAAGTTAGGGTACTCGATGACGGTGTTTCAAGGGTGCGCTCCTGGCATTTTCATTTGGTAAAGCTGACCCTGGACTCGAACTATATCCAGGTAGTCAGGGTACTCGGTGCAGTGATCCAAGGGTACGCTCCTGGTATTTTTACTTGAAGAAGATGACCGTGGACCCGAACGGTGTTCAGGTAGTTAGGGTTCCCGGTGACGGTATTTCGACGGTGCGCTACTGATATATTCACTTTAACCCATTAAGTCCCAGATTGCAGAAATTTTATTGGTACTTTCGAGCTTAAATATTTTGATGAATAAGACGGAAGGTTTATTGCAAAATAACCATTCCTACTATTTTCGGGTATGCTCTACTGTTATGGCCCGGCCGTGCCCCGCCCAGAATTTTCAAAAATGTCAGATTGGCACGAGTCGCATCGTATATTTACGATGCGCATTTTCCCACATGCTACCCGAGTTGCGCCGAGAACGACGAATGGATGTATGTGCGAGTGTAAGAATGCGCTGAATGCGACGCATCCATGCGACGGATGGCAAATCGCACGTAGCACATGAAAATCTTGTGGACAGCTTGCATTTTTGTGCAGCTGCCCAACAGTGAACGGATGGATGTCGGCTATAAGATATTCTCTTATCAGCCTGTGCGAAGCCACGAGCAGCCAGCGGGCGCTCGAGCGGGAGTATTATTTTATAAGTACGAGTTGCACACGGCAACTGCGCAGCTCCCTGTTCTTGAGAAACGGCCATAGGATATTTTCTTATCGGCACGTATAAGCTGACGAGTAGCCAGCGGGCACTCGAGCGAGAGCAACAAGTAAATGTTTAATCAAATATAATTAACAAGCATGTGATGCAGATGAATTATGCGCTAAGGAATTAACCCATTAGCGCCCAAACGGCCTCTCGACGGCCGTTTTTTTGAGCGATAGATTTCATATGGTTATAATGGTTCAAAAAATTTGGGAAGAACACTTTCTGATGCAAAATTTTGTCAGCTTTCCGATTCCGTTACTTTTATTTCGATTAAATGAACGCCCTCATTGTTATAAACAATTGATTGCAAAAAAACACAAAATTTCGAGTCAAAATATTTTTTGTGTCAACCGTAAAACATGGAAACCGGTCGCAACGAACCCCGGGAAATGAATTTCGAGCGTCCATGGACCTTAAACTGAAAGTTAGCATAGTTGTAATTGTTCAAAATTATTTTTGGAAGACCCAAAATGGCGGCCGACCGAAAAAATTGTAGCTTTCAACTTGGAATTGTTTTTCTCGAAAACTATGGGTCAAATCAAAAAATTTTTAGGAACAAAAAAGTCTTAGAATCATCTGAAAAACACTTTTAAATTTTTTCAGAATTTTTTGATGAAATTTTTCAAAATTTTGATTCTTTGAATTCTCAAAAAAACGCAAATTGCTTAAAAACTTCTGAAAAAAATGGAGAATGTTCTTTGAGTAATTTTAAAACTTTTTTGTTCTTATAAATTTTTCGATTTGCCGGCTAAGAAACGTACAGAAAAATTTCTAGTTTTTTTCTCAAAAACTATAGATCAAATAAAAAAAATTATAAGTACAAAATGTCTTAAAATTACTCAAGGAACATTCTCAAATTTTTTCAGAAGTTTTTAAGCAATTTGCATTTTTTTGAGAATTTGAAAAATCAAAATTTTGAAAAATTTCATCAAAAAATTCCGAAAAAATTCAAGAGTGTTCTTCAGGTGATTCTAAGACTTTTTTGTTCTTAAGAATTTTTTGATTTGACCCATAGTTTTTGAGAAAAACAATTCCAAGTTGAAAGCTACAATTTTTTCGGTCGGCCGCCATTTTGGGTCTTCCAAAAATAAATTTGAACAATTAAAACTATGCCAACCTTTAGTTTAAGGTCTATGGACGCTCGAAATTCACTTTCCGGGGTTCGTTGCGACCGGTTTCTATGTTTTACGGTTGACACAAAACAATATTTTGAATCGAAATTTTGTGTTCTTTTGCAATCCATTGCTTATAACAATGAAGGCGTTCATTTAATCGAGATAAAAGTAACGGAATCGGAAAGCTGACAAAATTTTGCACAAGAAAATGTTCTTCCCAAATTTTTTGAACCATTATAACCATATGAAATCTATCGCTCAAAAAAACGGCCGTCGAGCGGCCGTTTGGGCGCTAATGGGTTAAGGACTAATACGTTATATTTGTATGTCATGAAGGAAAGCGAATCGATTGTTTATTAACCGGTTAATAAGTTAATAGTTTAATGACGCACATATGCATGTATCAATATTGTAAGGCGCCTTATATACATATAATAATGATCAAATGAGCGACCGTATGCATTGCAGCGCATGAATAGGTTGTAATGAAGCGAGCGCGCTTCATAGCTTTAAGTATTCGCGCGTGCGAACGGACAGAAGACGCTGAGCCACGCGCGCTTGTTATCACTCCGCGAGGGAGAGGTAATTCTCGCGAAGTGCAACCGCGCTTCTCCACCGTTTCGCGCCCGCGCTTCGCGCCCCGAGAGCGCATCTTGACGTGACGTCACGGCGCATATAAAAGATGCGGCCGCGGCGGACACGAACGAGTTGATCCGCGATAATCACGGATGCCACACGGGTGGCCGGACAAGGAGCACGCGAGCGGCGCAGCTCCCCGCGGACGTGTAGCTTAACATCTATCATTTCCGAAGCAGAGATTGTATTCAGATCCAACCACGCAGGATCGAGCATTAAGTTGTAGAGTTAAGATCAAAGAATAAATAAGTTTAGTGCTAGCGCACATGAAGTGGGTTTGATTAACAACACCATTCCCACCCCCACACTCCATCCAGAGCCAGCACGAATATACGGCCCAGCGCGCCGCGGACTTCTCGGCTGCCACGCTGCCAAGCTCCAGCAGGGAACAACACAGCGCCGGACGGAGTAGGGAATATGTAAGTGGCCGAGCGGCCTTGCATTCAACTGGAATCGCGACATCTCAACACGAGCAATATTCCCGCATAAATAGGGGTATTTCGCCCAACCGCCCCTCTAAATAACGGTCGGGCCTTAACACTACACGATACAATGGTTCAAAAGACTGAAAAAATTGATTTTCAATAAATAATTAACAAATTAAAATAAAAAATGCGATTTTTTGGAGCACTTTTTTTTTCAATCCAAAATCAGAGGAAGAAGGAATTTTAATTTTACCGTCGAAAATATGCACAAGAGTGCACAAAATATGTAAACTTCCAAAATTCGTTGAGTTTTTTTGACTATGATTTTGTCCAGCAAAATGGCGGCCAAAAAACGGGAATCAATATTTTGAATTTTCATTTTATCAATATTTTAAAGCATTCATTTTCATATTCGATATGTTCCTTTGAAATTCCGTAAACAGGGGTTTTTAATGTCGCTGATGACGATTCTGACATCAAATTCTCAAAATTCTGGATCCAAGATGGCGGTTTCGAGATAGCGGCTCATGATTTTGTACATTTTTAGTCGGAGAATCGTAAAAATTTGGACTAACGGGTTCTTGGGAGCGCTGATGATACATCCGACATCAGATTTTCGAAATTCCGTATCCAAGATGGCGGTTTCAAGATGGCGGCTCATGATTTTGTACATTTTTACAAATGTGTGTAAATTGTCGATCTTTGAGGGCCATTCCAGAGTGAAGTGGACAAAGGAAAATTCACAAAATCCACCACATATTTATTTTATGCGACGTTTCGCCAGTTAGGTTTACTGGCCTCATCAGGCTAAAAATTTATTACACAAAAAACACGTAATAAATAATACAGTTTAGGTACAAAACAATCGACGAAGTAACAATAAAATATTCTTTCTCACCAATTTTGAATGAAAATATAATATTACGTTCGGCAGTGGAAGCGGCTGCTTCCACTGCCATTGTCAAACTATTGTGTATAAAGCTAGCGTCAGAGGTCTTATATACCATCAGATACATTGGTGTGTTTGTTTTGAAAAATCTTGCTAAGCTTCCTATACGTGTGACTGAGTTGTTGTGTGTCTTCCTTCCTATTAAGTGTGTGTTGGTGCATATTGACGTAGTATTGGCTGTTATACTCGCGCCATACGGTCCGCAATAATGTAGACAGATGAACGCGTGGGACACATATCGATCCTCCCTATTCATGAGGACGTATCTCGCGGGACGCTGGAGCGCGGGAAAATAAGAACGTATCTCGCGCGAGCGCAAAGTAAGGACGTATCTCACGCGAGCGCAAAGTAAGAACGTATCTCGCACGAGCGCAAAGTAATGACGTATCTCGCACGAGCGCGAAAAAAGACGTATCTCGGAGGGACGCGCAAAATAATATCGTAGGTCAGAGAATTGCGAAGTAAGAAAGTATCTCAGCGGTTTAAAATTGATTAATTCAGTTCACACATGAAGATAAACTCCTATTATCGATTCAAACAAGCTATTCTAAGACTGAAGGTTTGCGGAAACATGAGCTTTCGGAGAATTTTTCCCGATTAATAAGTATTTGCAGGACTGTATTTTAGATTTTACCTTATTTCTTCATTGTAGATTAAAACGCATGCTGTAACAATACTTTATTATTTAATTGTTAGGATTTACTACAGTTGAATTGATATAGCAATCTTTAGAGAAAGTTTTTTTCCCAAGTGCAGGTTGGAAATATCGAACAACAAACGGCTCTGATGAATGAGTCGCGGTGCACCGTGGATAAGACTTTTGGACTCTCGCCCAGAGCGTCGGGGTCCAATTCGCCGGCATGCACCTCTGTAGGACCAGTTTTGTATGGAAAGCAAAAATAAAAACACGCTCCACCGTGAGCATTACATATGATTGTGGTTAGCCAGTTTATTGGAAATAAACTACAAGCCAATAGCGAGAGACGAAGAAGAAGATCAACTGTGAACTGCGTCTTGTAATTTTTGTTTCTAATCGCTCGCGACTTACGACTGCAACAGAGCCACAGTGATTCCACGTATATAAATGCCAGATAGGCTCTTGACCATAATTTCTGTGCTTTTGACTGATGAATAAAAAAATACAGATGTTTCATGTTTTGACTTTCGCCCATGATCGTTTCATTGTTCAATGGCCGCGAGCAAAATATTTAATGAATGAGGCCCTTTTCGCTTTTATATTTGCCGAGTTTCAATTTTATGCTTGAGATTTATTTGCGGTTATAATCGGTTATAATTTTCATTAAGTGAGATTCAATATTGATTCGCGATTCTTCGAGCTGCGACATTATTTTGCGCTCGTCCGAGATACGTCCTTTCTTTGCGCTCACGCGAGATACGTACTTACTTTGCGCTCGCTTGAGATACGTCCTTACTTTGCGTTCATGCGAGATACGTCCTTACTTTGCGCTCGCCCGAAATACGTCTTTATTATTCTACCGCCCAAGATACGTCCTTATTTCGCGACTCTCCGAGATACGTCCTTATGAATAGGGAGGATAGATATCGCAATAGACAGTCGTACATGCTGTGAAGAATTATACAGGCGCAAACGGTAGAATATGCATATATGTATACTCATGTTGACGCGTGTGTGTGGCGGCTGATTGGGTGGCACCGCTTGATCAGCAGTTGCGCACAGAACGTGTAGATAGTAATCGACAGTAGAGAATAAAAACGTAATGAATAAAAGCATGCTTGAATAATTATCTGATCTACTTGTGTTGTGGTATTTGGTGCGGTGTGCCAAATATCACTATACAGTCAGCCAGATATAGTAAGGATTGAGAGAAAAATTGAAAAAAGAAATTCATAAAAAATTAGTGCAATATGAGAAAAGACGGAAAAACTAATTGGAATAGATTAAGGGGTAACACCATTCTAGGATTTTCAAAAATTCGATTTTTTTCCCTCAAAAAGTTAGTAGATTTCCCGTAGCATACGCTCCTGAAACCCTTTTTTCGAAATTCGAACTCCAAGTCGTCGCCTCCGAGCAAAAAGTGGCCAACTCAGCGTCCCGAAGAAGAAGGGGCCAACTCGCTGGCCAGGCAAAAAGGGGCCAACTCGCCGTCCGTGCAAGAAGGGGCCAACTCGCCGTCCGTGCAAAAAGGGGCCAACTCAGGCGAGTTTTGAATTTCACATAAAATTCAGTTCACGACTCTCTTGAGAAGTCTTATGCACGCTATGTGATAGCCGTAGTACGTCTCTTTCAATGAATAGGTGATTTCCACGTAATTTACATGTCATCAGAATGTAATATGTCAAGTTAACTATTTACTTTAAACGGCTTTTGCCTCGATGGTTTCTTGTAGAAATTGGTATACATATGTTTCTGAGGTCGCTCATAACGAATCCGGCCTCAAATTCTGAAAATTCCAAAAAGAGCCTTCAAGATCACGACAAAAATTTGAAAAAAAGTGAATTTTGTTGAAAATTGGTACACATGGGTTTTTAAGGTCGCTGATCACGAATCCGGCCTCAGATTTTGAAAATTCAAATTAGAGCCTCTAAGATCACCTGACAAAAATTTGGAAAAAACTGAATTTTGTTGAAGATTGGTATACATGGGTTTTTGAGGTCGCTGATCACGAATCCGGCCTTAAATTTTGGAAACACAAATTAGATCCTCCAAGATCACTCGACAAAAATTTGAAAAAAATTGAATTTTGTAGAAAATTGGTACACATGGGTTTTCGAGGTCGCTGATCACGAATCCGGTTTCAGATTTTGAAAATTCAAATGAGAGCCTCTAAGATCACCTGACAAAAACTTGGAAAAAAATTGAATTTTGTTGAAGATTAATATACATGGGTTTTTGAGGTCGCTGACTACGAATCCGGCCTCAAATTTTGAAAATTCAAATCAGAGCCTCTAAGATCACTTGACAAACATTTGGAAAAAGATTGAATTTTGTTGAAAAATGGTATATATGGGTTTTTGAGTTCTCTGATTACGGATCCAGCCTCGGATTTTAAAATTTCAAATTAGATCAAGCCTCTAAGATCACCTGAAAAAAATTTGGAAAAAAATTGAATTTCGTTGAAAATCGGTATATGAGCAATTCCACGGAACTATAGGATTTTGGATGAAAAAAAAATCAAAGAATTAATTTTGAAGGCACACCACTGAAACTTGTTCTATAACATTCCAAACAACCATGACAGTATAAAAAATATAGGGCCCCTCATTTTATCCAACAATGTTTTAAGGGGGGATATACAGTTAGAATGAAAACAAAATTCGATTTTTTTTTCATAAAAAGTTAGTAAATTTCCCGTAGAATATGCTCCTGAAACCCTTTTTTCGAAATTCGAACTCCAAGTGTTTTTTCCAAGGGATTGCTGATTGAAGTGTAAGTACGATTTAACGGTTATTTAAAACTTTCAACGCGTTTTTCTCAAAACTGCATTTTTGGAGTTTATGCCGGTGATAACTCGAAAACTAATTATCCGATTGAGCTGAAACTTATAGGATTTCTTCATTATAGTATTACCTATCAGATGAATTAGAAATTATTGTAATATTTTATTATTAAATATGGAAAAATGTGAGAAAATGGCGGGAAAAAAATTGAAAAAAATTGAGTTTTTCGAAAAAGATACCCCAAAAGGGCAATTTTTTTTTTCACTTTTTTTTGTAATTCATCAACTAACTGTGAATGTAATTAATGTAAATTTTTTTAATTTTCTGATTTCCGATCAAAATTGCGACTAGGAGAGCCGGCACAAGCAAAATAGAAGTACTATTTCAACGCTATCTAACGACCGCCATTTTGTTAAAAAAAAAAAAAAAAAATATTTATGTATACTACACGGATACACTTATAATTGTAAGAAACTTTCGATTGATTTGATTAAGAAAAAAGATTTTCAGAAATGAGTTTTTTTCTCGTTCTAACTGTAAATCCCCCCTCAAGGAAAACTAAAAAAAACTATTTATATGGAAAAAAAAAATTAGCCAGTTCAAATTGTAGCTCTTGACCTCCTCTTTCGACTCATCATACCGAATATTCTCCAAATCATCATTTTCCAAGTTGTTTATTACTTCGAAATCTTTCGTATGACGAAAATTCGACTATGCATAATTTTCTATGACATAGATTACGCCCCCGCATCTATGTTTTTGAATTTTTCACCTCAGATTATGAAAATGCTCAATCTCCTCTATAAATCTGCAAGATCAAATTTTGAATAGATAACCCATTTATATTATTTTTTCAACGTTTTTCTGGAATCAAACGTCAAATAATTGTTTTTATGGTCAATACGCCCCAACAATATCAATTTTTCCAACACATAGCCAGTTCAAATTGTAGCTCTTGACCTCCTGTCTCGACCCATTATACCGAATATTTTTCAAATCATCATTTTCCAAGTTGTTTGTTACTTCAAAATCTTTCGTACCATGCATAGAATAATTTCGCATTTCTTAAAAATGCTCTTAAGCCTTTCTCTCGCTGCGGAATGCGAATTCTGTCTCAATCATCAGGATATATCCTCAAAGGGATGGAGAGGAAAAAGCCATCGGTTTGAAGAATGTGCCGAACGTACTAGCAATGTGCCGATACAAAATGTGAATTTTCCTAATGAAGGGCCCATGCGACTACCTAACTTTACATCAGTATAACTTTTTTATCAATTGCGGCATACTCATTTAAACGAAGGCATATGGTTTGCCATCAAAAAATCTACGATATACAGTATGTTAACTTCATGTGATCGAAAAAAGCTTTGTTCTACAGAGGCAAAAGCGAAACATTTTCATTTTTCTTGAAAAGTAGTTGTAGGTATATATTGAATTAATAAGCCAGTTTGCGATTCGGGCACACTTTTAAAACAGCTTCTACTATATTCTCCGATCATCACACTTTACAAAAAAATTTTTTTCGAGTATCTTTGGTGAAAATGCTTGTATACAGATCCCTGATAACTCAGAAAAATTGGGTTGCTAGCAACGAAAATCAATGAAAATGCTGGATATTATGATATTTCACGTGCAGTAAATGACTTTTTATAATAATTATGAACATAAGATCTTATATTTTATGATTTTTAGTATAAAGTCATATTGCACAAACTTCATAAAAATCATCGAATAGCCATCAAACACAACAGGAGCATGGAATCTTAAGGTTTCGTGGAATGGCTCAAATATGGGTTTTTGAGTTCGCTGATCACGAATCCGGCCTTAGATTTCCAAATGTTGAATTAGAGCCTCTAAGATTGCAGGCCAAAAATTTGAAAATATACTGGATTTTTATGAAAATTGATTTATATGGGTTTTTGAGGTCGCTAATTACGAATCCAGCCTCGGATTGAAATCAGCCTTAACCCTTAACGCGGTTGACTGGAAGAAGGGAGCATCCCTTTCAAGAGTAATTGTATTTTCCATATCGTCGCCTGGGGAGAAAAAGAGACGATTTCAGAAAAGTGCTAACGATAGATCTATTTCGAATCGAGCGGTATAGAAAGATCTATTCCGAATCGATTGTCAAGTCCGACCTGTAACGGGGCGCTTCGTTACAAGGCGCGTGCGAGTATTGGGGATTATCGTCGGGGAAAACGTGCGGTGATCTGCTGGCGAAATGCTGTGCTCGTGGGGGCGGCCGGACCTTATGCCGTGCAATGCGCGCCCCTTGGCCAGCCAGCTGGCGCTCGCCGCTGCAGGTTCCTCCCGGCGATGCTCGTCCAGGTAGCTCAGTTCCTATCGGCGAGCTGAAGGCTCACCGAGACCGCGGAGAGGGGATGGGTTTGATCGGGGAAAAGCTAGGCTCGACACGCGAGAAAAACGGAAGGCTCGGTTAAAAATGATGGAGTTTATTAAACAAAAGAAAACGCTAATCTACAGTGCCTGGCAGTGCTTAAGCTGCCAGGGCTTTCGCGCGCTCGCGTGAGCTGAGGGCCGGTTTCGCGTACGTCGCCCGCGTGGCGACCGCTTAACAAAGGCGCACTGTGTCCTTGCCCGCGAAAGCTTGGGCGTACAGGTAGGACTTACGGGTGCTGCGATGCGGCTACGGCGCTGTCCTGCTGTCCTGTTCACGTGATTGGCGGCTGGGTTGCGGTGGCTTCCTCGTGTACAGGCGGCGGGCGCACGCTTGCTTCTCTCGGAGAAGCTCGGTCGTCGCGGCGGGTCGCTGGCCAGCGGCCACGCACAAGGCACTACACAAAGTGCACGCACGTTTCTCGGAGCTCTCCGAGACGAGTCGTTACGGCCGTCGGGGTTACGGGTGCGGCGTCGCGATGGTCGCGAATGATGATCTCGTCCGGGAAGGGCGCGGGGTTGAAAGTCCGAGGGAAAACGCGGTCGTACGTGGCGCGGGTCGCGTGTTGCTCGCTAGCCGGTAGCGTTCGAATTCTTCGCCTGGCGCGCGTCGGCCGGCCTGTGCGCGACCGCGAGTCGCGTATCACGCATCGCGCGGGCCCCGCTCACTCGCTCTCGATATGCGGGGCTCGGGCGCTCGAGTGGCTTATGCCGGGCTTGGCGCTATCGCCGGCTAAATACGGTTTTCGGCGCGAGGCTCATAACGAGTATGAGCGCTACTCGTTACAGACCTCACATTTTAAAAATTCGAATCAGAGCTTCTAAGATTGCAGGCTGAAAATTTGAAAATACACTGGATTTTTATGAAAATTGGCTTACATGGGTTTTTGAGGTCGCTGATCACGAATCCGGCCTCAGATTTGAAAAGATACTGTATTTTAATGAAGTTTAGTATCCATGGTTTTTTGAGGTTGCTGATTACGAATCCGGCCTCAGATATGAAGATTTCAAATTAGAGCCTCTAAGATTAGCGAACGAATATTTGGAAAGATAATGGATTATAATGAAAATTAGTAGTCATGGGTTTTTAAGGTCGCTGATTACGAATCCGGCCTTCGATTTGAAAAATTCGAATTAAAGCCTCTGAGATTGGTGACCGAAAATCTGAAAAGATACTGGATTTTGATAAAATTGGTATCCATGGGTTCTTTAGGGCGCTGATTACACATCAACTTTTAGATGGAAATAAGCTTAAACCTCCAATATCATCGATGATAACAAAGGAGTATCCATTTAGATGGTTTACTGAATTCTACTCTGGTGTCAGCGGAAGTCGGTTGATTCCATTCAAAATAAACTTATGTTGGAAATGTAGAAAGCATTGATCAAAATATGCAAAAATGTTTGTGACAAGTATAATCTTCAATACTTGTACCAGAGGTTATGCTGTTACGCAAATAGATTTTCACGTTATTTCACTCTAACCACTGTATATTAATTTTCTAGTTCCCATTTGTTCCGTTCTTTCAAAGGAACTTGTGGAACAAATATATGAATATAATTATAATTGGGAATATACACACAAATGCATGCATTAACTCCAAACGCGCAAAAACTAGAAGAAATGTAATCACACTTAAAACGGTTTTTCCTATAAAGTCGAATATAAGATGGCTTTTTATTTGGGTAACCTTCTAAAAGGATGTTTCCTCGTTACGGTCGACGATATTGAAGATTTAGGCTTATTTCAATTACCAATTTTCAACAAAATACAATTATTTTCCAAGTTTCTGTCAGGTGATCTTAGAGGCTCTAGTTTGAATTTTCAAAATCTGAAGCCGGATTCGTGATCAGCGACCTCGAAAACCCATGTGTACCAATTTTCAACAAAATTCAATTTTTTTCATATTTTTGTCGTGATCTTGGAGGCTCTATTTGGAATTTTTAGAATTTGAGGCCGGATTCGTTATGAGCGACCTCAGAAACATATGTATACCAATTTCTACAAGAAACCATCGAGGCGAAAGCCGTTTAACGTAAATAGTTAACTTGACATATTACATTCTGATGACATGTAAATTACGTGAAAATCACCTATCCATTGAAAGAGACGTACTACGGCTATCACATAGCGTGCATAAGACTTCTCAAGAGAGTCGTGAACTGAATTTTATGTGAAATTCAAAACTCGCCTAAGTTGGCCCCTTTTTGCACGGACGGCGAGTTGGCCCCTTCTTGCACGGACGGCGAGTTGGCCCCTTTTTACACGGACTGCGAGTTGGCCCCTTTTTTGCACGGACGGCGAGTTGGCCCCTTTTTGCTCGGAGGCGACGAAGTTTTTTCTCCAAGGGATTGCTGATTGAAGTGTAAGTACGATTTAACGATAATTTATAACTTTAAACGCGTTTTTCTCGAAACTGCTTTTTTCAAATCGGGCGAACTCGTAGCTCCGAGTCTATCAGATGGATCGACTTCAAATTTTGACAATAGCTTCAAATATATTTTCTCCTCCGAAGTACATAGCCGTTCTTCGAAATTTTGAAAATTACCTGTTTTACCGATGTTACGTGGTGCGATCCCCAATAATCCTGGATTCTATCTCGGCTGCGGTATTGATCGTAGGTATTTTACTCGGTAGGGTTCGGATATCCAAATAACTTGAGGACTCAGGGATTGATACTTATATGTCTCCTCATTCCTTATTCGCTTAATTGGAAGAGCTCGTGTAATAAAACCAATACTTGTATACAATTTGAGTGTTGGACCGTCACGTCTTTGCGTTTGCGTTACTTGCCGATTCGCGCGGGAGTGCCCCGAGGCGTCGATGTCAATCGTATTTATGTGTTCGTGAGGGTGAAGTCGCGACCCCTTAGTGGCAGTCGCGGTGGGAGGCGGTCAGTCGCCTCGCACCGTCTTGCGTTATGTCTCATGCGTCACGATTTCCACATCGGCATTCCATGATATTTCAATATTCGTGGCGCGGGCCTCGCGATGATAATCGCGGGACTAGCCACGTGACACATTAGGGCCGCCATTCCGCCGTCCTCGGCGGAAAATAATTCCCAAAAAAAAAATTTTCCAATTATGAAATGATGATCCCTTCCCTCACGAGGATGGATTGAACGAACTATTTTTTTCTCTTGGTCACCTTCGATTAATATTGAGGTTCCTTCTGGTAAGTATCGTATGTCAGTGTCCCTTTGATTCGATCATAGTCAACGAGCGATTGTCTATACAATTGAATTTTTATATCTATCTATTGGTATGATTTTTACAATAGTACAATTGTTCTGCTTTATGTGAGTGTATACATTCATGGATGTGTGTGAGTGTAATGGTGTGGTGTGTATATGTAACCCTTAACACATTCGTCTAACCTAGAGTGGCTCTTCCAATTCTACGCTTAATGTAATGTATTTTTATCTTTGCATCAATTCATTTATTATCAGTTTTGGATTATATTTCCCAATTTTCCAATGACGAGTACTTCCAAGGTCCCTCTTTGCCAGCAAGGTGACTGTATTCTGGTGGTCATCTCTTCCCAAGGTGTGATTTATAGCAGGAAGGCTCAATGCTGGTGACATCGTCCCCATAAAATGTGGCTGCGGTTGCATCATGATTACCCCTTTGTTTTGTTGCCACCGTACGCTGACGTCCCCTTTCAGGTTGGGATTGGTTCGTTGAGATTTTCCCGTTGACAATCTTTTAGCAATTAATTGACAGGGCCCCCCGACGACTGGAATTTTCCAAATACAACTATGGCGATTATTATTATAGAAGTGCTCGACTCATCTGGGTGCCGTAATTTTGTGAGTTGTGACGGGGAAACCCGTCACTAAGGACGGAGAGGCTGCTCGCCGATCCGGCCGGTACGGCACCTTAGCAGGCAGCCACCGGCTCGGGAGGGCAGCACTCTCCAGCGCGCATGCAAGCCGCAGCGCGCCGAGAGTTCCGGCGGCGCGAGGCCGGGAGTGAAGCACGAGGCGGACGACCATTATCGTCCGGTGCCCGCAAGCAGCAAGACGCGACGCGCGCGAGATCCCAAGTGCCGAGCAAGTGACGTGACCGTGAGCGTGTGCGTGCGTGTGTCCAGGACGCCGGAGGCCGACGTCGTCGCCGCAGCCAGCAGCAGAGCCAGCAGCAGAGCCGAGCCGAGAGAGCAGCGAGGGAACGAGCGGCCGCTGAGAGGTTTGGCAGTGTGCGCGTCGCGGCCCCGGTGTTTTCCCCTCCCAGTGAACGTGCGTGTCGGCGAGCGCGCCGACACCCCCCTCAGCGAACGTGTGTGTTGGCGACCGCGCCAACACACCATCAGGAACGACGGGCTCCGGCCCTGGCCCGGGCCTCTCCCCTCGCGTCCCCCCCCGACGTCACGGCCTAGCGAGTGCGCGGACAGACTCCGTTCGAGTCTCCGCGCGCGGCCGTCCCCCCCGAGAGAGTTCCCCGTGCTCGCGCGTAGAGCTAGCCGCGGCACTCCTGGCGCCCGGTATAAATACGGAGTGCCCGCGGTCGAGCCAATCCCCACGTGAACCTGGTGCGAACGGGCACCAGGTCACAGATTGGCGCCCATAGCGTGAGTTCGCGGTCGTGATCCGGGGTAATTCGAGGTGGAGAGTGCGTGCGCGAAAAATTGAACGAGCGTGGAGAAAAATTATATTTTATTTCGGGTGAAAGAATTTGGTGTTGCGAGTTAACGCGAAGCGACCTTGGCGGTAAGCGCGCAGAGGTGAGCGCGAGAACGCGGCGCGGGGCAAGTGTTGTTGCCTCGCGTGTTTACGTGCGCCGGCAGGTGCTGTGCCGCGCGTGTTTACATCAGCGGCCAGGTTCATGGAGCGAATTCCTGAGCCTCACGTGAACGAGCAGTGATCAAATATAGCAGTGATCACTCTGCTAAATAAAATTGATCAGCCCCTGACGGAGTGAACAACTCCTATTCCTCCTGAAATTTTTTTTGTTTTACTATAATTTATTATTGTTAATTTTGTTGCCCTGACGGAGCTCAGCTCCTTATTCCTCCCAATTGATATTATATTGATATATACATATTCATAACATCCAACGAGAAGGAAGGAAGGAAGCCAGCAACACAGCAATAATTAATTATTATTCCAAGAAGGAATAATTGGAACGACGAGAGTAATTTTGAGGTTGGGCAAATTAATTCGCCACGTGGCCGAGTCGGTACGAGCACGAGTGTGTCGATAAGCGAGAGCGCCGGCGCATGATAAAACAGTGTGATCATATGATAATGAGTCGGACGGTAAATTGAGTCTAGTTATCTATCTAGTGTGAATATTTTGCGGGAAATTTGAATGTGAATTGTGGAACTTAGAATTTTTCGGGACTTAGAATTTTTTCATTTTGGACGATTGAACTATTGTTGCACAACGATGACGCGGCTAGTGGATAATAATAGAACGAGCAATTGTTAAACAATTAATATGATTGTTTATTTATCAATTCAATTGAAAATTTTTCCGAAGTTGCCGATTTTTGAATTGTTTTCGAAGTTGAGTTGGACAACGAGTGAGCGCATTTTGTCGTAAATAAGTTGAATAACTTATTTGTTTATTAATAAACAATTTGGGAATTTTGGTCCTTTACTCGTTGGGCCCCGCCAATTTTGAGGATATTTGAATCGTGCATAGTAGAACGAGCGCATGGTTGTGGACATAGTCAGTTGTTAATAAATTAATTTGTTAATCATTTTTATTGATTATTAATTATTTTTCAAATTTAATTTTTTTTTTCTTCCTTTTTCGAGTGTGAGTGTCGAGTCGAGGAACAGTGTCCTTTGGGTCTTTTGCCAATTGTTAACAAATTAAATTGTTAATAATTTTTTTTTTGCGAGTAATTATTTTTCGAAGTTAAGTTTTTTTTTCTTACTTTTTCGAAATAGAGTGATAGTTCTTCTTGAGTTTTCGGTTTTTTTTGACTCTGCTTTTGGGTTAATTCGATTTTCAGTATATCGCATATTCGGATGGTTAGGGTTTTTAGCACACAACCAAAGGACGAACGGTCATTGGAAATTGAACCAAACCAGATAATATTCAGTATATTTGAACGAACCAGATAATAATACATAATTGTATTGGTATTGTATGAACATGTATATTGATTAATATTTTATTTCACATATATATTTATTGATATCGCACCATTGTTGTCCCCGACGGAGTTTACACTCCTTTTTCCTCCATCATTGCGATTTAAGTGATTTATTTTATTATTGAATATATGCATGCACATGTACAAGACGGAGAATAACTCCAATTAAGAACGTGACTCGAGGTATAGAGAGTCGATACTTTGCGCAGTTAAGCAGGACGGGTGACGGCGTGTACGAGTGGGTCGTGGTTAAGTAAGAGATTTTGCGAGTTAGCGAATTTTGCCCGCCTGACTGATTTGTGCAATTTCATCGACCGAGTGGATTCGTTTGGTATAGAATTGGAAACAGAGTCAAATAAACTCACTATTTAGTTGATTTTAAATTTAAAATTTTTCATTTCGAGTTTCTGTTTTTTTTTATATAACTTAGTTTTTAAAATACAATTAATTGTTGTGTTGCGACGTGTGTTTGGAGAGTATTTATTTCAAGCGTATAATAAGTTAACTATTCAAAATGGCAAGCGGTGACGTAAAATTGTACAGAGAGGCCATGGAGGAATTGTTAAAGATAGATAACTGGAACGAACGATTCAAAGCGATAATTAAGATGAACAAAGAAGTAGTTCGACGAAAACTAGAGAAAGCGGGAATCGCGGTTACGGGTGAGCTGCGGACACAGAAAGAACGGTTGTTGAGATGGGAGATGAAAGAAGCGAAGGTGACGGGGGCGCCGTGGTTCACGGACGATGAAAAGAACCAAGCGCCGCCCATAGTGGAACGAACAATGGTGAGCGGGAGCGACGAGAGCGAAAGCGAGAATACGGGGAATGCGAACATGGATGAGACGAGTAAGAAAACGGAGAATATCCTCGATTACCTCAAGCTACCAGAAGGGGTAGCAATGTTATCGGCGTTTGAAAAATTTATTAGAGAAAATCGGTCTGCGCTCGGGAAGGTTACGTTGCCGAAGACGAATGTAGCAAAACCTAATACGAACGAACTGGATGATTCGAACATATCGTCCGAAAGTGAGAGCGAGACCGACGCAAGAACGAGCACGCGTATCGAACAGAGAACGCGACGGAAAGTCACAGTACGCAAGTCGAAGCATCGCGTACCGGTGCCGGGGGCAACGAGCGTGAACAACTTTCATGCCGCGCTAGCGTTGTCAGATTCGGACGAGAACGAACTCAACGCGCAATCGATATTGTCGCCGATTGCAAATGCGAGAACGAGCACGCTGGAGCGCAGCTCATTTCAAATTAGGCACGGATGCATTAAAACCATGCATGACTGGAAACTGCGATTCGCGGACGATGGGTCGGTTGACGCGTTGGAATTTTTAGAACGACTGAATGACTACAGACTGAGTGTAGATATTCCTGATACTGCGTTGCTGGCGGCGATGCCCAGCATACTTCACAAAGGCGCAGCAGATTGGTTTCGAACGATAAAAGCGGAAATCAGAACGTGGCGCAAGTTTGAACAAGCTTTTAAACACAGATTCGTAGTCGAGATGGACGACGAGGACGTGTGGGAGGAATTACGAGCGCGGAAGCAGCACAAATCGGAGAAAATTTCAACATTCTTGTCGAAATTTAAATCTATCGTTCGTTATTTTAAAGTTGTGCCAACAGAAGCGAAACAAGTTGACAGAGCTTTTCGGAATCTACTGCCCATATACAGAAGCGCTATGCTTCACATGAGGATAAAATCCTACAGAGAGTTGGAACGAGCGGGCAGAGAGTACGAAAAGCTCCGAGACTTGGACGCGCGTTACGAGCCACCGCCGCCCAGAGAGAAGTCGCGAATACCTGCAGCTGCGTACGAGTATGGGAAAAGAGAGGGATCAATATCAGCGATCCGAAAGTCTGGGAGCAAGCGCGGTAACGAGGAGAGTTCTTCAGAGGAAGAGAAAGAAAGGAAATTACAGAAGAGTAAGAGAAATATGAGAGAGAAAGCAGAAGTCGCAGCAGTGACGAGTGAACGAACGGCCTCATCAGAAATTAGCGAGCTGAAGCAGCTGCTAATCGAACTGATGAAGGACCGACAGAACGAGCGAGTGCAGCGGAATAGCGGCCAATCGGGGCCGCCGCAACATTCAGTGAGTCCCAACGTCAACACTGGGAACGCGTTAGTGGGAGTGTGTTTTTGCTGTCAGAAACCTGGGCACAGGGCAGCAGATTGTAGATCTAACATCTGCTACAATTGCAACGAGAAGGGACACTTCTCGCGCAATTGCCCGAAGAAGGCCCAGGGGGCGCTTTACTGTCAGGTGTGCAAAACACCGGGAGTCGAATACGACTCGTGTTTTGTATGCAAAGGACTTAAAGTGCTGACGGGAAAAGGGGAGGCGGGAGTGCGTTAAAGTCCCACGCGCTCCACGCCATTACAGAGGGGACGAGCCAGCCGACCTTGAGCCTCCGGACGGGAAAAACGGTTTCGACCCTTGAACGAACGGAGACTCAAGCGGTGGAGAAGGCAATTGAGGAGTTCGATAACTGGAAAAACCAGCTGTTGAGCTCAACGAGTCGAGAGAACGACACGAACGAACGAGCGAATGAAATATCGGCGAAAACTCGGGAACAGGTTGACGAATCTGACTCGCGAGCTCTGCCGATTAATCCGCTCGAGTCGAGTCGGGTCGTAACGAGTAAAGTCGTTGAGACAGACGACAAATGTGTCAGTATTAATCGCGGAAAAAATACCAACAGAACGCCTCAAGCTGATTACAGCACAGAGCCGAGTCAGAAGGTACCTGCTATACTGCACAACGAGTGCGTGAACGAGAGCGGGAACGAGCCCCGGATCCGTAGCCAAAAACCAGCAGTGTGTGCTGGTAACGGCCAACAAACGGAAGACCGGGAAGTACCGCAGAGTGTGACGAGTACGAGTAAGAGCGTGAACGACGCCCCCGGCGGCAGTAATGCTGCGCCCAGTGCTGGGCATTCCAGGGGAGCGAACGAGCACGAGAAAACACCTGATCCAGAGGGGTCAGGAACGAGCGAGTGTCGATCAGCACTTCAACGGATGCAGACTGCAGACTGCTCCGAACATACGCGACCCACGGAAGCGTATGCGAGGTTGCTGATTGAAAAGCGTCTGAGAGACGCAGAGAATTCCGACGAAAACGAGATCGAGCGTGAAGTCGTGAGGAAAAAGCAGTGGCGTGATTCGCAAGGAGCAAAAGGCTCCTTGCTAGAGCACTGGTTTAGGGGGAAGAACGTGGTTGATGATACCGGAGATGTAGGTGGGCAGCACAAACTTGCGTCCGGCAACGATGCTATGTGCGCTCACCTAGTCGACGGAGATTCGGCCGAACGAACGGGCATCGGTGACCCACATATGGGGTACGATGCGCCCACCAAGGGTTTGGGGAGGGGGAGGAGGGCGGATTACCGCCCTCAGAGAACATTGGAGATGGCACGCGGTGTGCCAGAAGCCTACCGGCATAGTCGCCGTAGGAGGCCCTGGTCGGCACAGAGGCGTGCGACCGGGCGCAAAAAGAAAAAGAAAAAAAGTAGAGAACGAGGTCTGAGGAACCTGGTTTCCCTGAAAACACCTCTCCTTCCTTTACGCGGGGCCACATGGGCCGGAGTTGCGGACCGTGTGGTCCGGTTTAGGGAGGGGGGATGTGACGGGGAAACCCGTTACTAAGGACGGAGAGGCTGCTCGCCGATCCGGCCGGTACGGCACCT
Source organism: Aphelinus atriplicis (assembly GCA_020882685.1). Lineage (NCBI taxonomy): Eukaryota > Metazoa > Arthropoda > Insecta > Hymenoptera > Aphelinidae > Aphelinus > Aphelinus atriplicis. Next base: position 40,683,610 of record CM037074.1, on the reverse strand, counting down.
TAGCAGGCAGCCACCGGCTCAGGAGGGCAGCACTCTCCAGCGCGCATGCAAGCCGCAGCGCGCCGAGAGTTCCGGCGGCGCGAGGCCGGGAGTGAAGCACGAGGCGGACGACCATTATCGTCCGGTGCCCGCAAGCAGCAAGACGCGACGCGCGCGAGATCCCAGGTGCCGAGCAAGTGACGTGACCGTGAGCGTGTGCGTGCGTGTGTCCAGGACGCCGGAGGCCGACGTCGTCGCCGCAGCCAGCAGCAGAGCCAGCAGCAGAGCCGAGCCGAGAGAGCAGCGAGGGAACGAGCGGCCGCTGAGAGGTTTGGCAGTGTGCGCGTCGCGGCCCCGGTGTTTTCCCCTCCCAGTGAACGTGCGTGTCGGCGAGCGCGCCGACACCCCCCTCAGCGAACGTGTGTGTTGGCGACCGCGCCAACACACCATCAGGAACGACGGGCTCCGGCCCTGGCCCGGGCCTCTGCCCTCGCGTCCCCCCCCGACGTCACGGCCTAGCGAGTGCGCGGACAGACTCCGTTCGAGTCTCCGCGCGCGGCCGTCCCCCCCGAGAGAGTTCCCCGTGCTCGCGCGTAGAGCTAGCCGCGGCACTCCTGACGCCCGGTATAAATACGGAGTGCCCGCGGTCGAGCCAATCCCCACGTGAACCTGGTGCGAACGGGCACCAGGTCACAGAGTATTCCTTTTATTGGCGCGATTATTATTTGTCTGGTCTATTTATTTATTAGATTCCCGTTTGTTCGACTGTTTTTTCTGTCCGCTGAGGCTTAAATTTCTCTGTCTTATCCGTTGAGGCCTAAATTTCTCTGTCTTATCCGTTGAGGCCTAAATTGCCCGGGTCCTTACCGGCTGAGGCCTAAGCGGATGGGGGCCCCTATCTGAGAGTGTTATGATAATTATTTTTTTGTTTTTCTTGTTATTATGGTTATCTTGTTATATGTTGAATCGTGCTCCCGTTTTTAATATTCTCCGCCGTTCTCATTCGTTTTATATTCCCTGTAGTAACATAATTTCCCAAAAATTTATTTGACTGGCTAGTTCAAATCCTTCTGCCATTTTATTCTATTTTTTATAGTAATTTTAAATAATTTGATAGTGACTTTTATTTACCGTGGATTCCTTCCGCTTAATATTTTTGTAGTAATTTGAATTCTCCCGCCGTTTTATTCGGTTTCTTTATTCTTATATATATTCCAATTTCCCGCCAATTTGAATAAATATACCCTGTAATAGTTTGAATTGTCCCGCTAATTCAAACGATTAAGCTTGAATAAATATTTCTATGATCATTTAAATTGTTCCGCTAATTTGAGCGAATATAATTTGAATTCTCCCTCCAATTTGGATGAATGTATTTTTTTTACGATTTAAATTGAATAATTGTAATTTGAATTCTCCCGCCAAAAAAAAATTTTCTATGATGATTTAACTCTCCGGCTACTTTGAATAATATTTACATAATAATTTAAATTATTCTGTTAATTAAACAAATATAATAAATATTTTCTATAATGATTTAAATTTTCCTGCTAATTTGGATAAATATTCCGCTAATTTAAATAATTATTATTCGAATTTTCTCGCCGACTCGAATGAATTATTCTATAATAATTTAAATTGTTTTGCCGCTAATTTGAATAAATATTTCCAATAATAGTTTAAATTATTCTGCTAATTTAAGCAACTATAATTCAAATTTCCCGCCCATTCGTATGGATATTTCCTATAAAGATTTAAATTATTCTGTTAATTAAACAAATGTAATGAATATTTTCTATAATGATTTAAACTCTCATGCTAATTTGAATAAATATTCCCTATAATAATTTAAATATCCCGCTAATGTAAATAACTATAATTCAAATTTCCCGCCAATTCGTATAGCCGAACCGTTTTTATCCACCGAGGCCTAAATTCACCCGGGTCATTACCTGCTGATAAATATTTTTATGATGATTTAAATTCTCCCGCTAATTGAATAATTATAATATAAATTCTCTGCCAATCCAAATGAATATTTCTATGATAGTTTAAATTCTCCCGCTAACTTAAATAGTATATATAATTTAAATTTCCTCGCTAAATGTTTCTATCGTTTAAATTCTTCCGCTATCTCGAATAAATATTTTCTGTAGTAATTAAAAATTTTTCGCTTATCTGAATAAATGTAATTTGAATTTTCCCGCCAATTCGTACCTTCGAACCGTTTTTATCCACTGAGGCCTAAATTTGCCCGGGTCATTACCTGCTGAGGCCTAACGGATCGGGGCCCCTATCCTAGAGTATTGTTTTTTGTTGTGATTATGTTCTTTTAACACCAAAAACAAATGTATCATTCAGAACTTGTTATTTCCTTATTCGGAAAATTATGTAGACTTGCCAAATCGACTAAAAATTATAGATGACTGAATTTATATATGTAAATTTTTGGTAGTTCCTATGAACTATCTCAATCCGTGTTGTATTTTCGTTGTATTTTTTTTTATATAGTATCTTGAATTTTCCACTAACTCATTTGGTTGAATATTTCTATTTAATTTTTCCGCCGATTTATTCAAACGAATTGTCCTCTATAGTTATTTGAATTTCTCCAGCTTATTATTTTTTGTTCGTCCTAATCTTCGTGGATTCCCTAGTCTCGTGACCTGCACGTTGTCTCTATACATCCTTTGAAGACCCCGGATTTCCAGCCGCTACTTTAACCGTATTTTCCTTCATCGAAAAAGAGTGAGTTTTGTATACATTTTTATATTTGTTATTCGGTGCCATTAATAATGCTGTTAAAAAATTCACTAGGGACTCCGACGTTTGTACCGCTTTTTAGTAAGGTTCCCTGACTCTACTTCCTGGTGTTTCCTCGGTACAAGAAGGACGAGACTTACAACGCTAGGAAAACCCATAGGAAAAATGGCCAGCCATTTCATCTGCCATCATTATGGAATGAGTCTCCAACAGGCTCAGGAGCTCATTCATAAGCCGACCGAAGCTTTCATGCAATACCATGTTCACGTCGTGAGTTTGCTTCTCTTTCCTTTTGGGTTCTATATTCTTGACTATGTCTTGCTTGTTTTTGTTCTTTTCTTCATGTATTTGTTCGTTTTGTTTATTAATTTACTCTTTGCTTGTCCTAATCTGATGTATATTTCCAGGGAACCTATGTCCGACTGTGAACTATCGTTTGTTCGAACGTCTAGCCTCCACCCGTGTATACGTAACGTATACGCATTGTATATACTTTGTGTTTGGGTCGTACCCGTTGTATATATATATATATATATATATATATATATACATATATGGTTGTGTGTGTATTGAATTTGCTGTAGTTCACTGTTTAATCCTTTTTTACTTCCTTAGTTCCATGGTGTACTCCCGAGGAACACCGAAGCCCAGTTGGCATGGGAGCAAGTCCCGCGTCTAAAGGCGGCGCGGTCATCTTTTGTACACCAATTCCTGCGTCCTTCTGGTACAGGAGGGGTGCAACTATACAGCCCCTGCAGAAACGTGCATCTTTCGGGTGGTTTTGCCGAATTCAAGGCTGCTCTGGACGTAAGTAGTTATATCTTCCTAGCCTGATGGGTTGATATGTAAGTGTGTATCCTATCTCTTGTTTTTTTCTTCTTTTTTTTCAGCTCTCCGTACCTGCACATCTCTCTTGGACCGACCTCGATTCGGAGTTCCAAGTCGAGAGTGTCTATGACCAGCTCCATCGCCATCTCGTCTCCCTATATGATGACGTCCCCATTGGGTTAGTGAGTGGCCATTCCCCCTCCTATAAGCTTTCTTCCCGTCTCCTTCTCTTATACCGTATGAACATTTCTCCCGCGGAGATGGGCCTGTCTCCTGTTCTCTCCGATTTCCCCCTCCATATCAACCCCGATATAATATTACTCTCGGCATTTGTCCTGGAGTAAACCGTGAGAGCATATATGAGGCGGGTAGGTTCTCGATCTCTCCTTACCATCCTGAGGACGGCTATCTTGATAGCGCCAACCTCTTCCTAGCGGGCGGGGATGACGTTTGCAAGCTCTGGTCGTTCATCGATCCTCAATGCACAAAATCATTTACCCATTATGCGACCCGCACGGTATTGAACGCCACCTTGCCCCGTGCCTTTGCGGAGGAATTTACCCCCGGATGCTCGGATGTATTAATGCACAAGCTGTTGACTTTCAGCCCCGAGTTTATCCTGCAGGGTGGGTTCCACCGCAGGGTCGTTGCCCAACGCCGTGGTGATTTCGTGTACGTCGGCCCCCGCGTGCTACACCAGGTCATAAACTTTGATCGTAACCTTGCGACCGCGATAAATGTCGGCGGCAACGCGTGGAATGTTCTCACTGATGCCTTCAATCTTTGCGGGTGCCCGAACTGCCAGTGTGCTGATATCATGTCGAATATCCGTGGTTCCCGCAAGGTTTCCTCTACTCCTCGACGCGTTTCGAGTGCCTCTTCTCCGACTGCACCTTTATCTCTCCCACGCAAGGTCCCTATATCCAGCACCTCTCCACTCATTCTGATGCCCCTATCCTTTCCCACTCGACTAGTTTTTGCGAGAAATCTTACAAGTTTGCCAGGGGTCTACGACGACATGTGTTGCAGGCTCACACGAGCGGGACAGCACCAGCTTGCCCGCGACTTCCTGTCCTGCCGTGGTCGGCTCGAGTCCTCTGTCCTTTTTGTCAGTTAGAATGCCGTAGAGATACCCTTGCTCATCATAAGACGGTTTGCAAGTCCCATCCTCGGCACTCCAACAACATCCTTTGCCGATATTATCCAGACATGGCCGCTCCTGATGGGGACTAGTTTAAGCTCCCTTAACCCTTTAGGTTAACCTCTTTACATGTATTGATATATTAGACATAAGTTTCTTATTGTTTGATTAGGTTATATTGTTTTAATGTATTTTGGATTTAGTTGTTTGGCATTATGTAAGATTTACCATGGCCCTGCTGTTAAATATGTATATTTCTCCAATAAACGTTCACTTGTTTATTCAAACCTATTGTAACTCATTCAGTTCCTCTATTTTCCTTTGCCCTTGACCCTGATTAATTCCGTTACTGACATCTTTCCTGTTCCTACTTCGATGTAAGTAATTTCTCTTTCGCGAAACTTACAAGGGGACACCACAGTCTCCGGGTCCTGTATTTTTACCAAACCTGTTTTAATGTGCTCTATACCACATACGTATAGACCCATTTCAGGGATTTTGCCTAATGGGGCCTCCTGTTGGAGTTCTGGATACATCAAGTTTCAGGAAATACTGATATCTCTAGGTTTTTCCACATTTATGAAATTGCTCGTCGAGTGAGCTTGTCTAAGCTTCTATACACATTGTTTACACCAGAATCATGAATCCTACATACTCCCCTACTATCTATAGCATTCTCACTCTTCATCATCATCTAATTTGTCACTAGTTCACATATCATCTTAAATTCAATAGTATACGATAAGATTATTCAGCTACAGCTGTCCAAAACTCATCATCGACATGTCTCACTCATTGGACATTACTCTTAATCGATATGTAGCATCAGCGCACACTTCTCAACATTACAAATAATGGTATTTGTTCACACGCATTACTGAATGAACTTCCAATAAGCCCTTAAATCAGGTGACGAACAATCATTTATTACTGTTTTCAGATTATTCAACATTAGAATGAATCTATTTCCTTATATTACTTAAGACATAAAAAATTGTGTATATCTCTGATGAGCTCTGATGAAACATATCAATTGAAAATACTGTACAATGAGTGAGACATGTCGATGATGAGTTTTAGACAGCTGTAGCTGAATAATCTATTTATCGTATACTATTGAATTTCAGATAAGATGTGAACTAGTGACAAATTAGATGATGATAAAGAGTGAAAATGCCATTGATAGTAGGGGAGTGTGTAGAATTCATGATTCTAGTGTGAACAATGTGTAAAGAAGCTTAGATAAGCTCACTCGATGAGTCAGCGAGCAATTCCATAAATGTGGAAAAACCTAGAGATATCAGTATTTCCTGATACTTGATGTATCCAGAACTCCAACAGGAGGCCCCATTAGGCAAAATCCCTGAAATGGGTCTATACGTATGTGGTATAGAGCACATTAAAACAGGTTTGGTAAAAATACAGGACCCGGAGACTGTGGTGTCCCCTTGTTAGTTTCCTCTTGTTTGATTCGGTCGGTTCGATTCAGTTGGTCGGCCCTTATTTACCATTGAGAGAGAAAAAAAAATTTTGAATTCCTTCATCGCTTATAACTCAATTAATTCGGTTCCTTGTACTCTGCCTGATTCTACTGCTATTGTGCGCATTCCGCTGACTTGCTCTTATTTTTGCCCGCGATGTTGCCGGATCCTTCGCCTCTTACCCGTTCTATCGTTTCACCCGATTCACTGTTTGACCCGATTAACTGTTAATTTCCGTACGACGATAATTATGACATACGTATCTGAAGCGAAACCCCATTCTTATGATTCCGTATAAACCCAACGTGTCGCGAGTGGGAGATGTATACTTGGTGTTGTTAATCCCAATACTTTATTATTAACCTCTTTTATAACTGATTTCCCGTTTCTTGCTCCATAACCGGATAGTCCCAGACAGTCTCAATTTATTATTATTATTATTATTATTTTCCTGCTCTTCTTATCCACTATAAATACTATTTATCTAAAATTTCCGTTAATGCTTATAGGTATACTGCTCTGCATATTTCGTTTATCCGGCATTTGTGCGGCCACCCCTCTCAGTTCCTTTGGCTTTGATTGGCTACTTTGTTTTGGCACTCCAGCATTATGATCCCTCCGCGTTTCAATCAGCCCACGGTAGGGGTTCTTGCTGATGGTTTAAATAGAGTGGTAAATACTGTTTGAATCACTTGCTGCTCGACAGTTCGTATCCCGTAATCTCGTTGATTCCTGTGGCTCAAATTCCTTCATCTTCGTAAGTTGACATCTCATATTGTCGAATCCACTCTCTTGCTGTTTCTCTTATTTCTCATCGTTTTTTTGTAGACCATGTCTTCCTTCAATTACTTTGGATCCGCTGATGCTGTTAGTTCATCCCGAGATGTCCGACCCCGGTTCTCTTCTTACCAACCGAGGGTGCATCCTCTGGAGCGGGAGCAATTTGGTGTTTCTCGCCGTTTTCACGACTCGCATCCTGCTTCTGGTCCTCGTGTGTTTAATGGCTTGGCTCATCGCTATCCCGCTGCTCATCGTGCGCCTGTTGCGTACGTGGTGCCCAGGATTAACACCGAAAATCGCCGTCGTTCGGGCCCTACCGTTGACCACCTAGGTCGCCCAACTCCAGCATGGGGGGTTGAAGGTCGGCGATTGGATTCTATTCATCCTGCGATTCGCCGTCCTCTTCATGTTGTCGACCGCCCAGGCCGCTTTCTACCAATATGCGAGGTCGGAAGCCGTCGTTCGAGCCCTACCTTTGACCACCTGGGTCGCCCAACTCCGGCGCGCGGGGTTGAAGGTCGGCGATTGGCTTCTATCCATCCTGCGATTCGCCGTCCTCTTCATGTTGTCGACCGCCCAGGCCGCTTTCCACCAACGTGCGAGGTCGGAAGCCGTCGTTCGAGTCCTGTCCGACCTTCGATCCGTCGTACTCCACGACGAACTGCGGTACCGACAGTCCATGTAAGTTATTGTGTGTCTTCCTTCTTTCTAAATTCTCACATCGTGATTTGTGGTAGTGTTCGCGGTGGCGTGGCGGTGCTTCTTCCCCAAGTTTTGGTGGTGCTCGTGCTTCGTATCTTACTACAACTCGTGTGGCTGATTCCCTTATCTATACACCGGCTTCTTCCTTTCCCGTAGATTCTTATCCAAACGTATCGGTTTCTTTCGGTAACCAGACCGTTGACTTGAAGTCCCTTTGTAAATCGGGAGTTCTCAGTTCTAATAGTGGTGTTGATGTCGTTAATGCTTTCACTTCCGCTGTAGCTCTTGAAAATGCTAGCTTGTTCCCCACGGTGAATTTTCCTTGTGTTTTGGCACCCTGTATTCAGTCTTCTCCTGACTCTATTAATCCGGATGCTATACTTGACGAATTTTTTCAATCGCTAAATGTAGTAAATTCTCCTGTTCCGAGGGTCGTGTCCCCGGATACGAGCGGTTTGAATTTCTCGCAAGATGAGAGCTATGATGATATTGTTTTTTCTCCTTTGAGTTCTTCGGTGGATGAAGAGTTTTTATTACGTACTCCCTCACCTGCTCCTTGTGATCTATGTTCCTCCGTCCTCGTGCCTGATCAACGGTTATCTGCTCCTTCTTTGGCTTGTTTACAATGGTAATAGTATTCATTTTTCGTTTGACATTCCTTGTGGTTCCATTAACTTTGTTATATTTTTCCAGATTGGAGGCCGCGGGCATCCGTTATTGGCGGCTCGGCGTCCGGAGGCAGGAGCTGCTGACGCTGCCTCTTCTGCTACTTCCTCTCTTCCTCTCAACCAGGCAAATCGAAAGGCGCCTGCGTATCGTGTTCACTTGTGTGCCATACTCCCGAGACACCATGCGCATCCGCACTGATATAAGGGTCGAAACTCGACGCTCCATGCCTCGTTCCGAAGATCTAATTGGGGTAGCCTCCGGTATCGGCGTACGGTTTTCTCCACGCCGACTACGCCTCTCAGTAGCCCCTGTTCCTGCCTTTGCGCCCCAAGGGCGCGCTATCGTCCGATTCTGGGAGCTGTTCTCCAAGACCGTTCGCCGAGTTTTCGACCCATACCTTGCCGACAACCTTGCTCCTTTCAATAGGCTCTCACCTGATGATTTGATCTTGGGAGCCGCGGCGACTCGAGTTCACCGAGCTTCTCGACCCCGACGGATTGATGATTCTGTGTCCGCACGTGCGTTTGGGCGGCGAGTTATTCCCGACTCCTCATCGATAAACAATGATATCCTGCAACGACGATCGGCAGTTCCTGATCGTGCTCCTCCGACGATAGCAGAGTCCAATGTCCGAGATGATGACCCATTCGGTGATTCTTTCGGGCTCACAACTTTATTTGCAGATGACAGTAATGACCATTCTGAAGGCTCCTCCGCGGCATCATCCCTTGCCCGGTCTGCTGCTTGTGAAGAGACTATATCTGAGATATACACCTGTAAGATCTGCTACGGGGTCATGTACCCCGAGTATCTGCAGTGTGACGCCGGTCACACCGTGTGTCGTAGGTGCGCTTCATCTCTCTTGGCATGCCCCTACTGCCGAGGTCCTGCGCCCTACTGGAGGAATCGTCCTCTAGAGCGAGCCGCCGAATCGCTTCTATTTCCCTGCTTCCACTCGCATCTTGGGTGTGAGCGGCTGATTCCCGCGCCCGAATGGAATGCTCATCGTGGCAGCTGCTCCTATCGACCGCCTGATGTTGAGTCGTCCGATGAAGAGAATATCCCCCCCGAGGACCCGGTCGAAGTGGATTCTTCCGATTATGATGACGTTCTCCCGTTGTTCCAGTCTTTTTGATTATTTTTTGATATTCTTGATTGTATCATCAAATGTCCACAATATAATGTGAATCAAATCTTCCACTTGTGTTTTGTGTTTTATTTCCTTTTCTTGGCCTTTACTTAGCAGTTTCTCCTATCCATAGACATCATATTACTGAGAAAAAAAAAATTCCAAATCGTTCGGATTGTTAATTGCACTTTAGTATTTTCCATTTACTCTTATAACTAAGAAGGGCTCCGACAATCGCGTCTTGTTGATGTCATATTGATTAGTATATTAATGATTAATTTTTTACTCGTAATTCAATTGACTCTACCGTAAACAAATGATACTAGTCATGATACGACGACGTCGCGGAGAACTCTCCACGCTTTGTTTATTTCGCCGTCACATCATTTTTTGAAGCATTCCGATGCTTGTCCGTGCAGAGCGCGACCCATGCTGACTCGCGGTTTTGGTGGAGGTTCTCGACACCGTTCTTCATTTTCACCCGAGCGGAGTACCCGACGCTGTGGTGCGATGTTTTGCTTAGGTTAGGTGCACGCGAGTCTCTTCCGGGTTGAGTGTCCTCGACACTGACTTATTCCCTGTTCAACGGAGTAAACTCAACGCTGCATAGTATTTTGTTGGTAACGAGTTCTATTTAATGAGCGCATGATGTTTCTTCGACGGCATTGTCGGTTGTTCATTTTCATTCATCCATCGGAGTAAACTCAACGTTGGGTATTGTCTTGTTTGTTAGTTGCGCTTGACTCAATGGACGTGAAACTTTCCGGGTGGGGTTCTCTCGGCCCTGATTCATTGCCATTGCGAACGGAGTAAACTCAACGTCGGCTAATATGCTATGCCGGGAACGGATTGGTTAACAACGCGACTTATTCCTAAAACGGTGTTTCCTCGGTTCATCCGAACGGAGTAAACTCGACGTTGGGTATTATGGTATTCGTCAAGTGATGAGTTGTTAAAAACTTTCAAGTGATGAGTTGCTAAAATTTCAATCTAATTAGAGTTCTGGCAGTGTTTGATAATTTTTTGGGGTTATTTGAGTTATTTTTTTTAAGGCACAACCAAATCAGTCCTAAAATTCCGATCCAATTGGAGTTCTGGCAGTGTTTGATAATTTTTTGGGGTTATTTGGGTTATTTGGGTTATTTTTTTTTATAACAGAAAATTACAGAAACTTAAAAACAATAACAATTTCCACTACAGTTACACTATCAATTTCTGAATTTACTACCGCGTTTATATAATTATGCATTATATATGGTTCGGTATGAGTGCGGACCCTCGTTAGGGCCGCCAAAAGAACTTTGTTACCCATACTTTAGATTTTATAATAATCGCGTTAAATTGATTATAACCGCGTTCATACAACTCCGATTGTATTTGAATGTGGTTTCCGTAACTGTCCGCTGTTTTGACAATTCTTGGTGATAGTAATCATGTGGATAAGCAAGCATTTATATGTCTTGTAACGAGTGTCAGCGGACACTCGTGATCGCGCGATCGGAACGCGCGCTGCGTTCGCGGCAACCCCCGCGCGAGACACGTGAGGGGCCGCCAGGGGAGGAAGGGAAGGGAGGAGGGACGGCGGCCGGCACGCGCCGCAAGCGCGAGCCGGGGAACGAGCGCGCGGCGGCTCATTAAGTCGCCGGCCCCGCGATCGACCACCACGATCGATCGTCGATCCCGCGCCGTCTTCCGCGTCGCCGACCCCCGAGTGCGAGTGTGTGTGCGTGTGAGTGCACGACAAGCCAGCACCGCATCCGCCCCGCTGCGCCCACCCGAGGAGACGTCCTCGAGCCTCCGCCACCGAGCCGTGCGGAGGAGCAGCAGCGCACCCGCTCTCCCCGAAGAGCCGAGCGGTCGACCACGCGGCGAGACGCGCTAGCTCGCTTCCGAGAAGCGAGCCTCCGGGGTACGAGCCCAGCGACAGCGACAGCGAGCGCCGACACAGTAAGTCAACATTTGTAACATCCGCGAGCGTGCGAATACCCGATCCCGACGATCGGGCGGCCCTCTGCGCAATTACGCGCCTTAGTCGCCGACGAGCACCGGCTCGCCGGCGCACTTGTATTTTTATTTCCTCAATAAAGAGGATCTTTGTTTAATTTCACGCGTTCCGTTTTATTTCGACCCCGACCTCGCACCTCCGAACGACCCCCCCTCTCTCCGCGTGCTCGAAAAGCCCTCTGCTTTTCGGGCCAACTGAACGCCCCGAGCCCGTGAAACCCCTCCCGCCAGCGTGCCAGCGCAGCAAGGGCCATTGCACGTTGTACAGCCTCGATGTAATTGCAGGTGAACGTATCTTGAAAGTTCACCGCCGGCGGCTGATTATGTGTTGAGCACGCCCGGGGCGCCGGTGCTGCGTAAGATGTCGTATCTTGCGTGCATTGGCGTCCAAGTGCGCTCAGCTGTTCTCGCTGTGCAGCCTGGGTAACTCCCATCGCTCGCATCTGCGCCGCCATGTCTTTCATCTGGGCTTGGACGTCGGCTAAATACTGCACGAACTCACTCGGCAGGTTGAACGCGTCCCCGTTCGATGTTCGCATCGTTTCGAAGGCTCCTTGAATCTCTGTCGAGTGTGTGCACTCGTGCTTGTCCTGTATTTCGGACGTGTCGTTTTTCTGCGGGGGCTGGCCATTCCACCCCGCTTTGCTCGTCGATGGACTGTCGCCTGGCCGATCTTGTCGTTGATCGGCTTGCGACTCTGTTTGTTCTGGCAGCTGTCCGGTGGGCTGATCGCGTGTATTTGCGTTTGCCTCTCCCGCCGGTCGCTGCTCGTTTATCGGTGGATCTGTCTGCTGGTCGTCCGGCTCTGTTCCGCTCGGGTCATTGCCCCCGGTCGGTGCCTCGCCGGTGCCCTGTGGGACTGCCGTGCTCTGCCCGCTTTTCGTTGCGGGTTCGTTGAGTGCGGCCTGGAGTTTGCGCGAAATCTCTTGGTCGTCGATGATTTTCTGGAGCGGATGCGTCTCGTTCAGTTGCACGTTGGGGTCCGCTATCGTGCTCCCCGTCCGCTCCATGACCATCCTCGCGACTATCTCGCTTCGCAGGCTTGTCAGCCTGAGTCGTTTTGCGCTCTCCTCTTCGTCGGTGAGCGCAAAATCCGAAGCTGAATAGTCGCCCAAGAGCCATTTTTCCAGGCGTAGGTGTTGGGCGAACCTACTGCCATCTGTGCGCAGCTCCATTAGTCCCAGGGTCTCTTGCAGTTCTTCGTTGTTCAAGAACATGATCCAGTTTTCTAGTGCGCTGGTCGTGTCTTGCTCGTTGTTCGCCATCTTGTTTTTCTCCGCTCGCTTACAATGTTGCGGGGGGGGGGGAACTACAGGTGTGCGCTACTGTCTATCCTATGACTCTATGCGCCTCGCCAAGTCGCTCTTGGTGGCTTTTAGATTTTTCAGTCCCGCGGAAATCAACCAAATCTCACATAGATTTGTTGTTTGCGCGGGATTATGGTAGTTTGCTCGCGTACGGCCCTCGTACAATGCAATACAGATCTTAAAAGACTACCCTGCCTACCACCTGTAGCTTGCCCTTTACGTGAGCGAAAGAGACAGTATATAATTCTGCTTTAATTGCAGAGAAGGAGAACAAAGGAAAAAAAATAATGTTCTAAGTATTTATTGCATAAAAAAAAACAGAAAATCGGTTCGCTGCGGCTGCGCTTGCGTAGTGGTTGTGCGTGGGAAGCTGCACTCGTGATCACACCGTTGTCTACCGCGGTTCCCGGAAATTCCAATATCGCGGCAAAATCTAATTTTTCCCGATATTTGAATCACGGCCGTCGATGGGTGAAAAGTGTACGGTTTTTCACCCGTCGATGCGGAACGAATCGCGGTTTTACTATGCGCTGTGATACCCGAGTGAAATTGAAAAAGAATGAAAAATCGGGAAGGTCCGGCAAAAGAAACTATTATTTTAAATATGGATTTAAAAATAAAAGAAAAAAAATCTATTTGGTATTTCGTTTTTAACTTTACCCGCACGAAATCGAGAAAGGGAACAAACGAGTGCTCCGAATAGCAACAGAAAGGGGAGGGAAATGTTAGCTGAATAATAAAAAAAAAATGTCGACTTTTTCTTGACAGGGGCTGGTTCCCGAATCCGTTCCGCGTCGGTTCCGAATTCGGCTCCGCACCGATTCCTAATTCGGTACGGATACGGTCCCCGCGCACGCGTCGGTGCCGTACCCAAAATGGTACGTCAGCCGTCCCGGCCCGCGCGCCGCTGCTGCGCGCTATCCAAGCGCCAGCTATCTGCGCCGCGCGCCGCTGCTGCGCGCTATCCGTGCGCCAGCTATCTGAGCCGCGCGCCGCTGCTGCGCGTCAGCCGGCTCCCCCCACCACGCCGCGTTCGCTTGCCTCTCGCCGCGCGCGCCTACACCTGTTGGCGCGCCCCGCTGCAAGCTCGCGTTCGCGTCCGCTGCTGCCGAGGGCTCTGGGGTATTACTCTCCCCTCCCTCCCCGGGCTGTCCCTCGTCAGCGCAACTAATATTTTCAATCGGGAATATTTCCCTCTGTCTCTTTCGCTCTCGTACCTTACCGCCGCGGCAACTATAAGCTGCTCGCTGCTCTCTATATGCTGGAAGTAAACAAGGCGCACAACAATGCCTCGACCTTGTTTACCTCCAGTGGCCCTCTGCGCTCGCTTGACCTACGCTTCTCGCAGGTTCTATGTCCGAGTGGAAAATCTCCACTCGGAATATTATCCCGAATATTATTTCGGAATTCCGATTCCGCCTTTGTCTGCGTCGCGTTACCGAGAATTGCGGGAACTCAACTCCGCGCGCGAGCCTTCTCGGCTTCTCGGTACGCGGCTTTCTGATTTCGATCGGTTGGCGGGATCGGAATTTCGCGTTTCTCTATCGCGATTTCTTTCTAGACCTCGCACCCGAAATCACGTGTGGGCGCCATACAACGGGGTGCTTCTTGAGCTCGTGACCGCTTCGGCGGGCACCCTGAAGCTATTCGATTCGCGGCCGCTTCGTCGCGATCACGAGTGTCCGCTGACACTCGTTACATCCCCCTCGCAGACGTTGGCTACCCGGAGCCAACTAGTCGATCCAAATGCGCGATCGCGCTCGCTGATCGACCTGGGACTAGGGTAGGGGGGTTTTGGAGGAACAAGGCGGGAATTAAAAAACATAAAAAAACTGTTTTATTTTAGTCTGCCGGGCTGTACATCTAGGTCGGACGCTCGCCCGGCGGGGGGCGTCCGGCCATGTCACTGATCCTCCTTCCTGGCTGGACGCGTCGCGGTGGCAGTCGAGGCTGGCGGCTAGCGGGGCTTGCGGGGCCCGTATGCAGCCTTGCCGGTGGGGTGCGTCGCCTTGCGGGGGCACTTCCGAGGCTCCCGGACGCCGGGGAAGCCGCACAATCGGCACGTCCTCCTGGTGATTGCCTCCGGGGTCCCTAGAGCCTGAGCGTGTTCCTCCGCCTCGCGCCGCACCTGTTCTAGGCGGGCGATTTCGGCGGCCTCCCTGGCCGCTTTGGCGCTCGCCTCCTCCGCCGCTCTGCTCGCTTCTGCCGCCCTCTGGCTGGCCTCCTCTTCGGCTCGTCTTAGCCTCTCCTTGGCGGCCTGTAAGTGGCGCTCCGCCTCCTGGCGCCGTTCGAGCGCGGCGCTCCAGTTGCCCTCCTGGCGCGCTCGGCTGCGGACCCTTTCGGCGCGGAACTTTCGACGATTGTCGAGTTTGTCCGCCCAGTCGACAAGGTCCCGCAGGTGGTCTTCGAGGAGCGCGTCGGCCCTGCCGGTGTGGGCCGCCTGGAACGTCCTTACGGCCTGGAACGCCTCGCGCTGCTTCGCCTCCAGCTTCGCGTTGTCGTCCCACAACCTATCGAGGCGGGCCTTGAGGTCCGCTCACTCGCGCTCCGGCGGGGGTATCTCCTCGTCGGGGCGGCCCGTGGGTGTTGCACCTCGGGTCGAGTGTGGCGGGGCCTCGTGGCTCGTCTCGGTGTGGGGCGCGTGAGGTGTTGTTTCGCGCGTCTTCTCCTCCTTGGGCTGAGGTTTCGGGGCCCCGGCGCCTTCACGCTTTCCCTCCTGGGGAAGCTTGTCGCGGGGTTTCGGTGCGGCCGTCTCCCTGGCTCGCCTCAGCCTCTCTTGGGGGGAGGAGACTACCTCCGTGACGATAGCCAGCTCCTCCACCTCCTCCTGGGGTGAGGGCGGCTGGACCGTGAGGAGAGCCCCCTCGGCCAATTGCTCGGCGATCCTGACGGGATCGGCTCTGGGCTCCCGCGCTTCCACCTCCAGGGCCCAGTCCGCCAGACCCCTCTGCACCCCGTCAAGCAGCTCCGTCTTCTTGGACGGGGTTAGGTCACTGAACCAGCTGGTGGGCCCAGCTTGGATGCCAGCAGGTAAAAGAAACGCTCGGCCACCTGCCAGGGCTTAGTTTCCCTGGGTGACTGGCGTTTGACCCAGCTGAGGAGCCGGGCGCAGAGCTTCTGCACTGCCTCCGTCCTAGGGTCGAGAGGCTCCCCCTCCTCCTCCTCCATGGGCTCTTCCGTTGGAGCGCCGGATGCTGGTGGTGGCGCTGGCTCCTTCGTCCTTGAGGGCATTTTCTCTCCTCTCCCTCTCTCTTTTTGTTCTCAGGTTTGTTCTGTAACATAGGATAGGAAAGGTTGCAGTGGGATTAAGCGGGTAGGATAGGGTGGGTCGATCAGGCTCGCCTCTGCGCTCTCGTTCGCCGAGGCGATATCGCACCCTGATCTACCGCGACAGGCTGTTTGCGTGAGCCTTTGGGTCGCCCGGGACCGCGCTTCCCCGGGACGGACCTCGCTCCGCTCTCGCTCGCTTTTCGCGGCGTCGCCGCGCTCGGTCTCGGGCTTTCGTCGTTGGCCCTTTCGCTCGACGCCTCCCGCGTGTCTGCCCGTGCTCGCTTGGTGCCCTGCACTACGCGAACCGCACGGCGCGGTTCACCGCGTTGCTTCGCGCTTGCCCCCCCCCCAGCACGGGCGCACGCGGGTTACCGTCGTCCAGACCGCTGTCTGGAGTGCCGGTTTCCGGTATTCTTCGCGCGCTCGCCTCCTTCGATGTTGTTGGCTGCTGGGGCAGATTTTGGTCCTCGTCCTTTCCATCCTCTCGTCCGGTCCCAATTTTTGCCCGTAATACTTTTTCAAGTGGGCTGCTGCAATCGGTGTGTGGGTATGCCCCGCTTCGTCGGTTAGTTCGAATGTGTTCGATCCTAACTTTTTTGTTATTTCGAACGGGCTGGCGAAGTCGGGAGCTAGTTTCGCAGAAATTGCCTCGGCCGCGTTCGATAGTATGCGGTTGGTTTTCCATACCAAATCGCCTACTTCGAAGTCGCATTCTCTTCGGCCTTTGTTGTAGTACTGGGCCTGGCGCTCATGGGCGCGCGTGGAGTTCTCCGCCGCGCGCGCTTGCAGGTCTGGCAAACTGCTTATTGTTTCTTGCCAGTTTTCGAGCTCCGCGACCTGTCTCTTCCACTGCGCGGGCCTCTCCGCCTCTCTGCGCAGTGTGCCTGGTTGTTGCGGTTGCCGCCCGTACATGAGCATCGCGGGGCTCCATCCCGTCGATTCGTGTTTCGCCGTGTTGTATGCGAAAGAGAGCTGAGGCAAATTCGCGTCCCACTTCTTGTGGTTATCTTCAAGATACGATTTTATCATCGTCTTGAAAGTCTTGTTCACTCTTTCAACCGGGTTCGGTTGTGGGTAGTAGGGCGGGTTGAAAGAGTGGTCCACGCCTGCTTCTTCCAGGCGCGTCTCGAGGTAGTTGTTTTTAAACTCGGTCCCGTTATCGCTATGGAACACCTCGGGCGCGCCGAAGCGCATCAGGATTCGCTCTTGGAACTGCTGCCAGACGGTTCTTCCGTCGGCTCTTTTTACTGGCACGCATTCTATCCAACGTGTGAGCAAGTCCTCGAAAATGAGTATATACTCGTTTCCGGCTGGGCTGCGTGGGAAAGGCCCAGCGATGTCGGAGGCCACCACTTGCCAAGGTCGCTCGACCAGTCGGCGGCCCATAAAGCCGATTGGTTTTCTTTGCTCTAGCTTGCATTGCTGGCAGACTAAGCATTTACGCACGTAGTCTGCCACCTCTGCGTATTGGCGTGGCCAGTAGTACCTCTGGCGTGTTCGATCGAATGTCTTTTCGCGGCCTTGGTGGCCTGCGGAGGGCTCGTCGTGACATTCTTCGAGCACGCGGGTACGGTTTTCTATCGGAACGACGAGCTTCCAGGCTTGGTCGTCACAGCCAATCGTGTTCCTGAGTTCGTCGTTCGGGTGGTATTTGTATAAATTTCCACCCTCGATTTTCCAATCCGGGTTCTTTCTCGGATCGCCGCTTACTTCCTGCCATTTCTTGGCGTACCAGCTGTCCGTGGTCTGTGCTGTGTGTGAGAAAGCGGACGTCTCGCTTTCCTCACCTTCATACATTCTCGAAAGCGCATCGGGCACGTGATTCAGTGAACCCTTTCTGTGCTCGATCGTGTATTCTTGGCCTTGCAATTCTAACGCCCATCGGGCCAGTCTGCCCATGGGGTTCTTTAGATTGCACAGCCAGCGGAGGCTACTGTGATCTGTGATCACTTTTATCGCGTAGCCCTCCACATACGGCCTGAACTTCCTTATGGCCCACAGCATTGCGAGGCACTCCCGTTCGGTGACCGTGTAGTTGCGTTCCGCCGGTGTCAGTACCCGGCTAGCAAACTCCAGCACCCGCTCATCTCCGTTGATGTTTTGGGTTAGCACGGCCCCAAGTCCAGTGTCGCTCGCGTCCGTTTGTACCACGAACTGCTCCTAGAAGATTGGCCTATGCAGGAGCGGCACTGAGGCTACTAGGCTCTTAAGCGCCTCGAATGCTCGCTCCTGGTCTTCACCCCAGTGAAAACCGAACTTCGGGCTCGTCAGCTTGGTCAGCGGCTCTGCCAAGCTGGCGTAGCTTTTCAGGAATTTCCGATACCACGAGGACATTCCCAGGAACCTGCGCAACTGTTTCAGATTCCTGGGAGCCGGATAGTCTATTATCGGCGCTATCTTCTCGGGATCGGGCCTAATTCCATCTTTGTTAACGAGCACGCCGAGGTATTTGACTTCCGACCGGCAGAATACGCTTTTCTCCCGGTTGACTGTCAAATTGGCGGCTCGTATTCGCTCGAGGACGATCTTTAGGATCCTTACGTGCTCCTCGAACGTTTCCGTCGCTATCACAATGTCGTCTAGGTATGAGAACGCGTACGGTTCAAGATCCTGACCTATTATTTTGTCTATCAGACGCTGGAAAGTCGCACCAGCGAAAGATAGCCCGAACGGCATTCTTTTGAATTGGTACAGCCCCATGCCGGGGACCGTGAATGCGGTTAGGGGTCTCGATCTCTCAGTCAGTTTGATTTGCCAGTACGCGCTACTCAAATCTATGGTCGAGATGTACCGTGCGCTTCGGAGCTTTCGCAGTATGCTGTCCATGTACGGCAATGGATAAGCATCGGGTTTCGATACCGCGTTTACCCAGCGAAAGTCGATGCACATGCGGTATGCCCCGCTAGGCTTTTTCGCCATGACGATCGGGCTCGACCATCCGCTGGTCGAGGGTTCGATTACGCCTGCTTCGAGCATTTCCGCGATCTGCCGGTGCATCTCTTTCTCGATTCGTTTTGAGACGGGGTAGTAGCGCTGTTTTATCGGCCGAGCGGACTCAATGTTTATGTCGTGCTCGATTAAGCTCGTTGCGCCCAGTGTCTTGCTTGGACCTGCGAGTATTTCATCGAGCATGGCATCTACTTGCAGCCTCTCGCTCTCCGATAATTCGGCGATCCCCATAGCCGACAGTGAGCTGATGCCTTCGCTCAATTCGGTGAATTCGAGCTCTATTCTTTCATTGGCGGTGCCGACCCAACATGACTTATCCTTGGGTTCGTGCACCGCATTGAAAGCATCAATAAAATTTGCACCTAGAATGCAGTCCGTCCAGCAGTCGGGCATTATATCCACGCGGATATTTTTCGTTATGCCTGCGACTGTGAACGGTAGATCCGTGTAGCCTACTATCTGCGAGTAGGATCCGTTTGCGCAACGCGTGCGTCTGCCTTTCGCTGGCATTATTTTCCGCTTGCACGCGCTCGCTAGCTGTAGACCCAGCTGGCCCATGGTTGTTCTGGAGCCTGCTGTGTCGTACAGCCCTCTGAATCGGAAGTCTGCTACATTGATCTGCATCCACCAGTGCCCTTCCCTACCTTCGGGTTTTGCCGTCTCGTCATCCGGCTCGAATTGTGACGATTCGCCCGAGGTACTTGAGTCACTGTCGACTTCGCTCGTCTGTTCCGGTTTTGAGGCTTTCATCGACGATAGAACGGGTGCCGCCTCGCTTACCCGTTCCTTGGCTCGTTTCCCGCATTAGGGTTTCCTTCGGGAGCTCCTTCTCTTTTCTGACACGCCGGGCAATTTCTCCTTATGACATTTGGGGCGCCGCACCCGTAGCAAGCGAATGGGCTGTTGTCGAGTATTCCGGATCTCGGCTTACTCGCTGCTGGTTGCGCTGGCTTTGCTTGCCCGGGGGGTTTGTTGTTACCTCCGCCGGGTTTACTGTTACCCTTGCCCCCTGTTTGTTGACTGGGGGGCCGGTTTGTCGATGCCGCGCGCATCTCCTTCATTTCGGCCAGCAGCTGTTTTAGTAGCGCATTGGTGCTGTCGTCTGATCCTGCACCGAACGCGGAAAGCTGCGCGGTATTCGTCGCCTGCTTTCCGCTTTTGCTGCCCTTGAACGCTAGTTCTGGCAGCAGAGTGCAGGATGGGTCCGGTGGTGGCTTATACACCTGCTCCGACTTGAGCGCTGATTCGGCTTCGACGGCGCGCATGAACAGTCCCTCCACTGTCGCGAAGTCGTCGCGACGAACCAGTTTTTGTACGCTGGGGTGGAGGTTGCGATGCAGCAAGTCCAGCTGTAGCTGTAGACTCGGTTGGGGTATTTGTTTACGCATAATCGCTTGTAAACAAGTGATGTTACCACGCACCTTTTCGTCGGGTGCCTGCGTTCTGTTCTGCGCTTCCAGAGCTAACATTTGCTGGAAGCGCCGATCCCCTCCGTACCACGTTCTTGCTGCTTCGCAGAATTCTTGCCACGTCGTCCAACTGTGTCGGTTGTTCTGGTACCAGTCGTAGGCTGTGCCAGTGAACAATTGAGACAGAGACGGTAGCAAGTCTGCCTCCTCGATGTTTGACAGCCTTCGCGCGTCGTCGACTTTGGTTAAAAAGTGTTCGATGCTTTTGCTGTCTGCGCCGTCGAATTTAATATTCCAGCGGCGTACGGTATGCCCGATGTCATGCGCTTGCGAAAAACTCCTGGTACCATACGGGTTACCTAGGGAGTCGTACGTTCGCGCCGGCCCTGGCTGCTGTTGCACGCCTGGCGTATGCGCAGGTCGCCGTGTCGCATTGAACGGTGTTTGCGGCTCACCGATGTGTCCTAGTCCTCGCGGACCTTGCCCCGGTCCTGTGGTGTTATGCCCATCAGCTTCGACTGCCACCGCGACGCGTCCAGCCAGGAAGGAGGATCAGTGACATGGCCGGACGCCCCCCGCCGGGCGAGCGTCCGACCTAGATGTACAGCCCGGCAGACTAAAATAAAACAGTTTTTTTATTTTTTTTAATTCCCGCCTTGTTCCTCCAAAACCCCCCTACCCTAGTCCCAGGTCGATCAGCGAGCGCGATCGCGCATTTGGATCGACTAGTTGGCTCCGGGTAGCCAACGTCTGCGAGGGGGATGTAACGAGTGTCAGCGGACACTCGTGATTGCGCGATCGGAACGCGCGCCGCGTTCGCGGCAACCCCCGCGCGAGACACGAGACCCATTGAGTCGCCGGCCCCGCGATCGACCACCACGATCGATCGTCGATCCCGCGCCGTCTTCCGCGTCGCCGACCCCCGAGTGCGAGTGTGTGTGAGTGTGAGTGCACGACAAGCCAGCACCGCATCCGCCCCGCTGCGCCCACCCGAGGAGACGTCCTCGAGCCTCCGCCACCGAGCCGTGCGGAGGAGCAGCAGCGCACCCGCTCTCCCCGAAGAGCCGAGCGGTCGACCACGCGGCGAGACGCGCTAGCTCGCTTCCGAGAAGCGAGCCGCCGGGGTACGAGCCCAGCGACAGCGACAGCGAGCGCCGACACAGTAAGTCGACATTTGTAACATCCGCGAGCGTGCGAATACCCGATCCCGACGATCGGGCGGCCCTCTGCGCAATTACGCGCCTTAGTCGCCGACGAGCACCGGCTCGCCGGCGCACTTGTATTTTTATTTCCTCAATAAAGAGGATCTTCGTTTAATTTCACGCGTTCCGTTTTATTTCGACCCCGACCTCGCACCTCCGAACGACCCCCCCTCTCCGCGTGCTCGAAAAGCCCTCTGCTTTTCGGGCCAACTGAACGCCCCGCGCCCGTGAAACCCCTCCCGCCAGCGTGCCAGCGCAGCAAGGGCCATTGCACGCGAGGAAACTCGCGGGCCCCAACAATCGGCGTGAGCCGCACCGAGGGACGCGTGCGCGGCGGAAGCCGATCCCCAATACCTCATTCCCCTTCGAATCCCGCCCGTTCCGCGTGGCCGCCCGCGCCGGTGGAGCTTCCCCGAGCAGTTCCCGCCCGTGGGTTATACCCACGGGTAATCAGGGGCCGACACCGGCCCCCAACTCGGAACGTGCTCGCGGGCTGTCCCTACCCGGCTCGGGGAGCCTCGCGAGAGCGGGCCACGACTCCGCGACGAAGCGGCCGCGAATCGAATAGCTTCGGGGTGCCCGCCGAAGCGGTCACGAGCTCAAGAAGCACCCCGTTGTAGTCTTTATTTCGATTATTTTCTATCACCTCCATTATACCTTCTCGCGGTATATATCTTTTGAGCTTGTCTATAATGGACCCTCCTTGTTACTTCGCCCCTCTGTACCTTGGCTGTAAGTTTCTCATAATTTATTGCTACTACTTCGCACAATAAATACTCTTCTTTATCCATTTTATTCTTCTTAGGTTCTTTCAATAAGTATACCATCTCCCCCACTCTGAAATGTCTTGGGTTCATATTCCGATCATAATAGCCCTTCGATCTAATTTTTGATTGCACTAAATTCATTGCGGCCATAATTCGAGTTTGTGCTACGTTCCGAGTCAAATCCGCGAGGTATTCGTCAACCGTCAGCAAATATTCCTTCGGTGGAAAACTCGAAGGCGTTCGCGCGCGCTGACCGTACACTATTTCGTGCGGCGAATATCCTAATGCCTCGTGGATACTTGTATTGTACGCGTGTTGCGCAAGTGGGAGGATTTCGTCCCATTCCTCGAATTCGTTTACGATTAACTTTATATATTCCTTAATAACATGATGCATCCTTTCGATTCCCCCATTAGATTGCGGGTGGTATGCCGTTGTTGTATACTTTTCTATCCTAAATATCCTTGCGAACTCTTCCATTAAATGGTTCACGAAATGGCTTCCATTATCCGTACAGAGTACCCCCGGTGGTCCAAAATTGCAAATTACTTTCTCCGTTGAAGCTTTGGCTATCTCCTGCGCGTTTGCGTGACGAACTGCTGTGAGAATGCAAAATTTACTGAAGTTACATTGCACCGTAATTATATATAAATTCCCTGCCTTAGTTTGATCCAAAGGTCCGCAAAAATCCATTGATATTTTCTCGAAGGGGCTTGATGGAGTATCCGTAATAAGCATGGGTGCTTTGTTTTTCTTATGCACCGTCTTTGTAGGCTGACATTCGGGACAACTTCTGACAAAAGCCTGGACATCGTCATACATGTTCCTCCAATAAAATTCCATCGCTATTTTCCCGTGAGTCTTATTTATACCTTTATGGCCTCCTATTGTTGACTCATGAAATTCCTTAATCAACCGTACCTGTCTTCCACCTTCGGCAACGGAAGATTATTAGTAAATAGTGTTATCGAAATTATTTTCCCTTTAAAAAGTTTATTGCACTGTTCTACCAGGTAATCCCAATCCGATGGTTTCAACATTCCTAAATCCCTAATTATTCCTACAGTTTTTATCTCGCCTTCGATAAGCAATGCTTTAAGATTCTTCAAGCATTTCACAATATCTAGTCGCATCGTGCTGTCGCCGAATTTATTTCTTATTATTAACCCGAACAGCTTTATGCCGCGGCATTCCGTCCGTGCTACCTCTCCAGTTGCAAGGCGCTAATCTAACAATTCCTCCGGGTTAATGTACCGGCGTTCGAGGAGGGCACCTTGCGCTTCGGTTTCCAATTCCACGTCTGCTGATAATACGTATACTAAATTATCGTGGTGTGCAGAAGGCTATTCCTTCAGAACCCTGACGTTGTGAAATTGTTCTACGTCTCCAGGTGCGATCACCCATGGTGGTGTCATATGCGAGGGTCGGGCCTCCGCTACCAGGAATCCGCTATCTTGTCATATTGCCCAATTTCCTGCTTGGTATTCGCTCTGGTACCCAACTACTGCTTGCCTCCACAATCCGTTCTTCCACATTAGTCAAAGCTTGCACGTTGTTTCCGACCTGCGGTACTTGTGGGTTTGTTGCCTCACTCTCTATTGTGTTTTCTCTCTGTTCCTGGTTGATTCTCAGCGAGTCAGCGAATGCTATGTCCATCAATTCCGTTTCCCGTCCTTCAGGCATATCCAGTGGCACGCTAGTGCCACCACCTGGCGAGTAAAGCCAGCTGGTGGCAGCGTGACTCTATATACATTAAGATTGGGTCATGGATTTTTCAATTTCAGGAAATAACCCTTATAGGCTCAATCCGGTCTGATAATATTGTAGATTGCTCATGAAAATCGAAATTCCTCCACTTTATACCTCGATTTGTCTCCCGAGAGATACGTTTTTCTTGTAAAGAGTCCTGATTTGTAGGTTAAATTCAGAAAATATTTTCGTTCCAAGTATTCTCCAAGAAATCTCGAATACGACCATCGACTGCGAGATATCTCGCATCGACTCGAACTCGCTTGTATATATATATATATATATATATATATATATATATATATATATATATATATATATATATATATATATATATATATATATATATATATATATGTTGTGGACTGGCGTCTGCTACACTCTACAGTAGTAATATATATATATATATAGTAACGCGAGAGCTGGAAGTCGTCGAGCTTAATTATTATATTATTATTAGATGATCTCGCATGTACAAACGGTATTATTCGTTTTGATATTTATAAAGGATTCAAGAATGGAGAAAAAGAACATAGTGAAAGTGGACAGAAAGTCGAAGAAAAACATATAAAGCAAGCAGTGATCTCATCATAAATAAGCTACCTGAACTCCAACCTAAATATGACTGTGTAAGTATAATCATCAATCAATTACAACAAAAGGAAACACGACTGGTGTGGATTCTGGAAACCACAAGTTTTTATCTCAAAATCTCAAAATAATAATATAAAATCATCATGTTAAGAAGTATTGTCGATTCCATTTTTACTTTCTTAACACATGAATTTTGTTCGGTTCGTCATTCGTGAAACACGTGCGTTTGGAACCTTCGATTTCTCTAACTCATCTGCTAAATATTTTCGGTATCTTTCTTCCTCATCAATCACTCGATTTTTATGGTCTTTTTTTTATATTTTTCTATATTATTATCTTACCTACACACATAACCTTGAAAACATTCCAAGTATAGAATAGTACAAAGTTGTAATAGCCTAACTTGCTTCTGAACTATTTAGAAATTTATTAGAGAGATACATGCCGTGATACAGCTATATACGTATTCAAAGCTTTCTGGTATGAAATGAACAACCGTTTGATAGTTGCATATTTTATCTTGTAGATCAAGCAAAGTGCCAGAACTAACTGAACTCGACAAAGCTGCAACGTCAGAGCCAACCAAGGATGAGGCAGCAGCAGTTGGCTCTGGAACAGATTCAGATTCTGACGACACAATTCCAGAATTAGAAGATGCAGCGACAGGCAGTGGATTGTCAGGAGCAAATGTACCTGGCATTGATATGGTACCTAAGGCTAAACAGAGTCGAGGAGAGAAAAAAGCCAGAAAACTCATGAGCAAGCTTGGTCTGACGCCTGTGAGTCATTTTCAGATATGAATATTACTGCATATCTTTCTTGAAAGCATTGGTCAATTGTTATTGTTCCCATTGCAGGTCCTAGGAGTTAACAGAAAGACGATCAGAAAGTCAAAAAATATCTTGCTCGTCATCAACAAGCCAGATGTACTGAAAAATCCAGCTCCGGATACTTATATTGTTTTTGGTGAAGCAAAGGTGAGCTTCTTCATCATGTTGTATGATTCAATTTGTATTTTTGCTTGGAACTGCTCTCATCCGATTCGACTTTTATTTAATTTTTTCTCCATTCTTGAAAACAAATTCATTTTAATTATATTATATATTCTGTGAATGCAGATTGAGGATCTCAGTCAACAAGCACAAGTAGCAGCAGCAGAGAAGTTCAAAGAACCTCCAGTTATTTCAACTGCTGAAACTGGTGGCAGCACAACAGTAAGTTTTACTTGTTAGTAGGCGCTCATTATTGCTGAACATGAAACTATTTCATACCAACTCTTCTTTATTTTAGGTGGTTGCTCCAATACAAGAAGAATCAGAAAATGAAGTCGATGAAACAGATGTAGAAGATAAAGACATTGATCTGGTCATGAGTCAAGCTAGCGTATCTCGAGGGAAGGCAATCAAAGCACTCAAGAATAATCAGAATGATATCGTCAATGCTATATTGAATGCAATACAGAAAGTATTGATATATATACTCAGGTCGCCTAGGAACGTTGGCTTCTGGTTTTGCATAACTCCCACACTCCACAGCCAATGCTTTCAACCTGTGCGAGACAACAATCTATTTGATTTAGCTATTATCGCTACTCAATAGGAATGCTAAAAAAACAGGATGTAACAAAATATGAACTTACGTTTGAAATTACTTGCATTAAGTGCAATGTTTAACATTCATGGTTTGTATATTTATTTCAATGATGCAGCTATTAAATGTTTGCAATAATTAATAGGTCCAATGATAATATAATTATTTTCAATTGTTTATTACGTTCTTATAACTCAGTTAGAAGTTTTATTATTTCTTTTTTTTACACGATTCATTTAGGCTGCATTGAAAATACATTACGTCTGAACATGAATGAAATTTGAAAATTTTCGATTGACTAACACAATGATTAAAGATTCCAATTTGTATATTAATTTTTAATCATGGTATTTGTGCTGTGCGCAATTGCAAAATAATGTTACATACAATTAGAAGTCATAAAATTGTTTTCAAGAATGGTGATTAATAACCGTACAGGAGACTCACTATTTTATTTTATTAAAAAATGAAAAGTTTGCTATATTTGTATGAATTTACTACAGATTATTTGTACATAGTTAATAGCAAAAAAATTGTTTGAAAAATGTATTTTAAATTGAGAAACATCTTTCAGTGCTATAACCATTCTAAGACCTGTGATATAATTCAATATCAAAGTGATAAATTTAACTTTCAAAAAATTTGTACAACTACTAAATAAATCATTTTTATTTCATTTAATTGTTGCACAACTTCCAATCACAAAAATACTATTAATAATTAAAACTAATAGAATTTCATATTTCATAGTCATACTCAAGAAATTCATAGTATAATAACTGAATACTGATTGAAAACAAAATTTATAATGTAAATTAATTGTTTATTAATAAAAAAAATTTCATGTACCTACTGTTCCATATTTTTTTCGCGAATCTGACCATTACGATGAAAATTTCGAACATATGTGTCCTACAAAGGGAAGGGGGGGGGGGACAACCCACTGCAGAGTGGGAGTAATATATATCAATAAATGCTTCCCTTTCCTTTCTACATTTGCCCTAATAAGATCACAGGTTCTAAAATTCTTTTTCCAATTCTATATTAAATCTAGTCAATATAATAACTTTATCAGCAATATATTGTAAAAATAGTCTGTAGATGTATTATATAATTTTAAGAGTATCAAACCTTTCTGAAGAAAGGTACAAATCTCTGACGAGTAAAGAATAGTTCTATCCTATAAGGGTACGCGTGCAAAATCCAAGCTATGAAAATAACGAGATCAATTCATTTTCTAGTAATTTCACATTGATTCTCTTTCAATAAATGCTTCCCTTTCCTTTCTACATTTGCCCTAATAAGATCACAGGTTCTAAAATTCTTTTTCAAATTCTATATTAAATTAAATAATAAATACTACAATTGAGATAAATTTTTAGTCTCAAGAAATCAAACTTTCCTGAAGAAAGGTACATACAAATCACATATATATTCTAAGATCCGTTTTGGAATTCTATATTGAATCAAATAAATACAATTGAAATAAATTGTTATTATTCTATGTATTCTAGTGAATGCATTTCAGTCTTAAGAGTATCAAACCTTTCTGAAGAAAGGTACAAATTTCTGGCGAGTAAAGAATGGTTCTCTCAAGACATAGGTTCAGAATCCAAGCTATGAAAGTATCGAGATCAATTCATTTCCTGGCTAGTTCATACTGATCCTCACTCAATATATGTTTTCATTTGTTTCCTGCAATCACCTGGTTGATTTCACAGATTCTAAGATCCGATTTAAAATTACATATTAAATAACAAATACTGCAATTGAAATGAAATACTATTCCGGTAAACGCATTTCAGATTAAAGAGTATCAAACCTTTCTGAAGAAAGGTACAAATTCCTGTCGAGTAAAGAATGGTTCTATAAAGACATTTTTGTTCAGAATCCAAGCTATGAAAGTATCGAGATCAATTCATTTTCTGGCAAGTTCACACTGATCCTCTAGTAGAATTTCTCAGACTTCAAGATTCGTTTCGAAGCATCATATTCAATTTTATAACACTGTATTAGATCCTGAAATAGAAATAATGATAGTTACTCTTTACAGCTATTTTTTTTCTTCTAAACATCGACCAATCGAAATAACATAGTATAGATATTGTATAAGTGTTTCAAACACAAATTATTTAAAAATTTAGAATCTGAACTATGACAGTATAGAGATCAATTCATATACTGGCAAGGTCACATCAATTCTCTTGTAAAACCTTTGAGAAAATAAAAGATGAGAAAATAGAAAACGCTGGAATTGAATCTTGTATTCAGGTACCTTGAGAAACACATAGAAATTTCGTTTTCATGACAATCGATGACCTAAAGATAAGGATGAAATGGATCACATGTGCATGTTCAAAATAACATATATGATAGATTTATCGATAATCTTTCGATTCGATATTATTGCATTCTATTGCTCACTCGCCGACAATGTCTTTTCGCAGTTTTTTAATGTCCTTTCATATCACAGATTGTGATAGATGTTGTGATGATCTGTGATAATGTATTTCTATCAGAAATTGCGATAATGTATTTATGTAGATATTGATTTTTTGTATCATTAACATATCTCCTCAGCCTGGTGATTTTTTTCAAACGAATTTATTTTTATCAACACTATATTTTGATAAGTTCCAATGTCTTATAACATAATTAGACTCATTTGTCATGTTGTTGTGGAATTGAGAATCTGAATAAGAGGCGAAAACCTGATCAATAAATTATATTCTGTTCCAAGATCAGTGATGACAAGAACCTTGAGGGCCAATCCAATATTTGATTGTATCTTAAGTACATGATTTATCAATTATGGAGCATCAACGACGGAACCCACCCTGGGGCATTAAGATTTTTTTAATGAATACTTGAAAAAATTCTTTTGTAATGACAAACCCATTAATTGTTCATAGTTACAATATTCGTACGTTTTCTTCGCTCATCGTGAACTCATCAACATGACAAATGAGTCTAATTATGAATAATTATTTTTTATTTTTTAACGTCCACATGTTTCAAACGACGAATAAATTCGGGCTTGGTGGACTATCCCAAGATGATATTGCGAGAAAAAAATTCCACGCTCCCCGGGCTACGAATAAATTCGGGCTTGGTGGACTATCCCAAGATGATATTGCGAGAAAAAAATTCCACGCTCCCCGGGCTGGATTTGAACCAGCGTCCTCCTGATCTCCGGTCAGTTGCGATATCCACTACGCCACCGGGAAGACGGCAGCTCTCCACATCCCTGGAGCACGAATTCATTTTCCCGCAATATCACCTATATACACGATCAAATTCGATCGCTTGAATCTGTACGATCAAGGTCCGATCGTATTGTTACAGATTCCCATTTAAATAAAAGGGAATCTGTAACAATACGATCGGACCTTGATCGTACAGATTCAAGCGATCGAATTTGATCGTGTATATAGGTGATATTGCGGGAAAATGAATTCGTGCTCCAGGGATGTGGAGAGCTGCCGTCTTCCCGGTGGCGTAGTGGATATCGCAACTGACCGGAGATCAGGAGGACGCTGGTTCAAATCCAGCCCGGGGAGCGTGGAATTTTTTTCTCGCAATATCATCTTGGGATAG
Source organism: Aphelinus atriplicis (assembly GCA_020882685.1). Classification (NCBI taxonomy): domain Eukaryota; kingdom Metazoa; phylum Arthropoda; class Insecta; order Hymenoptera; family Aphelinidae; genus Aphelinus; species Aphelinus atriplicis. The sequence goes on along the minus strand of CM037074.1, from coordinate 40,653,700 downwards.
TCCACCAAGCCCGAATTTATTCGTCGTTTGAGTCTAATTATGTTATAAGACATTGAACTTATCAAAATATAGTGTTGATAAAAATAAATTCGTTTGAAAAAACCGCTGCCAAGTGCCTTAGCAGTATGCTTTCTCAAAGAGGCTTCAACATCACCCACAAACGCGTCTCAAACCTGTATTTTCACCATTCCACTAGCGTAGATACTATCATTTATTTTTCAAAGATTACAAAAAAATTATTTAATTAGTTCAATTCGTATTTTGTGACTGTGTAAAGTGTCGTTCTTTTTCAATTGACCAAACTTTGTCGCGAGGGTTGATGTCTGCCCAGGCTCTCTTATGATTTGATCAAATGCAACAAAGCAAACGGTTCTAGGTTCTACACGATGCGAGATATTTGGACCTGCATAATTTTTCGATCAATTTATCTTGTGATTGTCATACGGTTTAATGGTGGTCAAAATCGATCCGGTCCGTATTTAGCACACTTGAAGACTCATTTTGATCATTTTCGAGGGCAAAAGACACCAAATTTTTCCAATTTTCTCTATAGGACGTTGAAAATATTGGAAACGAAACTTACATGAATTTTTCTTCCACTCAGCAACGGTTGCTAGGGCGGTGAACAACGGTTGCTAAGGAGCTAATTGGGAAGATTTTGTGTCCTTTGCCGTCGAAAATGATGGAAACAGGTCATAAATTAATGATTTCCAACCTTCGTAACTGTTGCTAGGGAGGTAAACAACCGTTGCTATGGAGCAAATACAACAATTTAGTGTCCTTGGCCATCGAGTGTGACTTAAAACTGATTTTCCGGCTTGCCCCAATGAGCACTCATAAGGATTTGTGAGAAAACACGTTAGGAACGGTTGCTAGCAAAATAACCAACGGATTTTGTTGAAAATTTAACTCGGACTAGATCTTGTCACAACTAACCGGTCTGCAAAATTTCAAGACGATCGGATCATTCCTTCGGGAGTTATCGTGGACGAAAGAAACGAAAAAATAGACACCTTAACAACGGTTGCTAAGGAAATAAACAACGGATTTCGCTGAAAATTGAACTCGCCCGAGATTTTGCCGCGATTAACCTGTGTGCAAAATTTCAGGACGATCGGACTATTCCTTCGAGAGTTATCGTGGACGAAAAAAAAACGGGACGCACACACACACACACACACACACACACACACACACATACATACATACATACAGACACTTTTGGATTTCCATGTTTTTCGACCCGTAGATCACGAAAATCGAGGTCCCGAGGTCTGATTCGGTGGGTCGATTTTTGCCCCATTACAAAGCTTTCTCTTTGAGAAAGCAAAAATCACCAGGCTGAGGAGATATGTTAATGATACAAAAAATCAATATCTACATAAATACATTATCGCAATTTCTGATAGAAATACATTATCACAGATCATCACAACATCTATCACAATCTGTGATATGAAAGGACATTAAAAAACTGCGAAAAGACATTGTCGGCGAGTGAGCAATAGAATGCAATAATATCGAATCGAAAGATTATCGATAAATCTATCATATATGTTATTTTGAACATGCACATGTGATCCATTTCATCCTTATCTTTAGGTCATCGATTGTCATGAAAACGAAATTTCTATGTGTTTCTCAAGGTACCTGAATACAAGATTCAATTCCAGCGTTTTCTATTTTCTCATCTTTTATTTTCTCAAAGGTTTTACAAGAGAATTGATGTGACCTTGCCAGTATATGAATTGATCTCTATACTGTCATAGTTCAGATTCTAAATTTTTAAATAATTTGTGTTTGAAACACTTATACAATATCTATACTATGTTATTTCGATTGGTCGATGTTTAGAAGAAAAAAATAGCTGTAAAGAGTAACTATCATTATTTCTATTTCAGGATCTAATACAGTGTTATAAAATTGAATATGATGCTTCGAAACGAATCTTGAAGTCTGAGAAATTCTACTAGAGGATCAGTGTGAACTTGCCAGAAAATGAATTGATCTCGATACTTTCATAGCTTGGATTCTGAACAAAAATGTCTTTATAGAACCATTCTTTACTCGACAGGAATTTGTACCTTTCTTCAGAAAGGTTTGATACTCTTTAATCTGAAATGCGTTTACCGGAATAGTATTTCATTTCAATTGCAGTATTTGTTATTTAATATGTAATTTTAAATCGGATCTTAGAATCTGTGAAATCAACCAGGTGATTGCAGGAAACAAATGAAAACATATATTGAGTGAGGATCAGTATGAACTAGCCAGGAAATGAATTGATCTCGATACTTTCATAGCTTGGATTCTGAACCTATGTCTTGAGAGAACCATTCTTTACTCGCCAGAAATTTGTACCTTTCTTCAGAAAGGTTTGATACTCTTAAGACTGAAATGCATTCACTAGAATACATAGAATAATAACAATTTATTTCAATTGTATTTATTTGATTCAATATAGAATTCCAAAACGGATCTTAGAATATATATGTGATTTGTATGTACCTTTCTTCAGGAAAGTTTGATTTCTTGAGACTAAAAATTTATCTCAATTGTAGTATTTATTATTTAATTTAATATAGAATTTGAAAAAGAATTTTAGAACCTGTGATCTTATTAGGGCAAATGTAGAAAGGAAAGGGAAGCATTTATTGAAAGAGAATCAATGTGAAATTACTAGAAAATGAATTGATCTCGTTATTTTCATAGCTTGGATTTTGCACGCGTACCCTTATAGGATAGAACTATTCTTTACTCGTCAGAGATTTGTACCTTTCTTCAGAAAGGTTTGATACTCTTAAAATTATATAATACATCTACAGACTATTTTTACAATATATTGCTGATAAAGTTATTATATTGACTAGATTTAATATAGAATTGGAAAAAGAATTTTAGAACCTGTGATCTTATTAGGGCAAATGTAGAAAGGAAAGGGAAGCATTTATTGATATATATTACTCCCACTCTGCAGTGGGTTGTCCCCCCCCCCTTCCCTTTGTAGGACACATATGTTCGAAATTTTCATCGTAATGGTCAGATTTGCGAAAAAAATATGGAACAGTAGGTACATGAAATTTTTTTTTATTAATAAACAATTAATTTACATTATAAATTTTGTTTTCAATCAGTATTCAGTTATTATACTATGAATTTCTTGAGTATGACTATGAAATTTGAAATTCTATTAGTTTTAATTATTAATAGTATTTTTGTGATTGGAAGTTGTGCAACAATTAAATGAAATAAAAATGATTTATTTAGTAGTTGTACAAATTTTTTGAAAGTTAAATTTATCACTTTGATATTGAATTATATCACAGGTCTTAGAATGGTTATAGCACTGAAAGATGTTTCTCAATTTAAAATACATTTTTCAAACAATTTTTTTGCTATTAACTGAGTCCCCATCAAATGGCCCAGGCACTGTTTTGCCCGCCAATCAAAAACGGGTCACGTGCTTTTTGCCCGCCAATGAGGGCATACCAGGTCAATCAGCTATTGGAACTTGATCGATAAAGAAGTTTCATATTTTTTCCAAATAACCCAAATAACCCAAAAATCCATGTTCTGCAACTTCAATTAAATCAATATTTTGCAGAGAGCTTTCAAAACTCTTTAGGACATTTTGATATTCTCCTTCGGTCATAACGCGATGATGATTTCAATTAAAACTGCCTTACCGACCTTATCGATCTTACCCCTACATACGTCTCAGCTCATTGGCGGGCAAAAAGCACGTGACCCGTTTTTGATTGGCGGGCAAAACAGTGCCTGGGCAATTTGATAAGGTCCGATGTACAAATAATCTGTAGTAAATTCATACAAATATAGCAAACTTTTCATTTTTTAATAAAATAAAATAGTGAGTCTCCTGTACGGTTATTAATCACCATTCTTGAAAACAATTTTATGACTTCCAATTGTATGTAACATTATTTTGCAATTGCGCACAGCACAAATACCATGATTAAAAATTAATATACAAATTGGAATCTTTAATCATTGTGTTAGTCAATCGAAAATTTTCATATTTCATTCATGTTCAGACGTAATGTATTTTCAATGCAGCCTAAATACGGTGTATAATGATTCCCTCAGAGATGGAGATGAGCAAAATCCTTCCTTTCGTTGATATTTATGTGCAGGTATTTAACTTGATTTGCCCCGTAATGGAAATGGATGCAGATATTTTGGTCGTATTCCCGGGCAAAAATGAATGCGCAGTCTACGTCTCCGAATTCCGTAGATGATGTTAATATCCTACGTGTTTCCTCAAGGTCGAAACAATGTTGCAACGCTGGGCTTTGTAGTAGCTGGTCCCTCAATTCTCGGGTATTCAGTCTCAAATTCCGAATTTTTATCAGAGAGTAGAACAAACAGTTTCCAGATGGCATACTGGGTATATTCGTATCGTGTCGAAACGCTCTCCCCTCTTGAGCGCACATCTCCTTCTCGATATAGTTATGAATCACAAGGCTATTATTTCCCCCAGGTTCTGAATCTGTACCCCCGAATTCTGGTGTATCAGCGTTTACTTCGGGTTCATCTTGGCCTCTTGATGCTGTGTTTTGTTTTGTCGTACCCAGATCTTGCTCGTCGTGGGGCGTATTCTCCGTTTGTCTTTGTAGAATACTTTTATCTCCTATCAGAGATCCTCTCGTTATTTCCATATCCATTACTGCGGTCAGTGTATCTGCCTTTTTAGCTCCCATCTCTCCCTGCGGAGTGCCCGGGTCTTCACTAACTTCGCTTCTTGAATCCCCCATATATATCGTTGGTACTAAAGGGTCAATGTTTTCCGGGTCTTTGTTTGTTCTTTCCGTTACTTTAGTTCCTTCTTGGCGTTCCATTGTTGCATCAGGTTCGTATTCTCTTCCCTTGGCAAACGATTTCTTTAAATCACAGATAACCCGCTCAAAATTCGCTCTAGTTACAACCTCTTCATAATTTTCCCAGCTTCCATATTGTTTTATTTTATTCCTGGCATAGTGTGCCCATTTTATTGGGCCTGATCCTCCTGATGATGACGCCACCTCTGCTTCCGAATTTACCGCTTGAACCTGTTCGTCCGGAAAGCGCTGTTCCTTTTCCGACTCTCGTATATTTATTTGGATACCATTCCCATTTCCTAACTCATCTTTTATGTCCACTATGAACCTCATTTCGTTCCCAGGTTTACCTCTATCTATAGTATTGTGTGATTTATCCCTTGTCGCTGTCGCCGATGAAGCATTACTTATTATATTATCTGGATTCTGCCTATAGCCTATTCCACCTCCTTTCATCGTACTATGAGCTTGTGTCTGAGTTCCCTCCTCCGGTATATTACGACTTCTATTCACTAGTGGGCATAATCCGTAACCCGAATTTTCCTCAATGTGGTCTTCTTCTACTTCCATTGCTACGGTTCCGGTTGACTTTAGTGATTCCTCTATCCTTTCCTCCTCGGTAAAACTTACGTCCGGATCGTCTGATGCCCTGCCCAAACTATCATTACTTTCATTGCCTGATGCTACTGGTGATTGGAAAACATATGGATTTTTCCTGTTAAAGGTATTTTGATTAAGTGGTATCCTGAGTCTTCCGTAGTCTGATGGTAATATGACTTTATCCTTCGGCGTACTGGTAGCTTGGATTTCCCTCTTCATATTGTCGCTCTTTCTCATGTAGGCGAGGTTCCTATTCGTCCGCAATTGGCACACAATAGGTTCGTCTAAATCTTCGTTTAGGATAGTTGTGGCCATTGGGAATTTTTCTCCCGTCTCAAACCTTTTCTGCTTGTGATTCCTACGCTTCACCTTCCTTCGCGTTCTTTGCTTCGTAGGTTCTGCATTAGTTTCGCTAGCGCTCTCCGAGTCATGAGAACTTCGCCGTTCCTGTGTTATTTTCCTTGGCGGCTTCCATTCTTCGTCGCTATCTCTTTCTTCTTTGTTTGATTTCTTTCGTGCCACAGGATTACCTGAGCCGTCAGACTCCGTTGATAGAGGCCGTTTGTGGTTTCCTTCCTTTGCCTGCACCATTGATCGAGTAACGGCCATCTTTACCGACGCCTTTGGTTTTTCTACCTTATTGACCTTTTGCCGTCCCCGTTTCTCCTCTTTCTCTTGCTTTTCCGCTAATTCGTATAACTCAGCTTTTGGGCGTTCCGGATTGTCTTCCCCTTCTTCTAGGAGCGGATTCCTACTTAATGCGTCAGCATTTTTATTCTTTGGGCCAGGTCTATATTCTATATCAAACTCGTACTTCAATAAATTTGCTTTCATTCTTCCAAATCGCAAATCTGGTTTCTTGGTTGAATGAAAGTGTTTTAGGGGTTCATGATCCGTTATTACCGTAAATTTCCTTCCATAAAGGTAGTGGCAGGATTCCTTTATGCCCCATTCTATAGCTAACAGTTCTCTGTCGTATGTAGAATATCTAAACTCTGGACCTTTCAATACCCTTGATGCATATCCACACGGCCGATCTGATCCCAGTTTACCCTGACTCAATACAGCTCCTATGGCATAATCCGATGCGTCAGTTGTTAGGAGAAATGGTTTCGTAAGGTCAGGGGCTATTAATACTGGCTCTTCGCATAGAACCTTCTTCATCTTCTGGTATGCCTCCTCTTCGTCTTTTCCCCAAATAAATTTCTTCTTTTCATCCTTTAGTTTGTTTAGAGGATATGATATTCTAGCAAAATCCTTGATAAATTTCCTATAGTATGACGCGAGTCCGCAAAATGATCTTACTTTTTTTGCGTTCTGTGGCCTGGGGTATTCTGAAACCGCTTTGATTTTCTTTGGGTCCATTTTTATTTTACCGTTTCCCACAATATGTCCGAGAAAGGAAGCCTCTCTCTGTAGAAATTGGCATTTGCTCGGTTCGACTGTAAGATTGGCTTTGTCGAGCCTCTCCATTAGGCGGCGAAATTTCTTTCCATGTTCTTCTAAATCGTTTGCAAAAACCACGATGTCATCCAAGTAAACGTATAACTCGACTCCCTGTAATCCTGATAATGCCAAATCCATTAATCCTTGAAATGTCGCCGGAGCTCCTTTCAAACCCATTCCCATCCTTTTATACCCGTAATTGCCATATGGTCCGGAGAAGGCCGTTTTCTTTGCATCTTCCTCATCCATGGGAATTTGGTAAAACCCCGATTTTAAATCAATTGCGGTTATCAGTTTTGCGTTAGCGACGGCCTCGATTATCTCGTTAGTATTTGGTAATGGGTAACTGTTTCCCACCGTAATTTCGTTTAACTGCCTGAAATCTGTTACCAGTCGCCACCTTTCTTCTCCATTTGGCCCTGGTTTCTTCTTTACTGCCCACATTGGGCTAGAGTATGGGCTTGTTGATTTCTGCACTATATCTGTTTCGATCAATTCATCGATCATTTCCTGCATTTTCTCCTTCAATATTTGAGGTGGTCTGTGACGTTTGACCTCAATAGGCGCATCCGTTGTTGTCGGAATTTCATGTTTAATTAGCGTAGTTGCTTTTAAGTGTTCCCCGGGGAGGCCGAATACGTGAGCAAAGTCCTCAATTAATTCTTTAATATGAGCTTTTTCCTCTGCGTTAAGATCTTCTAACGTTTTCTTATCGAGCCTACTGTAAACTTTTTCTGCCCTTTCCTTGTTTTCCTTTGATACTGTCCTGCGTATTGTGACATGTGACATTATTTCCTCCGAATTCTCCTGCTCATCCTCCTCGTTGCTCATTTCATTCTCTTTGAAACTAAATGTTCCGTCTTCAATTGGGATTCCTTCACATTGTTCCAATGTAACTTCTGGTACCTCTATCAATACTTCCTCGTCGTTCGTATTTATGCAGACGGCCATAGCTTTACCTTCTTTATCGCTCTGGGTAATAAAGTTCCCAAATAGTATTCCTGGCCCTAAATCCTGTGAGGGCACAAATCCGGCTTCTTCAATCTTATCTGTACGAATGTATATCACTTGCCTCGTTGCTGGAGGAATAATAAAAGCCTCCTTTTCCACAAAGGGTACTGTCATATTTTCGAATTCCAACTATCTGCTTACTCCATTTATTTTTCCTTTACTAACTACGTCCACCCGAGTAGTCCATCGGTATCAATTGGAAAATCACTTGGTACCACGTGCGCGACGCACTCTAATCCCTCTAAATTCATAGTAATCGTTCCTATGCTACAAATCTCCCCAGGCGTAACCCCATTTATCATGACTATTCTGTTCGTGTCAATTGGGTAATACGGGTTAACGTAGTAGTCCTTTACCAATGTTATGTCCGCGCCTGTGTCTACATAAAATCTCCCAAGTCCTCCGATTAACTTTTCACAACTCAACTCCACTATAGGTGGCTTCCTACCTTGGCTTGCTGCTAATCTAATAATGTGTCGTTCCATATTATTTTCTGGTTCCGAGGTTTGTTTAATTTCTAGCTCGACTCCTAGCTTTGGCGCCGAGCATCCTGCGAGTTTAAAGACCCGTTAGACTGATTTTGGTAATCCCCGTTGTTTCTTGATGGTCCTGCCTTCTATTGCCCCCATCATTCCGTCTATCGAATCGCGAATGGTTCCTGTCATCGTAATTTCTATCCCGGCTTTCATCGCGACGGTCGTAGTTTCTAGAACGTTCCCCGTTATAGTTGTCTCGGAATCTGTGTCTCCTATCGTAATTTGAGTTGTATCTGTTGTTTCCGCTGTTACTTCGATTATCATAACTGCGTCCGCGGTCATTATTCCTGTCTCTACGATCATCGTATCGTCTGTCGCGATTATTATATCTATCTCCGTACCTATTGCTTCCACGGTCATTATACCCGCTGTCTCGATTATAAATTCGATCGTTCTCTTGGAATCTTACGTTGCGCGTGTCTCTGCTTACGTCGTCATACTGATTGGACTGGCCTTGACCATTACCGTTCGGCTGATTTGCGCCTGTATTATTAGCTACCGGAACGTTCTGATACGTTGGCTGCAAATACAGTAGTGGCTGGCTTGCGGGTTGAGTGACTGCCGGTAAGTTTTGACCCGGATTTTGTGCTGACGGTGCGTCTATTTGATCTGCTTGCAGTTTTCCATTCCTTATATGGGCCTCCAATTTAAAACATTCATTATACACGTGACCTACTCCGTTGCAATACTCGCACCTCTTTGACTCGTATTTCTTTTCCTACATTTATCCTCGGTGTGACCCGTGGCCTTACAATAATCACATCTCACATCCGACGTCGCCATTGTACGTCTTACCGTGTTTCCAAAATCCATTCCCAAAAGCAAGTCTCGAAGTACTTCCTCTGGGCTTTTCCTATCCTGTTCCACTAATCGTCGCGTGCTTTTTTTTTCCTCAAAATCTGCTGCCACGGCAATCGCGTCGGTCAGCGTCCGCGGTTGCATACTTCGAACCTGGTGTTCTAATTCTCCCAGTAATCCTAGCTGAAATTGCTCGGCAGCTTCTATTTCCACCTTACGTTTATAATTTATTCTCTGGGAGTCGAGCAGAGTTCGGTCACTGTCGTGAATGTTCAAAATCCTGTGGAGTAACGTTTTGACCCTTAATCCGTAATCCACGGCTGATTCGCCTTCGTTTTGTCTTACTATTTTTAGTTCTGCCATTATTCTATCTACTCCGCCTCTTCTGCTGTAGTGCGTTGATAGCTCTGTCAGCAAATATTCTACGCTGTTATAGTAGTTCAATCGCAATCTGTAACCATCCCCTACTTTTCCTTTTAATTTACTTGCCAGGGAGAACAAAATCGTCCGTTCATTATCTTTCCCAACTTGTCTAACAACGTTTCTCAAGGCGTCCCTGAATAGTGGCAATGTATCAGGGTTCCCGTCGAATTCCGGGATACTATTAAGGGCCTGGTTTAATGTTATTCGTATACTAGGCTCATATTGTGGTCTATATCCTGACCCTTGTCTGAGACTTGTCCTTCTTACCCCATGTGAACTTCCATCTGGCCTATAGTATTCTTGATCCGTGTTTACCTGGTTGTTTCCGTAATGATCATTTCTCATCGTACTATTTTGCGGTCCTACTTCCCACGTGCTATTGTTATGAATATCTTCCTCTTCATCCTCCATTAACTCCTGTTGTCTACGCTCGCTCCATCTCTCCAAAAATTCCCTATGTCCCTCTATAAGCCTGTATTTTTCTTCATTGAACTTAATTGACGCTTTCGAGGAAGGATACGTGATGATTGGTTGTTGTTCCCGCTGTCCGCTTTGTGTATGTCCGATCTGGCCACCAATGTATTCTTGGTTACCTACGTCATTATGTAGGGCATTTTGTTGAAAACCGCGATACTTGATTTCCACCTAATATTTGTGAATGCCAAGTCATGATTTCTGCTCTGTCTGTGTAACGTTGTTCTTTTGTTGTGTAATCGCGTATCGGTGTCAAATGCACCACTCGCTCCCTTTTCATTTCCGGTGGATATCTCTGATCGTAATTCCCGTATCTGTCATTACTGCCTTTACTTTGATGGCCCGCTGTAGTTCCTTGCGGTTTGTCTTCGTTACGCGGGTTTGAACGTGTAACGTTCACGTTTGTTTGGATAATCCGCGTTATTTTGTGAACGCACGGACACGGTCGCCAGATGCTTAAAGCGCATCAAACTTCTTTAGAAAAGGCCATTTGCAAATTCTTTAAATTGAGTGATCGTTTAATATCGATAAGTTCGAATCTATTCTTCTTTGTAATAAAAATGTCAAAATTCAAGATTCTACTAAAGTTGAAAATAATATAAATTTATATTGGCCATAAGAAAATATAATATTAATTAATTGAAACCCGGCGCGAACTCGAGAAACCCTGTACTACGCTCACGACCGCACCCCTACCCGACACGATGCAGGTAGAACCTTGGACGTTATGCGTAATTTGTACAGAGGAGCTATGATCGCACTCTCATCCGACACGATGCAGATGAGACCTTGATCATCGCTACACTCCCGAGTAATGAAAAGAATAAATTTAATTTGACGATTACGCCCGACGAGCCTTAGGATCGTTGCACTACGCGTATAGTCGCACTCCAACTCGACACTATGCAAGAAGGACCTTGACTATGGTGCGCAATTCGTGTGCAAGTGAGCCACGATCGCACTCTTATCCGACACTATGCAGATAAGACCTTGATCGCTACTACACTCCTTTGGCTTTGTTGATTCGACATGAAAATAATTTCTTATATTGATTTTACATTGATGATAATTGAAAAAGCATGAGTTATGGAAACATAAATAATTAATTTATTTAATGGTCATCATACATGTTCAAAGCTTGAACATGTCGCACGACCCGAAAGTAACCGTTAGACATAGTGAGCGAGGCTCGTGTATGTCATAGCGCGATGTGTTCGCTTCAGCGGCCGGCGCAATAATGCATGCGGAGCTCTGAATTGCTCCACTTATATAGGAAATGGTCGTATCAAGTTGTGCGACTTGTTCTACAAATCTCGTGGATGGTACTGATTATTTACAAATTTCTCAAACAGTGTGCACATCATTGATATTTGTAGTATTGCACACTTACACATTTATTGATTAATTCGCAACGAAATTCCGCGAACAGCGCACCGACGGATTTCGCACTGCCTAGCGTGTCATCTTGTTCGCAACTTTTAGAAATGAAACAATGAGTTATTTTACAATATCTCAACAGTGTGCACATCCCAATTAGTTATACTATTGCACACTGTTGCGATCTTTGCGATGTGAATAATTTTTCTCGGTTGAAAATCGCGAACAACGTGTACTTTCACGATTTTCATCAATATGATTCTTGCTCGCGACTTTGCGTCGAATTCGCTCGCGCACAAAAGAATTACTTCAACGGATTAGGTAAATCTACTCGTGAACTTGTGCACACTGTTGCGATTCCAACCAAAAATCATAAATAACTTTAATTTTGATGATATACGTATCACGCCGTATAACTACGCTAAATCAAATTCCGGTTCGGCGTTTTATTCGCAAACGAAAGCTTAGGTCGATTTGTTATCGATCTCAATTTATTAAAATACGGATGCTAATGTGCATACTGTTTCACTTTTTCACAATTTTGAAAATATAATTACATTAATTGAACAAACAAATAAACACGCATGTATATACATATATACACCTATGTATAGACATATATACACATGTCCTGGGGTTACAAACGCAAAGATTGTTCTTGTTTAACTTTCCAAAGATACACCTGTTTCTCGTCTAACCCCTTTCTATCATAATCAATTATGGGTTTCAACTTCATGCCACTTACCATTTTCCTCTCCTCCACTGCTAAGAAACTCATGTCCGGAATGTAGTTACGGTATTCCAGATGTAAATTGACCGGTGTTTCGATTGTACAATTTGGATTTGATTCTCTAACTGAACGATCATCTTGGTATAAATCATCATCCATATATGTCTGTATTTTTTCGTGCTCGTTTCCATTTGTCGTTCTTTGTGGTAGTATTGTAGTCTGTATTGGTGGCCCGTTGAAATTATTGTTGAATCCTAGTTCCCGTGATTCTAGTTCTTTCCTATCTCTCTGTTCCCGCTTTCGCTGACCTCTTTTTTCCCGAATTTTACTGAGTGTGGCTTTTCCTATTTTATCCAAAAAGTCTAGATCAATTGTTTTTAAATCCTCTGGACCGTGTGCTAGTATGTACCCGATTCCTTCGTATGCCTTCAATAATGATTCCTCGTTATTATCAGTATGAGCCTGTTCTGTCAAAAACATTACCCACTCGTATTTCCTTGTAAAACTCGACTGTGCCATAAGTATTTTCAGAGTTGAGCTCTGCTTGCCGTTTGCGTAATTCTCGAGAACGCTCCTTTCAGCTGACACGTTATGATCTTGTGCTAAATTCGTATTTGATTCCGTTCCATGTGTCCTAACAGGCTTTGTTATTCTTTTTACTGCTCCGCTTTCGTTTGACGGGCCTTGGGGTGGTGGGGGTAGAACTACCGTTTTTGAAATTATTGGGGGTATGTAGCCACTTGCTCCATTTTCCACATTGAATTTATCATTAAACTGCGCTCCCAAATTGTCGATTTCGTCGTGCATTTCCTTATCGTTGTATTTCGACATTGTCGGCTTACGTTTACGAAGTGATTTCACAATTCCTCGAAAAATTTTTGCAGCGTTGCGCTTCTGTTGCGCGTGACGATCGCTCGATTAAATTCAACGAACTGCCTTTCACCCGCTGATTCTAAGTCAAATGTAGATTTGTTTTCAATTCCAAAATTGGGTTCCCGAATATTGATGTATTGTAAAATCACTTGTAATTATGTTCACGTGCTTCTAAATTCCAGTCGTTCGCGACTCCCGCGGGGCTAAATTACAGTTTTGAGATACTTACCAGAAGGTGACCAAGAGAATGTTGAACTGGGTCAATCCTGTCATCCTTCAAGGCTGGGGTATATTGAAGTCCGTAATCGTCCTTCTGTCTATCCGCTTCGCTAGTGGTGTAGTTCTGCTTCGCCGTTATTAGTATCTGCTTCGCTGCTGTTCGTATCTGCTACGCTGATGTTCGTATCTGCTACGCTGATTCTTCTTTATCAGGTCACAACGTTCACTCAGCGTGGTTGGTTCCGACGCCGTTTTCAAATTAAATTCCAAAAAAAAATCTGTATTTTCCGTTCAAATCCCTTACACGAAACGAGATCCCAGCACCTCCACCATGGGGGGGGTTAGTTCACCAGGGCTATATTGAATACCCTGTTACGTGGTGCGATCCCCAATAATCCTGGATTCTATCTCGGCTGCGGTATTGACCGTAGGTATTTTACTCGGTAGGGTTCGGATATCCAAATAACTTGAGGACTCAGGGATTGATACTTATATGTCTCTTTATTCCCTATTCGCTTAATTGGAAGAGCTTGTGTAATAAAACCAATACTTGTATACAATTTGAGTGTTGGACCGTCACGTCTTCGCGTTCGCGTTACTTGCCGATTCGCGCGGGAGTCCCCGAGGCGTCGATGTCAATCGTATTTATGTGTTCGTGAGGGTGAAGTCGCGACCCCTTAGTGGCAGTCGCGGTGGGTGGCGGTCAGTCGCCTCGCACCGTCTTGCGTTATGTCTCATGCGTCACGATTTCCACATCGGCATTCCGTGATATTTCAATATTTGTGGCGCGGGCCTCGCGATGATAATCGCGGGACTAGCCACGTGACATCGACAATTGACTGCTCTTTTTTAAGTCGAAAATTTTTACTTTTTTTTCAAAAAGCACAGTTTCTACAAAAACCAACCGTAAAAAAACATCCTATGTACTTCGATAGATAATCTTATGTAGTTTCAAAATTTTTGTTCTAGTTTTTATGGATGTCGAGATATGGGTTCGCCCGTGGAGTGCCTAAAAAAAAGCTTGTACCGGGGATCCGCTGTGGTGCCGCCATTTTGGAAGGAAACCATTATAAAAAAAATTTTTTGTTGTGAATTTCATCACAATCCCTCTTCCTATAATCCCATAAAAAATCCGCGAAATTACACTTTTTTTTGGGCTCTGGAGTGGTGTTACCCCTTAATACAAAACTGGACGACCTGAATCTCACAAAGGTTGAAAAAAAAGGATTTGATCAATTTATTTGATATACTGGTGCTCAATTGATAACCATCCCGATGAAGATGATCATTTTTCAATCAAATATCACTAATGAGAGTACGTGACCCATACAGGGGTACTGTATATTGCAGATAGAAATACTAAAATTGCAGAAACAATTACTATAAATGAGATTGACCAATCAATTATCAAAGTCTCGAAGGAAAATACTTGAATACAATTGAAATAGAGTTGCAAATAGCAAACTGGTGAAGTGAAACCGGATTGATCTTGAAACTTTGATCTATACCAAGTGAAAGGGTTATTTGGGTTATTTGGGTTATTTAGTAGGGCTCTTGACGAGCGAACTCCCAGGGTACAAAAATAGAGGCTCCAATTAGTAATGTGGAATATACTATATGCTTCAATGACCTTGGAGATAATTTTTCAGTAAATTTTTCTGTAAATATATGTATTTTATATATATATATTGTAACGAGTGCTTCGCGAGCACTCGTTATCGCGCGATCGCCACGTGGCGAGCCGGAAGCTCAGGCGTGAGCGCGCGAATCGCGCGATCGACGCGGGCACGCGCCACGGCCCTTCGGGGGGTGCGCCTCGCGTGAGAGAGAGCGAGAGAAAAGATAGAGAGGGGAGGACCTCCCGCCTCGCGCGGCGAGCGAGCCCCGCGAGGACGGAAGGACTCGCGCCGACCCGCGTGCAAATTAGCACGCGCCGTTAATCCGCCGTATCCGCGACGCGACGCGCAGCGTAAACATCTCTAGAAGCTCAAAATTGAGGTCAAAGGTCCTGAAAAAATGTCTAATATTGCAAACTCCACCACTTTGAGCCTCTGTCAGGATGGGACATATGGTCTAAAAAATTCTGAAAAAATTCAGGGGACATGATGGAGTCTTCTAGAATTCATAAAAAAATTTTCAAAATTTTTTTTCATTTTCACTCTCTGACTTGAAAGAGAATCACCCATATATATATATATATATATATATATATATTCCGGAAGCAGAAGATACCGCAACTATATAATGTTTCAGATTGCACGCTCGATTTTTACATTGGCATTAATTTAGCGAAACTGACTTTTTTGGATGCGAAACAGGATTTCATGATGAGCTAGCATCCCAATTGAGCAATTGACAAAGAGAAATACTCAAGAACTCGTTTGCAATAATGAGTTTGGAGTACCGTGTCAAGCGATCTACTACTTTTCTCTCTCGACCAGATTTTTGTTAGGATCATTTTTTTGTATCACCATGAAGTTAACCACGGTAGCCTGATAAAGCATCTATGTTCACGCATAGAAAATGGTATATATGGTCCAGAACGCCAACTTAACAACGTTTACATCCTTTTGCTTCCCGCGTAGAAATAAAACCATGGGAAAATGTTTAAAATAAATTGTCAATGAAATTAGAAAAAATATGAGAAAACTATGAATAATGGCCGTGTCCCATAGAATTTTTCCAAACTCACAGAAGAGAAGACACATCAAAATTCATCCCATATCTTTTTATAATTGATTTTACATGGGAAAATGGTGGTTTAGGATGCCGATATTGGCGTGTCGACTGGAAGTTTTATTTGAATAAGGATACACCTTAATCCCCGATGATGCTCCTAGGATCGCCGATGGTAGTCTCCCGACGGTGCGCTCGTTGTATTTTAACTTGGGTAAACCGACCCTGGACCCGAACGATGTCCAGGTAGTCAGGGTCCCCGATGACGGTGTTCCAAGGGTGCGCTCCTGGTATTTTCACTTTGAGAAGCTGTACCCGGATCCAAACGATGACCAGGTAGTCAGGGTACCCGATGAGGGTGTTCCAGGGGTGCGCTCCTGGTATTTTTGGTTGGAGAAGCTCACCCTGAACCCAAACGATGTCCAGGTAGTTAGAGTCGCCGATGACGATGAATCAAGGATGTGCTCCTGGAATATTTGCTTGGAGAAGCTCACCCTGGACCAGAACGATGTCCAGGTAATCAGGGTACCCGATGACGGTATTCCAAATGTGCGCTCCTGATATTTTTGGTTGGAAAAGCTGACCCTGGACCTGAACGGTGTCCAGGTAGTTAGGGTCGCCGATGACGGTGTTTCAAGGGCGCGCTTCCGGTATTTTTGATTAGAGTAGCTGACCCTGCACCCGAACGATGTTTAGGTAGTCAGGATACCCGATAACGGAGTTTCAAGGGTACGCTCCTAGAATTTGTGCTTGGGACAGCTCACATTTTGATATTCACGTCTTATATTCTGTGAGTTTGAAAAAATCTGCAATATTTTTCTTGGAATCTATGGGATACGACCATAAGCAATAATTTCCCCACATTCTTGCTAACTACATTGACAATTTATTTTCAAGAAATTTTCAATGGTTTCATTTTTACGTGGATTCAAAAACAAGGATCACAACAGTTCTGAAACTCAATTACAAGATCGATTCGTAAAATGTCCAATAAAGGCTCCTACTACAGAAAAATCACAGTTCACGATAGATTTCATCGAGTCAAAAGTTGTATTTTCCATCATGAGAGTTTGGTTGATAACAATTATTATACATGTATGATTAAGCCGAAAAAGAATGAGTAGATGTACATTCAGAATAAGGAAATACATGAAAAAAGTTGGCTTCGAAATTGAAAATTTGTCATTATTCTTGTTTTAGAGAAGATTCAAATGCAATAATAAACTGATTAATTTTTACTGATTACTTCTAGTTTTTTTCATGAAACGCCTATACGTACATATATTCAATTTTGGAGAAATATTTACTGAATCTTATTACTGGCGCTAATTAGTGTAGATACATTTTATTCATTATCATTTTTATAATACATAATACT
Organism: Aphelinus atriplicis; assembly: GCA_020882685.1. Taxonomy (NCBI): domain Eukaryota; kingdom Metazoa; phylum Arthropoda; class Insecta; order Hymenoptera; family Aphelinidae; genus Aphelinus; species Aphelinus atriplicis. Next base: position 40,636,324 of record CM037074.1, on the reverse strand, counting down.
CCGTTGAAAGATGTGAAATCCTCGAAAAACTCTATTTTAAAAATAAGTAAAAATATTGCGTCAAGCATGTGGCAGAATTGGCTTATTTCTTATATTCCTTAAAAAAAAATTGAGATCTGTAATAGACATATGAGTCAAGTTATCATTTCACGTGTATTCATTCTGATTAGTTCTCATATTGTTGGAGTATTACTTATTTTTATTACAGTTTACTTACTATAGGATACGTTGTTCATTTTGAAGAACCAATTACGAAAAAGCTTCCCGGAAAGCTTCTTGGGTACCTCATCAATTATTTGAAGAACTAATGACGACCCAAATCGACGCCACTTGATAAGGTCGAATATCTTCGAATACCTTCTTAAACTTACATATAATATTCTTCATCACCTAATTATTTCTAGTTCACACGGTTTCACAACCTCTCCTCGATCGTTTGATTTATTCCAAATATATTCTTGTACTGTAAAAGCAAATTCAGTTAATCCTATAATTCAAATAGACTTCATATATTCTTCTGTTATTAATACTTCCATTGTCTTTCAAAGAGACGAATATTCATAATTTATACTATTGATCATATGTATGAATAAACTATGAATATTTCTATAATATTTCTATAATAATTTTTACATCCAGTGAAATACAAAACTAAGGTTTCATCATGAAGATGATTTATGAGAATAAAATATCGGCACTATGGCCAAATTCCAAGTTCTCAAATAAGTAAGATTAACAAATATGTAAAGTTAATTTTGGAATTGAAAAATTACGATTCTTAAGACGTTAAAAATGCCTACCAAGTGGCGTCAATTTGGTTCGTCATTAATTCTTCAAATAATTGATGAGGTACCCAAAAAGCATTCCAGTGAGCTTTTTCGTAATTGGTTCCTCAAAATTGACAAAGTGACCTATAGTAAGTAAATTGTAATAAGAATAAGTAATACTCTCACAATATGAGAACTAATCAGAATAAATACAGATGGAATGATAACTTGACTCATATGTCTATTACAGATCTCAATTTTTTTAAGAAATATAAGAAATAAGCTAATTCTGCCAGATGCTTTACGCAACATTTTTATTTTTTTTAAAAAAGGATTTTTCGAGGATGTATATATATATATATATATATATATATATATATATATATATATATATATATATATATATATATATATATATATATATATATATATATATATATATATGTATGTATATATATATGTATTGTAACGGGGTGGCGTCCGGCCATGGTCTCACAAAAATACGTGTGGTGTTTCCGAGTAGACGGGGAACCAAACCTCGATCTACTGGATCTCGGACGACCACCCAGACCACTGGGCCACCGACACACTGCCAACTTCGGCGTTCTCTAGCCGATAGAAGGAGTGACGTCAATATATCAGGTCCCTATTCAGCCAGGACTAGCTCTTAGACGCACACCTCGTTACAATCCCCCTCCAAACGCGACCTACGGCTGCGACCGGCCGATAGGAAGCGTTGAATCCATTTTTACCTCTAACGAGAGATGCATCTCGAAAGGAGCGTGCTCCGTCCTTTTGCAGCTGTTCTCCGGGCCAGACGATCAAAGCTGAGGTTTTTGTGCGCTTCGAAGGCAGAAATTACGTTTAGCTCGTCGTGGGCATCATCCCAGACTTGAAGCCAGTTGGAGAGCTCGGTTTGGAGGGAAGTAGGATTTTTCGGAGTAGTAACCTTGTGAGTTATTACGTTGGGCGCCATGTAACGGGGTGGCGTCCGGCCATGGTCTCACAAAAATACGTGTGGTTTTCCGAGTAGACGGGGAATCGAACCTTGATCTACTGGATCCCGGATGGCCGCCCAAACAACTGGGCCACCGACACACTGCCGAGTTCGGCGTTTTCTAGCCGATAAAATGAGTGAAGTCAATATATCAGGTCCCTATCCAGCCAGGACTAGCTCTCAGATGCACACATCATCTATACTACTGAACCGATTTTCATGAAATTTTGATACTTGATTCTTGACCACTCCAGGCATGTTTATTGATATATGGCGTTTCGAAATTTTGAGTAGAAACCGAGAAATAGACAATGCATTTTTCTGTGGTGGGGGTAACTGACCAAGTACCATGGCGCGCCAGTAGATGGCGAGGCGTTGAGTCGCACGTGTATAAGGTATAGCGCGGCGCTCTCTCACAAGAGAGTCAGCGTTCTATCGGCTATATAGGAGAGCTTGAAAATGAGCTCAGCCTCTTTCTGGGATCTTTTGAATCCCAGTCCCCTGATGCCAAATGATTTTGGTGACAATGCCTAGACCCAGAAATAACATTGGACGGTAGACGATTAGAACCAGACGAACGCAAGCCGTTTGTCAGGATCGAATAATTGGAGCCCCGTTCATAGTACGTGGAAGATCTGCTTTTGAATATGATCCATCAGAAAATAACGCTAATATAAAAGATATCGTAGTTGGATCTATGAATAAAGATGAAGCTCCTGGATTGTGCAAATTGATTGATTTCGGTCTACCTACGCTAATACGTGGTCCACGAAATGTTTGTGATCTCGATAATGCTTTAAAGAATCCACATAACATAATGGGATTGCGTGATTGTTTGGAATCTAATATAGCTAAAGTGGCTAACTAAAGACATAGCTTAATATTAGCTCAAATTCGTATTTTGGGTGCTTTAGTTTCAGCTGTTGCATCTTCAGGTTCTTGTGGCAACTCTTCTTGCTGGAGGCAAAACTGCCCATTCACGAACGTTCTCATTGGCCAAGATACAATATGTTCAATGAGAAAAAATAGTCCTTTATGCGAAATTATCGAAGAAACTTCTCTTATAGTATCGGATGAATGTACTGTAAGGCCAAGAGCTTCTTAAATATTTTGAAGTTTAAATTATTTGAGGTATGCTACATGTTATGCCGCGGGTAAACGCATAAGCACAATTGTATTCAATATATGTATATGCGCCTGTACACTCGTGACGCGGTATACGCGAATCGTATGGATATTTTTTCGTAATATTCATGAACTGATATGTCATTTTAGACAAATGTTTCTTTCTACCTATTCAACTCAATACATTAACAGATTGCAAATATACAAGTGTTGAGCGTCTGTTTATTATTGTTTATTGATTTTTAAAGAAACTGAACTTCCCATCAAAATTCGACTATATTTCCTCATCTATTTTGACTCATTTTTCTTACTATCGAATGACAAACTAAAATTCATCTCCCAAAACTTCATTAATCATGACAAAGAAGCATTAGTCTAAGAGCACTATTATTTTGATAAAGATCTTTGAAGGTACTATTTAATAAAAACAGCTAACCCTTTGAGAAGTACACACCCAGATAAAATTTACACACGAAAGAATGATAGATTTGAAAAATAAATAATAATTTTGAATATAACTTTAGGGGATAAGGATTTATTCATATATCTTCGACGAGATATACGAACATCCGATCCAATATATATATATATATATGGGGCGTTTCGCCTCAATCCTCCCAGCGCTGCGCGCGAGAGGCGAAACATGCCGTTTTCAACTCGTGTTTACGATGCCAAAATGTCCCTGAGAAAATGATTCGATAGGTCATTTCCATGTAGTTTTTTCTCAGCTTTCCAACGGTGTAATTAGTTTTCCGGAAATTTTCCATTTTCATCCCCAAAAAATATAAAACATCGCATATCTCAAAAAGTATATTTTTAATATTTTTTTTAATGGTCTCAATCGAAAGCTGAGGATTTTTCACGTTGTTTTAAAATATGTTTTCCAAGGAGTGCACGAATGATTTTCTCTGAGAAATAGAACGTCGAAAAGTAGACGTAGCGCTACTCCGGCGCACGGAGCGCGTGAGCGCCAATCATGCTGTTTTCAACTCTCCCCAACGATACCAAAATGCATCTGAGAAAATTATATTATGAGTCGATCCCATGTTATTTTTCCTCAGCTTTCCAATGGTGTAGTCAGTTTTCCGAAAATTTTCCATTCTCATCCCCAAAAAATAAGAAACATCGCATATCTCAAAAAGTATATTTTTAATATTTTTTTTAATGATCTCAATCGAAAGCTGAGGATTTTTTACGTAGGGAAATATGTTTTCCAAAGAGTGCACGAATAATTTTCTCTGAGAAATAGAACGTCGAAAAGTAGACGTAGCGCTACTCCGGCGCACGGAGCGCGTGAGCGCCAATCATGCTGTTTTCTACTCTTCTGAACGATACTCAAATGCATCTGAGAAAATTGTATTATGAGTCGATCCCTCAGCTTTTTTCCTCAGCTTTCCAATGGTGTTATCAGTTTTCCGAAAATTTTCCATTCTCATCCCCAAAAAATAAGAAACATCGCATATCTCAAAAAGAGTATAGTTCACGTACTTCATGTTATTTTTGCTCTCTTTTTCAGCTTTCTTTGCTTTTTTGAAGTTTTCGTTAAACGCATTCGTATAGGAACTTTTTCTTTGCTCTGTATAGCACTTTTTTTCGGGAAGATGTTATATTTAGAACTCAATGAAGTTTTTTTGAGCTTCAATGTTTTCCCACCTGCTGGAATAATTGCATGATATTGCAAAGTTCCCGGTATAGATTTAGCTCTATCCAGCCTTGGTTTTAATTCCAAAACAGTTTGGTCGTAAGACTCTTTACTACTATAAAAAATGTTGGTACCTTTGCAATGATCTTTCGCCCAATTGTAAAGATCTTCAGGTGTTAAAATTCGATTGCCAGATGTAAGTTGCAGACTTGCTCGTTTCGCACCTCTTTTTATGTTTGCGCCTATGCCATCACATGCACCTTTGCCATGTGCAGTGGCATAGAAGTGCCATTCAGCTGGAATTCCAAAATCTTCTTCATGAAAAAGAAGATTTTGGAAATGTGTCTTATTTTTAAAATGTTGAGCTGCTCCATCAGTTAGATAATACACTTTTTCCACTACAAAATTATTTTTCAGATGCAACATGATAATTTTCTGATACTCATAAACTGCAACAGAATCATGGTTGAGATTGTCAGAAATTATAGGAATACTCAGATGTTCAAGCTCATTATTTATTTTGTAATAGACCACGACAGTAAAAACTGTGGCTTGATTATTATTCCAGTGGAATGATTGCGCAGAATTTTGTATCACAAATGCATAGTTTTCTGAAAAATCGCAACACACAAGAAATTCTCTTTCTTTGAGGTTTAGTTTCAAATCATTTACAAAATGTGACTGCTTTTTAGCGAAAAAATCGTGTGTCTTTAATTTTAACAATTTTTGGCCCAGTATATCCACAAATTCATTAACATTCACAACTTTTGAACCTATTGTACACCGATCTGTTTGAAACCATGAATCATATTGCACTTCAAAAATATTATTTTTATCAAAAGATTCAAGCAAATGTTGTCGTAATATAGACATGTTGGGACAATCTAAGCAGTCACCAAAATAACATTCATCACGTGCATTACCACATACAATTGCTTGGATACAATCATGATAGTTTTCAAGGTGCAATTCAGTGTTTTTTGTCAAACTTCCTATATTCAATAGCATTGAGCAAGAGCTTGACATTTTCATGATGAACACATACGCATACATTATGTGTACCACTGCTTCCAGCGAGAACACAATGTGGGGGCCTTAACTCAGTGAATTTCGTAAATCCAATTTTAACATGTTTATATTCTTGTTTAAATAAACAATGAATTTCATTCAAGTTACCAAGCAGTAATCGTTTTTGAACGTGTTCTCTTTTGCCATTACTTTGCTTGACAGATACATAATCTTTTAAGCCTGGCATAATTCGGCTAATATCATCTCTTCCATAGAAACCTTCCACCAACTTGACAGTTTCATCTGGAAATACTTTGCCATTTTTATTTTCCGGTATTGAAAAAATCCCGCTCTTAGCTACTAAATTTTTTGCTTCTCGAGCTTCCCATTCACTGCAATTGAATTCTCTCATCAAGTCCCTACGAGACCAATAATCAGGGGCAAGAGTTAACAACTGAATTCTATCTTGCTTCGTCGTTGATTTTGAGAATTTATTTTTTATTTGTTCGAGGACTGTCAAACCTGCTTTATGATATTCATCGTTACACTCGAATCTTGCTTTTTTACATTCAGATGAAGGTGAATCTGATTTCTGTCTGTACATTTCACGTCGACAAGTGTAACAGATCTTTGCTTTCTCTGGTATCAAGGGATATGCACTTCTCAATGGCATTGGAAAGTCGTACAATTCTTTAGATGACGGATGATTTTTTTTATCTAAAGGATTTATGCATTTCAATTTCCAGGATGAATCCATTGTAGTTTGTACAAGGAGTCAAATAAATAACCAAGCCAATACAATTAACGACTTTATGGAAAAATGAATATGCTCGAAGTTGTGGTTGCTCGAAGGACTTATAAAAACGCCTTGAAAATAATACGATGAAAAAATGATTCAATTTATATACAGCAGATGAAAATTCTTCTTGTGTATTATTGAAAATACCATGAAAGCCACCTATCGGATAAAAAATGAAACAGTAGGCCTTTACTAAAGTGAAAGCATCGGAACTTTTCTTGCGCGTTCTATTTTCCAAAGAAAATAATTGAATTATTCTCTAAGAAAGATCTTTTTGAAGATGAAAATGGAAAATTTTCGGAAAACTGACAACACCATTGGAAAGCTGAGGAAAAATAACATGGGATCGACTCATAATATAATTTTCTCAGATGCATTTTGGTATCGTTGGGGAGAGTTGAAAACAGCATGATTGGCGCTCACGCGCTCCGTGCGCCGGAGTAGCGCTACGTCTACTTTTCGACGTTCTATTTCTCAGAGAAAATCATTCGTGCACTCCTTGGAAAACATATTTTAAAACAACGTGAAAAATCCTCAGCTTTCGATTGAGACCATTAAAAAAAATATTAAAAATATACTTTTTGAGATATGCGATGTTTTATATTTTTTGGGGATGAAAATGGAAAATTTCCGGAAAACTAATTACACCGTTGGAAAGCTGAGAAAAAACTACATAGAAATGACCTATCGAATCATTTTCTTAGAGACATTTTGGCATCGTAAACACAAGTTGAAAACGGCATGTTTCGGCGCTCGCGCGCAGCGCTGGGAGGATTGAGGCAAAACGCCCCATATATATATAGATATAGCTAACCGTATGCGAAAAATATGACAATGTGAATGACACTGAAATGTTGCGTAAAATTATGAAAAATCGAATTACGCGAACATACGGCCTGAGACGCCATTATTACGGGACCAGTAGAAAAAGAGCGACCGAACCAGGCAAGCTAGTTAAGTTGCAATTTGAGTTAACAAATTACGCGATTTGTTAACAGCATTGGTGACATGGTTTATTATGAAAAAACATGATTCAAGCTAATTTCGAGAGTGCCTAAGCAATAAGAAGAACCTTATGTGGAGATATGCGAATAAATCGTAACCCATAATGTAATAACGCAATTTGTTTATTGTTAATTAATTTTATATTATATTTTCACAAAAACGCTACAATGGACTATCACCGCCGTATTTATTATTAATAATTAATACTGTAATGGCCTTAGGGCCTGGAGCATGATAACAAATGCGCGCACGAGGTGGTGAAACTCGTGTGCGCGGGAATGGGATCTTTGGCAGGAATAGCGTGGCAATAAAGAATGCACAACGGTTCTGACGAACACAAAGTTTATTAATTAAGATAAAGGGAAGATTCTACACAAGTATGAGGCATCGAGCCTCGGGTCGCGTCTCGCGGGCCGGAGCGAGAGAGAGCGCGAACGCGTGTTGGCCGGGAGAGAGAGAGATGATGATCGAGCGGCACTTACTCGGCGTTGCGTGGGTCTCCGGCTCTATTCGGCGGTCGCGGTCAGCTCGGTCGCGGGCGCACGGGTAGTGAGCTGGTGGACCTAGGGGATGTCGCTGTCGTGTTCCTGGGGCGCGGTAGCACCTCGGGGCGGTCTCGCTATTCGAGGGCACGTGCTATCGCGCGCGAGGGCCGGCAATAAACTGATAAGCTTCCGCCGCGCGCTGGGCCGGCCGAGCTCGCTTCGGCCGTGTCCGGCTGACGTCACGCGGCGCGAGGTTAGAATCCCGATCGCGGCGCGGTCTCTCTCTCTCTCTTACCTTGTCGACAGCGCTGGCTCTCTCGCTGGGCGTTGAAACATAACTTAAAATTAACAAACAATATAATATTGTGGAGAGAGATCTCACAGGGCCTGATAATGGATTATCCGCCCGTGACAGGACATTCGTACGTGATCTCTAGAATTGAATACTAGTTGAAATATCAAATGGTGACATCGCGAATAAACAAAGTCAACAGCTTATTGATTAATTATGTTAACACGAATTGTGACGTTGATTTATTAGGAAATTCAAAACGGTTTGCGAAAACATGATGAGAACTAATGTCTCGATCGTCTAATGTTGAGTTTTGGTAAATATAGATGAAGACACCAAGATGTTATAAGCAATTAATTGATTGTTATAAACTATTGAACTTAACAAAAATATCTCGACATCAGGCAATTGGCATTATTCTCAGGCTTTGATAGACGGCGAATACGCGTATGTAGCGACAATAGTTATTGCATAATTAGGGTCAACAAATTATCAAACTTAGTGAACTACGTAAAAAACGAACTATAACAACAACTGTAAATATCACGATTTTAGACACCTAAGGAACCAGTGTGCGACTTCACACTGTGACGTTTATCGGCATTTGCCTAATAAATAAGCTAAAAAATGAGTCAACGCGATACCCTGCGAAGGTGCGTTAGACTATATAAAGGGCCGCGCGTCCTCAATCAGGGTCATTCTTTCGCGAACATCGGTAGAGGACGTATCTAAATACGATTGTCTCGGCGCATATAATAACATGTATGGCGAGCGACCGCGAATCTTATACTTGCGCGTTAATTGTAATCTCTTTGTAAATAGATTTTCGTCGTATTCAATAAACGAGAAACTTTATTTTTAATCAATCTTTTCGTGATCATTTACCAAGTCCGAACCATATTAAAACCACAAACGCTTAACCACATGTTGGCAGTAGCGTTTTACAATCACTCACTTGCGAAGCATCTAACCTCTTGTAGGAAGTGATGCTGCATTTAAGTGCATTACACACACATATTAGCCGGCTGGCCTAAGCACACGTTGGAAGGGGCCAAGCTAGGTGACACGGCTGTTAAACCAAGCGTCGTGGTTCATTGCCCGATGCCGGTGTTTTCATGCCAAATACACGATTTTTACACTTACAAATCTTAACACACACACATACAATCTACGTTAGTGGGTGTCCTGTACGAAACCCTGCAACTTCATTTTGACGAATATGATATATGGCAATTTATTCACTGATAACGTTTCATGATAAAGTAAATTCAAATACTTGATATACCACGAGTATATCTGGCGACCGTGAAAAAAATGCCCAAACGTGCCTATAACCGATAGGTACGTTACAGTACTATGAGTCACCGTTCGCATATTGAAGCTCTGGATTGCACATTACGAGATTTAAAATCTATCAGCAAACCTATGGGTGGAATAACTTTCGTTTTCTCTGGAGACTTTCGGCAAACTTTGCCTGTGATTCAAAAAGAAACTCGCGCTGACATTGTGAGAGCATGTTTGAAGTCGTCTTCAATTTGGAATTTGATAGAAAAATTTCATTTACGAACAAATATGAGAGCTCACATTATCGTTTTGAAGGTGGGGATTTGCAATTTCCTTTAGAACTTCTAAAAATTAGAGATGGGAAAGTATTAAATGAAAATGATTACATAAATATTGATACAAGAGTAGGAACGACTGTTAATACAGTCATGGACCTGATTTCTAAAGTCTATCCAGAAACTGAAAGTCTTTCTGACAAACCTTTCAATTGGTTATTCGAAAGGGCAATCATAACGCCTCAAAATGCTACCGCTCATAATATTAATAATATTATTTTGGGAAAGGTAGATGGAGAAATACGACATTATCATTCTATCGATACAGTGATTAACATTGATGAAGTTTTACACTACCCTCAAGGATTTTTGAACTTTCTTGATCCTTCAGGCTTTCCACCTCATGACTTAAAATTGAAAATTGGTTCTCCAATAATGCTACTACACAATCTAAATCCTCCCAATTTAAGTCATGGCACAAGGTTGCAAATTAAAGTTATGCAGGAAAATGTAATCGAAGCAATTATTTTTACAGGACCTGCAGCTGGTATAAATACCTGAAACAGTATTTATATCTCGCATACCTATGATTCCATCAGACTTACAATTTCAATCCAAACGAAACGATTACAATTTCCTGTGAAACTTTCTTTCGCCTTGACGGTCAACAAATCTCAAGGACAGACCTTTAAGTACGTAGGGATAGTTTTGCAAACAGAATGTTTTCCACGCAGCCCATTGACTATTGCTCTTTCACGGACAGGGGATGCACGTAACCAATTTATATTCATTCCTCAAAATTCAAGAACTAAGAACGTCGTTTATCCAGAAGTCTTATAAATTTCAAATCCTCAGATACATGAAAATTACAACTCCAAGGATTACAAAGTATCAAATTATACAAAGTTTACAAATAAATACATATCATACGAGTTTTTTAACAATAAATGAGAATAACATTTCGAACTCAATACACATATTCGCGGGCGAAGCCGCGACGGGGGACGCTAGTTACAATATATATATATATATATATATATATATATCACGAGGTCTCTCTTACTCCTCGGTATATATGTATATAGTAGGGGCCGGGATCTCGAGCACCATGCGCACCAAATATCTCTGGGTGTAAAACACGACCAGAGTCTGGGCGTACTACACGCACAGCTTTTCTGTTCGCCCACAGTGACCTTAGTATGTGCTGCCATGCACCCAATAATTTCTCAGTGTACATATCTGAGTGGGAAAGGACGGATCTTGATTCAGAATCGATATTAATTACATTCAAGGACACAAAAATGGACTATCATACAAGGTGAAATATCTCATTTCACCTAGTATTATATCACGAATATGTGAATTATTCTCCACTAATGGTGAGAAAAATTCTAGTAGTTTAATTCAATAACGAAAATAGATAATACGTCGCATACAATGATGAGTAAGTTCTAAACATTTGTGAATAGTTATATTGTACTCATTTCTGAGATGAGAACATTTTATGGAATTACTCATAATATGAGAGGCAGTGAATGATTGAAAAATCTTTGGTAGAAATAAATAAAAAGTTTACCCATAGCGATTTGAGGAATGTGAGGTCGAATTTCAGCAGGTTTAAGGGTTGTCGCAAGTGGTGTACTTGGACCATTGACGAGCACGCTGCCAAGATAGTTGAGCAACTTCTGCGCGCGATTTTGACTTGGTTGGAATTGGAATAACTGGGGGTTCTCATCGATGAAATATGTGTCAACATTGCCATTCAAGAACTTTTGGTTTTCCAATACGTTTAGCAGAAATGGGATGTTGGTCTTCACGCCACGGACACGGAACTCTCTAAGTGCTCGGTTCATTTTGGCGCACGATGACTGCAAATCGCCCGCATGTGCTATCACCTAATAAACATGTGTAGTTAGTTAAGCTTCCGACTTTGTTTTCATAATGTTTACAGAAAGTTCACAAAATAATTACTGTAAGATTCGTTTACAATCTTTTTTGGAGAAAAATTTCTCCACAGTATCTGATAGTATAAAACGTTAGCTACCTTGACTAAGAGAGAATCATAATACGGTGATATTATTGCACCAGAATAAGCTGAAGCACCATCCAAACGGATTCCCATACCCTCTCCAGAGCGAAATACTTCTATTCGACCAGTATCGGGTTGGAAATTTTTTGCGGGATCTTCTGTTGTAACACGGCATTGAATGGCAAATCCTTGAGGTACTATTTTATCTTGAGTCATTCCCAGTTCTGGTAACGTCATGCCCTCTGCGATATGAATTTGTGATTGGACTAAATCAATACTGTTAAGTAAGAAAATAATATGTTATTCGTGTTATCAAGATTGGATTGAGAACTGAAGATAATTATGGAATATTATGAAATTCTGTTATCATATATAAAACGAGTTCTATCCTTAATATCATAAACTCGATTCAATATTTATGTGATGAGTTCATGAATATCCAGGGTGTTTATTGAATGTGCCAGACTAAGTTTTGCAAGTGATTGAGTGAATGAATGTCATCATTCGTTGATTGGCGATTGACTTAAGGGTTCTATATCTATGCATGAGAATCATAAGTCGAATAATTTCATTCGAATTTGAGTCTAACTTTCTTCTCTCAAAATTTCCCATGGATGTCCCGGAAATTCTCAAGTCAGTTTTCAACTGAAATTGTTAGTACACCAATTATACTGCGTGAATCAATTTCTTCATATAACACATTCAGGAGTATTTCTCTTCATTTTTTTATTCAGTGGAATTAAAAAGTCATGCCATTTTTAGTTGTCTCATCGGGTCACTAATTACTTTTCTGAAGTTGGCTTTATAATTCAAGATAATGGATAGAATGTCACGATAAGTAGGTGTTCAAATATGATGCGACACTTTACTTCATATAGAAGGAGGGGGAGGGGATAACCTCTTGCTTGCCTCGTTCTTGAAGCACATTATTGGAGAATCTTCTGAAATTGAAAAAAATCTCACGCGTATACTACGATCATGAAAGAAAATAATATAGTCTACATGGATAAGTCAGAATGAATTGAGTATCTTTGTATGAATATAGCTGGATATGTTTAGTTGTTTGTTTTTTCATTCTATGAATCAAAATTCTCTTTCAATGAGATTTCGTTTTGAACTTACACATATTGTGAAAGATTATATGTCATATAATGGAACTAGCATCCCCCGTCGCTGTTTCGCCCACTCTCCAATTTAATAGAATTCGAATGTAAATTATTAATTGTGCATAGGAATAAAAACGTAGCATCAAGTGTTTAAATTTTCAAATCCCTAAAGTGCTTCAGAATAAACAACATTTTTCGTTTTAGAATTGGAATCGGAATTGGTTTTCCTATTTGCCCGTCCTAGAAAATCCAACGTACAACTATCCGCATGAAAAACAATCTGAGCATAAGTCAATTCCGACAAATTTAAATGTCTGGCCTTGAACTTTGTTTATTGTATTAGCAAAAGAAATCACGTAAATGGCTCGTACAGCGGTTCAGCACCTAGTGGCCAAAGAGAGAAGCCTGAGCTTCAAACTAAGGCATATTTCAGCCGTTAAAAATAATTCCTTGAGAAAATATATGCGAGTTAGATGATTTAGGCAATCAATTACACCGCTATAATATCGGGAGTCACAATAGGATTACCAATTTGAAGTTTTCCATGAAAAAATCGAGGACTTTAACCAGGGAGGCTTCACTAGAGCCTCCCTGACTTTAACGCTGATTGCCTTATACTTATTGGCCAGACCGCGCCACTTCAGCCGCGTGAACGGCTAAAACAACGTCTCGCTACCTAGTGGCCAAAAAGAGAAGCCGGAGCTGATTTGCATGTTATTTCCACAGTTTGCATAGGAACGTTCCTGATTAATTGATTATTAATCTTAATAGCCTATGGCACTTCAGGGTATATAGTCAAGCTACTGTCAAAATTTGGAGGCGATTGGTTCAGTAGTTTTCGAGATTTTTGCGAACATACAAGCAAACGTTTCCTCTTTATATAATAGTAAGATATTGAAAAATACACGAAAGTCTCGGAAAAACTTTGGATATCTTTGTCTTTACTATAGATATCTACATCTACATCTACATAATAATGAAGTTAATCCGTACCAAAATTCTGACCCACACATATCGTTTTTGGAATCAACGTTAGAGTGGACTTTTTTGAAATCTGTTTCGATATTTTGAAAGTCGCCAACACTTTCAAAATCTTTGGTTAAAAATGTCAGAAAAATTATGCGTGGGCGCATTTGGAACAAAAAGAATGGGGACAACACTACGGGGAAAGAAAAGTAGAATGCTTAAGACAAGCAGAACCTCGGGCCCAAAGAATGCGCTGAATCAAAGTCACGGGGCAATCCTACGATTGCACGGACTAAGTGACCCACTCCAGGCTACACTGACTTGCCCGGAATGCAAGTTTATGCATAATGTGGCTGATCAAGTGTGCCAATGAGCGGCAGGTATATATATGTCTCCTGCGCTAAACATGTGGAGTAGTCCTGTCAGAAATCAGTTACAGTTGAGAATCGGCCTGAGCAAGAGCCAAATATAGAGTGATTATTATAATACCTGCTGTTGTGTAGTGTTTGGAATATGGAAGTTGAGCAGAATTTTATAATAGTTACATTCAGAATCTTATAGAAGTTGTATTCAGAAATTATAGAAATTATATTCAGAAGTTATAGGAAATCACATTCAGAATCATATAGTGACAATAAATTCAGTTGTACACAACAGAAAGCAACATTGCAAACTAATCAAATTCATTAGGGAAGAATAACAAAATCATTTATCAGTGTGTGATATATTCGAGCCAGCTGCCATCAACCCTAGTTCAATCGTTGTAACTAAATCGACAGCAAAAGGTACAAAAAGAAAATATAATAAACACATACATAGTAATTTATCAGATCCAAGTTCCATATATAGACATCCATATAGATAATATATTGAATATTTTAAATCGATTCCTATTTCTATCGTTGGACTATCTAGGAAGAGAGCTCAAGCAGACAAATCATCCTGAACGATTTTTTGAAGAGTTCCTCAGTAAAAGTAATGCATGTGCCCTATTTACGGATGGCAGTAAGAGCACTGATTCCAACTTCTGTGGATTAGCACTCATTTGTTCCGAACCAGTCCTCGACATGAGTAAAAGTATAGACAAAAATGCCTCCGTATTCACGGCTGAGTGCATTGCCCTAAACGATGCTATGAGCGCTGAAATGAATATAAAAGATCAGAACATTTTCATTTTCTCGGACTCATTAAGTACAATACAAAGTCTTAACACGGTATCAACAAGTATGAAAACGAATAGCTATATTCTGAACATAAAGAAATTGTATAACACATTTATGAATATCAATGGAAACAGATCCACAATTAAGCTTTTCTGGGTTCCGTCCGTATTGGAGTCCAAGGAAATGAGAAGGCCGATAACCTAGCGAAAAAGGCTGCAAATAAAATTACTCTAGACATAAGCACAATTCCATTTACTGACACTTATGAACTTTTCAAAAAAAGAGCATTTGAAAAAACGCAAGACTCTATTTGAAGGGCGGGCCTTGTGAAAACCAAAAAATATTTTTCGCAAGTCTACCAAGATAGGAAAAAGCCTTGGTATTTTCGCGGCAAACTCACACGTGAACTAATTGTTACCATAAATCGAACAAGAGCAAATCATTATAACTTGGCTGAGTCACTTGCTCGAATAGGAATAACGAAAATCTCAGGGTGTGAATGTAATCATGGAAATGAAAATATTGATCACGTCTTATGGCAGTGTAAGACATCTATGACAACAGCAGATCTAAACTGATTACGAACTTGAAAGAAATAAATCTACTGTTACCATTAAATACCGATATACTTGTCACAGATCCAAATATTTGAATATGTAATCATATTATAATTATATGAATGAAAAAAGCATATAAAAAATTTATGAAACATCATTTTTTATAGATTTGGACCTCCTCTTTCGAATGGTGTTAAGGAAGTTTTTGTAAATTGTAAGCCGGAAAAGTTATAGGCTGTTTTTCTGGAAAATTGACGAATTTTTCACGTTTTTTTTTTAAAAAAAGTTTATTTTGGAATGGAAAAAGATTTTATACAACATTTCTACCACTGTAAAAGGGGTTATAGATGTCCGACCTTCAAAATCCCGTTGGTTTTATTTTGAAATTCAGAATAGCGGACACAAAATGGCGTCCAAATTGGGAAAATTTTTTTTCCAACTTTGCGAATTTTCTCCTCAAAAACTATAAAGTCTGGCAAGGATTCTTTTGGAATAAAAATGTCTTATAATTTGTCAAAAAATACGTGAAAATTTTTTTAGGACGATTTTATAACATTTAAGGAAAAACTCTTGGAGATAATATCTAGTTCTGAAGGGGGACAAAGTAAAAATTTTTGAAATATTGTTGAATTATTCTGAAAAAATTTTGACGTATTCTTTAACTAATTTCAAGACATTTCTATTTTTAAACATTTTTTACCAGACTTGATAGTTTTTGAGAAAAAAATTTGCAAAAAAAAATTCGGCGTCCAAGTTGGGAAAAATTTTCCCAATTTGGACGCCATTTTGTGTCCGCTATTCTGAATTTCAAAATAATACCAACGGAATTTTGAAGGTCGGACATCTATAACCCCTTTTACAGTGGTAGAAATGTTGTATGAAATTTTTTTCCATTCCAAAATAAACTTTTTTTTAAAAAAAAAACGTGAAAAATTCGTCAATTTTCCGGAAAAACAGCCTATAAATTTTCCGGCTTACAATTTACAAAAATTTCCTCAACACCATTCGAAAGAGGAGGTCCATATCTATAAGAAATGATGTTTCATAAATTTTTTAAATGCATTTTTCATTAAAGGATATGAGGTCGAAAATTTGAAATAAAAAACGGTTATTCAGGAGGAAAAGGGTTAAGCTCCATCACCCCTGCGTTTAGACATAACCTCAAAAAAAAATTTTTAAATCATCATTTTGCAAAACAGAAATTTTTTTCAGATTTTATGTAAAAAATTAGATAGAAACTGTTCTTGGTGTTTTTTCAATTCGTCGCATAGTTTACGAGTGAAAATTTCATAAAATTAGAAATTTTGAATCCGGCCCACTAGCCGTCAAGCTGTCTAAATTTATTTACCCAAAAAGTATGCGACGAATCGGAAAATCGCTAAGAACAGTTTTCTTTTATATTTTCATGTAGAATAGAATAGAATAGAATAGAATTTTTTGTTTTGCCCAATATCGATTTCATCGAAATGTCGTCCGCTATATTTTTGAGGTTATGGCTAAACGCAGGGGTGATGGAGCTAAACGGACCTCGGATTCGGATTCAGCAGCCAAAAATACATAGGAGTAGGGTGGTCCAGTCTCTGGTTCAATTTTTTATTTTTTTTTTGTGGAGCTGTGTAATACATTGAGTATTCAAATTTGATTCCCATTTCTAATCTTGGACCACCAGTTTTTAACAGCGTATTACATGCGTATTACATGTCGGAGAAAATCACGTGTTGCCCTTAAAACATTTTATGAAACATTCGAAGTGTCAAAGAACTTCAAAAATGATATTTTGTTAAGAATGTTATGTGACGAACCGAAAATATATACACACACACACACACACACACGCACGCACGCACGCACGCACACACACACGTATATATATATATGAAATTTTGATACTTGATTCTTGACCACTCCAGGCATGTTAATGTTAATTTCTGTGGTGGGGGTAACCGACCAAGTACCATGACGCGACGTAGATGGCGAGACGTTGAGTCGCACGTGTATAAGGTATAGTGCGGCGCTCTCTCGCAAGAGAGTCAGCGTTCTATCGGCTATATAGGAGAGCTTGAAAATGAGCTCTGCCTCTTTCTGGGATCTTTTGTATCCCAGTCCCCTTTTGCCAAATAATTTTGGTAACAATGCCGAGACCCAGAAGTAACATTAGGCGGTATACAATTAGAATCAGACGAACGCAAGCCGTTCGTCAGGGTCAAATAATTAAAGCCCCGTTCATAGTACGTGGGAGATCTTTTGAGTATGAACCAACAGAAAATTACGCTTATATAAAAGATATTGTAGTTGGATCTATGAATAAAGTATGTGACAAGTGTCAAGCCAAAAAGTGGCCAGATGAAGCTCCTGGATTGTGCTGTTCTGGTGGATAAGTTAATCTTCCTACTATTGAAGAGCCACCAGAACCTCTCAAAAGTCTTCTTCTAAGGAACCACACTGATTCCACGCATTTTCTGGCCTATTTAACCCGTTTCGGCCCAGAATGCCACTCGAAGCATATCGCTCTTCGGTACCTCAGAACTTTTCCTATTCGCGACAGAAAAATTTTTCAAGGACATAATCCGAAAGGTAAAGACTTGCTCTTTCCGGTGGTGTCAATCAAATTTCTCTGAAACATTGTTAAATAGGCAAAAATGCAGTATTTTTACAGAAAAACACGATTTCCTCGAAACAGCTTTTTTTAAATCAAATTTCTAAGGGGTTTTGGGTCTGCCGTGGACCTGGAACCTCAGTAACCTGTGGAATGAATGTCTATACTTAAAGGATGCATTGTTTAAATATCGATTTTTCTCCCCTTTGCATCCAAAATGGCACCTCAACTGCAAAATTTTTGCAAAAAACTTCAAGGCCTGTTTTTACAAAGATTATGCACTTTTCAAAACATTGTCAAGAATGAAACGTTTTCAGATTTTTTTAAGCGTTTTTTTTTAAATTTTGCACTAGTCAATTTTTGCAAAATTCAAAAAATCACTCAAGAAATTCTGAGAAAATTCCAGCGATTTCAAGAACTTTTGATCGCGTTTATGCTTTTGTTTGCGTTTTGCGTTGATGATCAAATTAGTACCCTATCATGGAAAAGGAAGGTTCAATTCCTAGGAAGTTTCAATTGGTGTTTGTTTTTAGGTAACTGTTCAATACTGAATTTTTCTAAAAGCTTCTCCACGTATGATTTTTGGCTCTGTTTTAATTGTGTAAGTATTATGTGTCTTTTTATGGATATACCTAAAAATTCTTTGGGTTAATCCAAATCTGTTAACTCAAACATCCCTTCCAATTTTGTTTTGATTTCCATTAATTTCGGTCTGAAATTACCAGGTATGATGTCATCAACATAAAAAGGGAAATCAGAAAATTTTCTGATTATGTACAGGGGAAGATACAAGGTTCATTTATTCCATATTGCAGTCCAATGGCTACTGCCTCTTCAGTGAATTTTATATTCCATCTTATTGGGCTAATTGGCAGACCATACAACGCATTTTCGAGCATATAGACCATATTCATTCCTTCTTGTTTAGAATGTTTCGTTCCCTTAGGAATTACCATTAATACTGTCTCTTCTAAAGTACCATTGAAGAAAGCAGTCTTGACATCCAACTGAATTGCTCCAAGATCAAGTCGGTTTATTATTGGAAATAATGCTCTTACTAACAGTAGTTTGGACACTAGTGCATAGGTTTCTCTAAAATCATAATTTGTAGCGTCTTTAAAACCTCGAATTACCAGTCTAGCTTTGAATTTTATATTTCCGTCTGCTTTTGTCTTTCGTTTGAGCACCCATCTTGAATCAATAACATTCGGTCATTCGCCATTTTCGTCTGAAAATGGCCTTTTCTTGCTTTTCAACACCTGGTGTTCCTACATCGATTTCAATTCTTCTTTGATTGTTTTTTGCCACTGTTCACGTTCCTGTGACTTCATTGCTTCAGCATATGATGTTGGATCTTTGTTGATATGAGCAAGAGTGAATAGTATACCTCATCTTTATAACTGTCAACTTTTTTTTCAAAGTCACATTACGTGGCTGGTATATTGAGATCCGTAGATTAATTCGTGAATTCGAGATTTCGGTTGTGCAGCCGAGCTGAACACAGATTACTCGTGAAGGGTAGGTGAACGTGAAATAGATAATATCAGGATAGATATATAGTTTAAATAGATATGCGTATATTGGAACGATTCGTACGATAGCCGAAAGAGTGTGTGTTCCCAAAATGATAATAATATAAGTATAAATATCTCAGGTTGAGTGTCGTGAAACCGAGTAGCTCAAGTGGTGGCGAAAGTCACTGTGGCAATCGTGGCGTTACTACTTCGCAGGCATGGTGGCGAGAGAGCGCCGCCGCTCGCGGTGGTGATATTTATATGTTCGTAGGGGTAAGTCAGTCGAGTCGCGAGTGGGGGCTTCTCCATCCCTGCACGCGCGTCGGTGCTATTCGCATTGAAGCCTGTCGCTTAACTTTCCGTAACGCGTGGCCACTCGGCCGGATACTTGCCTTATTCGGACTTCGTATATAATATTGGTATTGAATAATGACTATTGAACGTATGAGAAAAATCTAGCAGTCTTCCTTCTTAAGTTCCGTTGTCAATCATTCAACTCTTTCTATTCCTCCTCGTTAGGTCTACCTCGTTTGCACTTAGGTGCTCCCACTGTTTTTGACATCTCGGTATCACATTAAATCTTTTGTGTCTTTTGAATATCACTTTGAAAATTATTATCTTCAGTTCTTGCTTCAAATTCTGTTAACCAACTTTCTTAATTGATATCGTTGTTTCCAACAGGCCAATTCTGGATAATATTTCCTTTGAAAACATCTTTATATACTAGTTTCTCATTGAATTATACATCTCTACTTTCATTAATTTTGCCCTTTTCTAGTTCCAAGATTTGATACCCTATTTTTGAGTATCAAACTAGTATTACCCTTCCAGCTTTTGGGACAAACTTTAGTCCAATACTCCTTCGTATAGTAATGTATGCTATACAACCAAACATTTTTATTTGATCAATTTCAGAGTGATATTCTGGAGCAAACTTTTATAGTGGAACTTCTATTTTATCACCACTGTGGAGAGTTTTATTTTGAGTGTAAACTGCAGCTTCTAATGCTAAGTCCCACATGTACTCTGATATACCTGAGTCAAACATGTAGGGTCTAACTCTCTTCTGAATAGACTGATTGAATTTCTGAGCAACTCCATTATGTTGATGGGTGTCAGATCAGGCCAGCTGCAATTCTGCATTCAATTTCTGTAATACCTCCACAATATAACCACCTGTAAATATTCAGTACCTCGATCGCACTTTAGGAAACACACCTTTCCATCTTTTCCGAGCACAATATGCGAGCTTTTGACGAATGATTCGAAATATTATCCTGTCTCATTTTTACGTTTCGTAAGATATGCCATAACCAGATGGCACCTATAACTTGAAGGATTTTATTCAATAAAACACAGAGTTGCCGAATATCTTCACGCACACTTTCTTCATTAATTAATTCAGCATCCTCGTATACAAACTTATGGTTGAGAGAAGCTGGAATAATTTAATTTAATGATGATCGAAGAAACTTGCATTAGCATCCGTACGATTTTTTCGATCGGTTTGAAAACCAAGAATGATCAATTGTGGTTTCTCCCACTGATTCAGAGTTTTCACAGTCCATACGTGATTCCTAGCTGCAGGAAGAGCTAGGTACTCGTAAAGCTCTCGCGATCGAGAACTCATAGTAATAGATTCAAGAAATAACTTATTTTTTAACGTCCACAAGTTTTAAAAACGATGAATAATCTATACCCCCCAATCCAACCTATTGGGCTACTACATCTTTTTCACCCAAAGTAGTATTTTATAACAAACAATTATTTTTAACGTCCACAAGTTTACGGACGATGAATAATCAATCCTATTGGGCTTGGTGGACTATCCTAAAGTAATTTTGCGAGAAAAAAATTCCGCGCTCCCTGGGCTGGATTCGATCCAGCGTCCTCCAGATCTTCGGTCAGTTGCGAAAGAGTTGATTTATATGGGCTGAAAGTCGAAAAATACAACCGGCGTTTTTATTAGTTCCCGGGAAACCATAAAAAAAACCATGAAATAATGGTTTGGTGCGAATTTGGGCTTGACTGATCGATAAATTTAAAAGATCTTTCGGAGAGTTTTGATATTCTATGGTAACATTCTGAAAGAAGTAATGCGTGGGCAGTGAATGAAACCCCATTTTTGGTACCTTGTAACTATGAATCTATGTCGCGATGGACAGTCTGATCCGACAAAGTAATAGGGCTAATTCAATGCTTTCTACTCTCTCCGTGGAAACTTCGAAAAGTTGATTCGTGGGTGTGGAATTTGAGAACCAAAATTTGTGTTTCCAAGTGTGAAGGGAAAACCATTGAAAAAAAATATGAGATAATGGTACGGTTCAAATATGGATATAACCAACTGATACAGCTGTTAAAGGGTTTTTGTACGCTATGGTAAAAGTTTTTGAAAATATGACGCGTGCGAGTGAAATATATCGAAAACATTTCTACTACCATGTCTCGCGTGAGTCATTAATTCATAAAGAGAATGTGGGGCGTTTCACCTCAACTCTCCAGATCCTGCGCGCGGACGCTAAAACCTTGCGTTTTCGACGCTTGTTTTCGACTCTATTAGACCAAATCCAATTAATATCTAAATGATGTCGAATATGATATCAATGTAGTTTTTTGTCAGCTTTCTAATAGTGAATTGAGTTTTCCAAAATTTTCACGTCTTCCCAGAAAAAAACCGCTGCCAAGTGCCTTAGCAGTATGCTTTCTCAAAGAGGCTTCAACATCACCCACAAACGCATCCCAAACCTGTATTTTCACCATTCCACTAGCGTAGATACTATCATTTATTTTTCAAAAATTACAAAAATATTATTTAATCAGTTCAATTCGTATCTTCGTGACTGTGTAAAGTGTCGTTCTTTTTCAATTGACCAAACTTTGTCGCGACTGTTGATGTCTGCCCGGGCTCTCTTATTATTTGATCAAATGCAACAAAGCAAACGGTTCTAGGTTATACACGATGCGAGACATTTGGACCTGCTTAATTTTTCGATCAATTCATCTTGTGACTGTCATACGGTTTAATGGTGGTTAAAATCGATCCATCCTGCCCTTAAGTCTGTATTTAGCAAACTTGAAGACTCATTTTGATCATTTTCGGCGGCTGAGGTTGGAAATGATCAATTCAAAATCTATTTTGATCATTTTCGACGGCAAAAGACACCAAATTTTCCCAATTTTATCTATAGCACGTTGAAAATACTGGAAACGAAACTTACATGAATTTTTCGTTCCCTTAGTAACGGTTGCTAGGGCGGTAAACAACGGTTGCTAAGGAGCTAATTGGGAAGATTTTGTGTCCTTTGCCGTCGAAAATGATGGAAATGGGTCATAAATTAATGATTTCCAACCTTCGTAACTGTTGCTAGGGAGGTAAACAACCGTTGCTATGGAGCAAATACAACAATTCAGTGTCCTTGGCCATCGAGTGTGACTTAAAACTGATTTTCCGGCTTGCCCCAATGAGCACTCATAAGGATTTGTGAGAAAACACGTTAGGAACGGTTGCTAGGGAAATAACCAACGGATTTTGCTGAAAATTCAACTCGGACTAGATCTTGTCACAACTAACCGGTGTGCAAAATTTCAGGACGATCGGACCATTCCTTCGAGAGTTATCGTGGACGAAAAAAAAACGGGACGCACACACACACACACACACACACACACACACACACACACATACATACATACAGACACTTTTGGATTTCCATGTTTTTCGACCCGTAGATCACGAAAATCGAGGTCCCGAGGTCTGATTCGGTGGGTCGATTTTTGCCCCATTACAAAGCTTTCTCTTTAAGAAAGCAAAAAACACCAAAAAGTTGAAAGCATTGCTGGTATGAAAAATTTTGTCGAAACATACTCTTTGGGCAAGAAAATGTCTGGGACTGTAGCAAAGCATGTAACAGTTGTTAGGGAACTCTTTAATCTTGTTGGGAATCACAATTTACTTGAAGTATCTGAATGTGAGCAAGAACTCAGCTGTCAAAGTGATCACTCAACTCAAGTAATGGCTCTTTTACTATGTAGCTTAAAAGAGCCTACGTGAGCAACTCTGTGAATTTACACATATTTGAATTATAGCGCGAGCTTAAAGACAATATTACATTCATATGCGCGTCATGTTCCTCAGCAACTAAAACAATTGAAGAAGAAAAATGCATCACTTTGCGGGAGACGCTTTGTGAGTACAAATTAAACGAAGAATTATAACCGTTATACATACTTTTTCTCGAATCGAATATCGAATACGTTTAATTGATTTGTTTAGAGGAAAAATAATTTTTATACATTGGATACATTTATTTATCCTTATACTTACGTCTATCGGGGGATTTCTTTCTAGATTAAACACTAATTTGGGATAAAAAAATTTTTTACATCTAAAATAATTTTATAA
This sequence comes from Aphelinus atriplicis, assembly GCA_020882685.1. Taxonomy (NCBI): domain Eukaryota; kingdom Metazoa; phylum Arthropoda; class Insecta; order Hymenoptera; family Aphelinidae; genus Aphelinus; species Aphelinus atriplicis. The sequence continues at coordinate 40,612,312 of CM037074.1, read as the reverse complement.
TTAATGTGTAACTTACAATCACTCTAAACTTTTTTATTTATTGTTAATATCTAAAAAACAAATGTTTCTTCAATGGTAGTTCTGCGTTATTATCAGGAATATTTTCTTGCACATTTGGTTCTAGCATGTTGAAAATATTGGAAACGAAACTTACATGAATTTTTCTTTCCCTTAGCAACGGTTGCTAGGGCGGTAAACAACGGTTGCTAAGGAGCTAATTGGGAAGATTTTGTGTCCTTTTCCGTCGAAAATGACGGAAATGGGTCATAAATTAATAATTTCCAACATTCGTAACGGTTGCTAGGGAGGTAAACAACGGTTGCTATGGGACAATTCAGTGTCCTTGGCCATCGAGTGTGACTTAAAACTGATTTTCCGGCTTGCCTCAATGAGCACTCATGAGGATTTGTAAGAAAACACGTTAGGAACGGTTGCTAGGGAAATAACCAACGGATTTTGCTGAAAATTGATCTCGGGCTAGATCTTGCCACAACTAACCGGTGTGCAAAATTTCAGCTAGATCGGACGATTCCTTCGAAAGTTATCCTAGACAAAAGAAACAAAAATTTTACACCTTAGCAACGGTTGCTAGAGAAATAAACAACGGATTTTGCTGAAAATTGAACTCGCCCGAGATTTTGCCGCGATTAACCTGTGTGCAAAATTTCAGGACGATCGGACCATTCCTTCGAGAGTTATCGTGGACGAAAAAAAACGGGACGCACACACACACACACATACACACACACACACACACACATACATACATACAGACACTTTTGGATTTCCATGTTTTTCGACCCGTAGATCACGAAAATCGATGTCCCGAGGTCTGATTCGGTGGGCCGATTTTTGCCCCATTACAAAGCTTTCCCTTTGAGAAAGCAAAACATAAAACATGCCATATCTCAAAACCCTGATTTTTTAGATTTTTTTCAATAGTCTAGATCGAAAGCTGGCCTTTTTTTTACATTGATATAGCCTCTAAAAAAATAGGACTATTTTGTTATTCTCGAGGAATTGAGTAGTTAACATGAAAGGTTGCGCCACGCTGCTTCTACACGCTCGCAGAAGGTTTATATGAATGGGCAAAAAATTATTGCAAGGAAACTGTAGTGTTTTTCAGTGCACAAGAAGAATACGAGAAAGCGAAGTTGGAATTGAAAGTGAGATTTGATAATTCTTTTCCTATACCAGGCACTCTGCAGTTCCATACATTCATACCAACTTGCGATGAGAGGCTGATTGTCAAAAGCATTCCGTCAGCTTCGGAATATGAAATTTTTCCGAAGTTGAAAAAAATGCACAGTTAAAACACAATATTTCAAAGTTTGAATAACAAAGCAAAAACGTTACTCAAAGAAAGTGAAATGAAATACTCACAAATCGAACAAGTAATGAACGTGAGACTTCATTCAATATATAGGAACAAGTATGGATATCGAATGTACTCGGAATTCGGCACTCACGTGTACAGAAGACTCGAGCCCGAGCGCGTGGAAGCAGCGTGGCGCGGCGCAGCCTCTCATGTTCACTACTCAATTCCTCGAGAATAACCAAATAGTCCTTTTTTTTAGAGGCTATATCAATGTAAAAAAAGGTCAGCTTTCGATCTAGACTAACTAAAAAATCTAAAAAATCGGGATTTTGAGGTATGGCATGTTTTATGTTTTTTTCTGGGAAAACGTGAAAATTTCGGAAAACTAAATTTATTGTCGGAAAGCTGACGAAAAACTACATTGATATCATATCCGACATCAGTTAGATATTGGTCTAATAGAGTCGAAAACAAGCGTCGAAAACGCGAGGTTTTAGCGTCCGCGCGCAGGCTCTGGAGAGTTGACGTGAAACACCCCATATATGTATAAATTGCTGTCACAATGCTCATCCTGGTGTCTCTAATCAATAGAGCGGTGAAAGAGATTCTGTTGTTTATTTCGAGCAATTCAAAACAGTCGACGCGTGGGTGTTTAAATTATGGAATAAAATTTAAGTCTTTGTAGCATAATCGTAACTCTCTAAATTCAATAATCTGATGGAGCTATGGCTGGAAAATACGCTAAAATTATAGTGTGGTTCAAATGTGTAACTCGTCGCCTCCGAGCAAGAAGGGGCCAACTCAGCGTTCGTGTGAAAAGGGGCCGACTCGCCGTCCGTGTGAAAAGGGGCCAACTCGCAGTCCGTGTGAAAAAGGGCCGACTCGCCGTCCGTGCAAAAAGGAGCCAACGCGCCGTCCGTGCAGAAAGGAGGCCAACTCAGGCGTGTTTTGAATTTCAGATAAAATTAAATTCATGACTCTCTTGAGAAATCTTATGCACGCTATCTGATGTCCGTAGTACGTCTCTTTCAATGAATAGGTGATTTTCACGTAATTTACATATTTTAGACTCATTTTGAGCAAGAATTTAACATTCTTTCTGAGTATACGGTTTCGTGATATCCATTATTGCTTATTTCACAAAAATAGTAATTCTCAGACGGGAAAGAAGCATTTTCGAGAGAAATTGTAGAGAAGTCGTTTCTTTTGAATATTCCTAGAACAAAAAAATTTCGGATTTCCAAAATTCAAATCAGAGCCTCCAAAATTGCCTACTGAAATTTTGAAAAAATACTGGATTTTGATGAAATTGGTATACATGCGGGTTTTGTAGGGCGCTGATTACACATCAAGCTTCGGATTGAAATGAGCCTCAACCTTCAACATCGTCGACCGTAACAAGGAATCATCCATTTCGATGGTTTCCTAAATAAAGAGCCATTTTTTTTACTCTGGTCTCAGTGGGAGTTGGGAGATTCCACTAAAAATAAGCTTATGTTGGAAGAGTCATGAGCCTCGATCAAAATATGCAAAAATGTTCGTGACAAATATAATCTTCAATACTTGTACTAGAGGTTATGCTGTTACTCAAATAGAGTTTCACGATATTTCACTGGAACCAATGTATATAAATTTTCTAGTTCTCATTTTACCGTTGGTCAATCAACGGATACAATCAACGGATTAGTCCGTGAACATAACGGACACAGTGATTCAGATTGTATATGCTCTACAGAGAAAATTCAAATATATGAATATAACTATTTAGAATCACTCACTCGCTATCGCTCGGTCGTATCTTCCATTTGCTCTATCATGAATACAGATAGATGAATATTGAAATTGTTATTGGAATTATTGGTGAATAATTCAAAGTACATATGGACGCTTTTACATTACTATGTATTTGACCAGTAGGCTACCAAAATTAGAGTCCCGATGTCTCATTCGAGATGTCGATTTTTGCCTCATTCTGAAGCTATCTCTTTGAAAAAGCGTAATAACAACATAATTGAGAACAGATTTTGTTATAATGATGAACAATCGTTGATCGTCTTTCGTCAATCCTTGAGTAGTATCCATTGGATCCACATCTATCACTATGGATATTTCGATGTTCTTCCGATCCGACATACCCAAAACCGTACCATATCTTGATATCATGTATATTACAACATCAATTTTGAAGTACGTATTTCACCCCCACGCATCGACAGTTTTGGATTTTCACGATGAAATCTGGAAGCGCTAAATCAGATCTGTCGATCCGTCCTATCAGAACTCTCATCATGACGCTGATTTTCGATTTTTTCAACGATATATTCCGTACATTTTTCCGAAAATGGGTTTTTCCCGCATTTCACGCCCTCGCATCAATTTTTTTCGAGGTATTGATCATGGATATGGAAGCCCATTCGATGTTCTTTCGATTGGGCATACTCATAATCGCACCATATCATAATTTCACGTATTTCTCTGAACGCATAAAAATCACAAAGTAAACTACCAATTTTCAAGTAAATACTTCACACCCACGCATCAACATATTTCAGTTTTTCACGTTGAAATATAAAAATACTCAAGCAGCTCTATCAATTCGTATTATCTGAATTTTCATCACGACGCTGATTAGTAAAGTTTTTCAACAATTCGTGAGAGACATCTTTCTGAAGGTCAGTTTTTTCCATATTTCGCGCCCACAAATCAATTATTTCAAATTTTTCAATAAGGAAAATGAAAGCGCCGGTGATTTCCTTTTGATTGATCTGATCAGTTTCATTATGCGTCGACTCCTTCATAGATTTTTCTTTACACAAAATTTTAATTATAGTATAGATGTAGGTGTAGATTATATTTGGGAATATACACACATATGTATGCCCATCACATTGATATGAATAAGGTTGAGCACGCACACACGTCATATATATAGATGTAATGGAATCGAGTATAAGCCGACCGTGCGGGCACGGCAGAGTTTACGTCGAATTAAACAAGACGGTACACGCGCGACATTGGATAGAGAGAGAAAAAGAGTGTGTAAACGACACGCACAGCGCTGGAGAGAAAGAGAGCGCGCACGAGTATAGGGGCGCAGCACAGGAGAGAGAAAGATAGCTGCACGCAGCAAAGCAGCGGCAGCGGACAACCAGCGCCGAAGAAAGGAGAGCGGCCCGGCTAATTGCCGAAAGGCGAAGGGTCACTCGCTCTCTCTCGCGACAGCCACGATAGGCATCGGACGCGACACCGGACCACGTGCGCCGAAGTCACGCGAACCGATTCGGGATGCGATTCCCGCACCCGGGATCGCCACGGCAGTGACGGGGCAGTGTAAAGGCAAAGGGCAGCAACACCGCCCGGGGCCGACCAGCCACCCAGCCGATGATGCCGAGGAGAAGCAGGCAGCGTAAGCGAGAGCGAGCGCCGACGATCTGCGACGGCGGAGAGCCGACGAGCGCCCGACCGAGAACCCGTGTACTTGGTATGAGTGAGTACGGCCAGTTCCGCTCAGCGGCCACCGAGACTCTCTTCTTTCTCTCACACGTATGCGAAAATGATCTCCTTTCGCGTGCGCGACGGTTCGTATAGCCGAAATATGAAATCGAACGACATTGCGCGGACGCAATGAAATTGATGATTTGCGCTAACACGCGGCTTGGCTCCCGACACTCTTGGCTACTTGCGCAGCCGGAGTGTAATTAGGTTCAGTAAAATACAGCCGCGACGGCTATATAATAAAATGCGTGTAACGCAGTCGATTAATAAATTAAATAAGTTAAATATTGGAAGCGAATAGTTTCGAATTGTTCTCCCCTCCCCTCTCGCCCCCCGCGCATATCCCGTTCCCACAGGTTGCAGCGGACAGCGGAGCGGAGCCGGGAGAAACTTGCACCGCACCTATATCGCCTACCCTGTCTCGAGGTAGGCTCATCGACGAACCCCCCATCTCCGCGGGTCTCCAGCCAAATCAGGCGGAGACGATACTTATATATATAGGTGCTGCAGCAGCCGGAGATTCGAGACACCGATCAGAGGAGCCCCTTACAACGAAACTCCTCGTAGCGAGTACCCAACCTCGCAAATATAACATTTGAAATGTTTTTTTTCTATAAAGTTGAATATGAAATGGCTGTTTATTCGAGTAACCTTCAAAATGGATGTTTCGTTGTTACGGTCGACGATGTGGAAGGTTTAGGCTCATCTCAATCTGAGGCTTAGTGTGTAAACAGCTTCCTTAGAAACCCATTCATAACAATTTCGATTAAAATCCCTAATCTTTTCAAACTTGAATTTGAATCTGAATTTTGAAAATCCGAGGTCGGATTCGGAAACAGTGACCTTAAAAACGCAACCCTGTCGAAAATAACGAGCCTGGATTCCAGGTGGATTTGAGCTGGATTCCAGGTGCATTCAGCCTGGATTCCAGGAAGATTCAGCCTGGATTCCAAGTGGATTTGGGCTGGGTTCCAGGTGGATTTTGAGATTCAACCAGAGAGGTCCTGGGGATAATATCCGGGTGGATTTTGGGAAAATCCAGATGGATTTTGGAAGATTCCAGGTGAATTTTCGGAATGAACGAGCCAGGTCCTGGAAATAATCCTGATGGCTTTTGAAATAATCCAGGTGGATTTTGAGAGAATCCAGGTGGATTCCGGCAGAATCCATGTGGATTTTCGGAATGAACGAGTCAGGTCCTGGAAATAATCCTGATGGATTTTGGGATAATCCAGGTGGATTTTGAGAAAATTCAGGTGGATTCCAGAAGAATCCAGGTGGATTTTCGGGATCAACGAGCCGGGTCCTGGGAATAATCCGGCTGGATTTTGGGACAATCCAGGTGGATTCTCTCAAAATCCACCTGGATTATCTCAAAAGCCACCAGGATTATTTCTGGGACCTTGCTACCGCTACACCAACCGCGACGAATAATTTAAAATAGAGTGCCGAAATAGAAAAATAAACAAACATATAATGCCGCGTACCAAGGAGTCAAACCCTGTCGCTCCTATCCCTGGACCTTCGCGTGTTCGAATCGTGTGAGTCCGCAATTAGTCGTATTGCACGCGTCTCGATCCTCGAACGTTTTTGTTCCGTTTGACTAACGTACAACCTGATACTGTGGCGCGCAGTACCCTAACGCGAATTGCATAGCAATTACCCATTTCTGGGCCCTCCATTGTTCGCGACGATTTTGTTGATCGCCGGTCTCTTGGGATATACCCTACGGCCTGTTTAGCCGTTCCTTAAATTTTTATACGCGAGGAATGATTATTGGATCCTCGCGTTTTTTTTTTTTTTTTTTATACGTTTCATTGGGTAGTTACTCATTCTGTCAGTTCCGCACATCGTTTAAAGCAAAATTTGATACGTGTATTAGTGCAAAAAAAGGAAAAGTATCCAGAGCGTGCAGAGCTGAAACTTCGTTGATTAAATCAAGAAATTCAGCCGGCCAGCGCTGCTCGTTCTTGACACTTCTTTGTATGTCACAGCCACATGCGTGATTTCCTAATCGGAAAGCCAGCATGTCGGTGCTACCTTTTCGCCCGCGGGTCTAGTTTTCTCGACGTATTCGCGCTTGCGGCACTCGTGGATGAAACGCCCTTGTTTCTTGCAACAGAGACCAATCAATTCCTTTGATCGTTTACGCTTTCTGTTGATCCGTAAAGCCGATTTCTGCCCTGTATTTTCCGTAAGCTCGGATTCATTAGTTTGAGTGGAGGCGTCACTCCTTGATTTTTCACGTAATTCGCGCGCGAGAATTTTGCTGATCATCCTGTCAATTCGTTCCGCATTGACGTCTACATTCAGCTGCAGCATGTTAATGTTCGCGCGTATCTCGTTAATTCTCGCTTCCATCTTCGCGTTTCAACAGTCGTTCGAACCCGCTGATTTTATTCCGAAATCTCTTGTATTCGCGTTTCCTCACGCGAACAATATCCCCGAAGCTGTCACCATTGTAAAGGCCCGACCATTGTTTAGAGGGGCGGTTGGGCGAAATACCCCTATTTATGCGGGAATATTATCCGCAGTGAGGTGTCGCGATCCCAGTTTGAATGCAAGGCCGCTCGGCTACTTACATATTCCCTAATCCGTCCGGCGCCGTGTTATCCCCTGCTGGAGCTTGGCAGCGTGGCAGCCGAGAAGTCCGTGGCGCGCTGGGCCGTATATGCGTGTTGTTCAGGATGGCCGCTCCGTGTGGGAAAGGGTATCGTAATAAACCCTCCGGATGTGCACTAGCACTAAACTTATTCATTCATTGATCTCAAATCTACAATTAAATGCTCGATCCCGCGTGGTTGGATCTGAATACAATCTCTGCTTCCGAAATAATAGATGTTATGCTACACGTCCGCGGGGAGCTGCGCCGCTCACGTGCTCCATGTCCGGCCACCCGTGTGGCATCCGTGATTATCGCGGATCAACTCATTCGTGTCCGCCGCGGCCGCATCTTTTATATGCGCCGTGACGTCACGTCAAGATGCGCTCTCGGGGCGCGAAGCGCGGGCGCGAAACGGTGGAGAAGCGCCGTTGCACTTCGCGAGAATTACCTCTCCCTCGCGGAGTGATAACAAGCGCGCGTGGCTCAGCGTCTTCTTCCCGTTCGCACGCGCGAATACTTATAACTATGAAGCACGCTCGCTTCATTACAAAACTATTCATGCGCTGCAATGCGCATGGCTTATTTACGTAATTATCTATATGTATAAGGCGCCTTATATTGATACGCATCTGCGCGTCATCCATTTACCTTATGTATTAAATTGTTAACTGATTAACACAATAATCGATTCGCTCTCGCTCATGGCATATAAATATAAACGCATTCTGATCCGGCCGGATCAGTTCTTATTTCTATAGCGCATAATTCTATTTGCATTGCATGCAGGGTTAATTATATTCGACTAAACATTTATTTGTCGCTCTCGCTCGAGTGCCCGCTGGCTACTCGTCAACTTATATGTGCCGATAAGAAGATATCCTATGGCCGTTTCTAACTAAATCGAAACTGCGCAGTTGCCGCGTGCAACTTGCCCTTATGAAATAGCATTCCCGCACAAGCGCCCGCTGGTTGCTCGTGGCTTCGTACTGGCTGATAAGAAATTATCTTATAGCTGACATCAATACGCTTAACGTCGGGCAGCTGCAAAAAGATGCAAGCTGTCCTCGTGATCTGCAAGCATCTCGTCATGCTTCGCGTGAACGCATCGCATTCGGGGCATTCTCATATTCGCGCATGTACGCTTAACCGTTAAGTCGCTTCTCGGCGCAACTCAGGTAGCATGTGTACGCATCGCAGATTACGGTGCGGCTCGCGCTAATTCAATTGTCTGAAAATTTGAAATTTCTGGGCGGGGCACGGCCGGGCCATAACAATACAGAATAAATATAAGATGAATAAGTCGCCGTGAACATGTTGCATCGGTCATGATCGTACGTTATTTTACTTTGCTTCGGAACCCCGAAAAATGTATGTATACTGAATTGGTTTGATTTATTGTGAATTTGACCAAGGCCGTTGCAGAATGCTCGTGCAACTTCTTATGCCTGGAGGCTAACTTATTATTATATTTAACAACAATGATATATCAACTAGGCTAATCCGCTCATTGTTAAATTTTAGGATGAAACATAAATTGGAAAAACTTGTATGTAATATGCCACGCCCTGGTCATGCTTCGCTCTCGAGATGCACGGCAGAAGGTCACGCAATCATCGTTTGCAGATGCTAACGCAGTGCGCGTTGAATACCATTTGCCGTATCTCTCTCACTCGTATACTCATTCATACAATTATCTTCTGTACACTGGCGAGCAGCTGGGCTGCTCGTAGCGTTGTTGCAACTTGTGTGGGCGACGGGCGCGATGAAAGATGGATCTTTATCGAGATCGGGGTTAATCTTCGTTGATGTTAAATTTGGGTAGAGGGCAAGAATGAGAGGGGAAAGTACAGGCGGTCAGGCCATAACAATGGTATGATTCAATTGTGGATTTGACCAATAGATAGATTATTCAAAGGACTCTCATAGCTTGATGTGACCATCTGCATAATAATGGAATTATTCTTTTTGTAATTTTCAAATCAAAAAAAAATCCATGAAAGAATCAACACATGGGCAAATCTCACAACTAGGGCGAATTGATGTCCCTCGATTTTACAAACTAAATTATCAAATTTTTTTAAACTTCCCAGAGCGTAAATTCTTCGTCAACATGTTTGGAATACATAGAAATCGGAAAAATTCACAATGCATTATAGGGGAAAAAAGGTACACGTCGATCAATGTCGAAAAATGGCCAAAAATCTTAAATTTAATTTGTCCCTTCTAATTACGGAACATGGTTTGTTGGCACCATGGTTTTGAGCATATCTGCAAAAAATTTTTAAAAAATACAGTAGTTACCTTAGGTGACCAGGAATGAAATGTACTCATTTAGATTGATGTGTAACCAATACTAAGAAAATTTCAGTTAACCAAAGACGTGTCCCTCATTTTTTCCTTAGGAATAATTTTCAGTTTTGACCCAACAGAAAAGTTTCAGCGAGTCGCTAATAACGATTGATAGCCATCTAATGCATAGTATTTTCATCGGAGAATAAAACTAGCTTAAGCAGAATCAGGTGCTTCGACAATTGTAGGAATATGACTGGTACCAATCTTGATATATGAAGTGTCACACGACTCAAAACTAAGAGTAGAGTAACACATTTTAGAGACATGCTGATCACTTGATGATGATTGTTCCCCATTAAAATGAACATCGAGAATATTTTGGGAGAGCGCTAAAGTTGTAGTAGCAGATTAAGTGCAAAAAAACCATGAATGAAAAATCACTGAAAATTTTCAAAAAATTTACATTTTAGATACATTTTATTAATATGATATATTCGATGTTTGTTCGTTAAGGGGGGGGGTGGGTATGGTCTGTACGGCCAAAAATAAGCATGTTTTTGCGAATTTTTTCCAACGCTCCCGATAAAGATAGTAGATTGAAACAAATTGGACATACTAATGTAATATTTAAACAATGTTCTCCTAAATTTTCAATGAAATATATCAACAATAGAGCCGTCGACAACAAATCTTTTGAGGTGCCTCCAAAAAGTTTTTTTTGCGGTGGAGGCTGTAACTCACCACTGGTTCATGACAAATAGATAAATCAAGAAGCGTTCATTAGGTGAAATGTTTCTCGAGGTAATGACATCGTTATTTATTCCATTTTCGATTTTTTTCATTTTTTTTGTATACATTGAAGTCAAAAACGCGATTTTCGCTAAAAAAATCAACCAATTTGTTAATGTAAAATTAATAATAATGACAAATTGGAAAAAACCGCAATGTCATTACCTGATGATTCATGTAAAGATATAGCACATAAAATTTCAAAAGGATCGGTGCAGTAAATTTTCTGTTACAGCCTCCACCGACTTTGAAAATGCCTAGTGCGAGAAAAACGCTTTAAAGTTTCATAGGTAGACAAAACCCGAATGGAGCAGCGCCCTTCAAATCTCCATATCTCCGTCAGTTTTCCTCCGATCAGTCTGAAATTTTTACACGATAATCTTGAAATGTTGTACATTTATATAAAAAAATAAAAACAAAATGATTTTTTTTGGCCGTGCAGACCGTACCCCCCCCCCCCTTAACTTAGTTAATTTATTAGTGGCATTGCTATATGTTCAAGTTCATGTTTTTCTATTAAACAAAATATAAGGGAACTGCAGGCAATTTAGCACTGCTGGCAACTTGCACGTTTGTCAGATTTTGTATTTCTGGTGCTTTCTGAGCATCAGTCGCCCTTGGCTCATGTTGGGTATTAGAAAAAAATTTTCGGTTCCTTTCCCTCCCACTTAGCCCTTGAAACCACTCTCCTACAACACTTTGAAGTTTCAATTACTGATTTATTCACTTTTTTCTTACTTCACTATTCAAACTCAATCTAAAAAATCAGGTGTAAATGATTTTTATCTCTTAAAGTGTCATTTCTCTTTTTTATGTAAAAACATCTCATCTTTCGATTGGTCACATCAGTCTTCCCAAAACTATTTTTTATCCCACTCAAATTGCTCTTTTTCGCATTAAAAAAAATTAAGCTAATGTGGCCCTTTATGCATTTTTAAATGGAAAGACTGAGTGAAATCGTTGAATGTTTTTATAAAAATATAACGATGATTTAGATATATATTTTTGAGTCGAATGCTAAAAGTTTTGTATAAATATCAATGAAAACATGGTTGAGAGTTCATTTCAAAGCCAATTCGATCGGTTCTGTAGGCCTATATAGGCTATAACAAATGATTAAGAAATCGTGCCAAATTGATTGCACGTGTAGTGCAGTTGGCTCTTTTGCTTTTTTTTGAGTTGCGATTTCTGATAGATTAAAGTGGTCAAATAATAACTTTAAAAATAGTTTTTGCTAGGTATTGAGCCAAGCTTTAAGATATTGTAGAATTTCAAAATTCTAAGTCTACCATAGTCAAATTCGCGAAATCCCTTAAGGGTGGCGCATTGGCTGCAGTTACCTTATATTGTGTGTATATTGTGACTATGGTAACAACGCAAAATTAGACCACATCGTTGAAAAGATATTCTGAATCAAGTATTGCTGCTTGGTTACCATAGCAACGGTCTAGAGTGTGAAAACAAACTTTACATACGAACTTTACTTACGAACAATAAACTGTAAATGTAATTAAACATCTAAGAAAAATTTGTGATTCCAAAAAAAATTTTTTCGTATCTTAGTGCGCAAAGTATGTCTTTTTTTCACGGACTAGGGTGCGCAAAGTACCCTATTTTCTCACTGTGCCAGAAAGTAGTGCGAGAAAGTATTTTTCATCACTTGTATCGAAAAGTTGATCATTAAACCTTAGTTTTCTACACTCGTGATGAAAAATACTGTTCGATACTAGATCAAAAGACGATTTCTGAGCACGTGTGATTACCACCCTCGCTTTGCTCGGGCGGCAAACCTCCCACGTGCCTAGAATTCGTCTTTTGGTCTAGTATCGAAATGTACTATTCCAGCACCAGTGCGAGGAAATGGCGCGAGAAAGTACTTTCCCGCACCAGTTCGAGAAAGTAGTGCGAGAAATTAAAAATATATGAATGCACTGCGAGAAAGATATAAAATTTACTGCCATCGTATTACGAAGCCACGTATAATTTTAGATTCTTGGGGATTCTGCCTAGCAGAGAGACCAATGCATTTCTATGTACGCGTGTCAATCATCCATTATCATAGTCAAACTTTTCGCACTTCGATACGAAAAATAGTATACGCAACTCGTGCTGGATTCACCTACTTTGCGCACTAGTCACGTAATGTACTATTTCACTGTTTTTTACCTCCAACTTTGTCAACGTTTCCTAGCAAACGTTTCTGGAGTGTTCTTAACAACATTCCTGTAACTCTTCATGAATGTGCGGTGGAGTTCAACTGACGAGAATAGACGAAAATCAACGAGATATTTTCCGTACAGTAATCATTGTTCATATCTCTAGAAACCGTCGCTACGAGTGGGGGAACATCAGTTCGGAGTTCATTTGTCAGTTGTAAACAACATGGGAACTTCGTTTCTCCAAAGCAACCATTATTTGCGCTATTAGCAATCGTTGCAGAAGGAATGGATTACCTACTTCAAGTTCATTTACAAAACTTCTGAAATCATACGATCCAGTATCATTTTATTTTTTACAGTAATTGTTGTTGATGACCCTGGCAACCGTAGCTAGGTAGTTTGGAAAATCAATTCTAGGTCTATTCCTTGGTGGTAAAAGACAGAATTATGATTTTTACGTAGCAACCGTTTTCACACAAAGCCTCATTGGGAAAGCAAACTGTTAATGCAGTTAGAAGCGGTTTTTTTTCTCTAACCGAGAACGGAATCAGCTATAGAAATCGAACGCAGTCACTTAAATTTCTGTCAGTACTCGAGGTTTTTGATTTGGATTGTAGGTTAGTTTTTTCAAAATGAAACGAAATCAAATATAAAAATTCAATCCACTTGATGTTCTCTTGGTACTTTAGGTTTTGGGGTGGGTAGTAGGTTATTTTTCTCAACATAATACGGAATCAGTTAGCGAACAGCGATCCATTCGAGCAAGATAAATATAATAATTTTCAAATGATAATAATGATACACTGAGAAAAAAATCCAGTCGTTATAACAGATACTCTGTTCATTCAACAGAATTTTCTGTTGAATGCGAGCAACAGACCTGAGTCCGTTGATTTGACAGACAGTGAGATTACAATAACAGTCGGTCCGTTGAACTAACGTAAATTCAACTGTTCGATTCCCGAATACTTATTGTGTTGAACTAAACTGTCTTCATGTGTTGAAGCAATTATTTTATATGTTGAAGTGATCACTTCATTGCATCATATCAAATGTAAAAATCAATTTATATGAACATGATAATCTGTACCGTGCTTACATTTTTATTACTCATATATGAGAGTATTACTATAATATATTAGAGTTGAAAGATGATAGTCGCGCACAGTTGTTTACGTATATAGGGTCATTTCACACCAACTCAGCATGGAAAAAAAAATTTTTCAATTTCTTTTCACCCAATTTGTTGGAAATGGTCACCTTAAAATTATTTAATTTTTTTATATTTTTCATGCCCATACATAAAAAAATTCATTGATCGCTCAATTTGGATATTCACATTTTTTTTACATTTTTATCAAGTTCATGGCCTGATTTACTCATGAAATGTTCATCAAATCTAAAAATGCAACAGAATAAAAGTTGTTATAAATCTCTCATATTTTATGAATAAGTAACTTCCTAACCTCAAAACTTATATTTTCTAATCATTTAATCATGTATCTACACGTATACATGAAAATAGACCTCATCGCCACCCTTAATTTGGACCGAACGAATTTTATTTCAATCCTTGGTTTACAAGCTCTAAAATTAGCTATGTCTCAAAATGGTTATCAAGTTACAACCATTTAAATAAAATAAAATAAAAAATAAAATACAGGAAACCCCAAAACATACATATGTAATGGCCCGACCGTTATTTAGAGGGGCGGTTGGGCGACAAACCCCTATGTGTTATGTGGATAGCTCTGCTCGGCCTTTGTCGGGAACCGAAATTAGGCGATTCGCAAATGACCGCTCGGCCACTTACTCATACTCCAATCCGACCGGCGCCGTGTTGTCCCCTGCTGTAGCTTGGCAGCGTGGCAGCCGAGAAGTCCGTGGCGCGCTGGGCCGTATCTTCGTGTTGGCTCTGGATGGAGTGTGGTGTGGGAAAGGTGGTTGGAAACAAACCCACTCCATGTGCACTAGCACTAACTTATTTATTATATCGACTAATCTCTACGGATTACAACCGATCCCGCGTGGTTGGATCGTGAAAGGATACCGTTCGATGGCAAAAAATGTAATATGCTACGCGTCCGCGGGGGAGCTGCGCCGCTCGCGCGCGCGGCCACCGGTGTGGCACTCGTGGTTTTCGCGGATGTACTCTCTCTCGTGTCCGCCGCGGCCGCATCTTTTATATGCGCCGTGACGTCACGTCTAGATGCGCTCTCGGGGCGCGAAGCGCGGGCGCGAAACGGTGGAGAAGCGCTGTTGCACTTCGCGAGAATTACCTCTCCCTCGCGGAGTGATAACAAGCGCGCGTGGCTCAGCGTCTTCGGCCCGTTCGCACGCGCGAATACTTAAGGCTATGAAGCGCGCTCGCTTCATTACAAATCTATTGACGCGCCGCGATGCGCATCGGTCGCTTATTTCAATATTCATATAAGTATATATATAAGGCGCCTTATAATATTAACTTATGCATTAGAATTCCTTATGGCGCATCGGCCTATACAATTATGTCAGTTGCCCGGTACAACTGCGTGGTCCTTAAATTTTATCATCAAGTCAAATAAAGTATACAGGGGCATTACTGCACCTTGCAACGTATTTATATGTTTACGGCTTAACAACTGTTTCTGCTCGGTCGAGTGCCCGCTGGCTGCTCGACATCTTATACGTGCCGATAAGGAAATATCCCGTGGCCGTTCTTCAAGAACAGGGAGCTGCGCAGTTGCTATGTGTAACTTGTACTTATAAAAATGATATTCCCACACGAGCGCCTGCTGGCTGCTCGTGGCTCCGCACAGGCTGATAAGAGAGTATCTTATAGCCGTCATCCATCTGTTTTAATGTTGGGCAGCTGCATAAAGATGCAAGCTGTCCATAAGATTCACACGTGCTGCGTGCGACTCGCCATCCGCCGCACGGATGCGTCGCAGTCAGCGTATTCTCATATTCCCGTATGTACACTCAACCGCCAAGTCGCTTCTCGGCGCAACTCAGGTAGTAAGTGAACGCATTGCTGATTACGGTACGGCTCGCGTTAATCCGATCGTCTGGAAATTCGAAATTTCTGGGCGGGGCACGGCCGGGCCATAACACATAATACCACTTGTATTATTGTACCTTGATGAATGTATCCCACCTTTATTTCCTAATATACTTGGATTGACATGTAGCTGGTGAGTTAACAAAATCAGCACACGTGTGGTTGTAGGGGTTGTACAGCCTTGGTTGCCTGGTTGGAAATATTGGTCTCGTCCCAAATGACAATATGTCATCTGAGACGTATTTCTATTCACTGTGCTACACTTTCACTATTGTCACTGGATACTACATTACATTTAATCTTAAAACACACATAGTAAGAGTCAATAACATGTATAATTATACAAATTACTATTATATGTCACTCAAATATCATTCATGGAATAAATTGGAGAAAGTCACGGTTCTCCAATTTTCACTCTGTGCTTTGATACTGCAGCAATAGCAACATGTATCCAAGCATAAGTTTCACAAATATAATAATATTGTACGACAATCCAGTGTCAGAATTGGATATTATATGTAAGAAGTTCTATTATGTACACTTGTCGACTAATATCACACTGTAAGAGATAATGTATAAAAATTACCTACTCACAGTATTTCTCTCCTTCCAGTAGAATTTGTGCAGAATGTGCACAGCTTACCTGGAACATAAAATAAATCACAAAAAATCATCTTGCAGAAATACATGTACATAAGTATAGTTGAGTTAACTTATCTGATTTTTGTAGCATCACCATTGAAAATTGATCAGCTGTACTTGATGAAGTTTCAAAGCTGCTCCTACTATGAAGAACAATACGGTGAAATTGATATAAAAATTGCTCTTTCAACTGATTCAGCTATGTGTGAGCAACAGTGCATGTGTACTGGTTATGGTTATGTTCCTATGTTTACTAACGACGCCCATGGTAACCTACAGCACAGTATCTCTATATTACCGATAGGATCCAGCATCAGTAAACATAACCAGTTTGACGTGTGAGGTGCAAACAAGTGCAGATGCACTGTTGTTCATACATAGCTGAATCAATTATGAGAACAATTCTTACACTTTCACCATATTGTACTTGATACTATAAGCAGGTTTGAAACTTCATCGTGTACAGCTGATCAATATTCAATGGAGACGCTACAAAATTCAGATAAGTTTACTCAATTTATACTCATGTATATGTATTTCTGCAAGATGATTCTTTGTGATTTATTTTATGATCCTGGTAAGCTATACAGAGCCACAAATTCTACTGGAAGGAGAGAAACACTGTGAGTAGGCAATTTTCATACATTATCTGTTACAGTGTGATAATAGTCGACAAGTGTACAGAATAGAACTTCTTACATATAATATTTAATTCTGACACTGGATTGTCGTACAATATTATTACGTATGTGAAACTTATGCTTGAATACATGTTGCTATTGCTGCAGTATCAAAGCACAGAGTGAAAATTGGAGAACCGTGACTTTTTCCAATTTATTCCATGAGTGACATTTGAGTGACATATAATAGTGATTTGTATAATTATACATGTTATTGACTCTTACTATGTGTGTTTTAAGGGGGTAGCCTACCTAAATTTTAACATGGTTAAGAAAAAATCGTACGAAGCTGTAAATTTATATTCTTATTCATTTTTTTACGGCGGTTTCAATGACGTATCGACCACCCCGGAAAAAAATTTTTTCAATTTTTTAGAACGTACTTGGGATTTTTTTTTCTCGGCTACTAGAAGTCCAATCGCAAAACCGATACGTACGTTTATGGACATTGTATTGTAGAACCCTCAAAAAATTTTCAGCCCAAACCACTGAAAATAAGTCTTGATTATTCACCTCCTTCTGCATCACGTTTCCACCTTCATTCTGCAACGTCATAAAAACATCCACTTAACTCAGATTCAGCATTCAGCATATAATGCGATGTATAGTGGAAGGATGTGTGTGTCTGTGTGCCTGCGTGCGTGCGTGCGCGCGTGTGTGTGTGTGTGTGTGTGTGTGTGTGTGTGTTTTTGTGCGCATACACACACACACACACAATCACACACACACACACACACCACACACACACCACACACACACACACACACACACACACACACACACACACACACACACACACACACACACACACACACACACACACACACACACACACACACACACACACACACACACACACACACACACACACACACACACACACACACATTTACACACATACACATCATTCCATCGAATGTATGCTAATTACTTCGTGTGAATCAAATGGATGTTCTTATGACGTTGCAAGAATCAAGGTGGAAACATGATGCAGGAGTAGGTGGATAATTGAGACTTATTTTCAGTGGTTTGAGCTGAAAATTTTTTTGAGGGTTCCTCAATACAATGTCCACAAACGTACGTATCGGTTTTGCGATTGGACTTTTAGAAGCCGAGAAAAAAAATCCCAAGTACGTTCTAAAAAATTGAAAAAAAATTTTTTACAGTGAAAAAATTTTTTTTTCCGGGGTGGTCGATACGTCATTGAAACTGCTGTAAAAAATGAATTAGAATATAAATTTACAGCCTCGTACGATTTTTTTTCAACCATGTTAACATTTAGGTAGGCTACCCCCTTAAGATTAAATGTAATGTAGTATCCAGTGACAGTAGTGAAAGTGTAGGGCAGTGAATGGAAATACGTCTCAGATGACATATTGTCATTTGGGACGAGACCAATATTTCCAACCAGGCAACCAAGGCTGTACAATCCCTACAACCACACGTGTGCTGGTTTTGTTAACTCACCAGCTACATGTCAATCCAAGTATATTAGGAAATAAAGGTGGGATACATTCATCAAGGTACAATAATACAAGTGGTATTATGTATGTTTTGGGGTTTCCTGTGTTTTATTTTTTATTTTATTCTATTGAAATGGTTGTAACTTGATAACCATTTTGAGACATAGCTCATTTCAAAGCTTGTAAACCAAGGATTGAAATAAAATTCGTTCGGTCCAAATTAAAGGTGGCGATGAGGTCTATTTCCATGTATACGTGTAGATACATGATCAAATGATTAGAAAATATAAGTTTTGAGGTTAGGAAGTTACTTTTTCATAAAATATGAGAAATTTATAACTTTTATTCTCTTGTATTTTTAGATTTGATGAACATTTCATGAGTAAATCAGGCCATGAACTTGATAAAAATGTGAAAAAAATGTGAATTATCCAAATTGAGCGATCAGTGAATTTTGTTATATATGGACATGAAAAATCTAGAAAAATAAAATAATTTTTAAGGTAACCATTTCCAACAAATTGGGTGAAAAGAAATTGAAAAATTTTTTTTCCCATGCTGAGTTGGTGTGAAATGACTCATTTATATATATATCAGGTGGCGCGTCAGTGCCACCGACGACAAGTATGCGCAGCAAGCGAGGGGACGCGACAAGCCATTATATACAGCTCGTTTGCGGTTTAACCTCGCACCTAGAAATATTTTCTTTTAAACCTCTGTCCTGCAGTTTTGCAATGGTTACCAGCAAAACCTGCATTCAGTTGCGTTTAATTACGTCAGAAAAGATTTGCGAAAATTGACGTTGTTATTTGGATACAGGAGGTATAAGTCGACGAGCAGACGACAGACACTCTGAACCTCTCGCAAAATCTCGCACAGAAAATTTTTCCCACCACTGACGTATATTACGTGAGAGCGGTTCGAGGCCTATTGCGAGCGTGGTTCTCAACGAAACGTAAACGTATATTACGTCCAGCCTCGTATCCTCGTATATACATATATATATATATATATATATATATATATATATATATATATATATATATGGGCAATTCTCCGTGGGATCGAACATGGAAAAATTTGATTTGGCTCAAATTTATATAGATCAAGCATTACTATACTACTTGACGTCACCTTACTTTCAGTAGTTACATGTATTGATGGTCAATATATTGTCCAGAAATGAGTTTGGAGCTTCCAAAGTAGCTTTGCATGTCTAAAAGTCTATGGTCGGTAACCTAACCTTTGCCATACATGGGTCATATATATCTCCAGTATAGGCAAGTATAACGTTCACAAAGTGGTTTATAAAGTGATTTAAACACAGGCAAACTATATATATTTGAATTCCTTATCAAATTGCGCATCTAGTGATCATACTTTCAAGTGTATTGATTCATATTATCTATTTTCATGAGTAAATAACTTGAGGTTGTAGTTTGAGCCCATCCGGCGATAGCTACTTGGACCTTAGCTATGCAGTTTATACAATATGAGTGGATTTCATGAGTCCCACATTCATGAATATTACCCATGTTTAGTGAACTTCAACATTTTCTTGTTGATATTAAAAAAATCATATGTTATCTATGCACTGCCTAGTGTGTTATAAGGTGTACGTGTAATGCACAGCTTACAATTTACTTTCTGGATTAATCTT
This sequence comes from Aphelinus atriplicis, assembly GCA_020882685.1. Lineage (NCBI taxonomy): Eukaryota > Metazoa > Arthropoda > Insecta > Hymenoptera > Aphelinidae > Aphelinus > Aphelinus atriplicis. The sequence goes on along the minus strand of CM037074.1, from coordinate 40,592,166 downwards.
TCTTATCGAGTGAATGCAATTCATGACAATGTACTTTATTAGTAGTTTCTTGTACATTTTAACACAATAGAGCCAATATATTGACCATCAATACATGTAACTACTGAAAGTAAGGTGGCGTCAAGTAGTATAGTAATGCTTGATCTATATAAATATGATATTGACAACTCAGGATATGTATTAGTATGATAGAATGTGAGTTTTTACAGTGGATAATTGTAATAATACCACAGACAAGTGTTTGCAAAAATTGGAAGTGTTGGCGGTACAAGGCTCTCCTTGAATTGTCATTTTAGCCTGTTTTTACCCCTATTCTTGTTAATATATTAATTTTTTGGGAGCTTCCAGAGTCCAGGCCCATTTTTTCACTATATAGGCTGTATGTGGTATGAGTTGGGACAACTTTTAGTACCCATGTGGTGTGGGGCTTGACGAGCGAACTCCCAGGGTTCAAAAATAGAGGCTCCAATTGGTAATGTGGAGTACTTAGTGTGCTCCAATGACCTTGGAGATAATTTTTCTATAAAATTCAGGCAATTTGCAGGGAAAAGTGTCCCATTCATTTTTTGCCTCAGAGGTCATTTTCAGGGTGTAAATTAAGGTTGAAAATGCCTCTGAAAATGCAAAAACAGCAAAATCAGCAACTTTGCCTATTTATTAAAGGGGGTTAAAGTGCTCGAAAAAATCTAAAAAAATTCTGGGAAATCGGCTCGATGCCCTAGAACTTACAAAAAAATTTTGAGCCAAATCAAATTTTTTCATGTTCGATCCCACAGAGAATTGCCCATATATATATATATACGTCCAACATACATATATGTATATTGATCTGCTACTGCACTGCGCCCGACTGCGCATGTATACGTTCTCAAGTGAGCTCAGCTGTGAACTGTGAGATCTGCATCTGCTCGAGTTAGTTGCAGGTTATAGCTTGCGAGGTCTGGCGCAGTCCAACGGAACAACATTAAAATCATCAGTATATATTAAGGTAGTTCATGCCATATAAAGCTCACGCACACACGCACGGTACATGTACACGGCACACGCACGGGCGAACACAAGCTCGCCCATGCTCTGTCTCACTTGCTCTAGCTGCGCTCACGCGTTCGCGACGTGAAATCATCAACTTTGCATTAAAATAACTCAGAAACGGTACGGTTTAACATGCTACACTAAGCGAGGGAAGTTTTCGTTACTATGTCCTCTATAACATACTGTTTTTTGGTCAACATTTAAAGAAGCATTTTCGAGATATCGATGGAAACGTCTTTTTGAGCATCCCCTGAGAGGCTCGGTATAGGACTTCACGTGTTAAAAAGTGAAAATTTGACATTCAATATTTCATGATTGGCACGGCTGAGCTCGCTCAAATTTTGAGAGCTGGTGTAAGATATTGTTATGAATGAGTGGCTAAAATTTCAAGACAATTGTAAGAAAACGCAGTTTGGCATGAACTACCTTAAAATGTTCCGCCGTCTACCACCTACGTCACCTGAATATTGTTGGGCAAACTTGAAGATTAGCAAAAAAAGTTGCATCTCAGTTAGGTGCTGACTCGTATCTCTTAATTCAGAAATGGATGATAGTTCTTCAAAGAGTAAACGGTATGTATGTTAAAAATTCATTAACTCAGATAAATTTTTTCTTGTTAAATGTTGGTTGGATATACTTAAAATCTTGTTCACAGACGGATGAAGATGCTGAATCATTACGTTCTTCGGTTGTGCCATTAGAAGAATAAATAAAAGCATTGAAAGATAATCTAAGAACAACAGACGATGAATTACAGAAATACAAAGAAAAAGAAGAATAGTTGCACAATAAGCAATTGAAGGCAAAAGAAAGTGGTTCTTGGGAAAATACGTGTGATGTGTGTTTTAATTATGAAGCTCAAGTCAAAAGAATGCAAATGGAAACCAGAGAACTTAGTAAGAATGTACAAGAAACTGAGTAACTAAATGTTACTAACTCAAAAACAGGGTCTAATGAAAGAAGTAGAGTTTAGAAAAGTTTTCTTCCTACATGTACTTGAGGAAAGTGAGACATTTGTCGTAAAATCAACCCATGATACTAAGAATTTGGCTGTGGAACTTCTAGAGAGATGCGCCAAGATCACTCCGCCAATCAATGAAGGCATTGATAATGATGATTCAAAGGTTGATTATATGAAGATTGATGATGCAAAGGTCGATCATACGAAGATTGATGATGCAAAGGTCGATCATACAAAGATTGATGATGCAAAGAATACTTTTGGAGGGCGAGCGACCATTTCCCATAGGTGAAGAAAATTTTGAGGAAGAAGTTAGTGATATTAAAGAAGGTAAACTCTTGGCAGCCAAATTCGATAAAGATCAACTGTGATATAGCTGGTTTATTGCCATTAGTGTTTCCAACTAAAGAGTTACCTGGAAGAACTATTGTTTGGTAGGAACATCATGAGGATGCTCAGTGGCATCCGCGCCTTTGTATCTGAGCATGAGCAGCCTATCATCGGCACGTATACTCAATCTGAAAGGTATGATAATGATTCCACAGAGATTTGTTCAGGTATCTGTAATGCGCTTTGTAAAACTCAAATTAATGTAGAACTAGAAGAAACTCTGACTTATCAAAGTTGGGGCAACGAGACTGATATTGTTAACGAAGCCCAAGTAGATACTAATGAATTAATCAATGATTTGACAAACGTTCATGGAATGAAATATTTTTAAAGTAATAAGGAGGAAATAGTTCCAAGATCAATATGCTGAGGGTTCTCTGTTGGTGAAATTGAAAGATATCATTCAGTCTCATGCAGGTCTTTTGATGACCAACTTGTTCCAGGAAGTTTCAATAAAGGTGAAATGAGACAGATTGAACCTTCCATGGAGGAACAACCTATAACGTTTGCACAACAGATTGTGTCCATGAGCTGGAAAATGTTCCCCACAGTCAGGCTCTCCCCCATCTACTACGAGTCACCTGGAATATTGGGCCAACCTACAGTCAAAAATCAGAGTCCAGTCATCAATCACGGTAGAAAATCATAATTTAATAATAATTTAAGGTTACTTATGCATAATTCAACCTCTGACACGTTTCAAATTTTTTAGGAGGAACAGTTGCACAACAAGCAGTTTAACATACATGTGTATGTTTCATGACCAACAGCAAAATTGTCAACATTGCAGTCAAATCTTCTGTCAGTCGTGCCTGAATAATATTGTGACAAGTGGACCAAAGCAAAGGCCATCAAGAGTTTGTAATGTTTGTCACACGCTGCTGGTGCAAGAGACAGCTCCATATTTCAGTTGGGACCCTTCTTCAATTACACAAAAACAGAGAACTCTCAATGTGATTATTTTTCTTAGATTATAGAATCAGTGCAATACCAATTCAGAAAGAATAGACAGTATACCGGTATGAAAGGGTTCTTACAAAAATAACTTTTCAAGTATTTTTCACTTGAATTAATTAGTGATTTTATTCATTAACTAAATCTTATTATCCAATGTGATGTGCTAAGGGGTTACAGGCTGCTATGAGGAACATAGTTCAAAAGTTTTTCCAACCTGTACAGTAAATGATGAATCAAGTTTGTGAAAATTTGGATGAAAAAAAGAGTATATCTGTAACTCGATAGAAGTATAAAAGTGATAGAACTCGATAGTGTATAAAAGTGAACGTTAACCCTGGTTACATTTAACAGACTCAAGTGATGTAAGAGAGTAATTGTCAAGTATTTGTAAATATGAGACTGTACTAATTAAAGTTAAATGTCGTTTGAAAAATTAAAGCTTTTGAATGTACATACTTTGATTTAATTGTACATAGAAAATTTTCAAATTTTACATTACAGTGTTAAATGTCATTTGAAAAATTAAAGCTTCTGAATATACATACTCTGATTTAATTGTACATAGAAAATTTTCAAATTTTACCATAAGTTTGTGAAAATTTGGATCAAAAAAGAGTATATCTGTAACTCGATAGAAGTATTAAAGTGAACGTTAACCCTAGTTACATTCAATAGAGTCAAGTGATAAAAGAGAGTAATTGTCAAGTATTTGTAAATTCATCAGTTTTTTAAACATTTTATTTTGTGTTTATATATAATTAAATGATCTTAGAAACATTCTTCTCTCAATAGTGCAATTACTGTAAGATTTGATTTAATTGCCAATTAGCTTTATATATGAGAGTATGAACTTATTTTCGAGTACCGGCCAAGTACCATGGCTCGCCTGTAGATGGCGAGGCGTTGAGTCGCGCGTGTATAAGGTATAGCGCGGCGCTCTCTCGCAAGAGAGTCGGCGTTCTACCGTCTATATAAGGGAGCTTGGACATCGGACCAACTCGCGCCTTCGCGGTCAATCCCAGTCTCCAATTTGGTCATTCCATATTGGAGTACACTTTTTTGAATAATATTTCGTGACCCAGAAGTAATATGGCCGGTAAACTATTAAATTAAGACGGACCCAAGTCGTACGTCAGAATCAGTTTGCCAATAAGCCTAACACGGGCAGAAAGTAAAGTTGGATCTATGAAACATATTGTTACAATTGTCAAGCCATGCGTTTGCTTCATAACCCTGATATCTTCACAGGTTCAAAGTTTCAATAAAATGAACAGCTTTCTGCATTTCTGTATTTAAACATGCCCCGATGTAGGTAGCTCTGGTATCCATCTAATATATACCTCCCCTAAAACCATTCTTTACTCGTGAACTCGTACGTTTCTTTAAAGGTTCGCTACTCTTCCATCAGAAATATATTATCAAAGCAATATTGTTTTGTTTCAGTTGTATTTGGTATATTCTAGAAGAAAAACCAAGAAGAAAAGTAAGAATATATTTTTTCGATTCGAGGCTCATGTCTCTTACAATCACGTTATAAACAAATGGAATCCAGTGATATCAGGAAAGTCGATTCACGGAGAGAAGTCATGCACGACAGACGCGCAGACCCGCGCGTCAGACGAGCATTATAGCAGAGAGCTATCGTGCATCCATTCTGCGCGATATACGCGCAGAAACGATACCTCAGACGCGCATCACTGGCACTTTCGTTGTGCATGGAGCATGGACGTCTTTCGCCGGTCACACTGCGTATCCTGCGCGCACAGTTCCAGAGCGACCTGCTTGGGTTTGTTACGAGGGTGCGCTCCACGTATTTTCTCTTGGACGGGTTGACCCTGGACCCAAACGGTGTCCAGGTAGTCAGAGTACCCGCTGACGACGTTCCACGGGTGCGCTCCTGGTATTTTTCGTTGGAGTACCTGACTCTGGACCTGAACGATGTCCAGGTAGTCAGGGTACCCGATGACGCTGTTCCAAGGGTGCGCTCCTGGTATTTTTCGTTGGAGTACCTGACTCTGGACCCGGACGATGTCCAGGTGGTCAGGGTACCCGATGACGGTGTTCCAAGGGTGCGCTCCTGGTATTTTTCGTTGGAGTACCTGACTCTGGACCCGAACGATGTCCAGGTAGTCAGGGTACCCGATGACGCCGTTCCACGATTGCGCTCCTGGTATTTTTCGTTGGAGTACCTGTCTCTGGACCCGAACGATGTCCAGGTAGTCCGGGTACCTGAAAAACTTCAGGAGCGCACACTTGGAAGACCGTCATCGGGTACCCTTACCACCTGGACATCGTTCGGGTCCACGGTCAGCTGCTTCAAGCGAAAATTCCAGGAGCGCACCCTTGGAACACCGTCATCGGGTACTCTGACTACCTGGACATCGTTCGGGTCCAGAGACAGGTACTCCAATGAAAAATACCAGGAGCGCACCCTTGGAACACCGTCATCGAGTACCCTGACCACCTGGACATCGTCCGGGTCCAGGGTGAGCTTCCTCAAGCAAAAACTCCAGGAGCGCATCCTTGGAATACCGTCATCGGGTACCCTGACCACCTGTACATCGTCCGGGTCCAGGGTGAGCTTGTCCAAGAAAAAAAACGTGGAGAGCACCCTCGTAACAAACCCAAGCAGGTCGCTCTAGAACTGTGCGCGTAGGATACGCAGAAATGACCGGCGAAAGACGTCCACGCTCCATGCACGACGAATGTGCAGTGATGCGCGTCTGAGGTGTCGTTTCTGCGCGTATATCGCGCAGAATGGATGCACGATAGCTCTCTGCTTTACCGCGCGTCTGATGTGCACGACTTCTCTCCGTGTTCACTTTGGGTGCAATTTGTTTAAATAATTATTATATAAACATTGGATCTTGAAGAAAGAGAAAATAGGGGTATTTTTTTAAAAAAAGCACGCAATCCCGCAATTAGTTTTCATCCCATGGTGATAGCGTAAGCATTGGCAGAAGCCACTTTTTCTCGGTTTTACTGAATTCCAATTGTTTATAACGCGATTGCCAGAAAAATCAGCCTCAAATCGAAAAAATGTGTTTCACGTTTTTTTCTTGGTTTTTCATCTAGAATCGATTGACACCATTGCTTTCTCGAATTTACGAATTTGGGTGCAATTTGTTTAAATAATTATTGTTTAAACAATTGGAAATGGAAAAAGAAAAAACACGGGTATTTTTTTTTTCGAAAAAGCACGTGATCCAATAATAAGTTTTATGATATCTCCGCTGGTTTGGACATGGGCCTTAATGGGTTAATATGGTCAAAAAATTATGCCAGTGCATCAGATAGCATAAGCAATTTTATTTTTCATAGTAAAAATTCACCTTTGAAAAAGATATACTTAACAACAAGTATATTCCTTATCCTGTGGTTCGTTGTTGGATAAATTTTCAATCAACTAAATGTTTTTAGGTAGAATTAATTATATTTTTTTTGTAAATATAAAAATGCTTAAGCGACTAAATTTTTTTGAGAGGGTAAAAATTGCAAGATGTCTTTTAGTTCTTTTTGTATTTAAATACATTTAAAATAATAATTACAGAATATGGAGCCTTCTTTCTGCTTCATGTTTCTTTGCTATGGATTTCAAACTGATTTATTTAATATACAGTAATATCAAACATTATCCAACTAGTATGGTTATCCAACAATAGAATGAATATTTTTCAAATTACACTTAATTATTGTAGTTACTAATGTTAAGATGGAAAATAACTCGAATCACAAATTTATGTCAAGTACTAATATAATTTTGAAGAGTTTAAGCTCAAAAATTATATAAATGGTGGAAATAAAATAAAATACACCATTTGCATTTTTATTTCTCATAGAAAAATATTTACCTTTGAAAAAGGTACCTTTGACGACAAGTAGGTTTCGTATCCCATAGTTCGTTGTTGAATAAATTCTTATGCGAATAAATTTTTCTATAGAAAAAGAAATATGAAAATGTCTGTTTGATCTTAGTCTATTCAAGTGTATGTAAGAAAATAATATGATTCAAATCGAATATATCTTTGAAAATATCACTTCAATAGACATTTTTACCAATACACTATCGTTATATATTCCAGTTCATTTTGTCAATCATGACCAAAGAAAGTAATGAAATCTAGAATATGATGCCAAGTATTTAACTGGTGTGATTATCCTACCACCAAACAAATATTTTTGCAAATTACACTCACAATCAATTACATGTCCAGTAAAATCTACCAAATCTTGCTACATTTTGATCCTTGAATAAATTATATTGCGGTAAAATACTTCAGTAAGTCGAATTTTCTGTTACGGATTTCGAACTAATAACCTTGAATATCAATTTGCTAATGTTAAGATAAGAAAGTACTGAAATCTCGAGCAATTTTTCTTCGTCATAGTAAAAAATGGACCTTTGAAAAAGGTATACGTGGACGACAAGTATGTTCCGTATCCCTATAGTTCGTTGTTGAATAAATTCTTATGCTACGTAAATAGAAAATGACTTTGAAAATGACTGTTTAATCTCAGTCCATCCAAATGCATGTAAAATAATAATATGATTTAAATTTAATATATCTTTGAAAATACAGATGTATCATTTCAATAGACATCTTTACCAACACACGATTGTTATATGTTCCAGTATATTAATTCAATGATGACATTAGAAAGTAGCGAAATCTAGCATCAACTGACAAGTATCCAACAGTGTGGATAGCCTATACAGAAATAGTATTTTTTCACAGTACACCCTAAAGCAATTGTTGCACGATCTGTTATCAAATGTCAATACACTCCATATCAATTCACTCATGTTCGGATAAAATGTACTGAAATCCAGAATCTATGTCAAGTAGTCACATACATTTCAAATACATCTACCAATGTTGAGATAGAAAGTACTAAAATCACAATTCTATGTCAAGCAGTTAAAAAACTAGTATGTACCACTCTGGAAGGAATCAGTATTAAATTCATAATAATTTGAAATCCAATAAAATACTCCATTATCGAAATTATCTTTCTCATAGTACAAGTAACGATTTTCACTAGAATCTCAAATCCCAATGATAACTACATGAATGAAACTTTTTACATTACAATTCTTAACGTTTGAATGTTACAATTCTACATCACGATATTATTTTCATTCTTCAATTGAAATGTATTTATTTTGTTTCACTTCTTTTTTCCATTTTTTTCAGTCAATGGAATTAACAAATGCATACTTGCCACGGGCCCGTTGTCTCACAGTTTCCGATGAAATTCATCTACGGTACGATTCTTTCATGCGAATTCATTTTATTCAAAAAAACTAGCTCCTGTTAGTAATATAGAAAATGCTGATCAAACACGGAAAGAAAAGGATGAAAATTTTGATGCTCAATGCTCCTTGAATCTACATTTCTGCAAGTAACAAAGGCGATAAATCAATTTCCATCCTTCAAACATGTCTTAAACATCCCTTGGTAAAATTTTTTGTATGTTCGGCGTTCTCATCCAGTATTCGTTCTCACTTCTATTGAAGAACATCTAGAACTCATTCAAGGAACAGAATATTATTTTTTTAAAAAATTTCCAAAACAGTATATTTTAGCTATGAACACTTTTATCTCTGATTTGCAAGAACATTCACCGAGAGATCGATATTCCTCAGATATTATTTTGATATACAGCCTCGTGAAAACACAATGAGTTTTATCGAAACTTGAGTCAATAGTAATTTGAGAGAGAAAACTTATCCGGATATTTTATATATTGTAAGTTTACATATACAAAAAAGCATTTTCAGGATAGAGGGTTAACTTTTATTGGTATGCAAAGTAAAAAAAAATACAAATACACTGCCCATCGAGAAACTGTGAGAGAACGGGCCCGTGGCAAGTATGCATTTGTTAATTCCATTGACTGAAAAAAATGGAAAAAAGAAGTGAAACAAAATAAATACATTTCAATTGAAGAATGAAAATAATATCGTGATGTAGAATTGTAACATTCAAACGTTAAGAATTGTAATGTAAAAAGTTTCATTCATGTAGTTATCATTGGGATTTGAGATTCTAGTGAAAATCGTTACTTGTACTATGAGAAAGATAATTTCGATAATGGAGTATTTTATTGGATTTCAAATTATTATGAATTTAATACTGAACCCTTCTAATACTGAGACATATGGTGTATTTTATTTTATTTCCACCATTTATATAATTTTTGAGCTTAAACTATTCAAAATCATATTAGTACTTGACATAAATTTGTGATTCGAGTTATTTTCCATCTTAACATTAGTAACTACAATAATTTTAAGTGTAATATATATATACATCAAACTTTAACTGTCTCTCTCTCTCTCTCTCTCTCTCTCTCTCTCTCTCTCTCTCTCTCTCTCTCTCTCTCTCTCTCTCTCTCGGATTCCGGCGAGTGTCGAACAATGTGTGAATAGCTTCACTTTATACTAGTAGATCGCGCACGACCGTATTGTCTAATAATTGTATATAATCTACTCATATCATTAATTGTATTGTTATCCAAGTATTATTTCATTCGATTTTTGTGATTGGATTTTGAATTGTTAGATATGTGTTTTTGAAGTATTCGCCATGAATGCATTTCGCACATATATTTTCCAAATACTTGTATTTAGTTGATCATTCTGATTTAAGAGTATGAATTACACGTCCATTATAATTCTTCATGAATGAATGCTATATAACAATTATAAATTTCTTCTGCTTATAAACTTGAGGGTAAATCAACCAATAAAAGACTCGAACGAGCTGAAACAAGCAGACGTTTTACTAGTAATCCCTCAACTCCCAAATCGCAAATCTAATTCAATTATTGTATTCTATCCACAATTTTTGATGAAGATAACTCTCATATTGGTATATTGTGATATATTATAATTATCTGCCCTTGATATTGCAACGTCCCTATTTCCCATATCTGGTTAGCGTAGTAAGAGGAGCATAAATACTCCTCAATCCAGAAATGAACGTAAACAAATGTGGGGTCTAGGATCGGCCAGCACTTGAGAAATTGAATCATGTTTCGATCAGTAACATACGATATCAAAAAAACGCGAGTTTAATAAGACTCGTGACGAGGATTAATGAACAGCTGTAGAGAGCGGACGTACACGCCACTGCAATTATGATGGCCAGGGTTGCAAAGAGGCACCCGAGTCAAATATAGACGTGACCGCGCACATATATCTTAGGCGCGTCCGGGAAGGGGACAGACCGCGCGCACGTGACTACTTTAGCAGCGCCGGCTGCATGCCATTTGTCCGGTACTATAACGAAAAACTGCATCGCAAACGGATCTTGGCTTCGTCTCAACCACCGCAACGTTTGATGGGCAGGAATAATAAACACCAGGAGCGAAAGAAGTTTGAGGTCCGAGTCAAGAATTCATAATCCGCTAATACGCTTGCTTTCTCTGAGAAGGCCCAACCGCGGCCCAACCGACCGAGGATTAAGAAAGGCGCCCACGGATGCTTCCCCACGACTACGCACGTATACCGACTGAAAGCTGTATCTATTAACGTGTATCGATCACACGTACCAGTGAGAAGAAACTAGTTTCAAGTATAAGTGAAATTGATTAAAGACGCGAGAATCATGTGTTCGAGATGTATATGTACATGTATATTTGTAAATATATTTGTGTGTATATGTGTGTGAGTGTGTGCATGCGTTCTTATGTATGTAAACAAATATGTTGGCACGAGAGAGACGCTCGAGAAAATTTTTTAAATCTAAGAAAATTTCCGGTGAATAACTGCAGTTCAACGTAGAGTAAAATGAGAACTAGTTAATGTTGAGAAGAAAGATGGAATCAAAGGGCCCAAGACCCACAAAGGCCGAACGTTGACCTAGGCATCCTCGAGGCATTTCGGCTGTCCTAGAGAGCGGGAGGCAGGGCGGCGCTCTCTGAATTTCACAAAGTTCATGCCATGGCCAACCGACGGATGATACGGGGGAAAAGAGACTCGCGTGAACGGAGGGCCCAAAAATCCGCTGTCCCATCAATGATATGGCTGAGAGTCTGAGAGAGAGAAGCGAAAACTGGCAGAAGAGGGAGAAGGAAGTTTAGCTCGTGGCGGAAAAAGCAAGCGCACTTAGCATCGAGCACGAAAGCAGAAAGTATCTTTTTATAGTGTCGGTCTCAAGCCGAGGTATTTTCAAGTCGCGTCCTGATTTATTTGTTATTCCTAGCTATTCCATTTATCCGCGATTGTGTTATATTTAATTATTTAATCTCAAGCGGTGGCATAATACCGCGATTTTAAGTACTGACCACCCGAATATTGTGGTGGCAAGCGTATGATGGAGGTACTGGAGGCATCACTGATGAGTCCACCTCCAGTATTTGGACGGAAAGCCTAATCTTTCCTTTATCTTGACTCATAATTGAAAATTAAACGAACTTACCTGTAAGTGAAGTTCGATGACAATTATGTGCGTAGCTTCGTTCGAAATGATTACATACTCCCTAATTCCCATCCCCCCCTTAATCTGAGATACAACTCTAAAATAATGAAGAAGAGTGCCAGCGTGCCGCGAGAGGCGCCACTCGTGGCGAATTTGTTTTTACTCTGAACTATGTGATAAATTCGTCAGACCTACGGCTACTACATGTATGTAATCATTTCGAACGAAGCTACGCATATAATTGTCATCGAACTTCACTTACAGGTAAGTTCGTTTAATTTTCAATTATATGCTTGCTTCGTTCTCATGATTACATACATGTAGCTGTTTAGAGCTATATTTAATTGAATCAATGATAATTAATAAATTATCAATAGAAGTAAATTTTGCATAGAAAATTTATTGAAATACCGTTGACATGAAAGAACTTTTAGCTGGCTCTATTGGCCTATTGTAAAAGCGTGCAAAAACAAGGGAGTTTTCGGACCAGCCCGCCGTACTTTTAATGATACTGACATCCAAACCTTTCTTCAATGCTGCGGAAGTCGACGCATGCCGCGTACTATGGGCCGAGTACTCCTCGCCTATGCCGCACTTACGCATATAAGCCCGGATCCATCTACTGATAGTTTGGGCAGTCGCCTCTTTATAAGGTTTTTTAGTTCACAATATAAGTTTTTTACTTTCATTCCGAAACTCTTTCGTAATATCGATATAATGCAGTATAGTAGATGCTAGACATAATTCGGGCTTATGAAAATAAGGCAAGAAAAAATTTGGCTGCGCAGAGCCAGCCTTTGTTGTTTTGATTGGATCAGTTATTCGAATGTTAACACCTGTGTCAGATTCAACGATATTGTCTAATGTAATTAATGACAAAGTTTGAACTCTATGCGCTGTACCAATAGCTAATAATATCACCAATTTATCCGTAAGTAATTGTAACGACAATTCTTCCAAAGGAAATAATTTTCCTGCTTCACTCAAAACAGTTTCTGTATTCCAGATCTTAGAATAGCGAGGCTTAGTGGGTCTTAACTTAAATATACCCTTGAAGAATCGAGCAATATTCGGACACTGAGATGCCTTTATTCTCGTGATTAAGAAAATAGCTGAGCGAGCGGTATTGAGAGTACTGAACGATGAACCCTCGTTGTATTTAATAGTTAGGAATTCTAGTATGTGACTCTCTAAAGCGTTTTGACTGACAATATGTGAACCATTGTTTTATAGGGGCATCGTATTGCTTCAATGTACTCTCCGTAACTGAAGACATCATAACTTCTAATGATGAATTTGGAACACCCGATCCTACAAACGATTGCCTGATAATCGCCCTGCTATCAATGCAAGGTGGCCCGCAAGTGGATGGTGTACTGACCTACAAGGAGATAAAATCAGATCATAAGACGGTTTGAATATGACATGTTGTTCGGTTAGAAGAGATACAAATAGAGGGTACCAAGGTTGTGCCGGCCAACAAGGCACACCCTCAGCCCTTTCATGAATAATTTTTGAGAGAATTTTCGATATCAGAGCAAACGGTGGGGAAGCATAAAAGAAGAACTTAGACCAATCTACAGTAAACGCATCGATTGCATACGCGTCAGGTTCTGTCTTCCAAGCACAAAATTTTTTATTTTTTGCATTCAATCTAGTTGCAAATAAGTCAATATCAAAAGGGCCCCATTTGTTATTAACCAAATCAAACGCGTAATGGGAAAGCTCCCATTCGGTATCTATATTTGTCTTTCGTGAAGCCTCGTCTGCAGCTATGTTTTCTTTAGAAGGAATATATGATGCGAAAATGTGTATGTGCCTATCCTCGCACCACTGCCACAGTACACGAGCTAATTTATTTAGTTCTGGATATTGGGTTCCTCCCATCTTGTTAATATAGGCTATAGCAGTGGTTTTGTTAATACGTAACAAAACTGACACATCTCTCAGATTCGCTGCGAATGTTTTCAAAGCTAAGAACGCAGCCATCAGTTCCAAATGGTTAATGTGCTTCAAACGATCATCAGCTGACCAAAAACCTCCAATATTTTCATCATTTGCTGAAACTCCCCATCCTGTTAACGAGGCGTCGGAAAAAATCTCAATGATAAATTTTTGCTCCTCAAATGATTTTTTAACGTGCAGGATTCTCTCTTTCCACCAAAGTAGATCGTCCAATGAATAATTTCCAATTTTCATAGTTTTATCAAAATCACCGTCATTAATGAGTAATGCTAAAAACTTGGCTCTTTCAAATTGTTTGCAATACAATGGCCCATAAGGAACTGAAGGACAAGCAGCAGTTAATTTATCAATAAATTTTGCAAAACGTCTGATTTTTATGTTCGATAATGACAATATTTTCTTTATCATTCGCAAAATTCTTTCTTTTTTCTCAACGTTTAGTTCAATAGTCATTTCATTAGAATTAATTATGAACCCTAAATATTGACATGATTGTTTCGGAATAAGAGTACTCTTTTGGAAGTTTATGATGAAGCCCAGGAACTGCAATATTCTTATTGTCATTTGGACATTTCTTAAACAGGACTCATAATCTCTTCCTATGCACAATATATCATCGAGATATATTACAGAAAGATAACCTCTTGCTCTCAAAAACTCTATTATAGGCTTCATAATTTTTGTGAATATATAAGGGCTCCGAGAAAAACCAAATGGGAGACATGTAAACTCAAACAATGATTCCTGGTAAATAAATCTCAAATATTTTCTTGAATCCATGAGTACGTTCACAAGAAAAAAGGCATCTCGAATGTCAAGTTTACACATAAAGTAACCTCTCGATATTAATTTTTGAGCGGTCCTGAGATCTTCCAATTTAAAGTGAGGTGCAATTACAAAATTATTAAATTCCTTCAAGTTTAAGACAAAACGTGATCCACCATCAGCTTTCGGAACGAGGAAATAACTAGAAATGAATTGATCATTAAGATAATCACAACGAACGACAGCTCCCTTCTTTATAAGAAGATCTATTGCGCCCTCAAGAGCTATTCGATCCTTCTGGTTCGAAAAACAAACTGAAACTCTCTTATTTACAGTAACGAAGTTTGATGACATTTCGCCATTGAGATGTATCTGTACTCCAGCGATACAACCAAGCACAAACAGATCTTTTGTGATCCCTAGCCATCTATCATAAAAATGACTCAATCTACCAGCAGGTCTTACCTCTCCTACGACCGGTATCTGGGTTCCTGAGATTTCGATTGATTCGAGCCCTGAGTCTTGTAGGTTCGCTGAATTGATATTGACTTCGATGGAGTTTGAGCTGCAGTCTTGTTTTTGTATCCCACCTGCGACGCTCCTCTCGCTGGTGGGGCCCTCCAGTTTACCGTACTCGACGAAGCTCGCTGCTGAACTCTAGTGGTAGGCATTATTGGTACAGGCTTCAAATCCTTACTTATTTTCTCCAATGATCTGAGTTTCTTGATTTTTTCATCAAGACCAATACCGAACAAATATTTATCTGGTTCAGTTTTATCGAGAAGATCTTTCATAGGCTTGCCGAATCCCGGCGTAATATAAGCTCTTCGAGCTTTTGACTCCAAATAAAATTTTTCGGCCAACGATTTGCCTGTGTCCCACATCTGTTCCAAGGGTTTCGAACGATCTACAGGCTCTTCCTGATCTTTCAGAAGCATGGTCAATGCCTTGGATAACGAGGTGAGAGCTAGGCCAGCGAGAGATTGAGCGTGCATGAAATGCTTGTCTCTCTTCATAGCAGCGGCATTCATTGTTGGAACTACTTCCTCATTCAGAAGAGGAGCTTCATTGGGACAGTTCGTGATGCTCGGATACTTCTTGAAAAGTTCCTCTTTTGCTTCTTTCCCAAGCCCGGCTTTCTTCCAATGATTCCATCTTGAAGCAATTTCGGAATGAGTCATTTCCGATCCAAGGTTTGACTTTGATGGATCGACGCCGATTATTTTCAACGCATCTTCATCGATAGATTGCTCCAAAGATAATTGATCTTCCACATTATCTCCTGTCGGTATGGCAGGGGGCTTCTGTATTGGTACAACCGGGTCAACTTCAGTTGTCTGGCCAGTGCTAACATTTTCTTTGTTAATAATTAAAATAATTTATAACCTCGCTTTGGCGATTCTCCGCGCTGCCATGCAATTCTCGTAATGGAGTACCTATAGAAGAATCGCATTGAGTTAGACCGATCGACATTGGATCCGTCTTCTCAGTTTCATGGCTCATGTTTTCGATGAGCTCGAACCGTAATTATCTCGACATTTGACTCAGGTGTTCCGTGAGCTCAGTCGGAAAAGTATTATTCGGGAATAGCTCAAGGCTTTCCTCGGTGAGCGCTCCACCCCATACTTACTGTTTTCATCAACGTTGCTTGTGTATGGTGCGAGCAAGTCATCAGCACGGCCATCTTCTTTGTCCGATCGTGCGTCGTTGGAAAGATTTTTGGATGGCTCCTCGGTCGAGAGCCGCTCCTCGATTCTCTTCAATCGCTTACAAAGTTCTCGGAGAGTATCCTCTTGTTCTTCGCGCTTCCTTTTCTTGGATTTCCCCATTTTTTCAATCCTATGTACCTATACCAGCGGTAAAGAACGATGTGAATCGTCCGGCACACAAAACGATAATGAAGAAGAGTGCCAGCGTGCCGCGAGAGGCGCCACTCGTGGCGAATTTGTTTTTACTCTGAACTATGTGATAAATTCGGCAGACCTACGGCTACTACATGTATGTAATCATGAGAACGAAGCAAGCATATAATTTTGAATTAGAAATGAGTTCAGAGGGGGATAAGATTTCAGCTCTCAACTAATTATGGAGTTAATCTAGTTTTAGGATAATTAATACCAAAACCCTTTCTATCCTTCCTCTCCGACGAAAAAGTTACATATAAATCATTTAGAATGCGTGAGTCTATCCACCGAAGATATGAAAAAAATGTTCTTGGTTATTCGGAATTTGTTCAGATTGCTCAAAACGACACATGAGCCTCGGTTTGATAATTGTCATGATAGCGAATATCAGGGAGAAGTTACGAACTCTAAGTCTCACAAATAATAAGAAGCACAGTAGATCGAAATAAAAAAGACAAACTGAAAGATCTGTTACTTTTATGAAGTTATGACGGGAGAGAATGGAGCTAAAAATGAGTCGTACTTTTTAATCAAGAGGAACTAAGAGTAAATTTCGAGACTAAGGTATCCACAAAAAAAAACAATAAATGCAAGAAATAGAATGAAGAAAAAACAGAAGTTATGAGCTGGGCACCCAATGGACTCGAGCATTCACATATTCTTTGGCTAGCTCAGATGACAGCCCGTCGTACACGCGCTCGATCGGCATTAAGCACGGGTTAACCCTGAGCTCATTGTCGTCCCCTTGATCGCTAAGATAACTCAAAGAATAGCTGGCAAAGATAGAATATGCAAATAATACGTCCTGGTTCTGTTTGAAGGAATTATTTCTTTCGAAAATTGGTACGATTGTGGCTTATTCATTGCCAAACTGTGGCTGATGGCCAAAAGCCACAATTTCCCCGCAAAAATTATTTCTTTGGTAGATTGTGGGATTTTTTATTGAGAATGCTTGGCACAATAGTGGATTAATAGTTGAAAAACTGTGGCCAACAGCCAGAAACTACAATTTTCTTGTGAACATTATCTCCAAAAAATGCAATCTTCACATTAAAATTATGGGTGAATCATTGCAATTCTTTTTCTTCTAAAAGAATTCCCTATTTGATCGTTATGACCAATTATTTTCAAGAAAATTTTCTTGGATAATCATCTAGATTTCGAATAATAATTGTCAAAAGCGGTGGAGTATAAGAAATTCTCAAATGAATGCATTTTTTTGGGAGAAATTTATAATGACTAGTTTTCATAATTTTTACTCGAATGTTTATTTGATTATTTTTGTTCTCGTTCAATGATTTGTCTAAGGATGAGCGTTGAGAAATCCAAGAAAAGTGTATAGAAGAAGTGTAATAATTTTCATTGTGAATACGAATGAGAAAATTCGCATTTTTCATAGAAATCATTACTTATAATGTAACAAGTACTTAACTCATATAATTTTGTATAAGTTTAGTAGAAAAATGATAGATGGTTGAAATCAATTAAAATACTCCTCGAGCAATTTTTCTTTTTCATAGTAAAAAATAGACCTTTAAAAAAGGTATACGTGGACGACAAGTATGTTACGTATCCTTTGGTTTGTAGTCAGATAAACTTTTATTCTACTCAATTTCTTTAGGTAGAAAGAATTTTGAAAATGTCTTCAATTTCAGTTCAATCAAATGCATATAAGATAGTATTGAATAAATTCTTAGGAGACTAAATTTTTTGATGCAAAAAGAAATTTGGAAAGGTCTGTTTAATCTCAGTCCATCCAAATGCATGTGAGACTAATATGATTCAAATCTAATATATTTTTTGGAAATACAGATCTACCACTTCAATAGACATATTTACCAAGACGCTATCGTTATATATATTCCAGTTCATTTTTTCAATGATGACATGAGAAAGTAGCGAAATCTAGCATCAACTGACAAGTATCTAACTAATGTGAGCCTTATACAGAACTAATATTTTTTCAAAGTATACCTTAAAGCAATTGTTGCACGAACTGTTATCAAATGTCAATGCACTCCAGATCAATTCATCCATGTTCCGATAGAATGCACTGAAATCAAAAATCCATGTCAAGTGGTTACATACATTTCAAATACATCTACCAATGTTGAGATAGAAAGTACTAAAATCACAATTCTATGTCAAGCAGTACCACTTTGTATTAAATTCATAATAATTTGAAATCAAATAAAATACTCCATAATCGAAATTATCTTTCTCATAGTACAGCTGACGTTATTCTACTAGAATCTCAAATCCCAATGATAACTACATGAATGGAACTTTTACATTACAATTCTTAACGTTTGAATGTTACAATTGTACATCATGATATTATTTTCACTCTTCAATTGAAATGTATTTATTTTGTTTCACTTCTTATTTCCATTTTTTTCAGTCAATGCAATTAACAAATACATACTTGCCACGGGCCCGTTTTTCAGAAAGCATTGAGCATCAAACGTTATCCAAAATTTTCATGCCTTACTTTCCATGTTTGATCAGCATTTTCTATAACACAAGCAGTGGTTAGTTTTTTTGCATGGAATGATGTATCTAAGAATCGTATCGTAGGTGAATTTCATCGGAATCTGTGAGAAAGATAATTTCGGTTATGGAGTATTTTATTTGATTTCAAATTATTATGAATTTAATACAAAGTGGTACTGCTTGACATAGAATTGTGATTTTAGTACTTTATATCTCAACATTGGTAGATGTATTTGAAATGTATGTAACCACTTGACATGGATTTTTGATTTCAGTGCATTCTATCGGAACATGGATGAATTGATCTGGAGTGCATTGACATTTGATAACAGTTCGTGCAACAATTGCTTTAAGGTATACTTTGAAAAAATATTAGTTCTGTATAAGGCTCACATTAGTTAGATACTTGTCAGTTGATGCTAGATTTCGCTACTTTCTCATGTCATCATTGAAAAAATGAACTGGAATATATATAACGATAGCGTCTTGGTAAATATGTCTATTGAAGTGGTAGATCTGTATTTCCAAAAAATATATTAGATTTGAATCATATTAGTCTCACATGCATTTGGATGGACTGAGATTAAACAGACCTTTCCAAATTTCTTTTTGCATCAAAAAATTTAGTCTCCTAAGAATTTATTCAATACTATCTTGTATGCATTTGAATGAACTGAAATTGAAGACATTTTCAAAATTCTTTCCACCTAAAGAAATTGAGTAGAATAAAAGTTTATCTGACTACGAACCAAAGGATACGGAACATACTTGTCGTCCACGTATACCTTTTTTAAAGGTCTATTTTTTACTATGAAAAAGAAAAATTGCTCGAGGAGTATTTTAATTGATTTCAACCATCTATCATTTTTCAACTAAACTTATACAAAATTATATGAGTTAAGTACTTGACATGGATTTGTGATTTCAGTACTTTCTTATCTTAACATTAGAAAATTGATCTGCATTGTCATTTTCAATGGTAGCAAGGATCAAGTGAACATTGAAAAAATGTTCATTGTATAGTCGGATGGATAAACATACTAGTTGGATACTTGGCATTTGATGCTAGATTTCAGTGCTTTCTCGTATCACTAATAACAAAATAAACTGGAATGTATAATTGGATTTCATATTACTGTATTTAATATTCAGGTCATTAGTTCAAAATCCGTAACAGAAAAACGTGAGATAGAAAGAAGGCTTCAAATTTTGTGAATACTATCTTATATGCATTTGAATGGACTGAAATTGACGAGATATTTTCAAATTTCTTTCTACTTAAAGAAATTGAGTAGAATAAAAGTTTATCCAACAGCGAACCAACGGGTACGGAACATACTTGTCTTCCACGTATACCTTTTTTAAAGGTCTATTTTTTACTATGAAAAAGAAAAATTGCTCGAGGAGTATTTTATTTGATTTCTACCATTTAGATTTTTACTTGACATA
This sequence comes from Aphelinus atriplicis, assembly GCA_020882685.1. Classification (NCBI taxonomy): domain Eukaryota; kingdom Metazoa; phylum Arthropoda; class Insecta; order Hymenoptera; family Aphelinidae; genus Aphelinus; species Aphelinus atriplicis. The sequence continues at coordinate 40,571,824 of CM037074.1, read as the reverse complement.
GAATTGATTGTGAATGTAATTTGCAAAGATATATGTTTAGTAGTAGGATACTTGGCATTTGATTTCAGATTTCATTACTTTCTTGAGTCATAATTGACAAAATGAACTGGAATATATAACGTTAGTGTGCGAGTAAAAATGTCTATTGAAGTCATACATCTGTAATTGGGACGAATACGTTAGTTTTTTTTATCGTAGGAAAGCGAAAGAACGTGCAAAATTAATTAGGTCATATTTTTTGTTTTTTGATCCAATCAAAATTCGACATAATGTGAGGAGATGAAATTCGTGTCATTAGTAACGAAAAAACTAGATGTTGTGAGAAATTCGTCAACCCTTTTCAAAATAACATATTAGATTTGAATAATATGATCTTACATATATTTGATTTCGTATTTGTGAATATGCGTATATCATATTCATAAATGCGTATTTATGAATTATATTACTATACTTGATACTTGATATTACTTTGTATGAAATTAATCAGTTTGAAATCCGTAACAGAGAAACATGAAGCAGAAAGAAGGCTTCATATTCTGTAATTATTATCTTAGATGCATTGAAATAGAAAAAGATTGAAAAGACATCTTGCAATTTTTACCCACTCAAAAAAATTTAGTCGCTTAGGCATTTATTCAACAACGAACCACAGAATACGGAACATACTAGTCGGCAACGTGGACCTTTTTCAAAGGTAAATTTTTAATCATGAAAAAGAAATTTGCTTATGGTGTATTTCATCTTATTTAAACCATTTATATAATTTTTTGTTATATACCTCTGAAAATATATGAGTTAGTTACTTGGCGTGAATTTGTGATCTAGTTAGATACTCGGCATGTAATGCCTTCTCGTATCACCGTTGACAAAATCATCTAAAATGTATAACTGGATTCGATATTGCTTTATATGCAATTTATCATACTAAATACAACTAAAACAAAACGATATTGCTTTGACAATATATTCCAGATGGAAGAGTAGTGAACCTTCCTAAAGAAAGGTATAACTATTCGGGTGTCCGACTTCCACCAGGAGGCAGTGCTGTTGCAGTTGTAAAGTATAATAAAGTCACGTGGTCTGAAGTAGGAAATTCAAATTCAAGGATGAATAAAAAAAAACAATTTGTAAAGTTTTATAACAATGAATAGTTTGCACTTCAGACATTTAGGACTTTGTTGAAAGTGAATTGGAATACTTGACTATTATATATCTTTACTTTGTTTGTGGGTCCACTATTTTGGACTTGTGTTTATGTGAAATTAGAATACTTTGTTTTATCATACTTTACAGAGGTACCAAAAACATCCCCCAGAGGGGGACTGCTTTGCTCGGACACCCAAATAGTTTACAAGTAAAGAATGGTTTTATGGGAGGTATTATATTGGACACCAGAGCTACCGACATTGGGGCATGTTAACATGTTGATTCTCCGGTAGCCTAAAGTCAAACTTTACTTTCTGCCCATGTTAGACTTATTGGCAAACTGATTCTGCGTACGACTTGGGTCCGTTCTAATCTAATAGTTTACCGGCCATATTACTTCTGGGTCACGGAATATTATATTCAAAAAAGTGTGCTCCAATATGGAATGACCAAATTGGAGAGTGGGATTAACGGCGAAGGCTCCAGAAGGCGCGAGTTGGTCTAATGTCCAAGCTCCCTTATATAGACGGTAGAACGCCGACTCTCTTAGAGCGCCGCGCTATACCTTATACACGCGCGACTCAACGCCTCGCCATCTACAGGCAAGCCATGGTACTTGGCTGGTTACTCGAAAATGAGTTCATACTCTCATATACAAAGCTAATTGGTAATTGAATCAAATCTTACAGTAATTGCACTATTGAGAGAAGAATGTTTCTAAGATCATTTAATTATATATCCTCATTTTTGAATGAAAAGTCATTTTTGTAAGAACCTTTTCATACCGGTATACTGTCTATTCTTTCTAAATTGGTATTGCACTGTTTGTGTAATCTAAGAAAGATAATCACATTCTTCGTTTTTTTGTAATCAGCTAAAATATGGAGCTGTCTCTTGCACCAGCAGCGTGTGACAAACATTACAAAGTCTTGATGGCTTTCGCTTTGGTCCACTTTTCACAATATTATTCAGGCACGACTGACTAACAGAGAACAATACAAATTAGGAAGTGTAACAATAACAAAAATAAAATCCAATTTTCTTATTTAAATAAGTGTTTGTAATTCAATTAAATCAGAGTATGTACATTCAAAAGCTTTAATTTTTCAATCGCCATTTAACTTAATTTAGTACAGTCTCATATTTACAAATGCTTGACAATTACCCTCTTTTAGCACTTGACTCTGTTAAATGTAATCAGGGTTAACGTTTACTTTTATACACTATCAAGTTCTTCTTTTTTTATACTTCTATCGAGTTACAGATATACTCTTTTTTCATCCAAATTTTTACAAATCTGTACAGGTTGGAAAAATTTTTGAACTATGTTTCTCATAGCAGCCTGTAACCCCTTAGCACATCACATTGGATAATAAGATTTAGTTAACGAATAAAATCACTAATGAAAAATACTTGAAAAGTCATTTTTAAGAACCTTTTCATACCGGTATACTGTCTATTCATTCTAAATTGGTATTGCACTGATTGTGTAATCTAAGAAAGATAATCACATTGAAAGTTCTTCGTTTTTTTGTAATCAGCTAAAATATGGAGCTGTCTCTTGCACCAGCAGCGTGTGACAAACATTACAAAGTCTTGATGGCCTTTGCCTTTGTCCAATTTTGCACAATATTATTCAGGCACGACTGACAGAAGATTTGACTGCAATGTCGACAATTTTGCTGTTGGTCATGAAACATACACATATGTGTTAAACTGCTTGTTGTGCAACTGTTCCTCTTTTTCTTTGTATTCCTGTAATTCATCGTCTGTAGTTCTTAGATTTTTTTTCAATCCTTTTATTCATTCTTCTAATGGCACAAACAAAGAATATAATGATTAAGCATCTTCATCTGTCTGTAAACAAGATTTTAAGTATATCTAACCAACATTTAACAAGAAAAAATTTATCTGAGTTAATGAACTTTTAACATACATACCGTTTACTCTTTGAAGAACTATCATCCATTTCTGAATGAAGAGATACGAGTCAGCACCTAACTGAGATGCAACTTTTTTTGCTAATCTTCAAGTTTGCCCAACAATATTCAGGTGACGTAGGTGGTAGACGGGGGAGATAATATATACTGATGATTTTAATCGAGCAGATCTCACTGTTCACAGCTGAGCTCACTCGAGAGCGTGCATGCGCAGTCGGGCGCAGTGCAGTAGCAGTTCAGTTGCATCAATATACATATATGTATGTTGAACGTAATATACGCTACGCTGAGGAGTGACTTACGCTGGGCTGTGAACCAGTCGGACGTAATATACGTCACATGTGGAAGTGTGGAAGAATTTTTGAGGAGCTCGTGGGCACTTCGTATGCTAGTGAATTTGAACTTCTATTCTCAAATATAATGAAAGCTATTTCGATAAAACTTTTCTGACAAAAGTAATCGTAAGTGACCGTAGTTCTTGCTTATAACTGTAGCAAGACTGCAGGACAGCGGTAAAAGAAAAATAATTAAAAAAGTGAGGTTGAACACGAAATTGGGCTGTATATAATGGCTAGTCGCGTCCCCTCGTGCGCTTGCTGCGCATACTTCTCGTCGGTGGCGCTGACGCGCCACCTGATGGTTATATTTTTCACAAGAATTCATCAATCCAGCAATACATACAATATACAAAATACAACATACAACATACAACGAATGAATCATTCATTACCTACTGTATTTACAGGTTCTATAACAAAATGACGTTCTAGATCTAATACTTTCATGTAAGAACAAACGTTCCCCAAGTCATTCAAGTCCATCACACTGATACATCCAGTTTACATTCACGAATATAAGTTTCTCGTCTCCTGAAAGTTCTGTAGAGCAAGTCCTTCGTCACCCTAATATTTTCAATCACAGCATAATATTGCCCTTCGCATACATATTTTCTTACAATAACACTCAGTTACTTTGGAAGAAGTACTGAATGATCCCATAGTAAAACTGTTCACCACTCTCGTATTTTACACATTCTTAATTCGTAGTGATTTATTTGAAGTAAGCTCTGGACGCAAATAGATTATTGTTATTAAAGAACCTGAAGAATATAGAATAATTTTTATTCTGAATAAAGTTCTGCACTATCATATCGTCATCAATTACGTCTTCTTTCAAAATTCCTAATATATACATTCAACTACCAATTTGTTGGCCATATTTGTATGAGCCACATTGTTTCTTAGTAGAAAAAAAAGCTTCACGAAGTGCAAATCCTTCTGTGCCTTCTGTAAGATGATTCTTCAAACTGAACGAGTTCATCAACATATGCAGTAAAGAAGAACAAATTTGTAACTGAGCTGAATTGCTACTGTGAACCAATTTTTCTAACTTTCCATTCATGTCCTCAAGTGGAAAACACGACATGGTTTTTAACCCATCAAGTCCCAGATTGCAGAAATTTTATTGGTACTTTCGAGCTGAAATATTTTGATGAATAAGACGGAAGGTTTATTGCAAAATAGTCATTCCTACTATTTTCGGGTGTGCTCTACACGATACAATGGTTAAAAAGACTAAGAAAATTGATTTTCAATAAATAATTAAGAAAATTAAAATAAAAAATGCGATTTCTTGGAACACTTTTTTTTTCAATCCAAAATCAAGGAATCAAAATCGAGGAAGAAGGAATTTCATTTTTACCGTCGAAAATATGCACAAGAGTGCACAAAATATTTGAACTTTCCAAATTCGTTGAGTTTTTTCGACTATGATTTTTTTCAGCAAAATGGCGGCCAAAAAACGGGAATCAATATTTTGGATTTTCATATTATCAATATTTTAAAGCATTCATTTTTATATTCGATATATTCCATTGAAATTCCGTATACAAGGGTTTTCAATGTCGCTGATAACGATTCTGACTTCAAATTCTCAAAATTCTGGATCCAAGATGGCGGTTTCAAGATGGCGGCTGACGATTTCACACATTTTTAGTCGGAGAATCGTGAAAATTTGGAATAATGTACATTTTCACGAACCTCCAACTAAAAATGTACAAAATCTAGAGCCGCCATCTTGGAACAGCCATCTTGGATACGGAATTTCGAAAATCTGATGTCAGATTTATCATCAGCGCCGCCGAAAACCCATTATTCCAAATTTTCACGTACCTCCAACTAAAAATGTACAAAATCATGAGCCGCCATTTCGAAACCGCCATCTTGGATACGGAATTTCGAAAATCTGATGGCTGCTTCCACTGCCATTGTCAAACTATTGTGTATAAAGCTAGCGTCAGAGGTCTTATATACCATCAGATACATTGGTGTGTTTGTTTTGAAAAATCTTGCTAAGCTTCCTATACGTGTATTTTTAGAACTTTTAGAAGATAAACATACTTATAAAATAGTTAAAAGAAACCCACTGAAATCCTTACAAACTAAAGTTCATAAAATATTATCCAGCTTAAATGACCAAGACTTCCTAAATAAGCGCTTCCACAACATTCAATTGACACAAACGAATACTGTTCTAGCTAAAGCATATGGTTTGCCTAAGATACATAAACCCAATGTCCCACTGAGACCCATCATCTCTTTAGTAAACTCACCTACACATTTTTTAGCAAAAACCTTATATGACGATTTAAAAAAGTGTATAAAACCACCAATCTCTCGCGTGAATAGTAGTTTCGAATTTAAAGAGCAAATTTCAAATATACATGTCCCAGCTGATTACGTATTACTTTCACTTGACGTCAGCTCGTTGTTTACAAACATACCGTGTGATTTGGTTTTGGACAGCTTAGATAAAAGATTCTCATATATTCACAGTAGAAGTAAAATACCGTTTGAGGAAATTATTAAAATCACCCAATTTCTTTTTGATAATACATTTTTTGCCTTTGACAATAAATATTATAAACAAATTTTTGGCACACCCATGGGCTCTCCTATTTCCCCATTGTTTGCAGACCTTGTCATGGACGATTTAGAAATAGAATGTTTAAACAAATTAAAATTAGAATATAACTGTGAACCGCTAATTTACAAGAGATATGTTGATGACACCTTTTTATGTGTAAAAAAAGAACACGTTGAAATAGTTATTAAAGTTTTCAATGAATACAATAAAAATTTAAAATTCACTCATGAATTAGAAGAAAATAATTCTATAAATTTCTTAGATACAATAATTACTAGAACCAACAATAAATTAATCACTAACTGGTATCAAAAACTAACATGCTCTGGTAGATTATTAAATTTCAATTCAAATCGTACAATTCAACAAAAACGTAACATCATTTCCAATTTAATAGATAGATCAGTTTTACTTTCAGATAAGAGATTCCATAACGACAATATTAATAAAGTTAAAAGAATATTAGTGGAGAACGATTACCCACAGAAATTCATAGAATCATGTGTAAATGACCGACTTCGTTCAATTAGATTCTCTAAAAAGAAAAATAGTCCAGATAAAAAAAGTCCCTTTTGTACTTTGGCAATACCTTTTCAAGATACATTCTATAATAAAGTATCCGGCTCCCTTAAAAAATTAAACATTAGAACAGTTCCTTTAGTCAATCATAATCTTACAAACATAATAAAATTAGGCAAAGATAAAACAGATATTTTAGATCAAACTGAGGTAGTTTATAAATTTAATTGCAACGACTGTTCGGCATGTTATATTGGCGAGACGAAGAGAAAATTAAAAGATAGAATTACAGAACATCAAAAAATTACTGATAAACCACTTCCGGTCCCTTTGCATTTAATAGAAAATAGTACACACACATTTGATTGGAATAACGTTAAAATTTTAGACCGCGAAGCGAATTATAAGAAACGACTTATTTCGGAAATGCTCCACATCAATATGTACCAACACACACTTAATAGGAAGGAAGACACACAACAACTCAGTCACACGTATAGGAAGCTTAGCAAGATTTTTCAAAACAAACACACCAATGTATCTGATGGTATATAAGACCTCTGACGCTAGCTTTATACACAATAGTTTGACAATGGCAGTGGAAGCAGCCGCTTCCACTGCCGAACGTAATATTATATTTTCATTCAAAACTGGTGAGAAAGAATATTTTATTGTTACTTCGTCGATTGTTTTGTACCTAAACTGTATTATTTATTACGTGTTTTTTGTGTAATAAATTTTTAGCCTGATGAGGCCAGTAAACCTAACTGGCGAAACGTCGCATAAAATAAATATGTGGTGGATTTTGTGAATTTTCCTTTGTCCACTTCACTCTGGAATGGCCCTCAAAGATCGAAAATTTACACACATTTGGAATTATGGAGGGTGCACAATATAATATGCATAATATCTATACCTGTCGTTCTGAACGGTTTATAAACAAATAATGAAAAAATTGACACCCCTTTTACTTCAAAACTACGCAATTTGAGTTAGACGCTCTAATAGCTTGCAATTCAATTTCATCGTCAGTTCCCAAAGACAATCTTTTTTTCTAAAGATAAATCCATCGGTGGTTCTGTGATTCCCCTGGCAGCTTACAATTTCTTGAGATAGATTCGGATGACGAATTTTCGTACAATTTGAGGTGCGCCAAGTCCACATCTAATGGTACAGCATTTTCTTGACCATCTTCAGTATCTGACTCTATATATAATGAAAGAGTGAGTTATCGCATGCTTGGTCAAAATTTCATAACTGAAGAGATACAGAGAAATTTGAATTTTCGAAAAAAAGTATTCCAATCTCGAAAAAACGTTCATTTCTGTGAAATATTGTGTTCTGTAGATTTTCTGTATTTCTGGATATGGATCTGATGATCAAAGCACCAGCACGTTTGAATGTATGCAGGAAAGTTATCGTACCCTTCAGTTTCAGCTTGGTCAATTTCGGACAGTTTTTTCCCATAAATCGTGTATGAATTCACGAAGAACTTGTTTCATATCGGATTATGATAACACTAGATTCAGTAGTAACAGTCATTCGGCGTCTAACCTAACTCACGGGTAAACAAGTTTAATTTTCTAAAAAAAACTATCCCAATGTTGATATACAAACGATCGTTTCTGTAAAAAATTTAAGTTATTTTGTATCTCCAATAGACATAAAAAACAAAATACCTGCGAGTTAGGTCAGACGCTAAATGACTGTTACTACTGAATATGCTTGTTATTATAATCCAATATAAAACAACTTCTTCGTAAATTTATATACTTTACCTGTGAGAAATCTGACAAAAATTCTATGTTGTGGAAACCGGTTTTAGAGTAAATAATGTGATTCAATTGATTCATGCCAGCTAGATTTTAAATAAGACCAACGCATCTCTAATCGTCGATGTGGGCTATAATGAAATTCTCCCAGAGTAGTAAACATTTTTCACCTGTGTAATTATTTATTACATCAGAGTTTAGCATTAATGATCCCCATCGTTAGAATATTCATCATTGGATATAACCCGATCAGAGGTTATATTCTCGTTAATGGAACTTCAAATTGAAGATGCCGTTTCGATTTCGCATGCAGATATTTCCATGTCACTGGCTTGTTGAATGTCTAGATTCATCTAACAAGATTGAGAATAATATAAATCAATGGAGAATGAATCAATAAAGAAAGATCTCTAGTGGCAAAAGATTTTTTTTTTCGAAATCAGTAGAGAATTTATCAGTCTAATATTCGCCAACTTTTTGATTTATTATTCAGGAAATTATGTATGAACTTACTGGTAAGATTTCTTCATTTTCTGATTCAGTCGATGACAGATCTATCGTAAAAAGTGTCTAATTTCTCAACACTCTTCTCTGTGTTCTTCGAAAACGCTGCAGGGACTTTTTTGGCATTTTATCCTGTTTCTCATCCTATAATTGGATTAATTCAAACAAACGTTTGATCAAAAATTTTAACAGAATATTTTTTCTCACTGAATTGAGATTGCCGTGCTCTAAGTGAAACTGACTGCTCATTTATGTAGTTTGTGATCCGTTCGAATTTCATGTATTTTTAAAATCGAATCGAATGATTAGAAGCTAATTTCACATGATGCGTTCAAATCATTAGCAAGTATGAATAATCATTATTATTATCTGTTTGATTAGATTTTTTCTTAGTTTTTGTTCTGATATTACTTAAAATTAACATGTTTGTTGAGTTAGGAATCTATATTGGAATTATACAAGTAATATTTATTTTGATTTTCCCATGAAGAACGGACTTCTACCTTCAAATTCCGGACCTCTAGGTTCGAGGATAATCAAGCAAATATAAGAGCAGCTGAGTGTCGATCTTCGAAAGAAGAATTGAATGAAGAATTGAATGCCAGGGAAGGTGAATTATCAACTGTAGTGATTGAATTGAGCTTGAAGAAGTTACGTCTTATTCTAGATCAAGTGAATTAGATTAAAGAGAGAAAAAAAGATGGGCTGCAAAAAAATCAAAGGGAAAAGTACAGGATGAAAAACGAATGGATAAAAGTTGAAGCTAGAGAGAATGCATGAGAAGAAAATCGAGAGAAAGAGAAAACAACTTGAAAAAATAATTGAATAAAGCAGTGACGATGAACGACGACATGAGGTTTTAAAAAGAAAAAAATACGAAGCATCAGGATAAAAGCAAGACCCACAGAGACGAAATGATATTGATTGGGAAGCCGATTTCAGTGGTTACTCTGAAAACGAACAGGATGGCAACGAATGGGGTGCAGAAGTTCATCTGACAGTCGGAGCAGTCTAAGAGTCGGAGCCGAATCGGAGCGAACAACAGTGTCAGAATTGCCAAAAAATGGAAACAGGTGATTATTTTCATTCTCGTAAATGTGCGTGTGCGCACTTCCATGAGAATGTGCGTGTGCGTGTGAATGTGTGCGTGCGTGCGTGCGTGCGTGCGTGCGTGCGGGCGTGCGAGTAAACATCTGAATATAATTTCAAATTAACCATTAACGTCGAACAGTTTTTGCCTCAATTGTTTTTTATAGAAATTGGTATACATGGGTGTTCGAGGTCGCTGGTCACGAATCCGGCGACAGATTTTTAAATTAGAGCCTCTAAGATTCCTGGCCGAAAATTTGAAAGATACTGGATTAGGATAATGTTAAACAGTGATTTTCTATCGATCTTCAGGAAATTAACCCATTAAGGCCCATGGCCAGACCAGCGGAGATACCATAAAACTAATTATTGGATCGCGTGCTTTCTTGAAAAAAAAAATACCCGTATTTTTTTCTATTTCCATTGTTTAAACAATAATTATTTAAACAAATTGCATCCAAAATCGTAAATTCAAAATACTAATGGTGCCAATCGATTCTAGAGAAAAAACCAAAAAAAAATGTGAAATACATTTTTTCAATTTGAGGCTTATTTTTTTGGCAATCGCGTTATAAACAATTGGAATTCAGTAAAACCGACAAAAAGTGGCTTTGGCCCATGCCTACGCTATCACCATGGGATGGAAACTGATTGCGGGATCGCGTTCTTTTTTGAAATAAAAAATACCCCTATTTTTTCTTTTTTCAAAATTCAATGTTTAAACAATAATTATTTAAACAAATTGCACCCAAAGTCGTAAATTCGAAAAACTAATGATGCCAATCGATTCTAGAGAAAAAACCAAGAAAAGAAGGTAGAATACATTTTTTTGATTTGAGGCTTATTTCTCTTGTAATCGCGTTATGAAAATCTAAATTACAGTATAATTGTTGAAAATCTCACGATAACTATTGGTTTACTACGCAGATGTAGTATGAATGATTGTCGAACAAAAACAAATCGAATATGCTAAGAATGCAAGACTTGCAAAGTACACAATAAAGAGCACAAGAGAAGGAGAAGGAATTTGCAGTGATACTGCACGAAAGACAATTTTGAATCGACCTCCCTGATATCACTGGATTCCATTTGTTTATAACGTGATTGTAAAAGAAATGAGCCTCGAATCAAAAAAATGTATTCTTACTTTTCTTCTCGGATTTTCTTCTAGAATCGATTGGCACCATTAGTTATTTGAATTTACGACTTTGGGTGCGATTTGTTTAAATAATTATTGTTCAAACATTGAATTTTCAAGAAAGAAAAAATAGGGGTACTTTTTTTCCAAAAAAGCACGCGATCCCGCAATCAGTTTTCATCCCATGGTGATAGCGTAGGCATGGGCCGAAGCCTTTTTTGTCGGTTTTACTGAATTCCAATTGTTTATAACGCGATTGCCAAAAAAATAAGCCTCAAATCAAAAAAATGTATTCCACATTTTCTTCTTGGTTTTTTCTCTAGAATCGATTGGCACCATAAGCTTTTCGAATTTACGACTTTGGGTGCAATTTGTTTAAATAATTATTGTTTAAACATTGAATTTTGAAAAAAGAACAAATAGGGGTATCTTTTTTCAAAAAAGCACGCGATCCAATAATTAGTTTTTTGGTATCTCCGCTGGTCTGGCCATGGTCCTTAATGGGTTAATCCGGGTAAGAATCTCTTAAGGTTTTGCTGAGAACGGAATTCACGATCAGAAAGCTAAGAAAAAACTGCATCGATTGTATATCGGATATTATTCAGCTATTGGTCTTATAGAGTCGAAAACAAGTATCGAAAATGCGAGGTTTTATCGTCCACTTGTTGGCTCTGGAGAGTTGACGTAAAACACCCCATGTACTTATAATCGGGACTTTTGAGATAAAATACCAAGTTTCTTTGAATAAATGTTTGACAAACATAATTCAGTGAATTGTTCAGGATACCTAAAAAAATAAATATCTGTTTTCAACCACAGTTTTTTTCCGGAGAACGGAATCGATTCACTCTTTGTTCTAATGCAGAGTAAATTGTTCAGGAAAAAATCATGGGGAAATTGTGGTTTTTAGCTTTTGGCCACAGTTTATCTACAATTAAGCCACGATTCTGTATTGGAAAATACTTATTTTATTGAAAAATAATATTTAGTTGTCAACAACAAAATTTTTGAAGAATTTTGATTTTTGATTTTTCCGAAGAACGGAATTTACAATGATACAGAGTGAATTTTTCATAAAAAAAAGTTATGGGAGAATTGTGGTTTCTATCCTTTGGCCACAATATATCAATGATTAAGCCACGATTCTGAATTGAAAAATATTTTTTTTTCAATTTTATTGAAAAATTTTATGGAAAAATTGTGGCTTTTGGTCATTGGACACGGTTTATCAATAATCAAGCCACAATTGCGTTCAGCTTTCTCAATAGAAAGATATCCCATAATTTTCCAAAGAAATAATTTCTACGCGGGAAATAACTTAGATGATTCGATGATTTGCAACCCCATTATATTGGTTGAATATTCTATTTGTTATCTATAAAATAGAACTGTTTCGGCAAACAACAACACTGATGGAGGCACTAAAACTGAGAACGCCACGCAGATATGTTAGGTCACAATCTGATCAGCATTGACAGTTTCACGAGTTCGGAGTTCGGCCGTTGATTGTGATCTACTCAGTTGTTCTTACTTCCGTTGAAGGTACACAAATTCCAAATTTCATCATTTCACGCAGTAGTGCCTATTTTTGGGGCAAAAATCGATCCACCGAATCAGAGCTCGGAACCTCGATTTTCGTAATCTACGGGTCGAAAAACTTGGAAATCCAAAAGTGTGTGTGTGTGTGTGTGTGTGTGTGTGTGTGTGTGTGTGTGTGTGTGTGTGTGTGTGTGTGTGTGTGTGTGTGTGTGTGCGTGTGTGCGTGCGTGTGTGTGTGTGTGTGTGTGCGTGCGAGCGTGTGTGTGTGTGTGTGTGTGTGTGTGTGTGTGTGTGTGTGTGTGTGTGTGTGTGTGTGTGTGTGTGTGTGTGTGTATATGTACGTCCCGTTTTCTTTTTAGCCACGATAACTCGAAGGAATGGTCAGATCGAAATTTGGAATACAGATTAGTTGTCGCAAGATCTAGCCCGAGTTCAATTTTCAGCTAAACATGTCGGTTATTTCCCCAGCAACTGTTCTTAACGTGTTTTCTCAGAAATCCTCATAAGTGCTCACTGGGGCTGTAGGAGTTATTGAGAATCGATTAGAATCAATGAGATGTTTCCCATAGCAACCACTGTTGATATCTCTGGCAACCGTTTGTTCACATCCCTAGCAACCGTTGCTTCGGAAGCCGGAAAATAAGTTTTAAGTCATACTCGATGGCCAAGGACACTGAATTGTTATATTTGCTCCATAGCAACTGTTGTTTACCTCCCAAGTAACCGTTACGAAGGTTGGAAATTATCAATTTATGACCCATCTCCATCATTTTCGACGGCAAAGGACACAAAATCTCCCCAATTATCTCTTTAGCAACCCAACCGGAGAAAAAAAATTCATGTTTGTTTTGTTTCGCTGTTGAAGCCTCTTTGCGAAAACATACTTCTAAAGCACTTGGCAGCGTTTTTTTTTCATTTCATGCACACGATACGGTGCGTGACATGCCGTTTTATGGTCAAGAATAACAATAGTCTGATTTTTTTTTTCAAAATTCTTGAGCCTATTGAAATATTTTAACAAATTTCTGAAATCAAATATCAATTCACTGTTAAGTTTGGTAACGTCACATTGATTCAAATGGTAAAATCTTTGATTGCCTTATCTTTCTTTTTTGCAATACGATGAAACAGAAAACTTCATATTTCTAATGAGCCACGCTTAGCTTCATTTTCGATCAATACATAATAAGCCCCTTCGTGCCCAAAACCATAGACTTTAAAATCATATACAGCTAATTTTCTTTTAGAATAAAGTAAATCAACATCTACTTGTGACGTTTGTAACACTTTCTGGAGATCTAAACATGGGACTCAAAGGGTTTTGTTCACTTTTCCGGTAGACTTCCTGGCATCATTAGCATTTCATGCTAAATCTTCATTTTCAAGGTGTCCTTAAAACCCAAGGAACTTTTTTGAGAGGAAAAACCATGTCAATAAGGAGGTTATTCAACCAGCTGAAATTCGTTGCAGGACTAGAAAAAATACCGGGTGAGGCAGCCGAGCCCCATACTCGTATTGGTTTCAGGAAGCTTGTACGTGTTCAGGAGTGCCTGATAAGAGTCCTCACTAACTCGCAAGCTCCTACATGGGGAGCCTCTTCTAGGAGATTATGCCCACCCTAACCTTAATATGACTAGGAGTCACCATGGGTAAACGTCGGCCTACTAGTTATGCACTTACACTAAAGTATTCACTCATAAAAATTCTAGCCCTCACTTCGAGAAAGAAAGTACATGTATATGAATCAAATTATCATTGGAAGAAAATCAAGGGGAATGCCGTCAGTACCTGGCAGATAAATGATGAAATAACCATCGGAAATTGAAATCACAAATCGCTAATTTTATTAGTTTTCAAAAATGCTAGCTTGAATGTACATAATTAATCACGCGGGCTCTGCCGGTTTGACTCCTTAGCGCCAGCTCGCCCGCCATGTGCATGACGAGCGTCACCTTGACAAGGAGGAAATTTTCCGCGACCAAATCTATGCATTTTCAAAATCCAAGTTATTAATCGCATCCCGGAAGCCTTCACCGAGCCTGAATATCGGCCCAATATAAAAGCATATTACCGTCAAGAACTGGAGAGCTTGCACTCAATAAACTGTTCTGAGGTAACCGAAGTCGACTATCGACACTGAACGGATAATTCAAGACACGTATGTACTAGGCTGCGATTGCTGCAAGAATAGCGTAAGTATCGTCTCGCGACGTCTTCCTCACCATCCCTTCTTTCTCGAGAATCCACAGAAGCCAACCGCAAAATTTTCGGAACCACTAAAACGCTCGCGGGACTGATGGGAAAGAATGAATGATAATTTTACAGTGGCTAACAAGCTTAAAACACGCAACTGCGCACGTCTATTGTACACGCACGCAAATGTCCGTGTGTTTGTTTTGAGGCTGGGGCTAGGGCACTCGGGTCGCCCACCAGTCCACAAGATCCTGAGAGCGCAGACTGCCCCTTCACCCAGATCCTCCGGGAAACGTCGTCGTTGAGACGACTCTCCAGGATTCTGGCAGTATCCGTCAGCCTCCACAGGACCTCGACAGGGAAAAAAAGTAGTAGTGGTCAGCCCTGGGACTCGAGTTGACCACCAAGGACCCAGGACCTCAGCAGCGAGTCTAATCTCCAGAACTTGGAACAATGGGAACAATACTGGAAACAATACTCCAGTTACAAATACAGTGGGAACCAATACTAAAACTATATATTTGTTCCAGGGCTGGGCTGAGAAGGACCTGCTCACCACAGTGTCCTCCTAGAGCGTTGAGGGCTCTACCCTCAAGAATATCCTTGGGGGGGAATTAATAAATAGGCGAGTATATAGGCTAGAGAAGGGAACTCAGACTCACGTCAATTGAGCCTTGGCTTTCCCCGTCACAAGTTATTATACCGACGTTCAGAAGCTACGACTTTATCATTTTCTCCCGTCTATTTATACATTTTTGACATATTCAAGCCCTTTGGCGTTTCTCTGATTTACCTCGATTATCATCATTTTCGTTGGCACTTCAACTTTTTCTGAAAGCATTAGTAACCCATTTTTCAGAAATATCCGAGGTATTCCATAACATAGTCTTGCAAACCATGACTTAATTATTCGAAATTTTAAAACTACATTTTTTAGATATATTCTTCTTTTGGTGTGTTTCTTTTGGTCAAAAGACCAACATTTGAAAAAATAGTTGTGTCGTTCATTCTCATTTAGTTTCGATTGAAATTTAAACCAGCAACCAGAAAAGCATAGTTCTCTTAACGTGCGTGCCTAAATAGTCAATTTGTTGGAATAAATTAACTCTTGGCCTGTATTTACAGATGTATTCCTTTTATATGCATTCTTATGCTTGTCACTGAGTGATTGTATGTCTTCCTTCCAATTAAGCGTGTGTTGGTTTATAATGATGTGGAGCATTTCCGAGATGAGTCGTTTCTTGAAAAAAAAAACAAATTGATGTGAACTGTTCTCTATAATATGCAATAGGATCGGCAGTAGTTTGTTAGTATTTTTTTTGTTTTCTGTGATTGTATGATCTAATATATCTGATTCACCTGAACAAAATAACACCAGAAACGGTATTTTTACAGTACAAAGTGGACTTCTATTATTGGAATTTCGTTTCTTCGTAGAAAATGTCATTGAACGAAGATGGTCATTTATGCAATAATCTATAAATTGTTTTGGATAATCATTATGTAATATCATGTAACTTTATGAATATTATCACAATGAAAACTTTTATCTGAGAGTAGAATTGATCTAACTATTGAATGAGAAATAATGTAAAGTAGTTTTTAATTGTATGATTCGATTCGGAATACAGTAGTCTACCAGAACCTGTTGGTATTTCGTAACAATTAGTAATTAATCTATCATTAGTTTTGATATTTGGGATACATCACTACAACTTTTTTGATTAGCTCACATATTTCGAAATTTTATATCGAATAAAAGCTAAAACGAAACGATATAATTTTTATAGTGTATTCTAGATTAAAGAGTATCAAACCATTCTAAAGGAAGATATAACTTTCTGACGAGTGAAGATTGGTTTTAGAGAGCTATACATGGAATACCAGAGCTAACCAAATCTGAGCGGTTTTGCAAATTTTGAAGATATAAATTTTTGTTTGAAACATTTTCAATATCACTTTTAATAAAAAGATTAACAATTCCCGATTTCAACTGACTACACATATGTTTCATAACAGAAATTTTACAAAATCACATATTTGAAAACTACATAACAACGTTATTTGGAGAATCAATATCAAGTATAAATAAAATAAAATGATGTAAGTAAATATTGCTCTCATAGAGATATCACTAGAGGATAGTTGCTCTCTCAAGTGTATTCCAATATCTTCAATCTCGTTGTGAGGTAGCCCCCACGTAACGGGGCGACCTGGATACTCGGGGGTTCACGATCACGCTTTCTCAGCTCGACGAGCTTTGCGAGGGGGACTCGCGTGCCAGCCGCGTGCCGTCAGGACGGTGCCCGTCGAGTCGAGTCGTAGGCAGGAGGGAAGAATGCTCGGGGTCGTGTCGAACTACGACCCGGGGAAATCCTAGTTAGCCCGGCTGAGGCTCTCTTTACCAGGGGGGCACTTGGGACGAGGGGAATTGCACTTTAGCCGCAATAATAACGCGTGATCAGGAGGGAATTTACTTTTAGTACCAAGGCTTTATTAATTAAAAATAATACAAAACCCAACGGTGGTGTCGAACCACGAGCCGTGGGATACTCTCCGCTGAGAGGACGGTAACAATAATTCTCCGAAGGGCTACAGGGGTCGCGAGAACGCGAACGCGGACACGAACGCGATTGCGGGCAAGCACATGGATCACGCACACTCACACGTTCACACACAATCTCCTACCTGCCGAGCCGGAGCTAGAAGCGGCGACGACGGCGATCCTCTGCTGGCGGCGTCCGAGGATACCCGTCGACGACCGGTGCGGAGTCAGGAAGATCACCAGTGGCTGCCGAGGCTGCTGCTGGTGAAGGCTAGGGTACCGCACGGCCGAAGAACGCGGGCACGGGGCGAGAGGAGTCACGTGGGGGACCTGGGGCAAACTCCAGGGAACGAGCACGGTCGAATCCGTGCTGTCCAGGCCACGCGGGAAATCCAACTGCCGGCGTGGTACCGCAACAAGTCGCTCCACACGCCGGCCGCGCGTGCGCTCGATCGCGGTCGATAAATCTATCGATTGCACGTGCGCGGACTAAGCGCCAACTTCAGGCGGCTGAGCTCCGGGAATTCTCATTGATGGAGAATCCCCTTGTGACGGACAAAATGCCACGTAACATCGTCACTCCCGGTCGGTAAACTAATCTCTATATCATCAGCATGAAATCCATCATCACCTTCGTAAATGCTCGGAATGGAATCGAACGTGAACAGTTCTACCAAACCAAGAACATAAGTTTCAGTTTATGAATGTTCGATTGGTGGAAAATAACTTATTTAAGGAAAGGACGAAGCGCTCAATAAAGTTGGAGTTATTGATTGCATGACTGTCCAGCTATTATGTGTCAGAACCTGTCATTCAATATTTTATATACTTTTCAGGCCACCACTCAAAAACTGTTGACGTAAATGTCCACAATTGTGGGTTCCGAAGTCATGATATCTCTGCGGATTGCACTTTACTTGATCAATACTTAGATAGAATAAAACATCCAGCAGGTAATATAAAAATGAAACCTCTTCTCTCTAGAAGACAGATTCAGCTAAGGAGTAAATATTATCCAACATATTCTAAGTAATATATTTTTCATCACTAATATCGAAAAAATGATCATTAAACCTTAGTTTTCTACACTCCTGATAAAGAATACTGTTCAGTAGCAGAACGAAAGATGATTCTAGTGTGTATCTTCAGCGTCCTTACTTAGCTCGGGTGGCAAACCTCATGCGTCCCTAAAATTAATCTTTTGCTGTAGTGTCATTATGTATTATTTCATAAAAACTTCAATTTACTGAAAAATCTTTTTTCCAGGTGATCTACGTATACTTCGAAAAAGGTATACGTTGACGACAACCATGTTCCGTACCCTTCGATTCGTCGTTGAATTCTTTCTTGTTTAAGGTGGCTTCAGCGTTAGGTGCCGTACCAATGCGGCGCCCTACTGGGGGGGCCTGAATTATTTTTCAAAATTCTCCCAATTCTATCGTTTTAAAGTAGAACAGTCTCATCCTAGACTACTTATAGATGCTTGAAAAGAGAAAATAAATTATAACTAAGTCAAGATTTTCACATAAACACTTGTCAAATTCATCAAAATCCACTTTTTTCAGTTTTACGATCTTATTTCGATGGCGACATACGATTTTCGCGATCATATTATAATCTACTTATAAAAACCTATTACTTAGAATTTTTTCAAATTTTTCTATATGATCATATTTAATTGAGAAGGGATTAAATATGATCATATGTAAAAAACGTCATTTTTGTTATAGCGCTCATATGGAAATGACCATGTTGACCCATAATTTTCTTTGTCGCAATTGAAAGTTGGTTGTGCTAGGTATGTACATTCTATGAAAGTTTGAGTTCATTCTATAATACAGTATTAACTCGCTGAAGCCCCCTTAAATCCCTTTTTTGGAATCCAACAGAATTGAAAAATGTCCCTTGCTCACAATCTCTGCCACGATTTCCAAATTATTGACCATATGGCCATATGACAAGGGGAAGTGATGGAATCAAACATTAAATGCCAAGTATCCAACTGCTATAATGATTCTACTACAGAATGGATATTTATCCAATGTACACTCAATTGTTGCAGCGTTATCAATATCAGTTTACTCTGGAATTTGTAGTTTGCTATGAATTTGAAATGGTTCAGTAAGCCCGATAAATGAATATTTCTCTCTATATTAAAGGCTGAACCGCCGCCGCCGTTGTCAATTAGCTCCTCACGGTTGCTCCTCACGGTCGCTTCTCACGGTTGCTCCTCACGATTGCTCCTCACAATTGCTCCACCACTTATCCACCCCTTTTTCCACCCTTTTTTCACCCGTTTTCCCATCCCTTTTTCTACCCATTTTTGATCCCTTTTTTCATTTTTTTCCACCCCCTCTTCCATCTTTTCTCCACCCCTTTTTCACCCCTTTTTTCACCCCTTTTTTACACCGTTTTTCCACCCTTCTCTCCCATTTTCTCCTCTAAATAACGATCGGGCCTTTACTCGTTAATATACGGAAACAAGGCCTTTTGGCTGTAGCGAAGCGGATATTCCTTTGACATTGAATAGTTCTGATTAAAAGTTACAGATATTAACGAGACAACGTACGAATCTGTAACAAGTCTCTATCCGACCCGTGGTAGTTCAACAAATTTTGGGAAACCCCAGGAAAAGGCCATTATTTCAATAGTTTTTATTTCCCTTAATTTTCTCTTGGAAAAGTTATGTTCCATTGGATCGAGAGTAATTTGTGATTTTGGGATAAAGTGATTTTTTAAGATTCGGCGCTCCTATAGTTTCCGTGAAAATGTATCTATTCATCAGAAAATGAGGATATTTAAGTGTAGTTTGCAAAATTTTGGTAGGTCTTCGATTGGAAATTGTTGTTAAAGCATGAAGAAGGATATTTCATTTATCATTTACAATCAGAATCAAATCAAATTTGATAGTGAAAATTATCAAATGATGACTTTCTCTTATTAGGTCCATGAACAAATGGACAAATGGACAAATGGAATACAACTTTTTCATTTTAGGGATCTCCGAGGATCGAATGCCAATTTTGATACATGATTCTGATGTCAGTATACCGTAGGAATAGAGTTGCTGGAAGATTTCCTTCAGCGACCCTTTTGTTCAAACAATGTGACATCTGAGGCGTATTTTCACTCACGACACTGCTCTTCCACACTATCACTGCATACTGCAGCATAATCATGAAACACATTGCAATGGGGTACTTCCCGGCTTCGTAACCGCTTCGGCGAGCACCCCGAAGCTAAATATCGCGATCCGTTTCGTGTCAGAATATTCGCGATCCGCTTTGTTCGGAGGTGCGAGGTCGGGTGTTAGATCGAAAATGCGGAACTTGAATCAATTAAGTTAATAAAAATCCTCTCTATTGGGACAACAAAAAATACAAATCCGCCGCCGAGCCGATGCTCGTCGGCGACTGAACGCGTGAACGCGCAGAGGGCCAGCTGATCGTCGGGATCGGGGAATCGCATCTTCGTTCGCTAGAGCCGGCGACTTAATGAGCCGTTGCGCGTTCGCCTTCCAGCTGGCGCTTGCGGCGCGTATCACTCGCCATCCATTACCCCCTCCCTTTCTTCCACTGCGGTCACTCGTGTGTCCGTCGCGAGGGTTGCCGCGGCCGCGGCGCGCTCGCACCACGCTTCACGATCGCGCAGTAACGAGTGTCCGGTGACACTCGTTACATCTTCCTCGCAGACGTTGGCTACTCGGAGTCAACCAGTCGATTATGCGCGCGGTCGTGTTCGCTGATTGACATAGAATCGAGGTGAGGAGGTGGTTTGAAAGAATAATTTGGGGATCTAGGAAATTACAAAAAAAACTAAAATTTGTAGTGGTGCCGGGCTGTACATCTGGGTCGATGCTCTCCCGGCAGTGAGCGCGGTTTCTCTCTATAGCCACTAGGTGCCGAACCGCTGTACGAGCTGTTCACGCGGTTTCTTTTGCTATTACAATAAACAAGGTTTAAGGTCAGACATTTAAATATGTCGGAATTGATCTACGCTCAGATTGTTTTTCACACAGACAGTTGTAAGTTGAACTTTTTAGGACGGGCAAATAGGAAAACCAATTCCGATTTCAATTCCAAAGACAAAAATGTTGTTTATTCTGGAGTACTTTAGTGATTTGAAACTTTAAACACTTGAATGTTACTCTTTTATTCCTATGCACAGTCAATAATTATAATTATAATTATAATTATAATAATAAATAATATATATATTATATATATATATATATTATAAATAATTATAATTATCATTCGGATTCTATTAACTCGGAGAGTGGGCAAAGCCGCGACGGGGGATGCTAGTTGTGAATAGAATACCTAAACTTACAATAAATCGCAGAATTCTCCTCGATGAATCATTTGATTCGAATGAAACCTGGGATGCGTACTTATAGTACTGCAACTTCAGACCCGAATTCGTAAATGACCGAGCGATGACGGTATAACACGCTGGTTTTGGACTCATTCGATAGGTTTTACCTTCAATATTTAATCCCAAGTGGAATTTTTGATGTAAAATTGGGGGGCGATATAAATAAACAATAAAAACATGCAAAATTCGACGATTTTTCCCGTTTTCCTCAATTATCTCGGAAAATTTGCACCAAATCGTATCAACACCTCTATACTTTTTTATAGATCTTTGCATGTTCTCCAAATTCGATCTCTACAAATTTTTTGAGAAAACGTTCCTATTCCGAGTAATAAGCAGAAAAAAAAGTGAAAAAAGATTTTTATTTGTTTTTTCCATTTTTTTGCAAAAATCAGACAAAATTACTCCACTTCATTGTAGATCATGATAAAATCTATGAATTATGTATCTATCAATTTTTCGTCATAACCCCCCTATTCCGAGAAATAAGCAAAAAAGGGAGAAAAAAATGATTCTTTATTAAAAGCCACTAAAACTCAAGTAGAATCTAGAGCTGATAACACCAAAGTAACTATCGGATTTATGAGCAAATCAAAAAAGAAATCACCCGCGTTGTGTCTTTTGTCAATTGCAATTGTTCATGCGGAATTATTTAAACAAATTTTCAGGAAATCGCTTATTCTGGAGAATTGAGTACACCAAACGGTTCTACGTAAAAAATCAAAGAAAAAATGTATGGAGCACTTTTTTGTAATAGTTGAATTTGTTTGTGTGAAATCGTTATGAACAATTTGACCTCATCAAATTCCTGATTTGCCAGTCAGCTGATTAGTCAAGAGCAGTGCGCAGAAGTAGTGTGTAGCAGTAATTCAGTCTTATACAGCACGTATTTTCAAATTTGCATATCTAATTTATTGGAATATGAACGTTTTTCAACAAATACATGATAAATAAATTCGCAGAACTTTTAAAAATTCTATAAATGAGTATTCAAGTTTATTTTCATCTGAGTCCATACTATCTGCGAAAAAGAGTGATAAAAAGAATTTTTTCGGGAATCCATTTGTTTATACCGATTTTACACTAACAAATCGGAATCTTACCGAAAAATGTTCCATATATTTTTGCTTTGATTTTTTACGTTGAACCGTTTGGTGTACTCAATTCTCCAGAATAAGCAATTTCCTGAAAATTTGTTTAAATAATTCCGCATGAACAATTGCAATTGACAAAAGACACAACGCGGGTGATTTCTTTTTTGATTTGCTCATAAATCCGATAGTTACTTTGGTGTTATCAGCTCTAGATTCTACTTGAGTTTTAGTGGCTTTTAATAAAGAATCATTTTTTTCTCCCATTTTGCTTATTTCTCGGAATAGGGGGGTTATGATCAAAATTTGATAGAGACATAATTTATAGATTTTAACATGATCTACAATGAAGTGGAGTAATTTTTGTCTGATTTTTGCAAAAAAATGGAAAAAACAAATAAAAATCTTTTTTCACTTTTTTTTCTGCTTATTACTCGGAATAGGAACGTTTTCTCAAAAAATTTGTAGAGATCAAATTTGGAGAACATGCAAAGATCTATAAAAAAGTATAGAGGTGTTGATACGATTTGGTGCAAATTTTCCGAGATAATTGAGGAAAACGGGAAAAATCGTCGAATTTTGCATGTTTTTATTGTTTATTTATATCGCCCCCCAATTTTACATCAAAAATTCCACTTAGGATTTAATATTGAAGATAAAACCTATCGAATGAGCCCAAAACCAGCGTGTTATACCGTCATCGCTCGGTCATTCGTTAAAATGACAAGTTTTCGGCCTGAAGTTGCAGTACTATTAGATCTTAGAAGCGCGTTATATTACTTCTAACCAAATATAACCATCTCAAATTAGCAATCTGAACTTCTACAAAAATGCAAATACCAAGTTGAAATTTATATCATTCAAAAGGTCGGGTGATTTAAGTGAAGTAGCCGCATGAGCATAAGAGTAAAGCTACTTTTACGGGATGTTTTTTTACTTCCAGTAAGCTTACGCTTTTTATGTATCCCCACCAAATAATATAGAGGGGACAATCTCGCTAAAAGCTAGCCTATGGCATGGCTTCTAGAATGGGGGAGGGAGAGTACATATTGTTATGACCCAGCCTTGCCCCGCCCAAAATTTTTATTTTTCCATCGATTTCCCCGACTTCAATGAAGATCCAGCTTCTGTCATGCCCTCCGCCCCACACGAGTCCAATAACGACACGAGCAGATTAGCTGTTCGACAGTGTAAGAAGACGATGATTGAATGAATGAGTATAACGAATGAGAAAGATACGCGTACGGTAATCAAGACACGCTGCATTATCATCTGCAGACGATGATTGCATTACCCTCCGTCGTGCATCTCGTTAATAGAGTATGGCCAGAGCGTTGCATATAACATAATAAGTTTTTTAATTCATGTTTTATTCTAGATTTTATAATGAGCGGGCTAACCCTACCCGATAAGGAATATAATAACAAATTAGCCTTCAGGCATAAGTAGTTGCACGAGCATCTTGCAAGGGTCTTGATTGAATCTTTGATCTATAAAATCAATTCAATATATACTTTGATAATGCATTTCAAAAATTCCAATCAGACTAACTCACATATAATCATGACGAATGCAACATGTTCACGCGGCTTATTCATTTCCATATCTATTTTTCTTTAGCATAAAAAATTGTGCTCAGAAATAGCGGATCCATCAATATTACACGTCGCATATTGTTATATTACTAATAAAATCGGCCTATAATCAAGCATCATACACCATCGATCGAGTGCTCATGACTCGAGATCATTATAACCGATGATTTGTACATTTCTAAATAATAGAACATTATAATAATAAAACAGAACCACCCTCCATCAAGTAAATCTATTAGGCACAATCATATATGCATATTTGTTAATCATTATTAGAAATAAGTGAAACATGTAATGCCAAGTTATATATGAATATATATCTATGTATGCGCGCCTCATCCAAAGCCATGACCATATCAGGAGCTATTCGACCATTCGGATGGTGTCGCGGCACCTTCGAGGAGCGTTCCGCGACCCTATCTATGTGACGTCACGGAGAGGATAAGAGAGCGAGCAGAATTCCACCCACCACCGATTGCAACAGACGTTTGCAGCGCACGTCTTAACGTACAAGTATCCACCGCGGAATTCTCGGGCGTGACGCGAGTTAACAGTTGATCAGTGTATCAAATAGTGAAGCTGAGAATAAATTCAAAGCTATAAGCTAGAAGTGAAGGAAGTAGTAAGTTAGAAGTTAGAAGCGTAAGTTATAAGTTAGAAGTGTAAGTTATAAGTTAGAAGCTATAAGTTAGAAGTGTAGTTTATTCACCCGCACCTTCTATTACCCGAACTACCACGCAAGGCGTGGCCGTCCTGATAAAACTGCAGGGCCGAAGGAGTCGCGCCTGCAGCCAACAAGTAACTGGTGGGCCGTAACCGAACACCAACGATTTTAGAGCAAGCCAAGGAGACGCAGCGGCCGCCCCTCCTTTCCCACAATTGACGGAGCGCCTCGTGATACGCGGTGCTCTCTCTCTTCTCTCTCTCTCTCTCTCTCTCTCTCTCTCTCTCTCTCTCTCTCTCTCTCTCTCTCTCTCTCTCTCTCTCTCTCTCTCTCTCTCTCTCTCTCTCTCTCTCTCTCTCTCTCTCTCTCTCTCTCTCTCTCTCTCCTTCTCTCTCTCTCTCTCTCTTCCTCTCTCTCTCTCTCTCTCTCTCTCTCTCTCTCTCTCTCTCTCTCTCTCTCTTTTCTCTCTCTCTATCTGATGCGCTTCAGCATGAGCATTCTGCCAAGGCCGCACAAACCGCGCGCACCCACGCTCGACGCGAGCGCATATCATAGTAAGTCCCGCCCCTCGCGGACACAGAACAGAATTTCAAGACAGTAAAACCCGGCAGTTTCCCACCCAAATTATATATATAAGTCCCTTTCCAAAGGTCTGGCGTTAACAATATCAATTGGATATGATTGGCTCATGGATTTTCGGAGAATCGGGGGAAAGAAGATTCCTATGAAAGACAAAAACAAATTTCAAATAACAAGGGCTATTGTTCTATGAGTGGGCATCTTCTTATCTAAGATAGTGCTAGGGAGCACGAGCGGACTTCTTTGTCTAATGCACAAATGGAGCTAATCTCTCTTATTGGTGCAAACATATGACGCACGCATGGCGATTTGATCAAGAGTACCCACAGTCCCAGGGTCCAACGCTCCCAAACTTCTAAGATATTAATTAATACATCTTGGTTGGAGCCGTTGGTCTCGTCCCAAACGACAATACATCATCTGAGATATATTCCTACTCACTGAGCTGCACTTGTCACTTGATACTACATCACATTCAATCCTGAAAGTCATAGACAGAGTCAATAATAAATATATTTATCCAAATTCACTTCCATGTTTTACCCACATCGAATGAAACATGGAATAATTGAAAAAATCACAGTTCTCGACTCTTCACTCAGTGCTTGGATACTGAAGCGAACAACGTATCCAAGCACAAGGGTCACAGATATAGTAACATTGCACGATAGTTCAGTATCAGAATTGAATTGAATTGATGAGAACTTCAATTCTGAACACTTGTCGACCAATGTCCACACTATAACAGATAAAATCTAAACGTTTCTGCTTACATGTTTGTTTTCACACCCTCCATTGTGTCCCCGAAATTCTCATTTGTTACGATCTTCGAATGGAGTTTAATGAATAAAAAACTTAATATAAATATATAAATTTTTTCCCCCAAATTTTCCCTCTCATTATTCTCCTCATTTTGAACATCTTACGTGGTTAAGGTCAGCAACTCAAAGTATTATAATCAATGATGTCGTTGATCAATGATGATCTAGACTTTGCTTTTTTCACGGTTGAATAATTCAATCAATAATATCAGAAGTATACCACCATACTACCATATAATACCATGAATGGCGGCTGAACTACCTAGTCAGCGTTGATTCAGGGTCGTTTTTTCGAAACAAAATAACAAGAACGCATTTCAGGAACTCCATCAACATTAACGCTAACAATTCAGACATCTTTCGGTTTCAGGGTTAAATTAATATCAAAATATGAAACTCGCCCTTCAAACACTATCATGGATGACCCTAAGTAGTGAACGGGCTATTCAAATCAACAAGCCAGATATTTATTGTTGAGTAAATTCATTGCCAACGGTCATCAAGATCTCGATCTCGGCCTCGGTTTCGCGGTTGAGCTGGCCCTGTATTCGCTGAACTCAAACTCAAGCGCGTAGAGGCAGCGAGGAACAGCATGGCGCGGCACATTCTCTCATGTTCGCTTTTTAGTTCATCAAATATAACAAAAAAGTCCCACCTTTTCAAAAGCTATATCAATGTAAAGAAACGTCAGCTATCGATTTAGACTACCAAAAAAATAAAAAGAAGCTTTTTGAAATATAACCTGTTTTACGTTTTTTCTTCTGTGAAAATGTGAAAACTTAGGAAAACAAAATTCACTGTCGAATGCTGAGGAAAAACTACATTGGTATCATATCCGACATTATTTAGATATTGGTCTGATAGAGTCGAAAACGCGAAATTTTAGCTTCTCCGCGCGGGCTCTGGAGAGTTGACGTGAAACGCCCTATATACTTTCCTTCTCAAATTAAATAATAAGCTAATTTTTGCTCATTTAAAAATACTCAAAAACTGACATCCTTACAGTCATCCTCAAAAAAACTATTTTATAAAATATTTTCTTAGTCTTCTCTTCCATCGATGGGGGTTGGCGAGCGAAGCGAACAGGGGGTACCCCCTAGGATTATTTAAAGTAGTCATTAGTTTCACATATTTTGATCCAGGTAGAGATAGATGTTCGGGGCAGAGAGGTAGATCCATCGTGATAATACTCAGGATATTCTAAGTCAACCTTTAGAATGCAGCCAATGTCACTCTCATCAGAAATACTTGTAATAATCTACTGACTGAAAATTGGTTTTCCATTCAAAGTGTTTATATAGAAGATACTGACTCAAAGCTCAACTCTAGAGATTATTTCCATCTAGATATATTGAATATGGAAGGATCAGTCATCTTCCCGATGGCCCAATAGGCATCGCTACTGACCGGAGATCACTAGGGTGCTGGTTCTATTCCAGCCCGGGGAGTGTGCATTTCTCTTCTCACACTCTCAATTTTCAATAAATTTGGGATGATCCAATGAGCCTGATCAATAAATATTTGTCGTTTAAAACTTTTGGATGTAATAAATTATTGGACTGGCTTGGAGAATGTCCTGACAGAAGCATCAGTACCATCCAGACCAAATTTTTCTAAGCTATTCATGATTCAGTGTGACGCAAGTAATTACACGCTGGGTGCGATGCTATCACAGGAATATGAGAATAGGAAGCACCCAATCGTCTTTTTCAGCCACGTGCTTACGCCGGCAGAACGTTGTTACGTGACAACGGAGAAAGAATGTTTGGCGATTGTAAAGGCAATTCGAAAACTTCGGTCTTACATTGGATGGAAGAAGTTTTCTGTAAGAATTAATGATTCGGTATTGCAATAGCTGCGTGATTTGCAAAATCTAACGAATAGGTTTACTAGATAAGTAATTGAGTTACAACAGTTGAACTTCACCATCACTCACAGAAAAAAGAGAGTAGGAGAAGGGCGGATAACACTCTGAAAGAATAACGACACTAGCATCGGTTGATAACGTCGGTTTTGGCACAGAGCGGGGCCGTGGACCGGCCGGCGAATGAGGCGTAAACGGAGACGACTTCAAACAGAACCCACCCATCTACCTGGGAGGCCAAAGTCAAAGTCCTGACGGCCGCAGTGTCGCAGGATACACTGATGGACACAGAGGCATGCCACCGAGTGTATGCGAGTGAAGTTAGTAGGATGCCGATCCTCAAAAAAACTGGTTTTCCAAGAACCACTCCCCAATACGGTGAGCATAGTTGACCTCGTTCGAGTCCCCGCATGTCAGCCTTTCTTGCCAAGATCAGTTGCGTGTTTATTATGAGATAAACGCAGTATTCCTGGCGATTGTTATTAAAGCGGAGTGCCCCGGTGCACTAGAGCTAACCCCAAAGCAAGTAGGCAACATGACCTGTTGCAAATGGACGCCCTATTGAAGTTAAATATCACAATGATTATCACCCGATGGGTAAAGTCAAACAAGCTCAAGCTTAATGCTGAGAGAACTGTGGTCATCGTTTTCGGCGGGAACTGGTTCATCCGTAGCATCCCTTAACAGGATAATACTATGGTTATGATAAATCGAGTGATCACCCCCTTGGGGATGCCCGTGTGCAGTCTTGATGTTGTTCTTGACGCTAGATTGCCTTGGAAAGAGCTGTGATTTTGATTAGAAAAAACCAGAGTTTTGTTTCACAGGCTGCACAGATTTTGCGACAGCACAAACTTTGACTTCAGGCAGCACTTGATCAGGGCGCTTCTTTTCTCATCGCTTCTTTTGTCATCGCTTATTGGTTACTTGTGTATTGCGTTTTCTCAACAACGGTATAAGATATACTGAAAGAAAGAAAAAGTAGCCACCACTTAAGACCATGGTAACCATTACTCTTGCAGCGAGGTAGTTATAGGTTAATTAGAATCTACCTTGTGACACAAGTAATTTCTACTTGGCAACACTTGGTAATAGGGAGTACGGAGTACCTGGCATCTGCTAAGTAGAATTTACCTTAGTCTCAAGTATATTCTACCGTATAAGGATAAACTGAACAATATGAACATTTTCATGTATATATTGGTGATTCTCTATAAAATCGCCAAGGCGATTTCGGGGTCGATTTTTTTGTCAAACTCTATACCATCGTATCATTTTAGATTTTTATTTCATATTTTCAGCATTCCTAGTGCACTTTATAAAGCTCACCGCTTACTTCTCACCACATGTACATACCCTGAATCAAACGTATATGTACATAACTTCTCAACCTTCTGACTCTATATACGAATGTAGCACTCACTTGCAATGGCTTCCATCCACACTACGCACACACCACCATCTACTCACGCTCGCACTCATATCAACAAGCAATCAAGGAGCTGTCAAGTAAAGTCAGTAGAAGAAGCTGCCTTGTCTCCTCCAGTATTTTTGAGAATATATTGACATACCCAGTTATTTCTTCAGTTACTGTGTGTTCAACTTGAAGCCTTGCATTTACTTCAATGAAGTAGAAATTCCCTAATTCATCGGCTAGAAATTCAACGGTTCCAGCATTTGCATAACCTACATGCTTGGCTAGTCGAACGGCATGTTCAGTCATCTTATCTCTGATTTTGATATTTAGTCTTGGTGCTGGAGCTATTTCTACCACCTGTGACAAATGTATTATTAATTATCTTTCCATGAACTCATAAGATGTGTAGAAATATCGATTCACCAATCAATCGACGAATTCAATTTATCAGTTGGAGTCAGTATGTATAAATTTTGAATTGTCATGTCAATTAAAATATTGAATGTAAACCTTCTGATGACGTCGTTGAACAGAACAGTCACGTTCATAAAGATGTACAACATTCCCTGCATGATCACCAAGTAGTTGAACTTCAATGTGACGTGGTCTTTCGATGAATTTTTCAATGAACATAGCACCATTACCAAAAGCAGCCTCTGCTTCTGAAGATGCACGATCAAATAGTTCACGAACTTCTTCCATCTGCCTGACTACTCGCATACCTTCGAGAGAATTAATTATGTTATTCGTGTTCTGTATGGAATCAGAATCTGAGTGTCAATCTTATATAATGATTTATTGCTTATTCTAACGTGATAATTAGACTGAGTTATTACTGAGTTATAGACATACTAGTAAGCATCGATAAATGAGAATCAAGATTTTCTCCCGTACTCTCTAGTACGGAACAGATGTGGATCTCTAAAGGTTCCGGTTTGGTACATTCATCATGATTACTGAACATTAGTAGATTTTGTATTAATTTTTTTCTCAGGTATTGCTAATTTTTCAAGCGCTGCTGATTGAATTATCAATGATGTATGAACTAGTCAAATGGCGACAGTCTCCCTGAATATACATACAAGTTCAGATAGTAACTGAAAAATAGCATACAGTGTAAACCATAGAGTAGCTAAAGTTGCATGATTCGGGGCGGTTGATAAGTGATAAAAAATGAAACTTTGAACCAACGAACACGCGACCCAAGCCGGTTGCATAACTGGGCGGCATGGCGTGGAAGCCATTCAGGCGAGCCATCAGAAGGCTCACGAATATCAGAAAACATTTGAGGAACAGCCATCGCCGTTAATGATTCCTAGGCTCACTCGAACCATTCTAGAGCTTTCCTCATAACGTATAAAAACTCAAGGAAAAACGAAATGATTGGTGTGACACACGTATCTATATAGTTTCCTAAATGAATAATGAGATTCATGAGTCCAATAGTTCTATTTTGACTATAGCAGACTGAAATAAATTAATCTCATTATTTTAATGAATTCCATATTGAAATAACAATTTATTCTTTGAGTCAGTAAACTGGAAGAACACGCATCGTTTTGAATTTCCTCATAAATAGTGTTCCGTGTAAGTTGCTATACGAAGCCTGCAAAAAGTACCATGGTATGGAATACAAATGAACTGGTCTCGGCAGAATTTTAATACAGGTTTTGACCTTGACTAGTTGACGTAAAATCTCTTATACATCCCACATAACATGCAACATTGCGTTGAAATATTTCAGTGCAAGATTTTAGCAAGATTGCTGCAATATTTCAATGCAGCTTTCGGAAGCGGATTTGGTATCTTTCAATGAAATATTTCAAAAATATGGCAGCAACATTTCATGAAAGATTCAACGAAATATTTCACAATATTATAATAAAATATTGCAGTGCAAGATTACTGCAAGATTTCTGAAATATTTTCCTGAAATATTCTATGCAACATTGCTGCAAGATTCCTGCAAGATTTGACTACAAGATTGAGGACAGTCAAAAGCTGCATTGAAATATTGCAGAAATATTACATTGCAAGATTTCATGCAATATCGCTGCAAGATTTCTGCAAGATTCAACTGAAAGACCCTGAGAAGTCAACGACTGCAGTAAAATATTGCAGATATATTGCATTGCAAGATTTCATGCAATATTGCTGCAAGATTTCTGCAAGATTCTGCTGCAAGATTGAGGACAGTCAAAAGCTGTATTGAAATATTGCAGAAATATTGCATTGAAACATTTCATGCAATATTGCTGCAAGATTCAACTGGAAGACCCTGAGAAGTCAACGACTGCAGTAAAATATTGCAGATATATTGCATTGCAAGATTTCATGCAATATTGCTGCAAGATTTCATGCAATATTGCTGCAAGATTTCATGCAATATTGCTGCAAGATTTCTGCAAGATTCTGCTGCTAGATTGAGGACAGTCAACAGCTGCATTAAAATATTGCATTGTAACATTTCATGCAATATTGCTGCAAGCTTTCTGCAAGATTGGACTGCAAGAAAACGAAGCGATATGGCAATGACGAGGTCCGGTGGCGGGAGACAAGTGCGGCGCCTATTGCCTCTGCCGCGCCGGTGCCGGCCGAGCGGTTTGGTGATTGTGCCGCGCGTCCACAACATAACGAGCACGAGTGGCACACAATATTTTTGTTGAAATTATGATTAGGTGGGTGGGTGAGGGTTATAAAATGAGCACTTAGTACTCATTTGCAATAGTTCCGGCACCGCACTACACAGCCGATAAATGTGTAAACCCCCCTCGGGGGTCACAACTTAAATATAACATCCAAGATTTATATTGTTAAATTGCGTGGTGGTCCCGGGGCAAAGCTTTTGCTTCGCGACCCAAGGATCGGTGGTTCGCGCCCGACCCCCCGAATTTTTTTTTCTATTTAGTTGAACCATATAAAATCATCCAATTTTTTGGGAAGTATAAACTCAACGGACCAAAATGAAAAACTTTTATATTTGAAAATAATTTTCGGAATTTATTTAAGTTTACTTGATCTCAGGGCACATGGGGTAATTCATTCTGCAGGTAGAAATTGATATGATTTTAAATGAATATATTTTCAAGGCATAAGTAACTTGCCAAATCACTTTTTTTTGTTTATTAGATTGATTCTATCCAAAAGTTTCATAAATTTGTGAGTCAGATGATATATGTATACATATATATTCTTATTGAATTTACAAATTAAGTGAATTCAACATGTCTGCCATAAAACATCTGGATAAAATGAATACAATGAACAAGAAAAGATCATTTCACCTCACATAACTATCTATTCAACTTAAAATTCTATTAAAAGTATATATTTTTATGATGAATAATCTTGATTCATGTGTAAAATCATTGAATTCTTCTGCAATCACAATGATATAATAATCATAAATAACATTATTCATCAGTGATGGATTCCATTCTCCCTTATGAAAATATTCATGTAATTGCATCTATCAGCAATTAAGGAGATTGCAATTGCCAATTGATTATGTTAATCAATTCGAGCATAAAAAAATGTATTATATAGATGTTTATTATTGTTACACGTGTATCATACATATTAACGTAGATGTTTTATTCAAATTGTATTGAATTAATAAATTGTATTAACGTGATTTGGCAAGTTCCTTATGCCTTGAAAATTTATTTATTGAAATCATATCAATTTCCACCTGTAGGATGAATTACCCCATGTGCCCTGAGGTCAAAACGTTCAATAAATTTCGAAAATTATTTCCTAATATAAAAGTTTTTTATTTTGGTCCATTGAATTAATACTTCCCAAAAAATTGGATGATTCTATCTGATTCAACTAAATAAAAAAAAAAAGTCGGGGGGTCGGGCGCGAACCACCGATCTTTGGGTCGCGAAGCAAAAGCTTTGCCCCGGGACCACCGCGCACTCTTACAATACAAATTTTAGATGTTATATTTAAGTTGCGAGTCCCGAGGGGGATTTACTTACTTATCGGCTGTGTAGTGCGGGGCCGGAACTATTGAAAATGAGTACTGGGTGCTCATTAGACAACCCTCACCCAACCACCTAATCATAATTTCAACAAAAATATTGTGTTCGACACGTGCTCGTTGTGTTGTGAACGCGCGGCATAATCGCCAAACCGCTCGCCGGGCGCGGCGCGGCCGCCGCGGCAGAGCCAATAGGTGTCGCGCTCGTCCCCCGCCACCGGACCTCGTCATCGCCATATCACTTCGTTGCTGCAAGATCCTGAGAAGTCGAAAGCTGCATTGAAATATTGCAGAAATATTGCATTGAAACATTTCATGCAATATTGCTGCAAGATTTCTGCAAGATTCTTCTGCAAGCTCATGTAAAGTCGAAGGCTACATTGAAATATTGTACAAATATTTCGATGGAAGATTTCATGCAATATTGCTGCAAGATTTCTGAAAGATTCTGGTCGCTTACATCGAATTCAATGTGGGAAAATGTATACAAATTCTCACTATGAGACCAGGCGCGAACCCGTGATTCTTTGGACGCGGCGCAAAATTCTTGCCGCCAGACCAGCACACACTTTTATAATACATAATTCCGTCAATGCTGTATTCAAATCCTGACCTTCTGAAAGGAACTATAATATTGCACCAACCAGCAATCTTGCAGCAATCTTTCCATGCAATATTTCAAAGTTGTATTTCTAGAATCTTGCAGAAATATTGCATTGCTCCTTGCACTACCGATAGGTGGCGACTCGCTTGTCGCAAGTGAAACTGTATGCCTCTGTCTATATACCAGCATCCACAATGATGGGTACCAAACTCGATTCCAACTCTTATTTCTGAGTCAAACTGGAAAAACTATTTTTGTGGGAATCTCTACCGCATTCTCAAACTAGAGAGTCATTGAAGAGTTCACGATAATCTAAAATTATTCACAGGTTTGTCAGCACTGGAATATTGTAGCAATCTTGCAGCAATCTTTCAATGCAATATGCTCAATCATGTTAGTGAAATCTTGCAGAAATATTGCAGTGCAAGATTTCTGCAATATTTCAAATTTTCCTAGCCAATATTGCAATATCTAGTATCAATCTCTAAATGCAATATTTCAAACAGATATTGCTGAAATGTTGCTTGAAAGATTCGGAGGCTGTCGATGAATCGGCAGTGAAATATTGCAGTAATCTTTCAATGTAATAATCATTATAATATTGTTAAAATCTTGCAGAAATATTGCATGAAAGATTCAATGAATGTCGATGAATCGGCAATGAAATATTGCAACAATCTTGCAGCAATCTTTCAATGCAATATTTCAAATTTATATTGCTGGAATATTACAGAAATATTGCATGAATGATTCAAAGGGTGTCGACGAATTGGCAGTGAAATATTGCAGCAATCTTGCAGCAATCTTTCAATGCAATATTTGAAAGTTATATTTCTGAAATCTTGCAGAAATATTGTATGAAAGATTTCAAGGGTGTCGACGAATCTGCAGTGAAATATTGCAACAATCTTGCAGTAATCTTTCAATGCAATATTCATAATCATATTGTTGAAATCTTGCAGAAATATTTTATTGCTTTCTTGCAAGCCGGACATATCAATATTGCAGAAATATTACAGTGCAAGATAACTGCAATATTTCAAATCTTCCTTGCCAATATTGCAGCAATATTGCAGCAATATTGCATGCTGTGTGGGTATATTCTCTCACGTGGATTCATGAATTAGTGCAAACTTGAGAGTCTTTGACAATTCACACATATGACATCCTTGGGCGTCAAAGGCAGTCGACAGAAAGTTTTTCATCGTGCCCCATGACAAAAATGCGCTAATATTAGATAAACTATGAGGATTCTTGACTAGTAAAGGTTCTAGGCCAGTGAAGGTTCGCTGCTAGTGAGGGTATTGGATATTCATCCAAATTATATAAGATTTTTCTGAAAAAAAAGCGAATATTTTGCACTTTCCTGAGGGAAGGGGGGAAAAGATTTCGTGGGTCTCAAAAATCACTTTCTTGGAGAAATTTTGATACGGAATGACGACATCTTAAAAACGTTCTCTCGCGAACCTAATATAATATGGAGCAAGAATTATCAAGATGATAAGTTCAGCAGCTGAGAGCGTCAGGTTTTTAAGCCGGCAAGCCGAAAGTTTGAACGCGTTTTTCTCGAAACATTTCCTTTGACGTCGGCCTCACGATATATCAACTTCCTTACCAGTTCATATTGTGAACAGTTTCACAATACATATTTTACTAGGACTCAATAGTTTTTTTTTTTCATATTTGTGCTCTCAAGAGAAAGACTTAGGACAGGGCAAGAATCGAACTTGGGAATTGAATTTTGGAACCATGATTTTCGTTATGTACGGGTAGAAAAGCATCGAATCCCAAAAAATGTCTGTACGTACGGTGTATTTTTGACGTACGACAACTTTTGGAGAAGTCATCCGATCTTTCTCAAATTTTATATACATTTCAGTCGTGGGAAGATGAGCCCGAGTTTGTTGTTCAGTAATATCTGTTGTTTATTCTTTTAGCAATCGTTGCTGAGGTGTTTTTTGGAAGTTCTCTATAATTCTTTGTAAACGAACGTTGGATTTCAATATTTTTTGTACCAACCATTGTTAAAATCCCTGACAACCTTTGTTAATATCCCTAGTAACCGTTACTACCAGGAAGAAAAAAACAGTTCGAAGTCCATTTGTTGAAAGTGAACGACACGGAAACTTCGTTTCTCTTCAGCATCCATTTTTTACGTTTCTAACTACCGTTGTTGAGGAAATGGAATATAGGCATCATATGATACTCTATTTTGCGTAATAGCATTACTTTTAGTTATGAATATATGCACGGAGTGAAATGTGCTAGGGCTAATCGGGCGACGCGAATCTACGACGTGGGTGTAGTTATAAATCCGCGAGATCGGGAAAAGCAAAACAAATACAACGCGGATCTAGTGATGTAAACGTGCCAAATGTCTGTTTTATCAGCTTTAAGCTTGACATTCATTGAAACAGGCCTTAACCTGTATGTTGATGCTTTTTTCTTCAATTCTACAGGCCATATCTCAAAAACCTATTTTTTTTTAATTTTTTTAACTAGTCTAGATCGAAAGCTGAGGTTTTTTTACGTTGATTTGTACCTTTTGGATTCCTAATTTTTTTTTGTATTCGAGTAATTGAGTAGCGAACATGAGAAAATGCGCCGCGTCGGGCCGGGCCGGGCCGGGCCGCGCCGCGCTGACTCCACGCGCTCCAGCTCAAGTCTTCTGCTTACAAGAGTGCCGAAATCGGAATATATTTAATATCCATACAAGTCTCTATCTGTTGGATAAACTACTATCTAGCGTAGATCATGTACTCATTTGGGTTATGGACTGAGATATGGACATTATTTCATTTGACATTCTTTCACCTCCGTTTTGGCTTTGATATTGAAGACTTTGCCATACTATGTTGCAACTGAACTACTTTTTCAGTTCGTTTTGATCTAGGAAAAATTTCATATTCCTCAGCAGATGAAATTTTTTTGACCATCAGTCTGTCATCGGAAGTTGGTATGAACGCATGAAAGTGCAGAGTACCTTGTATAGCAAAACACTTATCAAATCTTTCTTT
Organism: Aphelinus atriplicis; assembly: GCA_020882685.1. Lineage (NCBI taxonomy): Eukaryota > Metazoa > Arthropoda > Insecta > Hymenoptera > Aphelinidae > Aphelinus > Aphelinus atriplicis. The sequence goes on along the minus strand of CM037074.1, from coordinate 40,534,497 downwards.
CAATTAGAGATATCTGAACTCGCTGGGTGACAAATTAATGAAATCGAAAACTCACGACTTTTTTGCCAGAAAACAGTCTGTATTCATTCATGATTTGAAAAAAAAATGTTAGAAGGAGAATTCTTAGTTTATTTTTATTTTGCTGAAAATTATGCTTTTGTTGTACAGAATTCAGCTCAATCTTTCCACTGGAATAATAATCAGGCAACAATTTTCACAGTAGTTATCTATTTTCAGAGGAATAATGAACTTCAACACAAAAGTTTGGCTATTCTTTCGGATAATTTATCTCATGACACCATTGCAGTTTATGTATACCAAGAAATAATCATAAATTACCTGAAGAAAGAATACAAACCAAAGAAAATTTCTTATAGTACCGATGGAGCGGGTCAACACTTCAAAAATCAGAAAAGTTTCTCTAATCTTATTAATCATAAGAAAGATTTTGGCATTCCCGCGGAATGGCATTTTTGTGCGACCGCACATGGGAAGGGAGCATGCGATGGAATTGGAGCTAATGTGAATCGAGGTGCTGGACGAGCAAGTTTACAACGCTCTGCAAATAATCATATTTTAACCGTAGAAGGTGTATTTGAATGGGCAAGAAATTACTGTAAAGAAACCATGGTATTTTATAGTAAAAAAGAAGATAAAAAAAAGATAAAACAAGCTAAACTGAAATTGAAAGAAAGATTTGATAAGTGTTTTGCTATACAAGGTACTCTGCACTTTCATGCGTTCATACCAACTTCCGATGACAGACTGATAGTCAAAAAAATTTCATCTGCTGAGGAATATGAAATTTTTCCTAGATCAAAACGAACTGAAAAAGTAGTTTAGTTGAAACATAGTATAGCAAAATCTTCAATATCAAAGCCAAAACGGAGGTCAAAGAATGTGAAATGAAATAATTTCCATATCTCAGTCCATAACCCAAATGAGTACATGATCTACGCTAGATAGTAGTTTATCCAACAGATAGAGACTTGTATGGATATCAAATATATTCCGATTTCGACACTCTTGTAAGCAGAAGACTTGAGCTGGAGCGCGTGGAGTCAGCGCGGCGCGGCACGGTGCGGCCCGGCCCGACGCGGCGCATTTTCTCATGTTCGCTACGGGGGATCGATAGTTAGTATCTATTAGAGTACGTAAAAAAATTGGTAGGTTTCTGAGAGGTTCCTCACGGACTGAATTACAATTGCAAAATTTTGAAAATAGCTAACTTCAACAATTTTTTGTGGAAAAACTATCAAAGATATCGAGATGAAATTTTTTTCGTATTTTCATAACTGTATAAGGTACTCTAAATTAAATTGTTATCATCGTAGCTATGATTTGAAAACTTGAAAAAAAATCACAAAAAAATGGATTTTTTTTGAGGTCATTTTTCCCTTTCCACCTATTTTGCAACAACAATATTCGAGATTAATGTTTCGGAATACTTAATCCTCATGCAAAATTTAATAAGGAAACTTTTTTTTCTCTTCCATTTTACTCTAGGATTGATAGTTTTCATACTATCTCAAAATTAAAAAATAAAAAATGTTCATTTTTCAACATTTTTGTAAAAAAAAATATGAAACCATAGTTTTCAAATTTCCTCATATGTCTCATTCGATGTAGAATATTTTTCTGGAGGGGATCCAATAGTTTTGAGAGAGGGTGTATGAAAAGTCCGAGTTAGCAAGTTTTTGAACAGATAAGCAATGGACTACTATGGGACTTGTAGAATGTGATGAAGAAATATTCAAAATGTTTGATGAAGCGTGTCATATTATGTTACCTAAGCAATTACGAAAATTTTTTGCATATTCTTCAACCTTAGATAAGCCTATCTTTTCTTTTAAAATCTGGGAAATCTGGCTTATCAGGTCCTGTCACATCTCATAACTTGATTGAAAATATAAGCAAAACTTTCCTTTTTACTAGTATTATTATATATTTTTTAGCATGGGAATCAAATAGTATCCATGGCATGGAATGGTATTGCATCCATTTTATTACCGAAAGGTATGACAAGTCATGAGACTCTTAAATTATATGTCAGATAAAATTAAAGAATGTAATAGAATTAAAGTAGAGAATGTAAAATTAGAGAATGTCATAATATGGGACGAAGCATCTATAATTCTCGAAAACCGCTGCCAAGGCCTTAGCAGTATGCTTTCTCAAAGAGGCTTCAACATCACCCACAAATGCGTCCCAAACCTATATTTTCACCGTTCCACTAGCGTAGATACTATCATTTATGCTAGGGCGGAAAACAACAGTTGCTAAGGAGCGAATTGGGAAGATTCAGTGTCCTTTGTCGTTGAAAATGATGGAAATGGGTCATGAATTGATCAATTCCAACCTTTGTAACAGTTGCTATGGAGCAAATATAACAATTCAGTGTCCTTGGCTATCGAATGTGACTTAAAACTGATTTTCCGGCTTCCGAAGCAACGGTTGCTAGGGATGTAAACGAACGGTTGCCAAGGATATCGACAGTGGTTGCTATGGGAAATATCTCATCGATTCTCATCAATTCTCATTGATTTTTATAGCCCCAGTGAACACACATCTAGGATTTGTCTTTAGAAACGGTTGCTAGGGGAATAACCAACGGATTTTGCTGAGAATTGAACTCCGGCTAGTTCTTGCCGCGACTAACCTGTGTGCAAGTGTGTGTTGTCAAGAAGATCGGACTATCCCTTCAAGAGTTATCGTGATCCAAAAAAACGGGACACGCGCGTACTCACACACACACACACACACACACACACACACACACACACACACACACACACACACACACACACACACACACACACACACACACACACACACACACACACACACACACACACACACACACACACACACACACACACACACACACACACACACACACACACACACACACACACACACACACACACACACACACACACACACACTTTTGGATTTCCATATTTTACGACCCGTAGATTACGAAAATCGGGGTCCCGAGGTCTGATTCAGTGGGTCAACTATTGCTCCATTACAAAGCTTCCTCTTTGAGAAAACAAAAAGCTCTAGAAATTGTTGATCTTACAATACGAGACTTTTGTAATAATAATAAACCTTTCGGTGATAAAATATCAATTTTAGGAGGAGATTTTCGATAAATTCTACCAGTTATTGAATTTGGAACAAAAATTTCAATAAGAAACGAAACCATAAAATTCTCTGTAAAATGGGAAAATTTAAAAATTTTTGATTTACATCTTAATGTAAGATCAAAAGATGAAGAGTTTTCATCTTTTCTCATGAAAATTGGTAACGTTAGATTAATTATTTTCAAATTCCGACTGAATGGATAACTTTAGACATATGCGAAAAAATATACGGTTCTTCTATAAAAAAATCTGACGACTCATGGACCAAAGTAATTTTAACCAGTCGTAATATGATGTCGAATAATTGATGAAAAAATCTTAAACAAAATTGACAATAAAAAAAAATTTATTATAGCATCGATTATGCGAAGCATGAAGAAGCAGACCGAACGCAAAATGATGCTATAATGAATCACCCAATAGAATACCTGAATAAGATAAGAGTTCATGGTTCATATATATTGTTAAGCTCATTCAAAATTTATGTACAAGAGACGGATTATGTAATGGCACCAGATTAAAAATTCTAGATTTATATAAACATAATATATAAAAGCTAATATAATTACTGGTGACAGAACAAATGACATATACTTCTCTTCTATTTCCTCTATTTCGTCGTCAATTTCCAACTATTTTAGCATTTGCAATGACCATTAAAAAATCTCAAGGTCAAAGTTTTGAATCAGTAGGAATATATTTGGATAAACCATTATTCTTTCATGGTCAATTGTATGTAGCTCTTTCACGTTGTAAAAATGAAAATAAAATATCCATTCAAAATGAAAATATTGATTGTGATATAATCCAGAATATTATATGGAAAGAAGTATTTGATCAACATTAAAATTCATGTCCAATTTACCATAAAAACTTAGAGTAAATGAATTAGAATTCAATAGGATTCAGGAAATCTTTAATTATATAAGATTAACGAATATATTCATCCCAAAATATCGAAAAATGAAAATATTGAAAATTCGCCATATCAAGAAACATATAAATATCAAAAATATTATTGTTTAATATGTGGGATTCTACATGATAATGTTCATTCTGTCTTCCAGAAATGAAGACAATAAAATAATTGATGTGCGAGCAAGAAATTATTAATCAAACATTTTATAATAAACATTTTAGTAAGAAGCACAAATTTGAATGTTCAATTGGCGAGTCTCTCGTCCAAAATAGACGCCATTTAATTCACCATATCAAGGAACATATAAATATCAAAAAATATCATTGTCTAATATGTGGGAAATGTTTCAAAAGAAATGAAAACTTACTTTGGCATTCAAAAAATCATAGTGATTAGTAAAAATTTATACATCTTGATGTAATTTTATAATATATCATTTGATTCATAAATTTCTATATTTCTAGGAAGAGATGTCTAATCGCAAAGTTCGTGTTAAAGAAAAAGAGAATATGAAAATTTCAAAGATTGTTACTGGCTCATGCCCATGAATAATTATTACAATTAAGGGGACACGAGAGAGTGCAATCTTGCCCAGTTCTAATACTGGGCGAGTTCTCAGAGTTGTGTGGTTTGGGAAACCGGTGGTGAATAGGGGCCACAGAGAAACACTTGCATATGAGATATGAGTTTATTTAACGGACAAGGGTCACATTACACTAGGGAGGGACGCGGCGCGGTTGAGTGAGAGAGAGAGAGAGAGAGAGAGAGAGAGAGAGAGAGAGAGATGTTTTTATTGTACAAATTATACAAAATTCATATTTACAAAAATATCAGTCATCTTTTTAAAAATTTCGGTCACTTAACTAAAACATGTTCAACATATCATCCTTGTCAATCATAATAAAATACGTAGAACTAATTATCACAGATAACGTGTCAGTATTGGTATCAGGTGGCGCGTCAGCGCCACCGACGACAAGTATGCGCAGCAAGCGAGGGGACGCGACAAGCCATTATATACAGCTCGTTTGCGGTTTAACCTCGCACCTAGAAATTATTTTTTTTAAACCTCTGTCCTGCAGTTTTGCAATGATTACCAGCAAAACCTGCATTCAGTTGCGTTTAATTACGTCAGAAAAGATTTGCGAAAATTGACGTTGTTATTTGGGTATAGGAGGTATAAGTCGACGAGCAGACGACAGACACTCTGAACCTCTCGCAAAATCTCGCACAGAAAATTTTTCCCACCACTGACGTATATTACGTGAGAGCGGTTCGAGGCCTATTGCGAGCGTGGTTCTCAACGAAACGTAAACGTATATTACGTCCAGCCTCGTATCCTCGTATATATATATATATATATATATATGTCCAACATACATATATATATGTATATTGATGCAACTGAACTGCTACTGCACTGCGCCCGACTGCGCATGTATACGCTCAGCTGTGAACTGTGAGATCTGCATCTGCTGGAGTTAGTTGCAGGTTATAGTTTGCGCGGTCTGGCGCAGTCCAACGGAACAACATTAAAATCATCAGTATATATTAAAATGTTCCCCACGGGGTCAGGCTCTCCCCCGTCTACCACCTACGTCACCTGAATGTTGTTGGGCAAACTTGAAGATTAGCAAAAAAAGTTGCATCTCAGTTAGGTGCTGACTCGTATCTCTTAATTCAGAAATGGATGATAGTTCTTCAAAGAGTAAACGGTATGTATTCATTAACTCAGATAAATTTTTTCTTGTTAAATGTTGGTTAGATATACTTAAAATCTTGTTTACAGACGGATGAAGATGCTGAATTATCACGTTCTTTGGTTGTGCCATTAGAAGAATAAATAAAAGCATTGAGAGAAAATCTAAGAACAACAGACGATAAATTACAGAAATACAAAGAAAAAGAGGAATAGTTGCACAATAAGCAATTGAAGGCAAAAGAAAGTGGTTCTTGGGAAAATACGTGTGATACGTGTTTTAATTATGAAGCTCAACTCCAAAGAATGCAAATGGAAATCAGAGAACTTAGTAAGAATGTACAAGAAACTGAGTGAATGTTACTAACTCAAAAACAGGGTCTAATGAAAGAAGTAGAGTTCAGAAGAGTTTTTTTCCTAGATGTACTTGAGGAAAGTGAGACATTTGTCGTAAAATCAACCCATAATACTAAGAATTTGGCTGTGGAACTTCTAGAGAGATGCGCCAAGATCACTCCGCCAATCAATGAAGGCATTGATAATAATGATTCAAAGGTCGATTATATGAAGATTGATGATGCAAAGGTCGATCATACAAAGATTGATGATGCAAAGAATACTTTTGGAGGGGAGCGACCATCTCCCATAGATGAAGAAAATTTTGAAGAAGAAGTTAGTGATATTAAAGAAGGTAAACTCTTGGCAGCCAAATTCGATAAAGATCAACTGTGATATAGCTGGTTTATTGCAATTAGTGTTTCCAACTAAAGAGTTACCTGGAAGATCTATTGTTCGGTAGGAACATCATGATGATGCTCAGTGGCATCCGCGCCTTTGTATCTGAGCATGAGCAGCCTATCATCGGCACGTATACTCAATCAATCTGAAAGGTATGATAATGATTCCACAGAGATTTGTTCAGGTATCTTCTGTAATGCGCTTTGTAAAACTCAAAATAATGTAGAACTAGAAGAAACTCTGACTTATCAAAGTAGGGGCAACGAGACTAATATTGTTAACGAAGCCCAAGTAGATACTAATAAATTAATCAGTGATTTGACAAACGTTCATGGAATGAAATATTTTTTAGGTAATGAGGAAATAGTTCCAGGATCAATATGCTGAGGGTTCTCTGTTGGTGAAAGATATCATTCAGTCTCATGCAGGTTTTGATGACCAACTTGTTCCAGGAAGTTTCAATAAAGGTGAAATAAGACAGATCGAAACCTCCATGGAGGAACAACCTATAACGTTTGCACAACAGATTGTGTCCATGAGCTGGACAATGTTCCCCACGGTCGGGCTCTCCCCCATCTACTACGAGTCACCTGGAATATTGGGCCAACCTACATTCAAAAATCGGAGTCCAGTCATCAATCATGGTAGAAAATCATAATTTAATAATAATTTAAGGTTACTTATGCATAATTCAACCTCTGACACGTTTCAAATTTCTTTATGTACAATGAAGATGCTGAATCATTATGTTCTTTGGTTGTGCCATTTGAAGAAGAAATAAAAGCATTGAAAGAAAAACTAAGAACAACAGACAATGAATTACAGAAATACAAAGAAAAAGAAAGAACAGTTGCACAACAAGCAGTTTAACATACATGTGTATGTTTCATGACCAACAGCAAAATCGTCGACATTGCAGTCAAATCTTCTGTCAGTCGTGCCTGAATAATATTGTGACAAGTGGACCAAAGCAAAGGCCATCAAGAGTTTGTAATGTTTGTCACACGCTGCTGGTGCAAGTGACAGCTCCATATTTCAGCTGAGACCCTTCTTCAATTACAAAAAAACAAAGAACTCTCAATGTGATTATTTTTCTTAGATTATAGAATCAGTGCAATACCAATTCAGAAAGAATAGACAGTATACCGGTATGAAAGGGTTCTTACAAAAATAACCTTTCAAGTATTTTTCACTTGAATTAATTAGTGATTTTATTCATTAACTAAATCTTATTATCCAATGTGATGTGCTAAGGGGTTACAGGCTGCTATGAGGAACATAGTTTAAAAGTTTTTCCAACCTGTACAGTGAATGACGAATCAAGTTTGTGAAAATTTGGATGAAAAAAGAGTATATCTGTAACTCGATAGAAGTATAAAAGTGATAGAACTCGATAGTGTATAAAAGTGAACGTTAACCCTGGTTACATTTAACAGACTCAAGTGATGAAAGAGAGTAATTGTCAAGTATTTGTAAATATGAGACTGTACTAATTAAAGTTAAATGTCGTTTGAAAAATTAAAGCTTTTGAATGTACATACTCTGATTTAATTGTACATAGAAAATTTTCAAATTTTACATTACAGTGTTAAATGTCATTTGAAAAATTAAAGCTTTTGAATGTACATACTCTGATTTAATTGTACATAGAAAATTTTCAAGTTTTACCATAAGTTTGTGAAAATTTGGATGAAAAAAGAGTATATCTGTAACTTGATAGAAGTATAAAAGTGAACTTTAACTCTGGTTACATTTAACAGAGTCAAATGATAAAAGAGAGTAATTGTCAAGTATTTGTAAATTTATCAGTTTTTTAAACATTTTATTTTGTGTTTATATATAATTAAATGATCTTAGAAACATTCTTCTCTCAATAGTGCAATTACTGTAAGATTTGATTCTATTACCAATTAGCTTTATATATGAGAGTATGAACTCATTTTCGAGTAACCGGCCAAGTACCATGGCTCGCCTGTAGATGGCGAGGCGTTGAGTCGCGCGTGTATAAGGTATAGCGCGGCGCTCTCTCGCAAGAGAGTCGGCGTTCTACCGTCTATATATAAGGGAGCTTGGACATTGGACCTACTAGCGCCTTCGCGGTCAATCCCAGTCTCCAAATTGGTCCTTCCATATTGGAGTACACTTTTTTGAATGATATTTCGTGACCCAGAAGTAATATGGCCGGTAAACTATTAGATTAAGACGGACCCAAGTCGTACGTCAGAATCAGTTTGCCAATAAGCCTGACACGGGCAGAAAGTAAAGTTGGATCTATGAAACATATTGTTGCAATTGTCAAGCCATGCGTTCTCTTCATAACCCTGATATCTTCACAGGTTCGAAGTTTCAATAAAATGAACAGCTTTCTGCATTTCTGTATTTAAACATGCCCCGATGTAGGTAGCTCTGGTATCCATCTAATATATACCTCCCCTAAAACCATTCTTTACTCGTGAACTCGTACGTTTCTTTAAAGGTTCGCTACTCTTCCATCAGAAATATATTATCAAAGCAATATTGTTTTGTTTCACTTGTACACGGAGAGAATACAGTTCAGTAGAACAGTAGAACAGTTCAGTAGAATCTGCTGTAGACTGTATAGGAATTCGAGATCGAATCCACCACAGTGAAATTTCCTGCAGTCTAAAGGAGATTCTGCTATACACTAGCGCTGCCAGAAATGCTGTGGCGCTGCAAAGTAACATCCTGCGTATATAATATGCGTATGCACTGAATCGCGGGCCCCGCATAGAACCGAGGGTGCGCTTCTCGTATTTTAACTTGGAGAAGCTGACCCTGGACCCGAACGATGTCCAGGTAGTCAGGGTACCCGATGATGGTGTTCCGAGAGTGCGCTCCTGTTATTTTTGATTAGTGAAGTACACTATGGACCCAAGCGATGTCCAGTTAGTCAGGGTACCCGATGACGGTGTTCCAAGGGTGCGCTCCAGGTATTTTTAGTTGGAGAAGCTGACCCTGGACCCAAGCGATGTCCAGGTAATCAGGGTACCCGATGACGGGGTTCCGAGGGTTCGCTCCAGGTATTTTTAGTTGGAGAAGCTGACCCTGGACCCAAGCGATGTCCAGGTAGTCAGGGTACCCGATGACGGGGTTCCGAGGGTGCGCTCCTGGTATTTTTGATTAGTGAAGTACACTATGGACCCAAGCGATGTCCAGTTAGTCAGGGTACCCGATGACGGTGTTCCAAGGGTGCGCTCCAGGTATTTTTAGTTGGAGAAGCTGACCCTGGACCCAAGCGATGTCCAGGTAATCAGGGTACCCGATGACGGGGTTCCGAGGGTTCGCTCCAGGTATTTTTAGTTGGAGAAGCTGACCCTGGACCCAAGCGATGTCCAGGTAGTCAGGGTACCCGATGACGGGGTTCCGAGGGTGCGCTCCTGGTATTTTTGATTAGTGAAGTACACTATGGACCCAAGCGATGTCCAGTTAGTCAGGGTACCCGATGATGGTGTTCCAAGGGTGCGCTCCGGGTATTTTTGGTTGGAGAAGCTGACCCTGGACCCAACCGATGTCTAGGTAATCACGGTACCCAATGACGGTGTTCCGAGGGTGCGCTCCTGGTATTTTTGGTTGGAGAAGCTAGCTCTGGACCCAAATGATGTCCAGGTAGTTAAGGTCAGCTTCCTCCAGCGAAAATACCAGGAGCGCACCCTTGGAACATCGTCATCGAGTACCCTGACTACCTGGACATCGTTTGGGTCCAGAGTGAGCTTCACCAACCAAAAATACCAGGAGCGCACCCTCTGAACACCGTCATCGGGTACCCTGACTACCTGGACATCGTTCGGGTCCAGGGTCAGCTGCTTCGAGCGAAAATTCCAGAAGCGCACCCTTGGAACACCGTCATCGGGTACCCTGACTATCTGGACATCGTTCGGGTCCAGGGTCAGGTCCTCCAAACAAAAATACCAGGAGCGCACCCTTGGAACACCGTCATCGAGTACCCTGACTACCTGGACATCGTTTGGGTCCAGGGTCAGCTTCTCCAACCAAAAATACCTGGAGCGCACCCTTGGAGCGCCGTCATCGGGTACCCTGACTACCTGGACATCGTTCGGGTCCAGGGTCAGCTGCTTCAAGCAAAAATTCCAGGAGCGCACCCTTGGAACACCGTCATCGGAGACCGCAAATACCTGGATATCGTTCTGGTGCCGGGTCAGCTTCTCCAACCAAAAATATGAGGAGCGCACCCTTGGCAGAAAATGCTGTACAAAACAGCAGTTTTTATATGCATGGACACAGTGAGATTTGCTTTGGTCCACCACAGGAGAATTTACTGTGGTCATTTTAGTGAAATTTGCTTTAGTAGCGCTTACTGTAGCCGGTACAGCAGAGACTCCTGTCGTCTACAGCAGATTCTACTGTTTTATTCTCTCCGTGTATTTAGTATTCTAGAAGAAAAACCAAGAAGAAAAGTAAGAATACATTTTTTCGATTCGAGGCTCATGTCTCTTACAATCACGTTATAAACAAATGGAATCCAGTGATATCAGGGAAGTCGATTCACTTTGGGTGCAATTTGTTTAAATAATTATTGTATAAACATTGGATCTTGAAAAAAGAGAAAATAGGGGTATTTTTTTTCAAAAAAGCACGCAATCCCGCAATCAGTTTTAATCCCATGGTGATAGCGTAAGCATTGGCAGAAGCCAATGCTTACGCAAGCATTGGTAGAAGCCTCTTTTTCTCGGTTTTACTGAATTCCAATTGTTTATAACGCGATTGCCAGAAAAATAAGCCTCAAATCAAAAATATGTGTTTCACGTTTTTTTCTTGGTTTTTCATCTAGAATCGATTGACACCATTGCTTTCTCGAATTTACGAATTTGGGTGCAATTTGTTTAAATAATTATTGTTTAAACAATTGGAAATGGAAGAAGAAAAAACACGGGTATTTTTTTTTTCAAGAAAGCACGTGATCCAATAATTAGTTTTATATTATCTCCGCTGGTCTGGACATGGGCCTTAATGGGTTAATATGGTCAAAAAATTATGCCAGTGCATCAGATAGCATAAGCAATTTTATTTTTCATAGTAAAAATTCACCTTTGAAAAAGATATACTTAACAACAAGTATGTTCCTTATCCTGTGGTTCGTTGTTGGATAAATTTTCAATCAACTAAATGTTTTTAGGTAGAATTAATTATATTTTTTTTGTAAATATAAAAATGCCTAAGCGACTAAATTTTTTTGAGATGGTAAAAATTGCAAGATGTCTTTTAGTTCTTTTTCTATTTAAATGCATTTAAAATAATAATTACAGAATATGAAGCCTTCTTTCTGCTTCATGTTTCTTTGCAACGGATGTCAAACTGATTTATTTAATGTACTTGCTAGAACAAATATATGAATTGATTTCTTTACTTTCATATGCTCAGATTTGGGTAGTTCTGGTATATAATGAATTTATGTATGTCTTTACGTATAGAATAATATGTTCAAAGTAATTGTATATAATAATAATAAATTTTACATCAGTAATCAAAGTCTGAATATTATTTTTTTATTATACGTGTCAATGAGTTATATAATAATACAGAATATTTCGTCATAGGTGTGAAACGAAGAGGTTTCACACTTTTCGATCGCGAGCACAGAATATTTAGTGCTTCTGGGGCCGCAGCTGTCTCTTGATTCTGCTCAGAGACCACGTCACAGTAGGCGAAGAGGCCAAGTGTGGACGTTTTTTGATCACTTGATCAAATATTCTTTTTTTGCGTGAAATAGTTCGTTTCACTGTCAATTGTTTGTTGTTGATCCTAGTTACAAAAAGGTTTGAGCTGTCATTATAGAAAGAATTTCTGTAGCGAGCGGGCATGTGTATCGTTGTACTCTAATTTAATCTTTCCTTTTCAAATCTAGACTAAAATAAAGTTGATTTCAATCTCTTTGCGCATTTCTTCATTCTCATCGATACAATTTATGTATCCTGGGTGGAGACGTTGTTCTCGTCCGAAATGACAATATGTCATCTGAGACGTATTTCCCTCACTGCACTGCACTTCAACTGTTTACGCTTGACCACCACATCACATTCTATCCTAGAAAACATATAGAAGGAGTTAATAGCGTGTACATGCAGCAAATCTTACTTTCATGTCTCACTCATATAAAGTAAAACATGAAATATATGGAAATATCAACGATTATCGACTTTTCACTTTGTGCTTGGATACTGAAGCAATAACAACATGTATCCAAGCACAAAGACAACAAATCTAGTATAATTGTACGACAATTCAGTGTCAGAATTGATTTTCACACATGAAAACTTCAATTCTGAACATTCGTCGACCAATATCATGCTATAACCAATAATATTAAAACTTATCTACTCACAGTTTTGCTCCCACTTGAATGCAATTTCTGGCCCTGTGTAGCTGACCTGGAATACAAAAATTATCACAAAGCAACATATTCCAGAATATATATGTACACAGACAAAGGTTAAGTTTACTTATCTGAATTCCCTTGCGTCTTGAATGAAAATCCAATAGCTGCTGCACACGATGAAGCTCCAAACCTGCTGGAGAACACTATAAAGGAATTTGATCTCTTAACTTTCCTTATAATTACTCAAACTGTTGTGAGTATTTAGTCAGCAACAGTGCATGTCTACCTGCACATGTAAAACTGATTGTGTTTACGTACGACGCCTATGGTATCAGTTATCTTGAATTCATTGGAGAAGTCAAGATAACTGATCAGGAAGAATTTTATGGACCGGATGAGGTTTTAGAACCTGAAGAGGAATTGATGGATAGTCAAGACATTGAAAGCGAAGAAACACCTATGGATAGCCAGGATATTCAATCCGCTATTTCTAATGGTAAATACAATTATTGTAATACTGGGGTTATTATTTACAATTTGAATCATGTTCTAGAACATGATTACTAGATGCGCAATTTGATAAGGAATTCAAATATATATAGTTTGCCTGTCCAGAAATGGGTTTGGAGCTTCCAAAGTAGCTTTGCATGTCTAAAAGTCTATGGTCGGTAACCTAACCTGTGCCATACATGGGTCGTACAAGTCTCCAGTATAGGCAAGTATAACGTTTACAAAGTGGTTTATAAAGTCATTTAAACACTGGCAAACTATATATATTTGAATTCCTTATCAAATTGCGCATCCAGTGATCATACTTTCAAGTGGATTGATTCATATTATCTATTTCCATGAGTAAATAACTTGAGGTTGTAGTTTGAGCCAATCCGGCAATAGCTGCTTGGACCTTAGCTATGCAGTTTATACAATATGAGTGGATTTCATGAGTCCAATATTCATGAATATTACCCATATTTAGTGAACTTCAACATTTTCTTGTTGATATTAAAAAAATCATATGATATCTATGCACTGCTTAGTGTGTTATAAGGTGTACGTGTAATGCACAGCTTACAATTAACTTTTTGGATTAATCTTTCTTCTCGAGTGAATGCAATTCATGACAATGTACTTTATTAGTAGTTTCTTGTATATTTTAACACAATAGAGACAGGATATTGACCATCAATACATGTAACTACTGAAAGTTGGGTGGCGTCAAGTAGTAGAGTAATGCTTGATCTATATAAATATGATATTGACAACTCAGGATATGTGTTAGTATGATAGAATGTGAGTTTTTGCAGTGGATAATTGTCATAATACCACAAACAAGTGTTTACAAAAATTGGAAGTGTTGGAGGTACAAGGCTCCCCTTGAATAGTCATTTTAGCCTGTTTCTACCCCTATTTTAGTTAATATATTAATTTTTTGGGAGCTTCCAGAGTCCAGGCCCATTTTTTCACTATATAGGCTGTATGTGGTATGAGTTGGGACAACTTTTAGTACCCATGTGGTGTGGGGCTTGACGAGCGAACTCCCAGGGTTCAAAAATAGAGGCTCCAATTGGTAATGTGGAGTACTTAATGTGCTCCAATGACCTTGGAGATAATTTTTCTATGAAATTCAGGCAATTTGCAGACAAAAATGTCTTATTCACTTTTTGCCTCAGAGGTCATTTTCAGGGTGTAAATGGAGGTTGAAAATGCCTCTGAAAATGCAAAAACAGCAAAATCAGCAACTTTGCCTATTTATTAAAGGGGGTTAAAGTGCTCGAAAAAATCTAAAAAAATTCTGGGAAATCGGCTTGATGCCCTAGAACTTACAAAAAAATTTTGAGCCAAATCAAATTTTTATGTTATACGTGATCATGAACGCTCATTTCACGCATCGAATTCCGTGCGTGAAATGCGATTTCACACACTAGTGCGTGAAATCGCATCGATTTCCGGGCGTGAAATATTTCACACACAGAAACAGATGCGTGAAATATTTCACGCACTAGTGCGTGAAATTCGCGTTTGATCACTTATAACATAAAATATCGTATGCAACTCATGAAATCGCATTTCACGCACTAGTTGCATAATATACTATTATGTTATACGTGATCATAAACGCTCATTTCACGCATCGAATTCCGTGCGTGAAATGCGATTTCACACACTAGTGCGTGAAATCGCATCGGTTTCCGTGCGTGAAATGCGATTTCACGCACTAGTGTGTGAAATATTTCACACACGGAAACCGATGCGTAAAATATTTCACGCACTAGTGCGTGAAATTGCATTACACGCACTCAAATCTCGATGAGTGAAATTCGCGTTTGGATCACTTATAACATAAAATATCGTATGCAACTCGTGAAATGCGATTCGACGCACTCGTGTGACCGCCTAACACTCGTTCGCCGGCTTCGCCGGCGACTCGTGCAAGCTTGTCACACTGGTGCGTGAAATCGCATTTCACGCACTAGTTGCATAATATACTATTTCATGTTCGATCCCACAGAGAATTGCCCATATGTATATATAATTAATGCAAATGATTGTTTTGTTGAGATTTTTTTATTCAATTTATATACAAATTATCTATGCAATGAATTATTTAGTTGAAATTTTTTTTCTTTTAATTAAAATTCAATGAATCATTAGAAGATTATTTCATTTAAAAGTTTTCTTTATATTATTTCATTAACAAATCATTTAAAAAGGTAAACTAGCACATGGATATCGAGATTTATTGAAAATATAGGAGATTTTTTTAAATAAAATATTTGATGAATTTTTTTAATACCCAGCAAATAATTATCCTCATCCTTGACCTTACACTATATATGATAGAAACTATGATTTATTGGGATTTTTTCACTGAAATATTATTCAAGATTTCATTTGATTGATGGAAATAATATTTTTGCTTGACTGATTATCGTGAACATGGGAATGGCTTTTTATACTCTGAAGTCGGTAATACAGGTACAGCGCTGCAGGTTACCATAGGCGTCGTACGTAAACACAATCAGTTTTACATGTGCAGGTAGACATGCACTGTTGCTGACTAAATACTCACAACAGTTTGAGTAATTATAAGGAAAGTTAAGAGATCAAATTCCTTTATAGTGTTCTTCAGCAGGTTTGGAGCTTCATCGTGTGCAGCAGCTGTTGGATTTCCATTCAAGATGCAAGGGAATTCAGATAAGTAAACTTAACCTTTGCCTTTCTTCATATATTTTTGAAAAATGTTTCTTTGTGATAATTTTTTCTGTTCCAGGTATGCTGTACAGGGCCAGAAATTGTATTAAAGCATGGATAAAACTGTGAGTAGATGAGTTTTGATATAATTGGTTATAGTATTATATTGGTCGACACATGCTCAGGATTGAAGTTTTCATAAGTGGAAATCAATTCTGACACTGAATTGTCGTACAATTATACTAGATTTGTTGTCTTTGTGCTTGGATACATGTTGTTATTGCTTCAGTATCCAAGCACAAAGTGAAAAGTCGATAATCGTTGATATTTCCATATATTTCATGTTTTACTCTATGTGAGTAAGACATGAAAGTAAGATTTGTTGCATGTACACGCTATTTACTCCTTCTATATGTTTTCTAGGATAGAATGTGATGTGGTGGTCAAGCGTAAGCAGTTAAAGTGCAGTGCAGTGAGGGAAATACGTCTTAGATGACATATTGTCATTTGGGACGAGAACAACGTCATCCCAATCGGTCTCCTAGTGAGTGGTATACAGAGCTTATATACCTTTGTGACTTTTTTTCCATTTTTTTATTGGTTTAAGGGGTAATATCTGGCAAATTTTTTTTTTCTTTTCATTTCTTTTTTATTGGCTTAAATCATGCTAAAACTATCCTAGAATCGAAATCCACAACTCCCAAGTACTGATCTAAACTCAAAATTCGTTTGAATCAATTTTTACCGAACAACTTTTATATAAGATACATAGCATTCTGAAACTTTAAACGCGTTTTTCTCAAAACCATGTTTTCAAACTCGGCGAGCAGTGGAACTGAAAAAGTTCACATCCGATTGACTTGAAATTTGAACTGTAGCTTTTTCATTAGATTATCAAGTTAAGTACACACGATTCTAGCGATTGATTAACAAAAAAAAAGTTATAAACAATACAAGTAAATTTTTTTGTCGAAAAAAAAAAATTTTTTTCATCCGTCGCCATTTTGCCAAAAATATTCTAAAAATATAATGATGTGTGCTTCACTAGATAATCTAATACAGAAGCTACTTGACATGGATTTGTGATTTCAGTACTTTCTTATCTTAACATTAGCAAATTGATATTCAGCTTCTTAGTTCGAAATCCGTAACAGAGAAACATGAGGTAGATATATCCCACTATTCCTTCTCTCCTGAAAGCAATCCCTACTGGGATATAAATATTTCTTTTTTTATAAAAAAATTTAGTCGCATAAAAATTTATTCAACAACGAGCATACTTGTCGTCAACGTATACCTTTTTCAAAGGTAAATGTTTTTAGGGCTAATCACACTAGTTGAATACTTGTCAGTTGGTGCTAGATTTTGCTTGAAACGGGTCAGATTTGCACGTTATTATTTTCAAGCTCTTTCTCCTTCCAATGGTGGCCAATATGAGGAGATAGAATTGTTTCCAAGAAGTGCAATACAACCCAGACAAAAAATTCTATCAATGACAGTCGTTACCAAGAAGCACACTGCGACCCAGTCTCAGAATTGTATGAATATTGTAATGAATCGAGATTCGCGATGCGCGCGCCCCGGGACAGGCGCGGATTATTCAAGCGAGCGGCGCGCCGGTCATCGCTAACGCGGGCCGGGAAATTTACGGGAAATTCTCCGCACAATAAAAAAAATACCGAAGTAGGGGCCTCGAGCAATATATCACTCGGTATTCGGAACAGATCCACGCGCGTACGTGCTGACCCTCGAAACGCGCGGATTATCGAATAAAAACCCTCATTAAAAGGAAACTGCAAGGCCCAGCGAAAGGGACCATCCGAACGGGCGCGATAAATCTGCGCGGCTCAGGGAAACACGACAGAATAAAGATGGGGCGGCGGGAAATTAGATAAGGCACGCGCGCACTAGAAACCGCCGTAAAAAAGGGAAAAACCCGACAGGATTAAGAGTCGCGCCAGGAGAGGTATTTTAGGGCGCGCACCCATAAACAACCGGCTCAGACAGAGAAATGCACGCAATTACGGAGGGCCCGGGCAATTTAGGGAAGGCCCGGGACAGGGACTTTAGGAAGAGAAAGTGAGGCTCAGGATGCCGCGGCGCGCGCAATTAGGGGCGCATCCACGCGAGGCGCGGGAAACAGGGCGGGCCGAGCGCAGGCCCAGAGCCCAGAGCCCTAGAGCGGGCCCCCCGCGAGAATATAAAAAGGGGAGCCGCGGACAGATGGTCAGCTTGGTCTCAGACAGCGCGATCGCGACATCGAATCTGTATCGATCCGTTCTCCGTGCACCTATACCTGTATCTATTCCTTGACTTGAATAAATACGTACTCTGCCTCAGCAAGTACACCTACCGTTATATCAGAGCAGTAGTTATTCTGTGGAGACATACCCGCTCACCCATCCTACTCCATTACCGACGTGCGCCTTGCGCTTAATTCGACGGCGCGAGCCCAGGCTCGGAGTCACCGGCCAACCCCACAGCACCCGTGCAGCAAGGCCACCGGAGCGACGATTCGGGACGGTTCCGACGGAGCAGCACGACCCAGGGCAACGACTGCAGACTGCGGGCTTCGGGGTTACCCCGATCGTAGCAACCAAACGACGAGCAACGACCAAACGACGAGCGTGAACGAGAGTGAACGTCGCGCCAGACGGTGCATGCTGCCTCGCGAATTCGAACGTCGCGCCAGGCCGAGAGCGCGGTGTGAACCGGGCTTTGCAGCGGGCCAGTTCATAACAATATAATGTGTTTTGGTTATTGAGAATGATACTCCAAAAGCGCATTGCAGTCAGAGCTATCAATCTCGGTTAATAGAGTAGGAATCCAACTATGCGATTATCGAAAAGTACAATACAGTTCAATCTCTCACAGTCATTGGTCCGTATGATAGTGATCATATGTCGATGATATGAGTAGATCTCCGTAATCTTCCAAGAAGCGCACTGCAACCCAGACAGATACTTTGAATCTATGATATCTTCACCAAGAAGCGCAATGCGACCCAGTCTCAGATTAGATGAATGATTGTAATGTATGATTGTTTGTGTAATATCGAATTGTCTTAATTTTATGAATAGAAAATTAAGATGAAATTCAAATATTAAAATTTTGTGAGTTTACTTTAAAACTTGTTCAAGAGAGAATTTATAAGTATAATAAATCTCTGTGTTGATTGGTATTGATCATTAATATAATCAGATGAAGTGAAATATTCTTTTCTCGTCTGATCGCTACCAGTGTAATGATAAATGTTGCTCGCTCGCAGGGCTATTTATACTGGAGATTGGCATAGGGCGTCAATGTGTTAGAGAGAGAGGTATCGTCGCTCTCACTCGCACTCGCTGTAGGCATAGTGAAGCGCGCGAATCCTGCAGTGGCGCGCGGGAAGTTTTCCCGCATAAACTCTTGTTTTGGCGCGAAACCCTTTTCTGGTACTTTGCTCGTCGTCGACGTCGTGATACATGTTGCGCGCGTCGATCCATGGCGCGCTCCTTTGAATGTGCTTGTATCTATCTTTTACATGTATTTATTCTCTGTTGATGAGTTGTAACACCCAGTCGGTAACTAGATCTGTTTTATATATATAGAAACTCTGCAAATCTGATCCGACCCTCACATGCTACTTTCTCGTGTCATCGTTTACGAAATGAACTGGAATATATGAAATAGCCATGAAAGTGATACATCTATATATTTACAAAAAATAGCATATTAGTTCGAAATCCGTAACAGAGAAACATAAACCAAAGAAAAAGAGTCATATTATCACTTTCTCACGTACATTTGATAGATTTTACTTGACATGTAATTGATTGTGAGTGTAATTTGAAAAAATATTTGTTTGGTGGTAGGATAATCACAACAGTTGAATACTTGGCATCAGATTCTAAATTTCATTACTTTCTTGGGTCATAATTGACAAAATGAACTGGAATATATAACGATAGTGTATTGGTAAAAATGGCTGTTGAAGTGATATTTTCAAATGATATATCCGATTTGAATCATATTATTCTCTTACATACACTTGAATAGACTAAGATCAAACAGACATTTTCAAATTTTTTTTTCATAAAAAAATTTAGTCGCATAAGAATTTATTCAACAACGAACTATGGGATACGAAACCTACTTGTCGTCAACGTATACCTTTTTCAAAGGTAAATATTTTCTATGAGAAATAAAAATGCAAATGGTGTATTTTATTTCCACCATTTATACAATTTTTGAGCTTAACCTCTTCAAAATTATATTAGTATTTGACATAAATTTGTGATTCGAGTTATTTTCCATCTTAACATTAGTAACTACAAGAATTAGGTGTAATTTGAAAAATATTCATTCTATTGTTGGATAACCATACTAATTGGATAATGCTTTATATTACTGTACATTAAATAAATCAGTTTGACATCCGTTGCAAAGCAACATGAAGCAGAAAGAAGGCTTCATATTCTGTAATTATTATTTTAAATGTAATTATTACTTTAAATGTATTTAAATAAAAAAAAGAACTAAAAGACATCTTGCAATTTTTTCCCCACTCAACAAAATTTAGTCACTTGAGCATGTATATGTTTACAAAAAAAATATAATTAATTCTACCTAAAAACATTTAGTCGATTGAAAATTTATCCAACAACGAACCACAGGATAAGGAATATACTTGTCGTTAAGTATATCTTTTTCAAAGGTGAATTTTTACTATGAAAAATAAAATTGCTTATGCTATCTGATGTACTGGCATAATTTTCTGACCATTTTAACCCATTAAGGCCCATGGTCAGACCAGCGGAGATATCATAACACTAATTATTGGATCACGTGCTTTTTTGAAAAAAAAAATACCCGTGTTTTTTCTTTTTCCATTTCCATTGTTTAAACAATAATTATTTGAACAAATTGCACCCAAAGTCGTAAATTCGAGAAAGTAATGGTGTCAATCGATTCTAGATGAAAAACCAAGAAAAAAACGTGAAACACATATTTTTGATTTGAGGCTTATTTTTCTGGCAATCGCGTTATAAACAATTGGAATTCAGTAAAACCGAGAAGAAGTGGCTTCGGCCCATGCTTACGCTATCACCATGGGATGAAAACTGATTGCGGGATCGCGTGCTTTTTGAAAAAAATACCCCTATTTTCTCTTTTTTTAAAATTCAATGTTTATACAATAATTATTTAAACAAATTGCACCCAAAGTGAATCGACTTCCCTGATATCACTGGATTCCATTTGTTCATAACGTGATTGTAAGAGACATGAAGCTCGAATCGCAAAAATGTATTCTTACTTTTCTTCTTGGTTTTTCTTCTAGAATACTAAATAAAACTGAAACGAAACAATACTGCTTTGTTAATATATTTCTGATGGAAGAGTAGTGAACCTTTAAAGAAACGTACAACTAGTTCACGAGTAAAGAATGATTTTAGGGGAGGTATATATTAGATGGATACCAGAGCTACCTAATCGGGGCATGTTTAAATACAGAAATGCATTTATATTAGCCCTTCCAAGATCAAGTACATTTCAACCTTCGTCAGAAAGTTGTTCATTTTATTGGAACTTTGAACCTGTAAAGATATCAGGGTTATAAAGCGAATGCATGGCTTAGCAATTGTAACAATATGTTTCATAGATCCAACTTTACTTTCTGCCCGTGTTAGGCTCACTGGCAAACTGATTCTGACGTACGACTTAGGCCCGTCTTAATCTAATTGTTAACCGGCCATATTACTTCTGGGTCACGGAATATTATTCAAAAAAGTGTGCTTCAATATGGAATGACCAAATTGGAGACTGGGATTGACCGTGAAGTTGAGTTAGTCTAATGTCCAAGCTCCCTTCTATAGACGGTAGAACGCCGATTCTCTTGCGAGAGAGCGCCGCGCTATACCTTATACACGCGCGACTCAACGCCTCGCCATCTACAGGCGCGCCATCGTACTTGGTCGGTTACTCGAAAATGAGCTTATACTCGTCAATTGTGTAAAGACCATTGAAAATTGAATCAAATCTCACTGTAATTGCATTGAAAAAAAGAATGTTATTATGATCATTCCATTCTATATGAACACGGAAAAAAATGTTGAAAAACTAATTAAAAAAATTCAAATTGAAGTTTGTCAGATTTAAAATGTAATCATAATAATATCATAGTTATCATCTAAGATAATTCGTTAGCATGTCAGAGGTGGATATAGTTTTTTGAAGCAGTCAAAATCAAGCATTAACAATTTCATAAAGATGCGATGATGATATATGCTCAAATGCAGTCTTCTCTTTCAATATAAATTTATTATAATTAATATATCAACATATACAAATACAATACACTATTCACAGTTCAGTTCAAACTATTCTAGATAAGTGTGAATTGTAATATATTTTCATTCTATATTTTCACAGTAGTCTGTGAAAAATAAATTGTCATATCCATGAATCATGAGCTGAGGGATGATGAGCTGATAAAGTTAATAATAGTCTTGAGCTACACTAGTTATCTTGGAATTGTTGAATACAGGAATCACCGGTAGAAGTGCCAATAAACACTCATAATATGTCAAGACGTCTCCTCCTGTAAAATTATGGAGCTCCATCCCAAGCCGCTCTTTATCTTAGCTGTTTTTTACGTATAACTTTCCACATTTTTTCACTGTCATTATATTTATTTTATCTTCACACTAAATATTGAAGATTATAAAATAATTTCACACTAGTCTGTAAAATAAATTTCAATCCAGAAATCATAAACTGGGGGATCATGAGCTGTTAAAGTCAACCATCTTCAATCACACTGATCATCTTGAGATTGTTGAATATTCAAATCACTGATACGGGTTTCAATGAAGCAATCACTACATGGCATGTCTAGACGTCTCCTCCTGTAAAGTTGTGAAGTTTCATGCTAAGCTGCTTCCTATCATAGCAGTTTTTCATATATAACTGTTGACTGATTTTAATTTATCACAATATTTATTCTGTCCTTACGCCAGTCATGAATAGATATCCAACACTTCCATGGTAGGAGGTGATGAATTCCCATATTCAAGAATTATATGAGCTGGCGGATAAGGAGCTGTTAACGTCAACAGTCTTGAGTTACACTGATCATCTCACATTTATCTAACACTGAAATCACTCACTGGAGTGTCAATGATGCGAACACATGTAACATGTTTAGATGTCTCCTATGAAGTTGAGGAGATTCATCACTAGCTGCTTCCCATCATAGCTGTTTTTCATGCATACAACTGTTCACTATTTATCACTTTATCACAAAATTTATTCTGTCCTCACCCCAGTTATGAATAGTTATTCAACATTTCCATGGTAGTAGGTGATGAATTTCCATAATAAAGAATTATGAGCTGGCGGATAAGGAGCTGGTAACGTCAATAGTCTTGAATTACACTGATCATCTCACGTTTGTCGGATACTGAAATTACTTACTTAAGTGTCAATGAAGCTAACACTCATGACATATTTAATCGCCTCCTCCTGTAAAGTTGTGGAGCGTCACCACAAGCTGCTTCCCATCATAGCTGTTTTTCTCGCATATATACCTGTTCACTGCTTATCACTTTATTACAATATTCAAGAATTATATGAGCTGGCAGATAAGGAGCTGGTATTGTTAACAGTCTTAAGTTACACTGATTATCTCACAATTGTCAGATATTGAAATCACTCACTGATGTTAACACTCATATCTAGATGTCTTCTGTAAAAATGTGGATATTTAAATAGGGTGTAATTGTCGAAAAAGATCTAACACGTCAGCTGAAATACACTGTTCTATAGAAGTCTTCTACTTGCTTATTCATGTCCATTTTAAGACAAAACTATTTATTGGCGAGAATTTATTTTCTCATCTTGTATGATGAGTTTTGCCAGCTCCTGTGGCCCGTATGAAAATACTGAGCAGTTGTAGCCTTCTAACTTTATTGACATCTATTTTTGAACTGCAAAAAAATGTTTAATTAGATTCATTCATCAATCAATGAATAACCTCAAATCAAATTTTTACAATAATAAAAAAACTAATTTACCTTGAAAAGTATCAGTAAATAGGTAAGCCCATATCAGACCACTCAATCAATTTGAATTCAGATTGACAAAACTGCTATGAACATATTTCTCCTGAAGCTATCACCGCATATATGTATTTGCGTATATGTTTGCCTACCAGCTGTTTACTACGACGATATACATATACGGGAGCATAAATATATATATATATATATATATATATATATATATATATATATATCACCACTGGGCACCGCTGGCGCTCGCTCGCTTGTATATCTATAGCGTACTCTTGAAATCTTGAAATGTTGACGAATTTTCAAGCGCTTCCATGCACTCCGTCTGCTAGCCGACTCAATCTTCTATTCTCAGATATAACCAGAGCGATTTCGATGGAACTTTTCTCACAGAAGTAATCGTAAGTAACCGTAGTTCT
The DNA here is from genome assembly GCA_020882685.1 of Aphelinus atriplicis. NCBI lineage: Eukaryota > Metazoa > Arthropoda > Insecta > Hymenoptera > Aphelinidae > Aphelinus > Aphelinus atriplicis. The sequence continues at coordinate 40,509,978 of CM037074.1, read as the reverse complement.
TGCTTATAACTGTTACAAGACTGCGGGACAGCGGTAAAACAAAAATAATTAGAAAAGTGAGGTTGAACACGACATTGGGCTGTATATAATGGCTAGTCGCGTCACCACGAGCGCTTGCTGCGCATACTTGTCGTCGGTGGCGCTGACGCGCCACCTGATTACGTGCGCGAACGCGCTTCCACTGCCGAATTTGTGAATTTTCCCTTTTCCACTTTACTCCGGATTGGCCCTCAAAGATCGACAATTTATACATATTTGGGAATTATGGAGGGTGCACAGCATAATATTTTACTCATTAAGTCCCAAATTGCGGGAATTTTATTGGTACTTTCGAGCTGAAATATTTTGATGAATAAGACGGAAGGTTCATTGCAAAATAGTCATTCCTACTATTATCGGGTATGCCCTACACGATACAATGGTTAAAAAGACTGAAAAAATTGATTTTCAATAAATAATTAACAAAAAATTCGAAATTCTGTATCCAAGATGGCGGTTTCAAGATGGCGGTGGACAATTTCCTATACTTTCAAAATCTCGTTATTTTCATCTATGAACGACGTTGACACAATATAGATAAAATGAAGATTCAAATTTTTAGTTACCAATTTCAGTCACTATTATGCTAAAAAAAAGTCATAGATAGAAAAACTCAACTATCTATTTCAGCAGTAAAGATTCAGAAACCCTTTTATTCACATTTTCACAAACTTCTAACGAAAAATATACAAAATCATGAGCCGCCATCTTGGATACTGAATTCCGGAAATCTGATGTCAGATTTATCATCAGCGCCCCCGAAAATCCATTATTCCCAATTTTCACGATTCTCCGACTAAAAATGTGGAAAATCGTCAGCCGCCATCTTGAAACCGCCATCTTGGATCCAGAATTTTGAGAATTCGATGTCAGAATCGTTATCAGCAATATTGAAAATCCCTGTATACGGAATTTTAAAAGAAAATATCGTTTTTTCCCGTTAATCCCGAAAATCCCGTTTTTTGGCCGCCATTTTGGTGAAAAAAATCATAGTCGAAAAAACGAATTTGGAAAGTTCAAATATTTTGTGCACTCTTGTGCAGATTTTCGACCTTAAAAATAAAATTCCTTCTTTCTTTGATTTTGTATTGAAAAAAAAGTGCTCCAAAAAATCGCATTTTTTATTTTAATTTGTTAATTATTTATTGAAAATCAATTTTTTCAGTCTTTTTAACCATTGTATCGTGTTGGGCATACTCGATAATAGTAGGAATAACTATTTCGCAATAAACCTTCTGACTTATTCATCAAAATATTTCAGCTCGAAAGAACCAATAAAATTTCCGCAATTTGGGACTTAATGGGTTAATCCCGGTCTACGATCGAAAAACGACCAGACTTCTAAAGGGAGAAGTTTCTTTAAGTCAATAACATCCGGCTTTGGGTACAAAACAACAAAGATCCTCAAACTCTGGATCAACCTTCGACATCAGCTAGCGGCTGCCAACGCCTGCTGTAACTTTCTACTTCGATGCAGAATCAACGATTTCTCACCACGACACTTAATTAACAACCAAAAACGACTGAATAGTTTGTCTTTCCACAGTAAGTTTTGACAAAACCTCTCTATCGCTCTAACGCCGAACAGTCACGATATTTATTAAAACTAGAGATCAAGGGCATTCATATTCATGAATCTTTTTTATACAAAAGTTTAAATTCACTTAGAAAAAACTTGATAATTTAAAAATTTTTGATTATCACACAAAAAAGCTTAACATTTAATTTGAAATTTTAAGAAAAGAATACAACAATTCTAATTCTCATAAAATAAATAAAATAAATAAGTCGTGGCGTAAATAGTGGCAGATGGGTGAAAAACCACTGAGATCGTAACATACCGGAGAATGTCCTTGAAGTAGTATCATTGGGTCCGAATTATAATGTAGAAGAAAATTTTACAAAAGATGACATAGTATTAACAGTTAAAAATATCGAACACTCTTTAGACCAAATTGACGTAAGCCACACTATTAAAAATAACTTTAGAGAAACTGTCACTAATGCCTTAATCAACAATAAAAATAAAGTTAGCCAAATTTCATCCCAAGACAGAGAATTTGCAAAAAAACTTTCAGAAACTAAGAATTTTTCAAAAAATAATAGCAATATTTTTTTCACTCGTGCAGACAAAGGTAACTCGACTGTGTGTATGAATACTAGTGAATATAGAGAAAAAATGAACTCACTTTCAAAAGATGAACATACGTATAAAATAGTTAAAAGAAACCCACTCAAATCATTACAAACTAGAGTTCATAAAATACTGTCCAGTTTGAATGAACAAGACTTCCTAAATAAGCGCTTTCACAACATTCAATTGACACAAACTAATACTGTTCTAGCTAAAGCATATGGTTTGCCTAAGATACATAAAGCCGATGTCCCATTGAGACCCATAATTTCAAATGTACATGTCCCAGCTGATTAGGTGTTACTTTCACTTGACGTCAGCTCATTGTTTACAAACATACCGTGTGATTCAATTTTGAACAGCTTAGATAAAAAATTCTCACATATACACAGTAGCAGCAAAATACCGTTTGATGAAATTATTAAAATAACCCAATTTCTTTTTGATAATACATTTTTTGCCTTTGACAATAAATACTATAAACAAATTTTGGCACACCCATGTGCTCTCCTATCTCTCCACTGTTTGCAGACCTTGTCATGGACGATTTAGAAATAGAATGTTTGAACAAATTAAAGTTAGTATATAATTGTGAACCGCTAATTTACAAGACATATGTTGATGACACATTTTTATGTATAAAGAAAGAACACGTTGAAATAGTTATTGGAGTTTTCAATGAATACAATGAAGATTTAAAATTCACTCATGAATTAGAAGAAAATAATTCTAAAATTTCTTGGATACAGCAATTATTAGAACCAACAATAAATTAATCACTAACTGGTATCAAAAACCAACATGCTCTGGTAGATTGTTACATTTCAATTCAAACCATGGAATTCAACAAAAACGTAACATCATTTCTAATTCAATAGATAGATCAGTTTTACTTTTAGATAAAAGATTCCGTAAAGACAATATTAATAAAGTTGAAATAATATTAGGGCTTGGTGGACTATCCCAAAGTGATAATGCGAGAAAAAAATTCCACGCTCCCCGGGCTGGATTTGGACCAGCGATCTCCTGATCTCCGGTCAGTTGCGTTACCAACTACGCTACCGGGAAGACGGCAGCTCTCCACATCCCTGGAGCATGAATTCATTTTCTCGCAATATCACCTACATACACAATCAAATTCGATCGCTTGAAACTGCACGATCAAGGTCCGATTGCATTATTACAGATTCCCTCTTTACCTATTTTATTCCCCCCCCCCACCCTCCTCCCGTCCCAGCCCAACCTATTGGGCTACTACATCTTTTCACCCAAAGTAGTATTTTACTAATAATTATTCTTTAACGTCCACATACTTCAAACGACGAATAAATTCGGGCTTGGTGGGCTATCCCATTGGGCTGGGGACTGGGGGAGGGTGGGGGGGAATAAAATTGGTAAAAAGGGAATCGGTAATAATGCGATCGGACCTTGATCGTGCAGATTCAAGCGATCGAATTTGATCGTGTATATAGGTGATATTGCGAGAGAATGAATTCATTCTCAAGGGATGTGGAGAGCTGCCGTCTTCCCGATAGCGTAGTTGGTAACGCAACTGACCGGAGATCAGGAGATCGCTGGTTTGAATCCAGCCCGGGGAGCGTGGAATTTTTTTCTCGCAATATCACTTTGGGATAGTCCACCAAGCCTGAATTTATTCGTCGTTGAAATATGTGGACGTTAAAAAATAATTATTTGAAATAATACCATTGGAGAACGATTATCCACAGAAATTCATAGAATCATGTGTAAATGACCGACTCCGCTCAATTAGATTCTCTAAAAAGAGAGAAAACTTAGATAAAAAACGTCCCCTTTGTACTTTGGCAATACCTCTTCAAGATACATTCTATAATAAAGTATCCGGCTCTCTTAAAAAATTAAACATTAGAACAGTTCCTTTAGTCAATCATGATCTTACAAACATAATAAAATTAGGCAAAGATAAAACAGATATATTAGATCAAACTGAGGTAGTTTATAAATTTAATTGCAACGACTGTTCGGCATGTGGCGAGACGAAGAGAAAATTAAAAGATAGAATCACAGAACATCAAAAAATTACTGATCAACCACTCCCAGTCCCTTTGCATTTAATAGAAAATAGTACGCACCCATTTGATTGTGAGATGATTATAATTTGAGAGGCACCTGGGAGTGAGGGTATTTGGGTGAAATAAGAAACCGAAGTTTCACCTTAACTATCAACACTTTATTGTATCAAATCTAGCGGAAATCTATCTAGCTTGAATCTAACTTATACACAGCTGAATTAGCAAGGTCTCTTTTGTAAGGATTATTCGTAAAAACCCGGCACGAAGCACGAGGAGCTGTAGGCGCGTCGGGAGCTCGACTCAGAGTGAGCCGGCGGCGAGGCGAACGAGCCGGCGGTGGTGGGGAGCGCAGCCACAAGCTGACGCGCCAGTGTTTCGCAGCGCACGCCGCACACGTGCGAGGCTTGATGTGACCGCACATTTCTGACACTCCCTCCCACAGCAAGGCCGAGCACTTCCTTCTTCATTTAGCCCTTATTATTCTGTTTCGTCGTATCTGTAACAAATAGAAAGTTCAAAATATGTGTTCGCTATCAGTTCTAGCTTATAAATCCAACTTCAACTCCAGTTTAATAACTGTTTCATCAATCTATTATGTATTTCGAAAGATAGAGGTTTTGTAAATATATCAGCTATCTGTTCTTTGGATGATATCCATTCTACTCTAACTAGATTCTTTTCTACACACTCTCTAACATAATGTTCTCTAACGTCAATCATATGTCTTAGTTTATTACTAGTGCTCATCTGAGTACTGGCGCATGCAGCTTTGTTATCACACCATAAAATCATAGGCAACATAGACACATTTAAAATCTCCGAGATTGTAATATGTAGTGCGATTAGTTCTTTGCAAGCTTCACTTGTTGCAACATACTCTGCTTGGCATGTAGATAAAGCCACATAATTCTGTTTGTGAGTTTTCCAGGCAATGGTGTCACCAAAGAGTTGCACAGCAAACCCACTGGTGGTTATGGAATTTTTGCAATCTGCAAAACTCGCATCAGAATATGCTCTCAAGCCGTCTAACTTTCCTTCGAGCTTTATTCCAACTTGTTTTGTATGTATCAGATACCTCATGACTCTTTCTATCATTTTCCATTCATTCTCGGTTGGGTTGATCTGATGTCTGCTCAAGACGTTTACGGCATACGAGATATCTGGTCGGAGTGTATTTGCCAGATATAGTAGAGAGCCTATTATTTCTCTATAAGGTGTATTCGAAATGTTTCTAATACATTCTAACTTATCAGGGCTCTCTTCTCGTTGCCTTCTTTCTCGATTTGACATTTGTCTTGTGATCATGGGCGATCTTTGAGGTTTCAGGTCACCATAATCAAATCTATCTAGCATTTTGTCAATATAACCTTCGAGCGTCAGTGTCATCGTTTGCTTTTCTCTGTTTCTCTTGATCTCGATCCCCAGGAAATTTTGTGGTTCTCCAAGATCGGTCATTTCAAATTCTAACATCAGCTGATTCGTTATTTCATTTAATTTCTGTGAATCATTGCTGGCTATCAACATGTCATCGACATAAAGCAACAAAATCAAGAATTTATCGAGCTTTCTCCAATAAAACAGACAGGGTTCACTATTGTGGGATTGAAGCCCAATTTTTAGAGCAGTTTCCTTGAAACGCTCGTACCATACCTTGGGACTGATTTTCAATCCGTACAGTGCTCTCAATAGTTTACATACCCTTTTCAATCTTTCTGACTCTGTACATTTTACTCCTTCTGGTATTTCCATGTAAATCTCGTAATCAATTTTCCCATTCAGGAAAGCTGTTTTTACGTCTAGCTGTCGAACTTCTAAGTCGAACTTATTTATTATCGCGAGCACGGCCCTTGTGACTTGCATGCGAGACACTGGAGCATAAGTTTCGTTTAGGTCATACTCGTTCTTATCTTTAAAGCCACGAATGACTAATCTAGCTTTGTACTTGGTCTCACCATTTATTCCAACTTTCCTTTTCAGAACCCATCTCGAATCAATAATATTGGGCTTTTGTTTTCCAACTCTAGCTGTGGGTCTATCAACCAGTTCCCACACTTGATTCGTTTTCATCGATTCAATTTCGGATTCGATTGCCTTTTTCCACTGTTCTCTTTCTGGAGTTTGCATAGCCTCTCGATACGAATTTGGTTCTTTGCGAATAGCTGTCACCATGGCAATTATGTCGTCATCTAGCATATCTATCGTTGAATCTATCGTTTGGTCCTTTTCGACTGGCAGAGGTTTCCTCGGCCGACCTCTTTTTCTTTTCTCTACTCCCTCCGTTTCAGTGGAGATCTCGGAGTTTTCAAAGTTTACAAACCAACCTTTGTGATCTGTTTCTTCTAGCGAGTTTGACCAGTCTTTGATACTGCTCTTGTTGTATTTTTCTCCAAATACCATTTTTTCATTAAATCTAACGTCACTACTTTCGTAGTATTTTCCTTCTTCCGGTTTCAAGAGCAAGTATCCAGTCTTTTTGTACCCGACAAGGACTACTCTCTGACCTGTGGGTTCGAACTTGGTGCCAGTTTGTCTTGGCTTTCTCATATATGCTATGCAACCAAAGCGTTTCAGCTGTTCAAGATTCAAATTATAGCCAGGCTTGAATTTTGATAATGGAGGGGTCATTTCATTCGAGCTGTGGGGCATTCTGTTATATAAATGTACCGCTACTCCAAGAGCCAAGTCCCACATGTTTTGAGGCAGTCTCGTATCGTATATTAGGGCTCGAACTTTTCTCTGCAGAGTCTGGTTGATACGCTCTGCTACGCCATTGTGTTCAGGCGTGTCGGGACTGGCTAACTGGAGCTCAGCCCCGTTCTTTTCTAGCACTTCCAGCGTATACCCTCCGGTATATTCTGTGCCTTGATCACATCTCAAATAACAGAATTTTTCGTCGCTTCCCAAGATATTTCTAGCGCTCACGAGGAATGTTTCCAGACATTCTCCCGATTCATCTTTATATTTCATCGGGTATGCTTGGGCCAGTCTAGAGTAATCGTCAACGAATACAGCGATGAATCTGTATTTTTTAGGATGTGTCATAGGGCTTATGGGTCCCATCGTATCTGCGTGTATTATTTCTAACGGTCTCGTTGCTCGAGTTCTAACTTTTGGGTGAGGCAATCTATTGAATTTAGATACGATGCATGCTTCACAGTCTAATATTTGACTATCGAACTTTACACTTTTCAGATCAGGGATGTCAGGATTCTGTTTTTGGAACTCTTTTAAGTATCTCAAAGAAGCATGTCCGAGTCTAGCGTGCCATACCAATGCTTTATTATTTGAGTACAGTTTTCCATTTTCATCATTGTACGTTTCTTTGACGTCAATTTCGAACTTGCTATTCACTTTTCTATCACACAGAGTATTCTCAAAATCAGGTCTAGCAGACTTATTTACAGTTTGCCCAGCTGTATTTTCTAAACTTCTAGCAGTCTGTTCGACTCTATTGTCTAGCTTTCCATGAGTCTGTCTAACTTTGTTTTCTAGCGTTCTCAGAGACTGTCCAACTTTATTTTCTAGCGTTTCGTGAGACTGTCCAACTTCATTTTCTAGCGTTCTCCGAGACTGTCCAACTTTATTTTCTAGCTTACTAAGAGACTGTCCAACTTTATTTTCTAGCTTACTAACTTTTGGTGAGATATCACACTCATCGGACTCCATCCTTTTGCCATTTACATTGTTCTGTTGAGACATTTTTCTAGCAGTGCTCCTAGTTTTGTATCCATGCTCATGGGTGGTGACATAGGCTATTGCATTTCTTTCGTTAGAATCATTTTTGTTTACTTCGAACTCTATAACCCAATAGGGTTTATCGTAAATACCCGTGACAAAGATTTCTTTCGAGCGAGGATCAAAAATGTTAATTTTCTCATTGTCGAGGTAAATACCGAGTCCTTGATCTACGAACTTTCTCAGCGATAGCAAGTTTTCAGACAGGGTTTCGGCACAAATAACGTTATCTAACTCTAGCTGTTTTCCTTCACGACGAGGTGTCAGGTCAACTTGTCCTACTCCCTCCGATCTGAATATCGCCGATTTGCTTTTGTTTGCGCATCTGATATCTATACGCTTAGATTCATCTAACGTTTTAAAAATCAATCTCGAATGGGTCATGTGTTCTGTGGCTGCGCAGTCAGCCAGGAATCTGATGAATTTATTATAATTCGAATCATATGTCGAGCTATTTTCGAGCGAGTCGGAATGGTTTTTATTAGTGATTAGAGCATTATACTCACTAGTATTTTTAGAGGCTTGCGGTTTGTTTTGATCTCCTTGGGAGCTCCCTCTGCCATGACCACGTCCACGTCCACGTCCACGGCCACGGCCAGTGTCAATTTTTGCCCTTTTGTTTGGACTGGACTTTTGGTATTGGGGACCTTTCCGTTTTGACCCTCTATCTTTCGAGCTACTATCGCGACCACGCCAATTATCCCTTTTGTTATTTGGAGAGTCATACCTTTTTCTAGCTGGTTGTTGTGGGTATTTACCAGTCAAGTGGTAAACGTCATCATCATCGAGCGGGCAATCTCTGCTGATGTGGTTTGAATATTGACGGCATCTGTAGCACATCATGCCCCGTCTATCGCATTGGTCGTCAGTGTGACCCTTATTTCCACATCTGCGACACAGGGGTTTTGGAATGGCACCCGTGTACAGTGCCTTTGTCGAGCTTTGGTTTCCCTCTCTATCTGCCTCCTGTTCAATTATATATTTTTTCAGTAAGTCAGTAGTCATTCTTTCACCCGACAAACTTTTGTAATTGAACTCTTGTTGTTGAATTTGAGTTTTTGACTTTATTGCATCATAAAAAGCGTCTCTAACTTCAATCTCGGTCAATCTCGGAACAGAAGGTATGTTATTATATTTTCTAACTATCTCGTCAAATCTGTCCCAGAAGTGTGAAGCAGATTCTCTGTTTGGATCGTATTGAATTGAGTGTAGTTGTCTCCTAACTGAACCCGTCGTAACGTCAGTTTCACTAGTTTTCAACTGTTTGATTTTATCTAGGAATCTTACTGGGTCTGTAATGTGTATCATTTTTGCATGGTAGGATTCATCTATTCTATTTATTAAAATATTTCGAACCATCAATCTATCTTTTTCTAGCTTCTGTTCGTCACAGTCGTTTTGTCCATCTTGCGGTTGTATTATGTAGTGTAGATCTAGCAATTTAAGTTCAGATTCGAAAAGGTCTAAAAACGTCTTTAAACTCACTTTTTGCGTCAGTTTGTAATCCATTTTAATAGATGGTTGTATAACATGTGACATATTTACCGATGTTGGTTGGAAACTCGAGCTGATATTTCCCAAACTAGCAAGGGAACGTTCAATCCTGTCGAGCCTGCTTCCAAATTCTCGTTTGGCACCGATATTATCTGATGCGCATTTATCTAGCATGGCATCAACACTCCTTACGCCTTGTCGAGCTTTCTTGAGATCCTCTTTGAGTTTCTCGATCTCTAATCTTTGAGCTAGATAAACAGAATCGATACCTTTAGAACTTTCACCGATTTCGGTTTCAGACAATGTATCTTTAAGAAGTTTGCCCGTTTGAATTTTGCTCAGATCTAGCTTAAAATTCTCTATCTGTTTTATTAAGGGCGTGCTTGTTTTCTTACCAGCTACTTCTGTTTTTAGAGTGTCGAACTCTTCTCTATCTAGGCTTGTGTCATCAAGCATTCTAGCTCCAACTATTTCATGGGAAATGGCGTGATCGGTTAATCTAGCTTTTCGAGCTTCTTCATTTTCTAAGGCCTTGGCCTTCACGACTCTCTTCGTTTCCTCCGATTGAGCAGCCATGTCTGTGAAAAATAAGGAGAGGGGGAATAATTGACAACAGCACAGCAAGCTATCAATTATTGACCAAAAATAACAGCACAGCAAGTTATAAATGGTCTATGTATGCTAAGAGTGAAGTGTGTTAATTATGCAAAGAAAATCGAATGACTGTATGCTAATTTCTTATTTGAAATTCACCACAAGAGATCGAATGATAACAGCACAGCAAGCTAACAAGGATCTGTTTGTGTTGAGAAAAAAAAACGTGGTTCAAACTAATAAATTTAACTTGAATATATTGGTTGTCAATATTTCACTACTTCACTCACTAGCGTTACATTTATGGGGGCAATCCAACTTTCACTGGATGTTTTCGAACAAGCGTAAAGGATTTCCTTATTTACCGACAGATTGTTCGGTTCCGTCTCCAAATCTAACGACGATGTTTTCACTTTCGTCAAGGCCCAATTCCAAAGTTTGGCCAGGGTGGGTTGTATGAGTGTCCAACTCACAGGCCAAAGTCAGCATGAAAATGTGGATGGTCGTGTCATCTGTATACGGATGAATTTACGTTTATCTGACTTATATATGTGGGTTGATTCTATTTCTAGCGTATAATTATCTATCGTATTTCGCAATCCGAGATTTATTTCACATGCATTAGTTTAAGAGTATAGCAACGAAAAAGAAAAAGATTCTAGCTTGTATTTCTAATTCGGATATTCGAGCATATAATATAATAATAAACTCCGATGTATGTACACGGGCTGTTGTATTTCCAGGAAAGAGCCGGCCGGTAGCGGCGCAGCTTGTTTATACCGTCTATCTCTCTCTAGCGCTCGAGCAGCCGGCGTGTGTATATACGCGGGCGCGCGATCTGTGCGCGGCGCCGAGTCCGTGCGAGTCGGACTGTTTCTATCTCTCTCTCACTCTAGCGCTCAAGCAGCCGGCGCGAGTATATACGCGGGCGCGCGATGCTGAGTCCGTGCGAGTCGGACTGTTGTTTCTATCTCTCGTTCTCTTTCTAACGCTCGAGCAGCCGGCGCGTGTATTTACGCGGGCGCGCGATCCGTGCGCGCTCCCGACTGCCCTCAAACAAGTTGCCCGCCGTTCGGCCAATTCGCGCTTGCTTGAAAAACAAGGGAACGTGCATGCGCACGCACAGCGCGCGCTGCAGCCCCGTTCCGGCGCCGTGGCCGGTTCGCGCTTGTTTTGCAAACGGCTCGCCGATTCCGGGAAGCGAGCGGTCTTCTTCGCCGGGCGGCCGAAAGCTTTTGGCTCTCGCGTTCGGAGAACTCGCGGCGCAGACAAAGAAAACTTTGACTTACCCCTTGTTGCGGGGATCGAGCAAGCCATGTTTCGAGCTTTACCAACGCTATCTAAAAACTTTGAGAATGGTGGCCTGTCCTTCCTTCCTCTCGAGCTCTGCTAGTTGGAGCTGGATATGGCGCCAACGGGACAGAGGCACTAGTCGCACTCTCTCTCACTCTAACTTATCGAACACAGAAACACTTCTAACACTTTTCTATTTCGCAATAGCCTCACTCCGTGCGCAGTGGAAGCGTGCTGGGCCCATAACCTGAGATGATTATAATTTGAGAGGCACCTGGGAGTGAGGGTATTTGGGTGAAATAAGAAACCGAAGTTTCACCTTAACTATCAACACTTTATTGTATCAAATCTAGCGGAAATCTATCTAGCTTGAATCTAACTTATACACAGCTGAATTAGCAAGGTCTCTTTTGTAAGGATTATTCGTAAAAACCCGGCACGAAGCACGAGGAGCTGTAGGCGCGTCGGGAGCTCGACTCAGAGTGAGCTGGCGGCGAGGCGAACGAGCCGGCGGTGGTGGGGAGCGCAGCCACAAGCTGACGCGCCAGTGTTTCGCAGCGCACGCCGCACACGTGCGAGGCTTGATGTGACCGCACATTTCTGACAGATTGAAATAACGTTAAAATTCTAGACCGCGAAGTGAATTATAAGAAACGACTTATTTCGTGAATGCTCCACATTAATATGTACTAACACATACTTAATAGGAAGGAAGACACACAACAACTCAGTCGGCGTCCGGCTCCGTCTCAGCGGCTACCCCGCGAGCGTTATGCTCCATCCCTATATACTACATCCGTGCGGAAAACGCATCGACCGCTGCTTTCGATCGTACAATCCGGGAGGCTCACTCAGGTACCTGACCATTCCTAATTGCTTTCAGCATCGAAGTCGGAAAATGCAAAAATTTTCATATCGAATTCGTATAAATTGATTGATTAATCATCATTTTTTCTGATGAAAATGCAGTTTGAATGGTGAAAATCTGACAATTTTTGCTCACTAAGACATAATCATTCGGTATAAAAGGGTGAAAACGAGTATTTGGCCGCATAAATTTGTTGGAATAATTCGGCAAAAACATCGAATTCAAGGCTCATTTTTCGTACTCCATGAGTCGTCAGGTTAAAAATTGTAAACTCATTTTGCAATAGTTTGTTTAAACAATTTTTTTTTGTAAGCTCTAGACCAGTTTACTTGGCGTAATCTCCAATAATGTGAATCCAAAGTATCGATGTTTTTATCAATTCTTGTTTTTATATAAATTGACAACTGTTATTTATATAAAAAATCTGATTTGCAAAAAAATATGTTCGATTTTCTATCGACTCAAAATGCGACGAGCGAGCCAAGCAGAGGTAGAATGTTGGATTTAGGCTTGACACCAACAGTGCGAGGACCCCTTTACTCGAAGAACGAGCGTCCCACATGTTCCGAATTGCAGCTCCGGTCGAGCGGAGTGTTTATGGTGAGCTACTGATGAGCCCGTAAAGCCTGGCCCGGAAACAAAAGAGTTTTTCTTTCTGCCTTTCCCCTATCTTCGTTTTTCCCACATTTTTTGATAAAGCTTGCAAATTGATAAATATTTTCGCTTGACTGAACGCGCGGATGCACCCCAACGATATTCCTGATGATTTCGATCAAGTCCGAAGTTGATATGACCAGTTTTCGGCAAGTTACTCTTTGTTTATTCTCCCTCAATTTACAATAGTAGTTTTCAATATTTTTAAAAAATTCTTTCACCACCTTATTACTGACATTTCAAGGTATACGCAAGCCTTCTATCATGATACAGCTCATATTCGTTGATAGTTTATTTCTCGAATTTCGTAAAATCGACCTATTTTTCCTCACTTTACATCAATTTATTCCAATGATGAAATTCATTCACTGGTTCGCTAGAAGTTTGAATCTATGCTCTGAACGTGTAGCTTCCATTTCATTTTTGAATTATCAAAAAATATTATATCGTTCAAAAGTTATTTGGAAGTGAATCGAATTTTACCGTTTTTGCCCACAGTGAGGCGCGCATTGCACGGCACAAGGTCCGGCCACCCTCAACGAGCGTAGCGATTCGCCGGCAGATTGCCGCACATTTTCCCGATGACAATCCCCAATATTCACGCGCGCCTTGTAACGAAGCAGAGGCAGAAGAATAACAATGATTTTACATACGAATAAGATTACTCATCATAAATATATACATGGGGCTGTGAGGGTCAGGTCAGAGTAGCCGAATTTCTATATATAAAATAGATTCAGTTACCGACTGGGTGGTACAACTTATCGATCGAGAATCAATATATGTAACAGATAGATATAAGCACATTCGAAGGAGCGCGCCATGGATCGACGCACGCATCCTGTATCACGACGTCGACGACGAGCAAAGTACCAGAAAAGGGTTTCGCGCCAAAACAACAGTTTATGCGGGAAAACTTCCCGTGCGCCACTGCAGGATTCGCGCGCTTTACTATGCCTACAAAGAGTGTGTGTGAGTGAGAGCGACGATACCTCTCCCTCTAACACATTGACGCCCTATGCCAATCTTCAGTATAAATAGCCCTGCGAACGAACAAAATTCATCATTACACTGGTAGCGATCAGACGAGCGCAAGCTCTGCCCGAACTGGGATTGGCATGGGTATATCTATATATATATAACCTAATAAATGCCATTTAGAATTTGAAATACATCTCTTTTCATTGACTTGTATATCCATTTGAATTTATTTATCGTGACTTTTAATACACTTAAAAGTGCCTAAGAATGTCTTCATAGCTGAACTTAGAAATAATTCAAATTGAGAGCAAATACAATAGAAAAGAATATTTCACTTCATCAGATTATATTAATTAATGATCAATACCAATCAACTCAGAGATTTATTATACTTATAAATTCTCTCTTGAACAAGTTTTAAAGTAAACTCACAAAATTTTAATATTTGAATTTCATCTTAATTTTCTATTCATAAAATTAAGACAATCCAATATTACACAAGCAAGTATACATTTCAATCATTCATCTAATCTGAGACTGGGTCGCATTACGCTTCTTGGTAAAGATATCATAGTTCAAAGTATCTGTCTGGGTTGCAGTGCGCTTCTTGGAAGATTACGGAGATCTACTCATATCATCGACATATGATCACTATCATACGGAACAATGACTGCGAGAGATTGAACTGTATTGTACTTTTCGATAATCGCATAGTTGGATTCCTACTATATTAACCGAGATTGATAGCTCTGACTGCAGTGCCCTTTTGGAGTATCATTCTCAAGAACCAAAACTCATTATATTCATTCAAGTCTGAGACCGGGTCGCAGTGCGCTTCTTGGTAAAGACTGTCATTGATAGAATTTGTTGTCTGGGTTGTATTGCACTTCTTGGAAACAATTCTATCTACTCATATTTGCAACCATTGGAAGGAGAAAGAACTTGGAAATCATAACGTGCGAATCTGACCCGTTACAGGGCGTTTCACGTCTACTCTCCAGAGCCTGCGCGCGGACGCTAAAACCTCGCGTTTTTGACGCTTGTTTTCGACTCTATTAGACCAATATCTGAATTATGTGGGATATGATATCAATGTAGTTTTTTGTCAGCTTTCCGATAGTAAATTTAGTTTTACAAAATTTCCACGTTTTTCCAGAAAAAAAACATAAAACGTGCCATATCTCAAAACCCTGGTTTTTTAGGTTTTTTTTAATAGTCTAGATCGAAAGCTGACCTCTTTTACATTGATATAGCCTCTAAAAAAATAGGACTATTTCATTATTCTCGAGGAATTGAGTAGTGAACATGAGAGGTTGCGCCGCGCCGCGCTGCTTCCACGCGCTCGGGCTCGAGTCCTCTGTACACGTGAGTGCCGAATTCAGAGCACATTCGATATCCATACTTGTTCCTATATATTGAATGAAGTCTCACGTTCATTACTTGTTCGATTCGTGAGTATTTCATTTCACTTTCTTTGAGTGACGTTTTTGCTTTGTTATTCAAACTTTGAAATATTGGGTTTTGACTGTGCATTTTTTTTCATTTTTTTTCAACTTCGGAAAAATTACATACTCCGAAGCTGACGAAATGCTTTTGACAATCAGCCTCTCATCGCAAGTTGGTATGGATGCATGGAACTGCAGAGTGCCTGGTATAGGAAAAGAATTATCAAATCTCACTTTCAATTCCAACTTCGCTTTCTCGTATTCTTCTTGTGCACTGAAAAACACTACAGTTTCTTTGCAATAATTCTCTGCCTATTCATATAAACCTTCTGCGGTTAAGATGTGATTGTTTGCAGAGCGCTGTAAACTCGCTAATTCAGCACCTCGTTTGACATTAGCTCCAATTCCATCGCATGCCCCCTTTCCATGCGCTGTAGCACAAAAATGCCATTCCGTGGGAATGCCAAAATCTTTTTGATGATAAAGAAGATTAGAAAAACTTTTCTGATTTTTAAAGTGCTGACCTGCTCCATCGGTACTATAATAGATTTTCTTAAGTTTGAACTCTCTTTTCAGATATCTTACGATTATTTCTTGGTACACATGGACTGCAACTGTATCGTGAGCTAAATTATTTGAGATAATGGCCATGCTCTTGTGCTAAAGTTCTTCATTTCTCCGAGAGTAAATAACGAAATCAAAGCAAACTAAGAATTCACCCTCTGAAAACCCTTTTTTCAATTTACGAATAAATAAAGACTTCTCTCTGGCAAAAAAATCGTGAGTTTTTAACTTCATCAGTTTGTCACTCAATATATTCAGATATTCACGGGTTTTCATAGTTGGCGTGACGATTGAGCAACGATCAGTTTGCATATTCCACGCTTCAAATTTTACTTCATGAATATTGTCATTGACAAAAACTTTGAGTAAAGTTTCTTTGAGCACAGCTGTATTCGTTTAATCTAAACAGTTTCCTAAAAAATACGCATCTAATGGTTTGGCACGTACAATTGCAGTAATGCAGTCGTGTTAATTTTTCAAGGGCAATTGTTTATTTTCTGTTAAGTGTTCTAATTCCACCCCTTTCAACATAAGTTTTACATTTTCGTGATGAACACACACACAAACATTTTGCGTTCCACTACTACCGGCTAGAACACAATGGGGAGGTTTGAGCTATGCAAACTTGGTGTATCCTATCTTGACATTTTCATACTCTTTCTTAAACAGAGTATAGAGCTCAAGCAAGTTACAGAGCAATAATCGTTTCTGCACAGGGATTCGCTTGCCATCATCATTTTTGATAGGTAAGAAATCTTTCATCCCAGGCATCAATCGACTATTCGCATCGTCTTCATAGAAATTTTGAACTAAAGATACAGTTTGATCAGGTAATACTTTGCCTTTCTTATTAGCAGGCAATGTTAAAATACTATTTTGAGCCACTAGATCTTGAGCTTTTCTTGCTTCCCATTCCGAGCAAGAAAACTGTTTCCGGAGTTTATCACGAGTCCAATATTTTGGCGAAAGACTGAGCAGTAAAATCCTTTCCTGTTTGTTCTGGGTCTCTCGAAATTTTTCTTTTAATTGATCAAGGACAGTGACACCTGCCTTATGATATTCATCGGTACAGTATTCTTGACCTACTTTAGATTTCTTACTATATAGAGAAGATAGATTATTCGCAGCATTTTTCTTTCTGCAAGACGATAATAGTTTAATTTTACATTTCAGACAAATTTTCGCATTTGCAGGTATTGATAGATCATTTTTTGTAAATGATATTCGGAAATTCACCAAATTATTTTTTATAAAATGATTTGGTTCCTGAAAAGGATCGGCACATTTCATAGTAGGAGCTTTACTCATCTTGCTTCAATATTGGAACGTCAAACGTCCAAAATGAATAAATTGATAAGTAGAGAAAGTAAAGGTTTGATAGGATCTCTCTTTTTTATTTACATTTTTCCAAGAGAGGAGGATCTCTCTTACAGTCTTATTATATATTTAATAAACTCAAATATATATAGAACGGTTTGTTTGCTGAGCTTGAGAAACAATATTTTGGTTATAGACAATTTGGAAAGATTTTTTTGAAAGTATGATTTGATATTACTAACGGATATTATTATATCCATTACTAGCCAAATTCTATTGTGGGCACAAAAAATATGATATCCATCTAGCGGACACATCAATAATTACTACATTTTAAATTTCGTTAATCTGACAACGAATTCATGATTAGCAACTCAAAAGCTCTCTTTTGCATCTATTCAAGTCAATCGCAATTGTCCTGTAGCCATAAAATCGTATATTCCAAGTATACGGATGCTAATTTTTTCTGTTGAAGAATATTGGAATGACTAACAAAAATCACAACGAGCTAACATATTAGATAATATGGATATCGAATGTACTCTGAATTCGGCACTCACGTGTATAGAAGACTCGAGCCCAAGCACGTGGAAGCAGCGTGGCGCGGCGCGGCGCAACCTCTCATGTTCACTACTCAATTCCTTGAGAATAACGGAATAGTCCTATTTTTTAGAAGCTATATCAATATAAAAAAGGTCAGCTTTCTATCTAGACTATTAAAAAAAATCTAAAAAAACAGGGTTTTGAGATATGGCATGTTTTATATTTTTTTTTCTGGGAAAACGTGAGAATTTTGGGAAACTAAATCCACTATCGGAAAGCTGACAAAAACTACATTGATATCATATCCGACATCATTTAGATATTGGTCTAATAGAGTCGAAAACAAGCGTCAAAAACGCAAGGTTTTAGCGTCCGCGCGCAGGCTCTGGAGAGTTGAAGTGAAACGCCCCATATATATATATATACACTCTGAAAAACGTGAGACTGAAAGCCTCACTTGGCAAGGCTATGAAAGCCTCACCGGTCGCGGTGGGGCTCTCTCAGCCCCACCGATCGGCTTTGGCCGAGCGCCGAGCACAGCGTTGCCAGTTATCGGTGGCGCCACAGTTCCCGCCAACTTGGTAGTCGACTGTTATACGCGGAAAACTGACAACGTGGCGCTCGAAGACTCTACACTCGCTGAAACGGTGGGGCTGAGAGAGCCCTACCGTGAGGCTTTTAGAGTCTCACCCGGTGAGGCTTTGTACTCCTCGCCAAGTGAGGCTTTCAAAGTTGAGTGTATTTATGATGAAAAATCTTATTTATGTGTAAAATCATTGTTATTCTTCTGCAATCACAATAATACAACAATCATAAATAACATTTTTCATCAGTGATGGATTCCATTCTCCCTTATGAAAATATTCATGTTATTGCATCTATCAGCAATTAAGGAGACTGAAATAGCCAATTGATTATGTTAATCAATTCAAGCATAAAACAAATGTATTATATAGATGTTTATTATTTTTACACGTGTATCATACATATTAAGGGGTAATATCCACCAAACGCTCAAAGAAACAAGGCTTTTTTCATGATTTTTTTTTAATGACATTTGAGATGTAAGGTATATAAATAATATATCATTGGATCAAGCAACTCTTGGAGAATAGGAAAAAATCTTTTTCCTATTCTCCTATTCTTAAAAAAGCTTTTTTAAAAAGTTCTTCCGCAGCGAGCAGTAGAACTGAAAAAGTTTACATCCGATTGACTTGAAATTTTAACTGTAGCTTCTTCATTAGATTATCTAGTGAAGTACACATCATTATATTTTTAGAATTTTTTTTGCAAAATGGCGATGGATTGAAAAAAATTTTTTTTTCGACAAAAAAATCGACTTGAATTGTTTATATCTTTTTTTTTGTTAATCAATCGCTGAAATCGTGTGTAATTCACTAGATAATCTAATGAAGAAGCTACAGTTGGAATTTCAAGTCAATCGGATGTAAACTTTTTCAATTCTACTGCTCGCCGACTTTGAAAACATGGTTTTGAGTAAAACGCGTTTAAAGTTTCAAAATGCTATGTATCTTATATAAAAGTTGTTCGGTAAAAATTTATTCAAACGAATTTT
The DNA here is from genome assembly GCA_020882685.1 of Aphelinus atriplicis. Taxonomy (NCBI): domain Eukaryota; kingdom Metazoa; phylum Arthropoda; class Insecta; order Hymenoptera; family Aphelinidae; genus Aphelinus; species Aphelinus atriplicis. The sequence continues at coordinate 40,490,690 of CM037074.1, read as the reverse complement.
TAGTTTAGATCAGTACTTGGGAGTTGTAGATTTCGATTCTATGATAGTTTTAGCATGATTTAAGCCAATAAAAAAAATGAAAAGAAAAAAAAATTTGCCGGGTATTACCCCTTAATGTGGATATTGTATTCAAATTGTATTAAATTGTATTAGAGTGATTTGGCCAGTTACTCATGCCTTGAAAATTTATTTATTTAAAATCATATCAATTTCTACCTGTAGGATGAATTACCCCATGTGCTCTGAGGTCAAAACGGTCAATAAATTTAGAAAATTATTTCCAAATATAAAAGTTTTTTATTTTGCCCTGTTGAGTTTATACTTCCCAAAAAATTGGATGATTCTATCTGATTCGACTGAATAAAAAAATAAAAAAAGTCGGGGGGTGCAGAAATATTGCATTGAAACATTTCGTGCAATTTTGTTGCAAGATTTCTGTAAGATTCAACTGAAAGACCCTGGGAAGTCAACGACTGCAGTGAAATATTACAGATTGATCGCAATTCAAGATTCCACGCAATATTGCTGCAAGATTTCTGCAAGATTCTTCTGAAAGCTCATGAAAAGGCAAAGGCTTCATTGAAATATTGCACAAATATTTCGATGGAAGATTTCATGTATTATTGCTGCAAGATTTCTGCAATATTCTGCTAGAAGATAAAGAACAGTCAAAAGCTGCATTGAAATATTGCAGAAATATTGCATTGAAATATTTCGTGCAATATTGTTGCAAGAATTCTGCAAGATTCTGCTGCAAGATTAAGAACAGTCAAAAGCTGCATTGAAATATTGGAGAAATATTGCATTGAAACATTTCGTGCAATATTGTTGCAAGATTACTGCAAGATTCTGCTGCAAGATTAAAAACAGTCAAAAGCTGCATTGGAATATTGCAGAAATATTGCATTGCGAGATTTCATGCAATATTGCTACAAGATTTCTGCAAGATTCTTCTGCAAGCTCATGTAAAGTCGAAGGCTACATTGAAATATTGCACAAATATTTTGATGGAAGATTTCATGCAATATTGCTGCAAGATTTTTGAAAGATTCTGTTCGCTTACATCGAATTCAATGTGGGAAAATGTATAGAAATTTTCACCATTAGATCAGGCGCAAACCCGTGATTCTTTGGGTGCGGCGCAAAATTCTTGCCGCCGGACCAGCACGCACTTTGATATTACATAATTCCGTCAATGATGTATTGAAATCCTGACCCTGCGAAAGGAACTATAACATTGCACCAACCTTGCAGAAATATCGATTAAAAGATTTAAAGGGTTTCGAAAAATCGGCGCCCAAATATTGCAGAAATCTTGCAGCAATCTTTCCATACAATATTTCAACGTTATATTTCTAGAAACTTGCAGAAATATTGCATTGCTCCTTGCACTACCGATAGGTGGCGACTCGCTTGTCGCAAGTGAAACTGTATGCCTCTGTCTATATACCAGCATCCACAATGATGGGTATCTAACTCGATTCCGACTCTTATTTCTGAGTCAAACTGGAAAAACTATTTATGTGGGAATCTCTACCGCATTCTCAAACTAGAGAGTCATTGAAGAGTTCCCGATTATCTAACATTATTTTCAGGTTTGTCAGCACTGGAATATTGTAGCAATCTTGCAGCAATATTGCAGTGCAAGATTTATGCAATATTGCAAATTTTCCTAGCCAATACTGCAATATCTAGTATCAATTCCTAAATGAAATATTCCAAACAGATATTGCTAAAATGTTGCTTGAAAGATTCGGAGGCTGTCGATGAATCGGCAGTGAAATATTGCAGTAATCTTTCAATGTAATAATCATTATAATATTGTTAAAATCTTGCAGAAATATTCCATCAAAGATTCAACGAATGTCAATAAATTGGCAATGAAATATTGCAACAATCTTGCAGCAATCTTCCGATTCAATATCCGAATTTATATTTCTGCAATCATGCAGAAATATTGCATGAAAGATTGATTCGACAATCCGCATTGAAATAAAGCAGCAATTTTTCATTGCAATATTTCAAATTTATATTGCTAGAATATTGCAGAAATATTGCATGAATGATTCAAAGGGTGTCGACGAATCGGCAGTGAAATATTGCAGCAATCTTGTAGCAATCTTTCAATTTAATTATTCGAAAGTTATATTTCTGTAATCTTGCAGAAATATTTCATTGCTTTCTTGCCAGCATGACATATCAATATTGCAGAAATATTACAGTGCAAAATTGCTGCAATATTTCAAATCTTCCTTGCCAATATTGCAGCAATATTGCAGCAATATTGCATGCTGTGTGGGATAGCCGAGATAGAATCCAGGATTACTGGGGTGAGCTCAAGCCAAAAATGCACCTGTGGGTGCACTATGTTACTGTGATGCTATTAAATGGACCTGTAACGCATTACTCAGCTTTCATACTGGAGAGAAAAAATAAGAAGTTAAGAGATATAGCAATCGGTATGACATGCAACGTGAATTTGACAAACACAATTACACTTGGCCATCAGCTGCAATTGTGTTATTCATGTGAGTCCAGTCCTACAATGGTCAGTGATATCACAGAAGGGCCAGTCAATGACTATAATGCAAATACATTATTGCGAATATTTGTTCCTGAACTCCCTACTGAATGTGTCTGTAAGACATTCAAATATTTCGAAATTTCGTACCAGGTTTCAAATAACTTAGATCCATATAAATTGATCGAGGTAAATGAAATTCCGAAATACCCACCTTGCCTTGTAATTTATAAGAGCAATCTACAATATGTGGCTAATCGATATTTTGTATAAAACTGTATTATCATACATATACAGGGTGTCCCAGAAAGTTCGCCGAGGGAGAAAATGAGTAAAAGAGACTGATGCAATGATTCGATTCATCCTAAAAGCCATAGGTAAAATGTTGATAGTTTCTTTGCAATTGACAATCAAAGATTGACGAATGAGGTCTCAGCTTTACCAGAATTCCGACTCCAAGGCGGAGCCTGTGTCTTGTACAAAAGAAAGAGGAGGGACTGAGCCAGTCCTCGGAAAATGACCTGGGTCCCTTTTTTGCGTGGGTTGACCTATATTTCTCTTCCGGTCGAAGGCAAGCTGTACTATTTGGAAATTCTCAGTCAAGGTTTTCATAATCACATGTTTCTCCCAGAACAAGATTTATCGTATCATACATTCACTGTCAACAAGTATCTCATCTCATTAATTTTTTATTTTTAGTTGAATGAAATATAACTCACGAAAGTCGGTTCATATTAATAATTCGAGTTCGTAATATTCGATCGTTAACGAAGAATAATAATATATTTTTTGATTCATTTGAGATATTCACATGGAATAAATAACGAATGAAGGACTTTTCGTAAGAAATCAGTGACGATAAATGCACCATGCATCACTACTAATACGCAAACTGTTTGAGAAATGAAATGAGCAATTGTGGAATGGTATGTATACATACCAGGTATACCTGGCCGAGGGACTCGCCTAATCCGTATCTTATGCGCGTCACTTAGAACTGGGCAAATATCCCTGCCGTGTTAATTTCTTTCACATAGATTTGGAATGGAGCGGCTACGGGAGGGATTTTACCTCTCGCCAGTCCCGAGAGCCAGGTAACGACCCTCACAGATCCAAGCCCAAAACCTTTTTTTATGGCTTTCAGCGCATCTCAATCGAAAAATGGTAAAATTCTGCAAACTTAATTTTCAAAATTTATTGATCAGTGATTTTTTTTCCTTATCAAAACCAACTTTGAGCGGTAAAAATCCGACAATATTTTCTCCATATCAATCTAAACTAAAGCTTATCAACTTTGATAGGATCAAATCTAAAAATCGAGATTCGAAAATTACCCGTTTTGTACATATTTCTTTTCATAAAATCTTCGATAATTACGATTAAATATTGGTAGTTATGACAATATAGGTCGTTTATTACTTAATCTCCGCAATTCAGTCAAAAGAGCAAATATTGTCGGATTTTTTTTGTTCAAAGTTCGTTTTGATCAGGAAAAACAATCACTGATCAATCAATTTGAAAAATTAAGTTCGCAGTACTCTAGCGCTTTGCGATTTCGATGTGCAAAGAGCAATAAAAAAGGGTCTTGGGCTCAGTGCAGTGAGGGCAGTTCCTTCGACTCTCGGGACTGGCCCGTGGTATGACAACGGCAGTCCGGCTTGTGCTCGAACGGCCCCATCTGGCTGCATCTGGCCGCGGTGCCAGCTACGAGATCATAATTTAACCTCTTACCCATGCCGTAGTCATTGATGAATAGCGCGTGGGATATTATTCAATCCTTGGGTTACCGTGCAATCCAGTTTTTTTCAAATAATGTCTTTGAAAAATAGCTGTCATCTGTGGTTTTCTCTGGCCTTGAGAGGGTTACGGGGATGAACCGCAATAAACATTGACCGTTTCCCAGAGTCATATACTTCCCAGGATAGTTGCTGCCGTCCTTATACAGGCATCTTTTATTGTTTTTCACAACTCGTCTGTTGCAAACTGTTCCGTCGCGGTATTAGTCGTTGTACGTCTGTCAATCAGTCTACTCGTTCCTTGTAATTTTCCCGATTTTCTCTGGACTTCTTTAATTTCTCAGTGTTTTGCTTATTCCTGTACTCTTGAGTACTGATTTTCCAAATTGCGAAATTGTTGAATTTTGCGAATCTACAAAATTGAGTTAAGTGAGTTTGTTGCTGTTACAAGAGTGGACTAGTGAAGTGCTACATCATGGTTTATGGCATTGCTGATTATTATAGAATGATTAGGTTATATTTTATCAACGGCGAGCAAGCAGCTCCTGCAGCGAGGGAGTATCGCGAACTTTACGGAGGCCGAGCAGATGATAACGTTGTGATGGGTGCAATACATCGTTTGTATGAAAACGGAGTACTTATGCCGAATTACGGAGTTGCTCGCAGGAGGCCAGTACTGACTGTTGAGAATGTGATTGAGATTGTGAGAAAAATGTGATCGAGTATTTTAGAAACGACCCAACGGCCAGTACGCGGTCTGCTGCACTCGAACTAGGCATTTCCAAGAGCAGCATATTCAGGATATTGAAAAATGAAAATCAACATCCGTATCATTATAGAAGAGTTCAAGAGTTATTAGAAACGGATTACGCACGTCGAGTGCAGTTCTGTCATTATTATATGAATTGCATTGATCGCGACCCACAGTACGTACAACGAATTCTTTGGACGGATGAATGTACATTCACGAGAGATGGTATGTTTAATACTCACAACTACCATTGCTGGAGCTCAGAAAATCCCAAATTAACTTGGGACACGTCTTTTCAAACAAGATGGTCCATTAATGTCTGGGCTGGGATATTAGATAACGAAATAGTGAGTATTTTTATAATGATTATTCTTGTTTTATTGAAAAATTGTGAAATGATGAAATAGTTTTGTAATAATATTTATGTTCCTCTATTTACTGATTGGACCAATTTTTTCACCACCTAGATTAAATCGTCGCTTGGGAGGAAGAACGTTCCATTTCAGAAACTTGCTATAAAAAGTTCCATTTCAGAAACTTTCTATAAACAGTGCCGTTTCAGATTGACAAGTATAGAAAGTGCCATTTCAGAAAAAATCTATAAAAAGTGCCATTTCGGAAAATTTCTATAAAAAGTGCCGTTTCAGGAGAAATTTTTTCCCTCAGAGTTTTTCTGACTTCGGGGATGATGCCGTTTGCATGTCTCTGTATGTACATGTGTGTATGTGTGTGTACACGTCTGAGAATGACAACTTGATCCCACGTCGAGACGTGATACTCTGAAAGTAAACTATTTCCATTACATATTTTCTTCATCGATGGATTTGGATGAAAATTGGTATCTATACGTTTTTGAGGTCGCTGATTACGAATCCGACCTCAAATTTTAAAAATTAAAATTAGAGCCTCTAAGATCACCTAAAAAAAATTTGAAAAGGTACTGGATTTTCATGAAAAATGGTATGCATGAGTTTTTGAGCTTGCTGATCACGAATCTGGCCTCAAATTTTAAAAATTGAAATTAGAGCCTCTAAGATCACCTGACAAAAATTTGGAAAAAAATGGAATTTTGTTGAAAATTGGTATATATGGGATTTCGAGGTCGCTGATTACGAATCCGGCATCAAATTTCAAAAATCAAAATTAGAGCCTCTAAGACCACCTGACAAAAATTTGAAAAGATACTGGATTTTGATGAAAATTAGTATACGTGGGTTTTTGAGGTCACTGATTATGAATCCGGCCTTGGATTTTGAAAATTCGAATTCAGCCTCGAAAACCACCTGACAAAAATTTGAAAAGATACTGGATTTTGAAGAAAATTAGTATATATGGGATTTCGAGGCCGCTGATTACGAATCCGGCCTCAGATTCTAAAAATCCGAATTTAGCCTCTAATATTGCCTACCGAAAATTTGGAAAGATACTGGATTTTAATAAAAAATGGAATCCATGGGTTTTTGAGGTCGCTGATTACGAATCCGGCCTCAGATTTCCAAGACCCAATATAGACCATTCGAGAAAATACACTGGGTCTTGATGAATATTATTATATGAGGGTTTTTGGGAAGTTAACCAATGGTTAAAACAGTATAATACAGTAGAATTCATATGTTTTTCTGGCTTTGTCATATGGTTTTCAGATGCTGATTCGCATCTTACGGAAACGATATTATCCAGTTTTTGAAGATTTATAATAAATTCTCGTCATTTCAAACTGCAACAGGTGGTTGTTAAACTTAAAGTAGTAAAACGTTGTGAAAATTATTGCTCACTAGTCAAAATCACTCACTCAATATCTCTCGCTCGTGTATTTCCATTGAAAACATTGAAATTTTTAACTGTATCATCGGTAAATAATTTAAATAAAAACCAACATTTTCTATCTCCCCAACATTTTCTTTCACAGAGAATACGCCCACGCATGAATATTATCAAATTTGTCGATTCGAATGTAGGATGCTTCTCTATCGATCTGCTCGAACATATTTTCAAAAAATCAACCCTCCGTACGTTTTTAAAAGGGGTCCCACCCGGACATCGATAACAATTTTTTAAATTCTCCATACGCCCACCATAACTTGAATTTTTCAAAATTTTTTACTTATGGAAATGTAGTCCTCGATCCTACCTTTCGATCTGCAGTACCAAAGACACCTCGAAACTGTATAATTTTGGTTTAGCATGAATAAGAAAATTGACGAAAATGTTTCATTGTCACCACACCATTTTCTTCCACAAAGAATACGCCCACGCATCGATGTTTCCAAATTTTCCAACATTAACTATGAAAGCGTTCAAGCTCCTCTAACGATCTGCTCGAAAAAAATTTTGAAGAATCAACCCTCTGTACGTTTTTAAAGAGGATAATACAGGAACATCGGTAAAATATTTTCGATTGTCACCACACCATTTTCGTTAACAAAGATTACGCCCACGCATCGATGCTTTCAAATTTTGCAACATGAATTATGAAAGCGCTCAAGCTCATCTAACGATCGGTTTGAACAAAATTTCGAAAATCAACCTCTTGTAAGTTTTTGAAGGGGATAGTACGGGAACATCGGTTAAAACTTTTTTTAAATTCTCTATACGCCCACCACAAATCGAATTTTTCAAATTTTTTTTCTCAGAAAATGAAGACCCTCGGCCCAACCTTTCGATCCGTCATACTAAATCTACATATAAATTGTCATATCATTGGTTCCGAGAGCAAGAAAGGTGGACTAGAAAAATGTACGGATCCATCTTATTATTATGTAGATCATGCGAATCAGCTTCTGAACACCATATGACAATGCGAATGTTTAAAATCTGAGGCCGGATTCGTAATCAGTGACCTCAAAAAAAATCCATGGATACCGATTTTTATTAAAATCCAGTATCTTTTCAAATTTTCGGTAGGCAATATTAGAGGCGAAATTCGAATTTTTAAAATCTGAGGCCGGATTCGTAATCAGCGACCTCAAAAACCCATGGATACTAATTTCTATTAATAATCCAATATCTTTTCAAACTTTTGTCAGGTGATCTTAGAGGCTCTTATTTTAATTTTTAAAATTTGATGCCAGATTCGTGATCAGCGACCTCGAAACACCATGCATACAAAATTTCATCAAAATACAGCGTCTTTTAAAATTTTTGTTAGGTGATCTCAGAGGCTCGATCTAATTTGAATTTTCAAAATCTGAGGTCGGATTCGTAATCAGTGACCTCAAAAACCCACGTATACTAATTTTCTTCAAAATCCAGTATCTTTTCAAATTTTTGTCAGGTGATCTTAGAGGCTCTTATTTTAATTTTTAAAATTTGATGCCGGATTCGTAATCAGCGACCTCGGAATCCCATGTATACTAACTTTCAACAAAATTCCATTTTTTTCCAAATTTTTGTCAGGTGGTCTCAGAGGATAAATTTGAATTTTTAAAATCTAAGGCTGGATTCATAATCAGTGACCTCAAAAACCCACGTATACTAATTTTCATCAAAATCCAGTATCTTTTCAAATTTTTGTCAGGTGGTCTTAGAGGCTAAACTCGAATTTGTAAAATCTAAGACCGGATTCATAATCAGTGACCTCAAAAACCCACGTATACTAATTTTCATCAAAAATCCAGTATCTTTTCAAATTTTTGTCAGGTGATCTTAGAGGCTCTAATTTTGATTTTTAAAATTTGATGCCGGATTCGTAATCAGCGACCTCGAAATCCCATATATACCAATTTTCAACAAAATTCCATTTTTTTCCAAATTTTTGTCAGGTGATCTCAGAGGCTCTAATTTTAATTTTTCAAATTTGAGGCCAGATTCGTGATCAGCAAGCTCAAAAACTCATGCATACCATTTTTCATGAAAATCCAGTACCTTTTCAAATTTTTTTTAGGTGATCTTAGAGGCTCTAATTCGAATTTTTCAAATCTGAGGTCGGATTCGTAATCAGCGACCTCGAAAACGTATAGATACCAATTTTCATCCAAATCCATCGATGAAGAAAATATGTAATGGAAATAGTTTACTTTCAGAGTATCACGTCTCGACGTGGGATCAAGTTGTCATTCTCAGACGTGTACACACACATACATACATGTACATACAGAGACATTCAAACGACATCATCCCCGAAGTCAGAAAAACTCCGAGGGAAAAAATTTCTCCTGAAACGGCACTTTTTATAGAAATTTTCCGAAATGGCACTTTTTATAGATTTTTTCTGAAATGGCACTTTCTATACTTGTCAATCTGAAACGGCAATGTTTATAGAAAGTTTCTGAAATGGAACTTTTTATAGCAAGTTTCTGAAATCGAACGTTCTTCCTCCCAAGCGACGAAATGGAGATACCTATCTCAGACTTCTCCAAAATGATTTGCCAGCTCTACTCCACCCACCAGGCATAGATATAGATGATTTGCCTCTAAACAAACGTCGGATTATTTTTCAACAGGATGGAGCACCAGCTCATTACAGAAGTAAGAATCAGTGGATATTTTGCAATTCTTTAGCCTGTTTTTGAATAATGAACTGCACATTATTTTCAATGTTGTTTCTGTCAATTTACTATCAAATAATATTGAACAATTTCGTTCATAACAGATGATGTACGCGTTTACTTGGACGAAACTTTTCCAAATCGATGAATTGGTCGTGGAGGACCAATTCCGTGGCCTGCGCGCTCACCAGATTTAACGCCTCTCGATTTTTTCTTGTGGGGGGCAATTAAAGAAAAACCGCTGCCAAGTGCCTCAGCAGTATGCTTTCTCAAAGTATTGCAATTGAACCTCAATTTGCATTAATCACCACTCTTTGAGAAAGCAAAATGAACCTTTAACTTATTTCCTCCACTCCATAGTAACGGTTGCTATGGTAAATATCCGAGCTTCGGTGTTCTTACTTCTTAGTCGTCAACAGTTCCGAAAATGGACCTCTAACTGACTTTTCCCACTCCATAGTAACGGTTGCTAAGGACGTAAACAACGGTTGCTATGGTAAATGTCGGAGCTTCGACGTTATTACTTCTTAGTCATCAAACAGTTCCGAAAATGGACCTCCAACTGACTTTTCCCACTCCATAATAACGGTTGCTAAGGACGTAAACAACGGTTGCAATGGTAAATGTCGGAGCTTCGATGTTCTTACTTCTTAGTCACCAACAGTTTCAAAAATGGACTTCAAACTGACTTTTCCCACTCCATAGTAACGGTTGCTAAGGACGTAAACAACGGTTGCTATGGTAAATGTCGGAGCTTCGACGTTATTACTTCTTAGTCATCAACAGTTCCGAAAATGGACCTCCAACTGATTTTTCACACTCCATAGTAACGGTTGCTAAGGACGTAAACAACGGTTGCTATGGTAAATGTCGGAGCTTCGATGTTCTTACTTCTTAGTCATCAACAGTTCCAAAAATGAACCTCCAACTGACTTTTCCCATTCCCTAGTTACGGTTGCAAGCGATATAAACACCGGTTGCTAGAGACATCAACAATGGTTTATACGGGAAAGGTCTCTTTGATTGTTATAGAATCCCATAAATATACAAACCAAATGATCATTTATCATGAATTATATGGGAACTTATCGAAAACACGCTAGCAACGGTTGCCATGGAATCAAACAACGGATGTTGCTGAACACCGAACTCGGTTCACATCTGCCGGAGACCGACCTGTGTGCAAAATTTCAGGACGATCGGACCATTCCTTCGAAAATTAACGTACGACAAAAAAAGTCAGTCTGAAGCTGAATTTTGTATCTCCATAGCAACGGTTGCTAGGAGAATAAACAATGGTTGTTCCAAAATGAATGTCTTATCGATTCTCATCGATTGTCGTCGAAAGAATTGGAGACCCATCGTGCATTGATGATGATTTTCGGAGCTTTTATCAAAAACACGTTAGCAACGGTTGCTAGAGAAATAAACAACGGAATTGGCTGAAAATTGAACTCGACCGAGATTTTGCGGCGACTAACCTGTGTGCAAAATTTCAGGACGATCGGACAATTCCTTCGAGAGTTATCGTACGACAAAAAAAAGTGCACGTACGTACATACGTACGTACGTACGTACGTACGTACGTACGTACGTACGTACGTACGTACATACATACAGACATTTTCGGATTTCCATGTTTTTCGACCCGTAGATTACGAAAATCGAGGTCCCGAAGTCCGATTCGGTGGGTCGATTTTTACCCCGTTACAAAGCTTTCTCTTTGAGAAAGCAAAAGTATATCGAGAAAAAATTAGGAATGAAAGAGAGCTGATGGAGAAACTGATTGATGCTTTTCGCTCCATCAATCCAATCATCATTCGCCGAGCCACACAAAGTGTAGCAAGGCGAGCAGCGAGGTGTATTGAAGCCGAAGGTCGTCATTTTGAGCACCTATTATAAATGTTTGTATTATAAGTTTATAGATATATGGAAAATTCATATTAATATTAAGCTATTTGGAAATACGAATAATTTCACGTTTTGTTAAGTTAATAAAAGTCTTTACGCTGAATCCACTAGTACTTAATATTTTTAATACACCATTTGATATGTAAAAGTATGAACTTATATGTGATCTCAAGAGAAATAGATGAGTGACTTTTCAATACAAAAAAATGGATCCGAGTTAATTATTAGTGACAGTGAAATTTGTTCTGGGAGAAACATGTGATTTTGAAAACCTTGGCTGAGAATTTCTAAATAGTACAGCTTGCCTTCGGTCGGAAGAGAAATATAGGTCAACCCACGCAAAAAAGGGACCCAGGTCATTTTCCGAGGACTGGCTCAGTCCCTCCTCTTTCTTTTGTACAAGACACAGGCTCCGCCTTGGAGTCAAATTCTGGTAAAGCTGAGACCTCATTCGTTAATCTTTGATTGTCAATTGCAAAGAAACTATCAACATTTTACCTATGGCTTTTAGGATGAATCGAATCATTGCATCAGTCTCTTTTACTCATTTTCTCCCTCAGCGAACTTACTGGGACACCCTGTATAGCATACACGAAATATATATAACGCACAAAGGTGCGCCAATGTCGCCACACCGCGTGATGGAGGGGCAGAACCAAAGATATATGGAAGTCACAGATCATTTGTCTGCAGTCCATATAACTTTACGCTGCGAGCGACGCAGCGGATTTTGATAGTCTCTATATAAATACGATCTGCCATCTATCGGAGAATGCTCTGCTGTCCACAGACGAAAGTCGTATGGCTACTTAACTACATCAAAATAATGTAGTTTCGCTCTCCGTGTATGTATATAAGCAAGTTTGAGTCGATGCGAGATATCTCGCAGTCGATCGTCGTATCCGAAAAAAAACTTGTAATTAATTGGATGAAAAATATTTTCTGAATTTGAGCTACAAATCAAGACTCTTTACATGAAAAACGTACTTGGTAGACAAATCAAGCTAAAAGGTTAAGAAAATTTGATTCTAATGGACAATTTATAAGATTATCAGACCGGATTGAGCCTATCTGGATCATTTCGTGAGCTCGAAAAATCCATAAACCAATTTTAATGTACATGGTGTCTCACTGCTACCAGTTGTCTTTATTCGCCAGATGGTGGCACTAGCGTGCCACTTGAAAGGCTGATAGGAAGATATCCTGTGCTTGTCTTTTTGTTAAACTATGGCCCAGCTGCAAAATCCGTAGCCCAACGTTGCGCTTTTTGTGTGAGCTGCCGGCCGTCGCATCGGTGGCTCGCTCAGAGCGTTTTTTTCATACATACACACTCATACTTTCAAGCTCTTAATTCTAACGTTGCTGCTTGGCGCAGCTCAGGTAAAAGGTGGAAAGGGGCGCAACGCAAATTCGCAAATTCGCAATGCTGGAATTGTAAATATTGGGTCGGGGCAGGTCGGGCCATTACAATAAATGGGCAAATCTCTGTATTCCCAGAATTTTTTCAAATTCTTCAGAGCATTCTAAGTCTGTTCAATAGACCAGCAAATTTTCTGATTTTACTGTTTTTGTAATTTCAACGGCATTTTCAACCATAATTTATACCCGAAAATGACCTCTGAGACAAAAAATGAATGAAACATTATTGTCTGCAAATCATTTGAATATTAGAGAACAATTATCGCCTAGGTCATTGGAGCCCATAAAGTACTCCACATTACAGACTAGAACCTCTATAATTATACCCTGAGAGTTCGCTCGTCAAGAGTTCCACTCCATTGATACGAAAAGTTGCCTCATTTCATGCCACTTACAGCCTATACAGTAGAAAAATGGGCCTGAGCTCTGAAGCTCTGAAAAAATCAATATATTACCTTAAATTGGTATGAAAATAGGCTGAAATGACTATTCAGGGGACCTTTGCATAGCCAACACTTCCAAATTTTTCAAACACTTTTTGTGGTATCATTACAAATATTCACTGTAAAAACTCACATTCTAACATGCTAAATGGTCATTTTAGCCTATTTTCATGCCTATTTTAGGTAATATATTAATTTTTTGGGAGCTTTCAGTGCCCAGGCTCATTTTTTCACTATATAGGCTGTATGTAGCAAGAAACGAGGCAGGGGCAAAAGAGCGATCTATTCAAACAAATATTTCATAATGATGACTCAGTTAAAATATATACAGATGGGAGCAAAAGCGATGGAGCGCGATCGGTTGGTAACGCATGTATATGCCTTGAACTAAACATCACTAGAACGAGAAGTGTTAATCCCAAGACGTCCATCCACACAGCTGAAGATATGGCAATCCCTGATGCTACGGATGTTGCTTTACTACATAAGGGCCGCAATATAGGCATATTCACAGACTCTTTAAGAATAGTACAGGCCCCAAATAATCCTCAAAGAATGTTAACACCAACTTGAACATTCTTGATATCAGACGGGAAAATGCAGAATACTACAAAAATAAAAACGAGATAACTAAAATAATAATCTATTGGATACCATCTCATAGAGGAATAGAAGGGAATGAGAAGGCTGATGAGTATGCCAGAATTGCTACGGAGCAGCATCCATCTCAACAGAGAATCCCATACACGGATTTCAAACCCTTTTTTAATACACTAGCCGTTAATCAAACAAGTAGAACAATAAGGGACCAAGGCGTATACAAAGGCCGAACATATTTCCAAAATTATTATACACCGACTCGAAAACCATGGTACAAGGATGAACAACTGAGCAGGGAATTTATTGTCACAGTCTGTCGAATGCGCAGTGGACACTTTAATTTAGATGAATCGTTGGCAAAAATTAAAGTAGTGGTAGACGAGAAATGTGAATGTGGATATGAAACACAAGACCATAATCTTATTATATGGCAGTGCCCAAATTATCATAGCAACAGATTAACGTTGTCCCACTCTTCAGCTAAAATGAGACATTTCCCTCCATTCGACATCAAAAGTTTTTTATCCCAACCACATATCACGGGTATGCATAAAATAATCAAATTTTTTAACTAATGCGATATTAGAATATAAGTTAGCAAGAAACCAAATATGTTTCATATGTATCTTGTAGCTAAATAACCTTTGTATAAGAGTTAATAAAGCTTAATAAAAAAACTTTGAGTTCCCATGGGGTGAGGCTCTTGACGAGCAAACTCTTACACTGAGAAAAAAATCTAGTTGATCCAATAATATATTCGTATGAATACATCCAATACACGATTTGTTGTCGATTTGATCATATTGTTAAATCAGCGAACTCGGTGGTTATCCAGTAGAGGGCGCACCGATACTTGTCGATCCAACAGAAGGATTTTGTTGATTCAACATACTCTGTATTGTAAATGAAATTTAACTCCGAATTGACAATTCGTTATGTTGGAACAATCAATTCATTTTTCTCCAACCAGTAGTCCAGCAATAACCGATAGGTGGCGTCAAACCGAAGTACGTATAGAATGATCGGTGATTTATCTCATTAAAGTTGGAGAAACTGAATTAATAACGGAAAAATTTCATGGATTCCTCTTGCTAATATTTTTCGAACTTAGTGGGAACGTGTTTTTGCTATTACCGATGAGTACCGTATTTTTTTATTAACTTGGGTAAGAAAAATCTCGAACTCGCAAGTGGTCAGAATCGACATCGTTTGTATATATACCCGAAGATAGCATGGGGAATACAAGGCACGCGCGGGCGACATATATATGGGTGCAGCGATCATATACATCAGGTAACAAGCACTATGACTTACTTTCAATCCTAAAGTTGAAATTATATAAAGCAAATATAACGAATGAACTACAATCCTATCAATGTGAAATTTTTCACTG
This sequence comes from Aphelinus atriplicis, assembly GCA_020882685.1. Lineage (NCBI taxonomy): Eukaryota > Metazoa > Arthropoda > Insecta > Hymenoptera > Aphelinidae > Aphelinus > Aphelinus atriplicis. The sequence goes on along the minus strand of CM037074.1, from coordinate 40,475,429 downwards.
ACTGCGAAAGCGAATGTTCATTAAATATATAAGAGTCTCTTACAGCCTCATCAATAAATTCATAGAATCAGCGGTTTCGAATCAGAATAGCAACTGTGAAACAGATGAAGAAAATTTCTTCATCCTTAACCTTGAACTTAATATGGTTGTATCAACCGGAACGAATTGTCAAATCTACAATACGGTGTCTTGTTGGTACAATGCACTAAGCTTGATTGATCCAACGAAATATCTTGTTGGATGTATTCATAAAAATATATTGTTGAATCAACTAGATTTTTTTCTCAGTGTAAGGTAAAAAGAATAGAGGCTTTAGTTGGTGATGTAAAGTACTTTATATGCTCTAATGACCTTGGATATAATTTGCCTGTAGAATTCAGGTGATTTGCAGATAAATATGTCTTTTTTATTTTTTGTGTCAAAGGCCATTTTTAGAGTGTAAATTAAGGTTGAAAATGCCTCTGAAATTGCAGAAACAGTAAAATCAGCAACTTTGCCTGTCTATTAAACAGACATAGAGTGCTTAAAAAAATTCTGCACATACCGTAAAAAAAATGTCGAGTCGAATCAAATTTTCCAATGTTAGATTCCACAGAGAATCGTCCATATATATAAGGGTGTTTCTCTGTATAGTAAGAAAAAAAATTCAAAAATCTGAAAATTTTTCTGGAAACTCTTTGGGGTCCCATGATGTCACCAGAATTTTCTCAGATATTTTAGGCTCTATAACCCATACTGCCAAAGACTCAAAGTTGCTATTTTCCTAATATTTGCCTTATCATAGCTATCTTTAAACATTTTTTACACCCATTAAATGACCTGTGGGAAAAAAATCATGATCACATTTTTTCCTGGTAATTACTTGAAGTTTTCATAAAATATATGTCCAAGATCATAGGTGGTCATATGACCATCACGATAGTCACTTCAGTACTCTAAAGTGAGCAAAAGTTATTTTGCCCACAAAAAGTTAGCTTATTATGTTAACAAAGTATACAGAGTAGCCCCAGAGTGGGCAGATTCTTTGATTGCCCATAGTAAACCAATATATGCAAAACAATTGGTAAATATCAAGATTCACCAGTTACACATACAGTAGGCGGTAAATAAATTTCCTATTATTTCTTTAATATTAACAAAAGAATGTTATGGTCTATTTCCTTGAGTATTACTCATGAAATTCACATCTATTATTGTAAAACTGCATAGCTAAGGTTCGAACAGCTATCGACCGGTTGGCTCAAATTGCAACTTCAAGTTATTTACTTATGAAACTGGCTAATATCAACCAATCCAAGAAAACTCTATATATTCAAGTTTGTTATGGGATTGTGCATCTAGTGATCATACTTTTGTGTGAATCAATTCATTTTAGCCAATTTCTCTGAATAACATCGAAACTTTCTACGTTAGCCAATTTTGTATTCATTTAGGCCAACTTTTTCTTGTTTGCAGCACACCGTAACCATTTAGTAGCCTTGTTGAAAATATTCGTATAGAAATCCATCCGGAAATCCATTCTCTAATCGGTACTGAAATCCGTGCGGAAATCATTACAGAAATTCGTCATGAAACGCTGTATGGTTATCCATGCGGATTTCCGTACGAATTTCTGAGGGCGAATTTTCATGCTGATTTGATACGTAAGGATACGTACTGATGTCAGTACGTATTTTTGTACGGAGTTCTACAAGGACTTCCGTATAGTTCACCGTACGATTTTACGTTGGAGAATTTTCCTGGAGGAATAATTAATGAAAATGCGTTCGGATCTCCGTACATATTTCTATGGAGGAACTATCATGCTGAAATAAGAGGGGGATATCATATCCATACGGATATCCATACGGCGTTTTAGGACGGATTTTTTCGATGATTTCCGTACGGATTTCAGTACCGATTGAAGTATGGATTTCCATATAAATTTCCGTACGGATATTTTTGACAGGAAGCTGAATGTAAAGGTGTTGACCAATCCCTTTCTGAAGGTCTCGCAGTCCCAGACGGCATCAGTTCGGCTAATTCTTCTTGCGAATCAAATCAATTTATTAATCAATAAAAATTAATCAATTTATCCGGAGTGGGTGGCAAAAAACTGCAGGACCTGATCAATTTTGAATGTGATGTACTGATTCATGTTTCGCAACGTGCGGTGAACTAGCTTGCCGAGTAATATCTGAAAATGTATGACATATATCTGACAAGAAGAGACTGCTGCCGCCGGACATCTAATCACGATGAAACGTTGTGATATGGTCTATGAGTAGCCTAATAGCTCATGTCTGCAGCTACGCAGTCCAACGTTCCGTTTACCTGGAGATATTCGTAAACTATCATCGACTCTATGCAAAAACAGTATATCTATGAAAAAACATTGGCCTGCGCGACTGTATATGGGGCGTTCTTCGTCAACTCTCCGGAGCCGGCACGCGGACGCTAAAACCTCACGTTTTTGACACTTGTTTTCGACTCTATATGACCCATATCTAAATAATGTTGGATATGCTATCAAAATAGTTTTTTCTCAGATTTCCGATGGTGAATTTAGTTTTCTAAATTTTTCACATTTTCACAGAAAAAAAAACATAAAACAGGCCATATCTCAAAAACCTATTTTTTTTAATTTTTTTAAGGAGTCTAGATCGAAAGCTGAGTTTTTTTACGTTGATATAGACCTTTTGAAAACATACTTTTTTTGTATTCGAGTAATTGAGTAGCGAACATGAGAGAATGCGCCGCGTCGGGCCGGGCCGCGCCGTGCCGCGCCGCGCTGACTCCACGCGCTCCAACTCAAGTCTTCTGCTTACAAGAGTGCCGAAATCGGAATATATTTAATATCCATACAAGTCTCTATCTGTTGGATAAACTACTATCTAGCGTAGATCATGTACTCATTTGGGTTACGGACTGAGATATGGACATTATTTCATTTCGCATTCTTTGACCTCCGTTTTGGCCTTGATATTGAAGACTTTGCCATACTATGTTTCAACTGAACTACTTTTTCAGTTCGTTTTGATCTAGGAAAAATTTAATATTCCTCAGCAAATGAAAATTTTTTTGACCATCAGTCTGTCATCGGAAGTTGGTATGATTGCATGAAAGTACTATAGCTATGGGGTAGAAACCCCATAGCTTTTTGAAGTTGTACTACTTGTCGTATTTCTACCCCAAGTGGAGTGATAGCCCCAAGTGGAGTGATAGCCCCATGGAGTAGAAACCCGCTCGCAGTATTTCTGCGCCATGGCGCGCACGTGAATCCTCCGCCGCCGCGGGATGCTGCTAGTTGTAGATTTAGTTGTTCCTAAGATCCGCTCGCCGATGACGGTGTTCCAAGGGTGCGCTCCTGGAAGTTTTGCTTGGAGAAGCCGACCCTGGACCCGAACAATGTCCAGGTGGTCAGGGTCGCCGATGACGGTGTTCCAAGGGTGCGCTCCTGGTAGTTTTACTTAGAGAAGCCGACCCTGGACCCGAACAATGTCTAGGTATTTACGAGCTGATAAACATATTCTTGATCTGAATTGAGCTCTAACATGCGATCGCGTTGAGCTATCGTATTCTAGCTCTTATTAATTTTTAATTTTACATAACTTTTTTTACTCCTTTCTCTGAGTACTATTTCTTCTGTGAGGATACATTTTCATCCTTCACGTCGAAATGAGTGTACCCAGACGAACTCTGATTCTGTCACATGTCCACTATTGCATGGACAGAAAGTAAATGAATGGAAGAGGTACGTTACGCAACTTATACAAGCGCACGAAAAAGCGCGTACTGCAGAGAGGTTAATACGTGCCAGAGAGCTCGTGACCCGCCGCACACAGTTTTGAGGAAATATAAATAATGCTTCTATCAAACAATGCGAGGGAGAGAGAGAGAGAGAGAGAGAGAGAGAGAGAGAGAGAGAGAGAGAGAGAGAGAGCGCGCGCAGGCGGTGACCATCGAAAGACGTCTCACCTTAAATTTGATTTCGGTGCTTTTGAAAAGCAAGTACGGCTTGCTATCGCACTGCCTCTGTTATACACGGCTTAGCAAGCCTATACAATTCATTTTTTTCCCACACATGATATTTCACATACATACTATTGCTCGGATTATTTTGTATCCTCTGTATGCTCCAGACATATATATAATCATTTCAATTAAGGGTAGAATGGTGGAGTAGATTGAGTTGTGATTACTCTACACGGTCTTGTTCTTCTTCTAATCCAGGGCTCTTCTTGCAATTGAACGATTAATCTCAGTCTTTTGCAAGTTTTGAATGGAATCGGTTTCCATTTTTCTCTTGTTTCGGGTGAAAGAGGTAAACTTCTCCCGACAATCGAAATAGATGAGGACATAATGATGAATAAATCCCTTATGATTATACACATGACTTAATACAACAATGAAGTGTTGATGGGAGGGGGAGGGGGGGCAGTGCGGACGGAATGGCATGAAAAACGAGGCGGCTCATCTCACATACAATAATCTAGAGTAACCATTGATTCTCTCATCACATGTGCAACTTGCTATCACATTGGTCTAGTCCATCTGTATACTACCATATTACAATTTTGTAACCTTTTCTTTTAGGTATATGCCAAGTATTCATTGATGATATTTCAGTTAGATGCTGCTTGCAACTGTAGTGTATATATTCACTCATTTCTTATAATATTTTTCAATTGAGTATATATCCAGCTCTACAAAGTTGATCAATAATAACTTCTTCTTCCTACAGATATCCTATTCTTCTAGTTTTAAGGAATCGAAGTCGATCAACCAAATCGTTTGGATCATTCCAGTCTGAATAATCTGGAGTTGGACATCTCAACGGTGGCGAATCCAAATCAGATTTCAAATACGTTAATTTCCTCCTCTCACAAATATTTCGATTTTCAAATATTCTCTCTGATGGTCGATGGAATCGTTTTCTATTGGAGTTTCTATTTATAACAAACCTCTTTGGAGATATTCTTTTGGGGCATTTGGAATCATCATCATCATCATCAGTGGACTCATCACTGCTGATAATACCGGATATAACTGATTGATTGGTAGACAGATCAGAGCTATGCTTATCCAGACTATCATCAATCATTAAATAATCATTTTTTCTCTCATTAGTACCATAACTACTATCACGGAAAAGTTCGCCAAATTGAGAATTTTCAGATTCGCCATTGAAATATAGAGAACTAGTAATAGTCTTTTGATGCATATTATTTTTCAAACATTCGTGAGATTCCGAGATTTTCATCTCTTTCAGTTTCAACATTTTATTGACTATTCCGTTTCTCACGGGCTCCATAAAAAGACGGCCTTTTTCTTTTATATCATTCCTTGACGAATCTGTTCTCCAATCAATAGATTTGATTGTTTGATCGTGTTTAGTTACATCTTGCCGAGGATTTATCTGATGATCATCTTGATGACTATCAAGCTCAGAAGTTAATTGAGGTTTTCTGATATTTTCCATCAATGGACTGTGATTATGTTTTTTAACTGTTATGATGTTCTTGTCACAAGTCACCATTCTACCTGGACATTTCTTCTGAAAATTAATACATCTCCAAGAAATATTACCTGTAGTTTGGGCTCGTCTGTGTATGCCAAAGTATCCATTGAAGTTCAACTTATCTTGGCCTCTTAATTTTGACAAACTCCATTCTCGGATGCATGGTCTAAAGTATTCTCTCTTGTTGTTAACTCTTTTGGAGTTGACGACTGAATGACTTCTGATCGCATTGGAAACCATCTTATACTAGATTCTGAGTGTATCATAAACTAGATATAAATTGTGATGAATCGAGTATAAATGTGGGATGAAAGTGGTATGAATGTGGTATGAATGTGGGATGAATGTGGTATGAAAGTGGTATGAATGTGGTATGAATGTGGTATGAATCGGGATGAATGTGGTATGAATGTGGGATGAAAGTGATATGAATGTGGTATGAAAGTGGTATGAATGTGGTATGAATGTGGTATGAAAGTGGTATGAATGTGGTATGAATGTGGGAAGAATGTGGCTAATAAAACAGAGAAAGATAAAGGAGAGGAAAATGAGTGCATTCTATACTCTGAGTTTGTTAAGAATATAATGTTGTTATGGCCCAGCCTTGCCCCGCCCGAAATTTTGAATTTTTTATCGATTTCCCCGACAACAATGAAGATCCAGCTTTCGTCATTCCCTCCGCCCCACACGAGTCCAACGGCGACGCGAGCAGCTCAGCTGTGCGACAGTGCAGAGAGACGATAGTCACGAATGAGTATGCGAATGAGAGAGATACGGCGCACGGTAATCAAGACGCGCTGCGTTATCATCTGCTGGCGATGATTGCATTACCCTCCGTCGTGCATCTCGTGAATGAAGTATGGCCAGGGCGTGGCAAATTATATAATAAGTTCTTCAATTTATGTTTTCTAGATTTTTACAAAAGCGGGCCAGCCCAGCTGATAAGAAGTATAATAATAAGTTAGCCTACATGCGTAGGTAGTCGCATGAGCATTTTGCAGAGGTTTCGAACGGATCTTTCAATCAATCAATTCAACACGTGAACGGATGATACGTCTCCGAATTTCCAAGCATGCTAAGTTAATAGTTAATCGTGACCAATGCAACGTGTTCACGCGACTTATTCATATCCATATCTATTTTTCTATAATATATAAAATTGTGCTTAGTAATAATGGACCCATCAACATCGTACGCCGCATATCATTATTACGTTACTAATAAAACCTGCCCTACAATCAGGCAGCATACGCCATCGTTCGAGAGCTCATCACTCGAGATCATTATAACCGATGATTTAAATAATAGAACATTGTAATAATAAGCAGAATAACCCTTCATCAAGTAAATCTACCAGGCACGATCATATATGCATGTTTATTAATCATTATTAGAAATAAGTGAATCGTGTAACGCTGAGTTATATACGAGTATATCTATATATGCGCGAGGATTTCTATTGCGCAGCGGAATTAAGAAATGTAGTCCCTGACGCCACGGTGTTACTCCGCGCCTCATCCAAAGCCATGACCATATAAGGAGCTATTCGACCACTCGGATAGTGTCGCGGCACCTTCGAGGAGCGTTCCGCGACCCTATCAGTGTGACGTCACGGAGAGGATAAGAGAGCGAGCTGCGGCCGGCCGCGGCAGAATTTCACCCGCCACCGAATGCAACAGACGTTTGCAGCGCACGTCCTAACGTATACGTATCAAGTACCCATCGCGGAATTCTCGGGCGTGACGCGAGTTAAGAATTGATTAGTGTATCAAATAGTGAAGCTGAGAATAAATTCAAAGCTATAAGTTGGAAGTGAAAGAAGTGTGTAGTTTATTCAGCCGCACCTCTTACAATCGAACGACCACGCGAGGCGTGGCCGCCCTGATAGAACTGCAGAGCCGAAGGAGTCGCGCCTGCAGCCAACGAGTAACTGGTGGGCCGTAATCGGACACCGAGGATTTTGGAGCAAGCGGAGGAGACGCAGCGGCCGCCCCTCCCTTTCCACAGTCGACGGAGCGCCTCGCGATACCGCGGCTCTCTCTCTCTCTCCGACGCGCTACAGCGTGAGCACGCGCACACCAACGGTCCACGCGCCTCGCTTGGCGACGCACGCTGCCAGGGCCGCACAAACCGCGCGCACACACGCTCCACGTGCGCACATCATAGTAAGTCCCGCCCCGCGCGGACACAGAACAGAGTTTCACGATAATAAAACCTGGCAGAATCCCACCTAAATATATATATAAGTCCCTTCCCAAAGGTCGGGCCTTAACAATGTTCACGATCATAAGTGGTTTTTCCTCACTGGTAGAGGGCGTAGGCGTGGGGCTCTCTACCCTTTCTCTTTATTTTTTAAATTTTAAATCTATGTTTTATTTATCCAACTATTGTGCGAATTATTGAATCCTAACCACTTGACGTAAACTTGATTACCACGTTTTCTCAACACATTTTCAATCAAATATACATCGGGATACTTGACTTGATAATCTTTCAGATGATAAGTAATAGGATTTGTTCTTCGCACTCCATTGATTGCGAAAATCTCCGTTGACCAATTAGGAGTATAACCTTTTTCAAAGACTTGTTTAATTCTACTCACGCGAACCCTATCATTTATCTTAAATTTTGGTTTTTTCATAGCATTTGTCGTTGGAGAGAATCGTTTCAGAACTTCAGCTTCATTAATAGATGTAACATGTTTTGGCTTCATACCAATTGTTCGATGTTTGAACAATTGGTTGTTTTTATTATTATAACTTTTCATCAGATCTGCTAAAATATCGAGCCATTTATAATTTCCTTGCAAACTGAATTGCTTCCACATTCTGTTTTTCAGCGTACGATTGAATCGCTCACATATTGATGCTTTCAAATTACTGTACGTTGAGTACAAGTTAATTTTATATTTCTCCATGAGATTTTGAAACCTCTTATTGTAGAATTCTCTCCCAAAATCAACGTGCACATGTTTGGGTACACGACCCTGACAAAGAATGGACTTCATGGCTGCTGTAACATCTTCAGCATTTTTCGACTTTATAGGAATGGCCCAAGCATATTTGGAAAAAATGTCGATTACAGTGAGCAGGTAGCGATGACCTTTGTTCTCTCGAGCATAAGGTTGCATCTCTACTAAATCAGCTTGCCAAGTTTCATCCAAGCCACGAATGTCGAATTTTCGACGTAGATAATTGCGCCGGGCAGGCTTATGCAGCTCTTCGACAACTGCACGCTTTCGATTCATCTCAATCGCGGACACGACCACTATATATGAAATCCAAACTTTCTTTCAGTTGTTGAACTTTGGCGTTAGAATCAAAGATTTGCTTGTCTATCTCGTCTCTGTGAGCCTCAACAAATCCAGTGAAATCGTTGATATTTTTCTCCAACTTTATTTTCTTCGCTTTCAGAATTGTATCGAAATTATCAGTCTCGTTTCTCAATCTCGTTGCTATCTCATACAAACTTCGAACTTCTAATTCAATTAGTTGCTTCAAAGTCTGCAAATTAACGGCATCTTCTAATTCAACTGGTGCTGCGAGATTACACAATCTCTTATTTTCTACATCAAATTGTCCATCATATATGAATTTATATCCAACACCTGGATGGCCGGGAGCTCCCACTGTCTTCCTCTTCAAAGTACGTCCGAACCCATCGACACTCATTTTGGTAATGACGCGATTTCTCACAATCAGTTCAATATATAGCCTGCTTCTCTGAGCTCTTCAATAATTGAATGAATCTCGTTCTCGTGATTCAGATTACCTGCCGATCGTTCAGCGATTAGAAGGCGGAGAACGATCAACTAACTCGTTCGGATCATCCAAATAAACGTAGTCCATTCTCATACCGGGTCGAGCATACTTATATTTCGGTAGAAGTCCAGAACCAGTAGATGAATTAAATAAAGGACCAATGATTTTTTTTAATTTAATACTGTTAGAAGTTCGAAGTGAAGCATTCGGGTCATAACCTTTTCTGTGAGCACTCGTGACTTCTAGAATTTCACGATAAGTCTGTAAATCTTTTAGATCATACAAGTCATGACTAGGATATTTTTTGCGTATTAATTCCAACAACCCTGGTGTAGAAACATACGCTAAACCATTTACAACTATTTTATCATCTTCAAAGATAATTCGACTATTACCAAGCTTTAATGCACCAGAATATTCTTTTCGTATTCGATACAACTTATCCCCTGCATCTGATTTGTCTTTCTTCGAGGCTGTCTTTTCACTGACGTTGTTTGTTTGAGGTTCTATTGTGTTATTTAGCTCAGATATTGGTGACGCTGCTCTCGCTCTCTTTCTCCGAGGAGGTGTCAGAGAAGAAGTGTCTTGAATTTCTTTCTTGGGAATAATTTTTTCTCCATACTGAGGTGTGATAAGTTCTTTCTTGGGAATAATTTTTTCATCATACTGAGGCATGGTTCTCTGCTCGTTCAGGGAAATAATTTTCTCCAGTGGCTCAATGATGGGTTTGAATGCATCACCCAATCTCTTCTCAGCTTCAGCTTTCTCGAACTTCAATAAGTTATACTTACGTTTGACAGCTTCTCGTGCTTTGACGAGTTGCTCAAGCATATTTTTCTCTCTTGCTAAATCAGACATGTTGATGCTTCAATGTCCAGAGATAAACTGATCATTGTAATTGCTAACGTGCTATATTTATAGCAAAACTGTCAAACCCTTTACGATATCGACCATTGTTGATTGGTTTGTCCTTGTCGATCACAACGAAACCATATCTATCTTTCCAACATGTCGAACACAAATCTCTAAAGGTTGTGTAAGCCATATCTGTGTTTACATGATCATCATACACGTGTTTCAAATTTACATTATCTTGTCGAAAGAATACAAGTAATTGACATTACCTCGAACGAGATGTTTCGGTATTTGGGCATATGACTGACAAAGATAGAAACAATCCACATTTTTATGTCGACCCATACAGAAAAAAGCTCTAACATTGTCTTGCTTTTCACAAGCTACATCATCAAATATCATTAATGAATTTGGAAGCGCATCACTCGATGCTATTACATCCTCATGCTCACTGAATGGACAGTATTTTATAACATCTGTCGATTCTAAAACTTCTTTTAAAAATTTATATTTCGGTTGATTGAGTGACTTGGAGTACAGATAAACGTTTTCGAATCTCAATCCATTCGGATGAGTGATGAGAGTTAGTAGACTGTTAGTTTTTCCACAATTGGATGGACCACAGAATATTGCTCTTATACTGTCTGGAAGCAGATCACCATGTCTTCTTGTCTTCTTTTCCTTTTCTACTATAGGATCAAAATTAGCTACAGGAAGTTCAGACGTATGTTGTGTGAAATCCATCCTTACTGGTTGAGATCTCAATCGAAACTGAGGCTGTGGGTATAAATAGAGCGCTTTTATACTTTCGAGCTCAGTTATGTATTGTTCCTCGAAGAGTGATGATCGTCTACAGAAAGAAGCAAGGTTGTGGTCTGCTAAACGAGGCAATAAATAAACTTCCGTTTGAGCTTCATTTACCTGGATATTAGTATTGTGGACCTGGGACTAAACTAGCTAAACGTTTAGCTCGTGGAGATCCTGGAATTAATCCTCTTCATGCAGCCTGCAAAGAGTACGATATTGCTTATTCACAGAATCGAGAAAATATCGAAGCTAGGAATCTGGCAGACAGAGTTCTCGCTAATAAAGCTTGGGATAGATTTCAATCAAGTGACGCAGGTTTTCGTGAAAAGACCGCAGCTTGGGCTGTTACTAATGCGATGAAATTGAAAAGTAGATTTGGAATGGGGCTGAAAAGAAAGATATCGTCTAAGGAATATGTCATCAAGAAGAAAAAAACTTCGTTGAGCATTATAATCAGGGCTGCTTCCAAATCAGTAGTTCCTGGTAGATGTGCTAAAACAGTTATAAACTCAGCTCTCAAAAGTGCTCGAGCAGCTATGAAGGAAGCTGGAGGTAAAAGTAGCATAACAGTTCCACGTATTTTACCTGTTTCTTCAAAGATCGGTGGAATTTTACCACTCATTCCAATATTTGCATGTTTGAGTGCCACTGGTGCATTAGCGAGTGGAGCTGCAGGAATTATAAAAGCAATTAACGAAGCTAAAGCTGCTAAACAGCAGCTATAAGAGAGTCAGAGACATAATAGAAGTTTGGAAGCTATTGCTCTAGGTAAAGGTCTCTACTTGAAACCATATAAAAAGGGTTACGGTCTCTCCTTGAGACCATACAAAGGTAGTGGATTAGAAAAAAAAAGCTCGACGTGAGTCTGCCTAGACGAGCATTATCTAACTTTGATATACTAGAGTACGCTCAAAAGCTGAAAATACTAAATTTCCGAGGTGTATTTATGCCATCTAGCGGTCCACGATATCGTGAATCAGCAGTAGTGAATCTGGACGATGCGAGTGGACCGGGGACTCATTGGGTAGCATACCGAAAACGAGGAAATGATGTTGTTTATTTTGATAGTTTTGGGGATCTACAACCTCTCCTTGATTTAATGCTGTATTTAGGTGTTGATCGAGTGAAGTATAATCCACAAAGATATCAAGACTTTGGTACGTACAACTGCGGTCACTTATGCTTACAGTTTTTGGCTGGATAGTTGGGAAAAGTATATAAGGAGCATCATTGATTCATTGTATTTTGAACCATCATGGATACAACAGTTCCGACTTTATCTGGTGATTCGTCCATTATTGAAGCTCAGTTCTTTCCACCAATCGAACTCTCATCAAATAAAAATTACGCTTTCGGTTTGATAGAGTTTTTGACCTTTCATTCGATTCCAAACGTTGGCGAAGGAAATAATAAATTTCACGTTGGTAAGAGAAAAATTAGTTTACCAACAGGAAGTTACGAGATCGAAGATATCGAGAAACATATTCAAGAGAAACTATCTGGAAGTGATATATCGTTGAGCTTGAAAGCTAACAACAATACACTTCGTAGTCAGATCAAGTGTAGTGAACAGATCGATTTCAGACAAGAAGATTCAATTGGACGCTTGCTAGCATTCACTCAACGCATGTTAGAGGCTGATAAAACTCATCGTTCAGACTTGCCTGTGAAAATTCTCCACATTAATTCGTTGAGAATCGAATGTAACATCACTGCTGGTGCATATATAAACGGATAGCGAGCTCACACTATTCACGAGTTTTTACCTGCTGTAGAACCGGGATGCAAGATTATTGAAGTTCCATCACCGGTCATATACTTACCAATCAACATCAACTACATAGACCACATTCAAGTGCGAATAGTCGACCAGGACGGACGTCTTGTCAATTTCCGTGGAGAAATTATCACAGTCAGATTACATATAAAATCAGTTTGATAATGGGGATCATCTATCACGGACGAGGGTATAAAAGCAGCGCATCATGTCAGCCGAGCATCAGTCGTCAACGAGCTTTCGAAGCGTTAAGGGGGGATATACAGGTCGAACGACAAAAAAATTCGATTTTTTTTTCTTTCATGAAAAGTTAGTAAATTTTCCGTAGAATACGCTCCTGGAACCCTTTCTTCGAAATTCGAACTCCAAGTGTTTTTTACAAGGGATTGCTGATTGAAGTGTAAGTACGATTTAACGGTAATTTAAAACTTTCAACGCGTTTTTCTCAAAACTGCATTTTTGGAGTTTATGCCGGTGATAACTCGAAAACTAATTATCCGATTGAGCTGAAACTTATAGGGTTTCTTTATTATAGTATTACCTATCAGATGAATTAAAAATTATTGTAATATTTTATTATTAAATATGGAAAAATGTGAGAAAATGGCGGGAAAAAAATTGAAAAAAATTGAGTTTTTTGAAAAAGATACGCCAAAAGTGCAAATTTTTTTTTAATTTTTTTTTGATAATTCATCTACTAACTGTGAATGTAATTAATGTAAATTTTTTTGATTTTTTGATTTCCGATCAAAATTGCGACCAGGAGAGCCGGCACAAGCAAAATAGAGGTAATTTATCAACGCTATCTAACGGCCGCCATTTTGTGAGAAAAAATTTAAAAAAAATATTTTTGTATACTACATGGATCAACTTAGAACTGTCAAAAATTTTCGATAGATTTGATTGAAAACTACCCTTGAAAAACGATTTTCAAAAATGAGTTTTTTTTCTCGTTCGACCTGTATATCCCCCCTTAACACGTCAAAACATTCAGTTCCTAAAAAGTCTCGGCTTCAAAATTAGCCCTGGTGGAAAAAAACTTGCATATTCTTTTGTTGTTTCAAGAAAGATGGAAGACATTCTAAACATTCAAGCTCCAATCGCATTTGATGAGAGTATCTCACACTATGAGGTGCACGCTCATCAACCATATACTGGATCCAACTTCAACAACAACGATGAGATACGTATATCAATACAACATCAGGATTTGTGTCTCCTACCATCGAGGAGCTCACTACATATTTGTGGTCGAATAAGCAAGCCCGATAATACGACTTTAGCACATACGAAGATAGTCCACAACGGCATCTGTTATTTATTCGAAGAAATTCGATATGAAATGAACGTTATAGAGATTGATCGTTGCAAAAATGTCGGTCTAACCAGTCTCATGAAAGGATGGATTTCTTTCAATCCTAGACAGAGTACAGACAACGCTGGTTGGCTAGACGTTGAGGAAAATAAGAGTATCGTCAATGATCAAGGCTACTTTGTTCTATACATCCCACTCAGCATGATACTTGGATTTGCTGAAGATTATCGCAAGATTGTTATCAACACCAAACATGAGTTGGTGCTTCGAAGATCGAACGCTGATAACAACGCAATCATACAATCCTCTTACAAAGATGGTGACGTGGATAAATGGGAAGATGGAAAAATTGTATTAATAAAAATTGAATGGCTCACGCCATATGTGCTACTTTCCAACGAGTATAAAATTCGCTTGTTGGGACAGTTGCAAAGAGGTAAGCCTATTGCTATGAGTTTCCGATCGTGGGAGCTTCACGAGTACCCAGCTCTTCCTGCTGCCAGGAATCATGTTTGGACAGTGAAAACTTCGAATCAGTTGGAAAAACCACGCTTCATCATTCTTGGTTTTCAAACCAAACGAAAAAACCTCAGGAATGTCAATGCTAGCTATTTCGATCATTGTCAAATTAGAAATGTGAAGCTATTTCTGAATTCTCAGTATTATCCGTATGGTAATCTCAATTTAGACATTGATCGTAATCAATATGCCATCCTCTACGATATGTACACAAATTCCCAGAATTCATATTATAGCAAAGATTCCGAACCAATCTTGAGTAGAGAACAATTCATCAAGAAAATACCATTGATTGTGCTAGATTGTTCGAAGCAAAACGAATCTCTCAAGAACGCTCCAGTGGATGTTCGTTTGGAATTCGAAGCTAAAGATAATTTCCCTGAAAACACCTCCGCTTATTACTTGATCATACACGACAGAATTGTTGAGTATAATCCAATGAGTGGGGATGTCAGGAAAGTCGTTTAAGATTATAAAAGTGCACCTGCATCAATCCTAGAGTTGTTGACATGCAGGGCTTCAAACAGCCAGGCAACTATTACGTTCTCAAGGAGCTAGCCATCCTTCCGCTCAGCGAAAATGCCGAGCCTTTTGTATTCTTATTTGAGAATCCATTTCCTTGGAACCGACTCACCGATAAATACAAGAAAATGAATACTTGGCTTGAACAACATCACCACGGAATACCCTGGAGTGCAGGAGATCGTCCTTACACCGCTATTGGACTCATCCTCAGAGAAAACTTGTGTGATGCCAAGAAAATATATGTGGCAGGCTCAATTCAGAAGAAATGGTTGGAGCGCTTCAGATTCAATGTTCACGATCTGGCAGTAATGGGTTATCCACCACTGAACAGGATCAAACTTGCAACGGTTTGTCCTCATCACAACGGAGCATACAAATGATGACAAATTGACTGACAATCCCACCAAAGTCAAAATCGGCCAGCATGAGCTGGAAATTAGAACTTTGGTATCGAAAGCTAAAAGGATAATAATTTCAAATGTCTGTCCAGTAATTCCCCACTACGTCATCTTAGAAGAACTGAAAAAAACTGAAGTTGAACCGGCATCACAAGTGTCCTTTCTCAAGGCAGGAATGAATCAACAAGGCTACGCCCACATACTCAGCTTCCGCAGGCAGATATACGTGCAACCGGATGACGTCTCCAAGATTCCCGCTTCAATGATGATCAATTATGATGGCACCAAATATTGGATTTACTTATCTACAGAACAAGTAGCCTGTTTTATCTGTAAGGAAGAGGGCCACATCGCCAAGAATTGTAAGCAAGTAGAGCTGCCAGAATCACAACAAGCGTCACAACTGAGCACCAACGATATAAATATAAACAGCTTCGCGAATGAGCCAGACCACGGAATCCAAGAAACATTCGGTGCCTTCGTATCCACGGAAAATTTCATCACGCCAAAATTACTAAAGGGAAAAGATCAAGCTGTACATACTAGTGCAGCTATAAAAAGGGGTGTACCAGAGTCAATTGGAAGCTCGAGCAATAGCAATGGAAGTGAACGGAAAAAACAGACTAATAAAAATGAATCTAAAAAAATTGTTAAAAAACGCAAAACAGCTGAAAATGAAGCTCCAAAACATGAAATTGAAATACAATTGAAGCCAGCTAAGGATTTGATAGAAGCCAATGGAAAGAAATATCCTCTAAACTTTGACATGATAGCAGAATTCCTCAGTGAAACTTGTAGTAAAGTGAATATCCGAGAAATTTTCTTGGAATATACGAAAGATACACAAGTGTTGGAAATCATGCTTCTGAAAGTAAAAGATATTATTACTGATCGCAAGTTGAGAAATCGTATCAACAGACTTTTGAAGAAACTTAGAAATCCTCCAATAACGGACCACTCAACCAACGACTCTGCAGCCAGCAACACGGACGAGTGGGAGGAATAATGCAGAGGAGAATGGATCAAACTAACCTTCGAATAATTTTTTGGAACTGTAGAAGTCTCCACAAGCGAAAAACCGAAATTGAGAGCATGCGCGATAAGTTTGATATTCTTATATGTGTCGAATCTTGGTTAAAAGAAGAGGACGAAGTTCACATCTCAGGTTTCCTGACGCTTAGACAGGATAGGACCCACTCAAGAGGAGGAGGTATAGTATTTTTCATACGTAAAAATCTAGCTTACATTGAAATTGAAAATTTGCAAACACCCGATCGCTCTGTTGAAATGCGTGGAATACAAATAACTAATGTTACCCCAGTCTTAGATTTAATCGCCTGTTACAGAGCTTCAAGTCTCATACTTAGCCAGGAACAATGGAAAATAATTTTTTAAAATGTTAAAAGTCAAAATTGTATAATAATGGGCGATTTTAACGCCAAGCACTCTAATTGGAAGTGTCTGCATACTGATGCAAATGGTAGAAGATTAGAGTTTGCTGCGGAGACCAATAATCTATTTTTGCATAATCCAGACTCATATACTTATATTGATCTTCATAAAAATTACAAATCAAACTTAGACTTAATTTTTTCTACTATTTTATCATTAGCGCCCCCAAGAACCCATTAGTCCAAATTTTCACGATTCTCCGACTAAAAATGTACAAAATCATGAGCCGCCATCTTGAAACCGCCATCTTGGATACGGAATTTTGAAAATCTGATGTCAGATTCATCATCAGCGCCCCCGAAAGTCCATTATTCCAAATTTTCCCGATTCTCCGACAAAAAATGGGAAAAATCGTCAGCCGCCATCTTGAAACCGCCATCTTGGATCCAGAATTTTGAGAATTGGATGTCAGAATCGTTATCAGCGACATTGAAAAACCCCGTTTACGGAATTTCAAAGGAATATATCGAATATGAAAATGAATGCTTCAAAATATTGATAAAATGAAAATCCAAAATATTGATTCCCGTTTTTTGGCCGCCATTTTGCTGAAAAAAATCATAGTCGAAAAAACTCGACGAATTTGGGAAGTTCAAATATTTTGTGCACTCTTGTGCATATTTTCGCAGTAAAAATAAAATTCCTTCTTTCTCTGATTTTGGATTGAAAAAAAAAGTGCTCCAAAAAATCGCATTTTTTATTTTAATTTGTCAATTATTTATTGAAAATCAATTTTTTAAGTCTTTTTAACCATTGTATCGTGTAGAGCATACCCGAAAATAATAGGAATGACTATTTTTCAATAAACCTTCCGTCTTATTCATCAAAATATTTGAGCTCGAAAGTACCAATAAAATTTCTGCAATCTGGGACTTAATGGGTTAACAAACTGTCTGGGAAAGCTATTCGAAACATTACTAAAAAATCGATTATAGTGGTGAGTAGAAACTAACAACCTAATACCCGAGAGCCAATATGGTTTCCGTAAGGGTGAGTCTTGCCTAGATAATATTATAAACTTAACTCTAAAAGTAGATGAAGCGTTCATAGAGAATAAGGAAGTTATGGCTGCATTCCTTGACGTTCAAGGCGCATTCGACAATATCAATGTTGATATATTACTAGAAAAGCTTTCCCAAATAGGATGTTCGGATAGAATTTTGAAATATATTAAATTTCTGACGCATGAAAGATACATTCACTCTGATTTCTTGGGCAATGAATTTCGGAGAACCCACAAAGGCGTTCCACAAGGTGGTGTTTTAAGTCCCTTATTATATATCTTATATGTACATGAAATTACTAATGGAATATCTAAAACTGTTCAAATTTCTCAATTCGCAGACGATATCGGGCTACACACAAAAAATAAAAACACTAAAAGAGGTAAAAGTTTGTTAGAGAAATCAGTTAATAAAATTAGTGAAAATTTGTCTAGATTAGGATTAGAACTTGCTCCCAGTAAAACAGTCCTTTTGCACTTCAACAACAAGAATATTAAACCTGGTAGTATAGAGATCCAAGTCAATAATACAACTATAAAATCGGCCAGTACTGTAACGTTTTTTAGGCATAATGTTTGACTTTAAGATGACTTTTACCCCACAAGTAGATTTAGTTGAGAAAAAGTGTAAGAAGGCCCTCAACATAGTAAAATATCTTTGCGAAACGTGGTGGGGATCCGACCCACCCACCTTAATAATTTTGTACAAAAGTTACGTAAGATCCATAATTGATTATGGATCATTTGTTTACTTATCGAACCGAAAAACAACCCGCAATAAAGTGGAGAGAATACAGTATTCAGCGGCCAGAACCGCGCTGGGTTATCGTAGGAGCACGCCTAACAGCATAACATTAGCTGAATCAAAACTTTCACGAATCTATGATCGTAGTGAATACCTTGAAAACTGCCACTTAGCGAAAATACTTAGTAATCAGGGCTCTTTGTCATCGAAAAATTTACAATCCTTCCGAAATATTAGTAGAAAGAATAAAAAAGAAATAAATAGCGTCCTAGGGCATTGTATAAAAAATATTGATGAATGGTGTCATAAAATAGAGTCAAACGAAAACTACCTTATGTACAGATACAATTATGAAGCCTCAATTTCAAGTATTTCTATCAACGTTGATCTTGGCAAAGAACTTAAAATATCTAAAGATCCAAATAGAATCTTCGATGAATTTCTTGAAAATAATAATGCATATGCAGTGTTTACGGACGGTAGTAAAATGAAAAACTCTACGTACTGTGGTGCAGCTCTTGTATGTCCAGGTAAAAATGTAGCAATTCGAAAAAGTATTGACAAAAGTGCCTCTATTTTCACGGCCGAATGCATAGCCTTAAATGATGCTATGGACACTGCACTAAATATCAAGGATTAAAACGTCTTCATTTTCTCGGATTCGATGAGTGCTCTTCAAAGCTTACAGTCTGCTAAATTAGATATCAAAACCAACAAGTACATATTCGAAATTAAAATGAAATACATAACACTTTCAGAATTAAGAGATACTAACTATAGTATACAATTGTATTGGATTCCATCACACATCGGAATCCGGGGGAATGAAGATGCGGACAAACTAGCGAAAGAGGCCACTGAGTTTGAAGTTTTAGCTATAACCAAGGTCCCATATACTGATTTGAGAGAAAGCTTTAAGAAAAAATCTATGAATAAAACGAGAGAACATATTCAAAATGAAGGGCTTGTCAAAGGAAAAGACTACAAGGAAAAGTATTATAAAAACCTTGGTTTGCTAAGCTAAAACTCACTCGTGATTTCATAGTTACTATAAATAGAATTCGAGCAAATCACTACAACTTAGCAGCGTCGCTCGCTCGTGTGAAAATAATGCTCGTAAGAAATAGTATGTAAGAAAATCACAATGTAAAGCTGTAATAAACCTCAAGAGGTTTCTATGCTAAATAAAAAAAAAAAAAAAAAAAAACTCATGGAATTTCTGAGTACCTTGCATAGCAAATTTCAGATATCTGAACTTGCTGGGTGACAAATTAATGAAATTGAAAACTCACGACTTTTTTGCCAGAAAACAGTCTGTATTCATTCATGATTTGAAAAAAATATTGTAAAAAGGAGAATTCTTAGATTGTTTTGATTTTGCTGTAAATTATGCTTTTGTTGTACAGAATTCAGCTCAATCTTCCCACTGGAATAATAATCAGGCAACAATTTTCACAGTAGTTATCTACTTTCAGAGGAATAATGAACTTCAACTCAAAAGTTTGGTTATTATTTCGGATAATTTATCTCATGACACTATTGCAGTTCATATATACCAATAAATAATCATAAATTACCTGAAGAAAGAATACAAACCAAAAAAAATTTATCATAGTACCGATGGAGCGGGTCAACACATTAAAGATCAGAAAAGTTTCTCTAATTTTATTAATCATAAAAAAGATTTTGGCATTCCCGCGGAATGGCATTTTTGTGCGACCGCACATGGGAAGGGAGCATGCGATGGAATTGGAGCTAATATGAAACGAGGTGCTAAACGAGCAAGTTTACAACCAGGGATGGGACGTTTTGTAATTAATTAATTATATGTCAATAATTAAAAAAATTAGTCTTCAATTATCAGTAGAATAATTAATGATTAAAAGAGTTTTATTTAATTATATTTGAAATGAATTATGATTAAAAATTTAATCATAATTGATTTCAAATATAATTGAATAAAACTCTTTTAATCATTAATTATTTTTAATATAATTAATGATTAAAAAATTAATCAGAATTACGTTTTAAAATTAATTATATATTTTGGCACATTATTTATCAATTAATTAATGGCATGATCAATCAGATAATTAATGTTTAAATAACATAGATTTTTCAATTGTTTATGTCTTAGCCATTTTCCTCACTCGCATACACACACTGACAGCAGTTTATAGTTGGGTGAACTATAAATCTACTATAAATATAGTTCCATTTTGACCCAGCTATGAGATATTGTGAAACCAACTATACAAATTTCACTAATGTATACCATGAAAAAGTATTAATTATACTATATTTAAAGTAGATTTTACTCTATATAGTACTTTTATTTATAGTAGATATGATTGAGCGGACACAGTTGACTTATAATTCTGGTTCATTAAACAATAATTATTGGTCGATGAACAATAATCAAATAGTAATTGAACATTGATGAAAAAACTATAAAACATGAGGGTTATTTACACAAATAAAGTTAATTTAACGATATTTATAGTAGATTCATCTATAATTACGTTTACTATATCATATAGCAGATTCCGATAAGAGAATTTTTCTCAGTGCACACACACGCGCATGCACACGGACTAGGTATATATATATATATGGAAAATTCTTTGTGGGATCGAACATAAAAAGTTCTAAGGCATCATGCCGAATTCCCAGAATTTTTCCAGATTTTTTCGAGCACTTTCACCCTGTTTAATAAATAGGCACAGTTGTTGATTTTTCTGTTTTTGCGATTTTAGAGGCATTTTCAACCTTAATTTACACCCTGAAAATGACCTCTGAGGCAAAAAATGAATGAGACACTTTTTTCTGCAAATTGCCTGAATTTTATAGAAAAATTATCTCCAAGGTCATTGGAGCACATTAAGTACTCCACATTAGCAATTGGAGCCTCTATTTTTGAACCCTGGGAGTTCGCTCGTCAAGCCCCACCCCATGGGTACTGAAAGTTGTCCCAACTCATACCACATACAGCCTATACAGTAAAAAAATGGGCCTGGGCTCTGGAAGCTGCCAAAAAATTAATATATTAACTAAAATAGGAGTAAGAGGAGCCTCGTACCCCCAACACTTCCAAATTTTGCAAACACTTGTCTGTGGTATTATTACGTTATCCACTGTAAAAACTCACTTTCTTTCATACTAATACATATCCCGAGTTGTCAATATCTTATTTATATAGATCAAGCATTACTATACAACTTAACGCCACCTAATTCTCAGTAGTTACACGTATTGATGGTCAATATATTGTCTCTATTGTGCTAAAATTGACAAGAAACTACTAATAAAGTACATGTGTCATGAATTGCATTCACTCGATAAAAAAGATTAATCCAAAAAGTAAATAATAAGCTGTGCATTACACGTACACCTTATAACACACTAGCAGTGCATAGATATCATATCATTTTTTTTAATATCAACAAGAAAATGTTGAAGTTCACTAAACATGGGTAATATTCATGAATATTGAACTCATAAAATGCAATTCATGACTATGTACTTTATTAGTAGTTTCTTGTCAATTTTAGCACAATAGAGACAATATATTGACCATCAATACATATAACTACTGAAAGTTAGGTGGCGTCAAGTAGTATAGTAATGGTTGATCTATATAAATATGATATTGACAACTCAGGATATGTATTAGTATGATATAATGTGAGTTTTTACAGTGGAAAATACCACAGACAAGTGTTTGCAAAATTTGAAAGTGTTGGCGGTACAAGGCTCCCCTTGAATAGTCATTTCAGCATATTTTTACTCCTATTTTAGTTAACCCATTAAGTCCCAGATTGCAGAAATTTTATTGGTACTTTTGAGCTCAAATATTTTGATGAATAAGACGGAAGGTTTATTGCAAAATAGTCATTCCTACTATTTTCGGGTATGCTCTACACGATACAATAGTTCAAAAGACTGAAAAAATTGATTTTCAATAAATAATTAACAAATTAAAATAAAAAATGAAATTTTTTGGAGCACTTTTTTTTTCAATCCAAAATCAGAGGATGAAGGAATTTTATTTTTACGTCGCAAATATGCACAAGAGTGCACAAAATATTTGAACTTTCCAAATTCGTTGAGTTTTTTCGACTATGATTTTTTTCAGCAAAATGGCGGCCAAAAAACGGGAATCAATATCAGAATCGTTATCAGCGACATTGAAAACCCCCGTATACGGAATTTCAAAGGAATATATCGAATATGAAAATGAATGCTTTAAAATATTCATAAAATGGAAATCCAAAATATTGATTCCCGTTTTTTGGCCGCCATTTTGCTGAAAAAAATCATAGTCGAAAAAACTCAACGAATTTGGAAAGTTCAAATATTTTGTGCACTCTTGTGCATATTTGCGACTTTAAAAATAAAATTCCTTCATCTTCTGATTTTGGATTGAAAAAAAAAGTGCTCCAAAAAATTGCATTTTCTATTTTAATTTGTTAATTATTTATTGAAAATCAATTTTTTCAGTCTTTTGAACTATTGTATCGTGTAGAGCATACCCGAAAATAGTAGGAATGACTATTTTGCAATAAACCTTCCGTCTTATTCATCAAAATATTTGAGCTCAAAAGTACCAATAAAATTTCTGCAATCTGGGACTTAATGGGTTAATATATTAATTTTTTGGCAGCTTCCAGAGCCCAGGCCCATTTTTTTACTGTATAGGCTGTATGTGGTATGAGTTGGGACAACTTTCAGTACCCATGGGGTGGGGCTTGACGAGCGAACTCCCAGGGTTCAAAAATAGAGGCTCCAATTGCTAATGTGGAGTACTTAATGTGCTCCAATGACCTTGGAGATAATTTTTCTATAAAATTCAGGCAATTTGCAGAAAAAAGTGTCTCATTCATTTTTTGCCTCAGAGGTCATTTTCAGGGTGTAAATTAAGGTTGAAAATGCCTCTAAAATCGCAAAAACAGAAAAATCCGCAACTTTGCCTATTTATTAAACAGGATGAAAGTGCTCGAAAAAATCTGAAAAAATTCTGGGAATTCGGCATGATGCCCTAGAACTTTTCATGTTCGATCCCACAAAGAATTTTCCATATATATATGTATATATATATATATATATATACCTAGTCCGTGTGCATGCGCGTGTGTGTGTATGCGAGTGAGGAAAACGGCTAAGACATAAACAATTGAAAAATCTATGTTATTTAAACATTAATTATCTGATTAATCATGCCATTAATTAATTGATAATTAATGTGCCAAAATATATAATTAATTTTAAAACGTAATTATGATTAATTTTTTAATCATTAATTATATTTAAAATAATTAATGATTAAAAGAGTTTTATTCAATTATATTTGAAATCAATTATGATTAAATTTTTAATCATAATTCATTCCAAATATAATTGAATAAAACTCTTTTAATCATTAATTATTTCTAATATAATTAATGATTAAATTTTTCAATTCTAATTATATGACCAATTTAATTAAAATTTTAATTAATTAATCCCAACCCTGTTTACAACGCTCTGCAAATAATCATATTTCAACCGCAGAAGGTGTATTTGAATGGGCAAGAAACTACTGTAAAGAAACCATGGTATTTTATAGTAAAAAAGAAGATTATGAGCTTAAGCTAAACTGAAATTGAAAGAAAGATTTGATAAGTGTTTAGCTATACAAGGTACTCTGCAATTTCATGCGGTCATACCAACTTCCGATGACAGACTGATGGTCAAAAAAATTTCACCTGCTGAGGAATATGAAATTTTTCCTAGATAAGAACGAACTGAAAAAGTAGTTCAGTTGAAACATATTATGGCAAAGTCTTCAATATCAAGGCCAAAACGGAGATCAAAGAATGCGAAATAAAATAATGTCCATATCTCAGTCCATAACCCAAATGAGTACATGATCTACGCTAGATAGTAGTTTATCCAACAGATAGAGACTTGCATGGATATTAAATATATTTCGATTTTGGCACTCTTGTAAGCAGAAGACTTGAGCTGGAGCGCGTGGAGTCAGCGCGGCGCGGCACGGCGCGGCCCGGCCCGACGCGGCGCATTTTCTCATGTTCGCTACTCAATTACTCGAATACAAAAAAAAATATGTTTTCAAAAGGTCTATATCAACGTAAAAAAACCTCAGCTTTCGATCTAGACTACTTAAAAAAATTAAAAAAAAATAGGTTTTTGAGATATGGCCTGTTTTATGTTTTTTTTCTGTGAAGATTTGAAAAATTTGGAAAACTAAATTCACCATCGGAAATTTGAGAAAAAACTATATTGATAGCATATCCAACATTATTTAGATATGGGTCATATAGAGTCGAAAGCAAGCGTCGAAAACGTGAGGTTTTAGCGTCCGCGCGTTGGCTCCGGAGAGTTGACAAAGAACGCCCCATATATAAGCTATTAGACTACCCATGAATCATCGCACAAAGAGTAATCGTGATTGGACACCCGGAGGTAGTGTCCTCTCTTCGTGAGTATGATGATATGTTATTAATGATTCGATATTGTATTTTGGTGGTTTACGAGTATAAACTCTCAAGTGTAAGCTAATGTCATTATCGACTTACCTTTCATAACGATAGTTAGGTAATAAGTGATAATATGTGAGAAAATTGCAACCGATAATTGCAGCACTCACGTCATCAATAACAAAAGTCAAATTAAAATTTTCATTAAAGTCTTAGATCGAGTTCGAAAAGGGGAATCCCATAAATCTTGATTGAAAAATCATTCGCTGCACTAAGGTTGAAAGCGATAGCATTGCGATAAACATTGGCCAATCGGATTTAGTGAACTATTGCAAATCATTGAAAGATTGAGATTACGAGAGAAAAAATTTACGCTCCCTGGGCAAGATTCGAACAAGCATACTCCTGATTTCCGGTCAGTAACTGGCTTTTTTCTCTTGCAAAATCACTTTTTCAAAGAGGTGAGAGATGACGTATCATGCGCTATAAAAACGTTTCAGAATGTAAAAGTTAGTGGATTAAGAACATCGACATTTGTTACAGGTCGGTTTTATATCGAATTACTCGAACATTCCAGTAATCACAATATGGTAGCTGAAGACACATAGTATATTGTGTTGAACTAAAATCACGGAAAAATATTTTCGAAAATATGGAGTTTTCCTGTATTTAATTAAATATACAGCATTGAATTCAAAGTATATAAATCTCATGAAATCCAACATTACAAAGTGAAGAGAAGATTATCTGAGTTTACCTCTTCCACCGCCACCGTAAGCTGCTTTAAATATGACTGGCAACCCATACTTCGTACAGAATTCTATAGCTTCATCGGAAGATGTAACAGGGCCATCTGTACCAGGTACGATTGGAACTCCAGCTTCAATTGCAGCTATTCTAGCTGCAACCTTCATTAAAATTGAGTATTACTACAAATACGTCTTGATATAACACACAATGTCAACAATTGGAGGTTTACAAAAATCGAATTAGAGATAAATATGGTTGAGAACACCCCCCAATGTTCAACTATTAGACGGATGGTCAATCTTTGAGGGCCAATCCAGTGTGGAGTGAAGAAAGAGAATTACAAACTTCACCACATAATTTGTTTTGCAACGTTCCGCCAGCAAGGTTTACTGACCTATCAGACAGTTTTCAATAAATTCAGATTATAAAATTCAGCTGTGAAAGGAACAGCTTCCACTAGTATTATCAATCATAATTATCGTTTGACAATAGCAGTCACTTCAACTGCTGAATTTTATAACTTTGCAAAAAGAAAATAATGTTGTGGAGTTTATAATTTTCTTTTCCACTTTCACTAGATCGACCTTTAAAGAACGACCGTTCGTCTAATATTCGAAATAGAGATTGTAATTCACTAGACTTGAACAGTGGAATAATACATCAAAATAAGTAAATGTACTGTATAGGGGAGCGCAGATTGTTTCTAAGTTCAGTGAACAATACTCGTTCAATAACTTCATTAAATGTGAAAGTTCATTATACATAGTCTGATAGTGTGAAGACCCCACCATTGGGGAGAGATTCCAATTTTGGGTTTGTAAGTTACAAAAATGGATGCTCGAAATTTGTGTGAGCGCACAGTTGGTGCGGTCCACACAGCGTGCTTACTCTGGAGCGCGTCGGGAGATGGAAGATGAGAGCACCACGTGGCTGCAAAGCATCTTGTGTCAAGCGTGAGAAGGGAGTGATTGCTAGGTCATCTCTTCCATTCGCTTTGTCGCTCTAGTAACAGTTGTGTACATTTACGGCTCACCAGTTACTCGTTGACTTCAGGTACGGATTCATCGGATCTACGATTCGTTCATGTTGACCACTCTGTGATGCCCTGCGTGGTCCCTAGTAGGTAGAAGGTGCGGGGTGAATAAACGAATAAGCTCCCTCGGTTTTAAAACTATCCCTCCGGAATTATTCCCAGCTTCGCCTACGACTACATTGAATAGCTTCAAACTTTCGACACGCCCGAGAATTATGTGGTGGATATTAAATCGTGAGGATGTGCGCAGCTAGTGTAGTTTTTGGGAACGGGTTCAATACTGCCACGGCCAGCCGCAGCTCACTCTCTCAACCTACGATGTCACAGTCATAGAGTCGCGGAACTGTCCTCAAATGCGTGAAGACACTATCGAAATCATGAAAACACTCGTTATGAAGTGATATTACTGAATGGCCCGTGGACTCATACCAAGAATTTGGCGACTACTAGACTAAATCCTACTACGCAATTAAAATCACTTCCATGATCACACGAATTTCCATGTTATATGATTTGTCTCCGGTTCCAATAGAACCAATCGACGAAAAAGAAGAAAATTTGCTCATCCGAAATATTGATTAATGCCCACTTTTGGCCAAGGAAAGGATAGAGTGCATTATTCTGCTTAATCCTCCTAATGATTTCATAAAAATTTGTACTTATAATTGTTCAGTGGCTCGTTCCATGATAGTCGAGCAACAGTCTTCAACATGAATAGCAGTGACACACGAGCAGGACCTGCTCGCCCCTTGGAGACCAGAAGATGAAGAAGCTCCCACTAACGACTTAACTGACTTACCCCTACGAACATATAAATACGACAGCCACTGTGCCCCCAGAACAGTAACACATCTCAAACCAGGTACACCTGACCAGTCATATACGTACTTACATACTGGCGCTAGTGGACCTGCATAACTCGATTTCATGACATTTAACCCGACGTATACATATTATTATCTATTTGGGAATACACACTTTTTCGGCTATCGTACGGATAAATTCAATTTACGCACATATCTATTTGATCCATATATGGGGCGTTTTACGTCAACTCTCTAGAGCCGTCGCGCGGACGGTATAACCTCGCGTTTTCGACGCTTGTTTTTGATTCAAACAGTCCAATATCTAAATAATGTAGGATATGACATCAATGTAGTTTTTTCTCAGCTTCCAGATGGATAAATCAATTTTCAAAAATAATTACGTTTCCTTAATGAATAAAACTATAACAAAAAGTCCTATTTTTTTAGAGGCTGTATCAGCGTGAAAAACGTCATATCCGACAGCATATCCGACATAATTTAGATATTGGTCTTGTAGAGACGAAAACAAGCGTCAAAAACTTGCAGTTATACCGTCTGCGCGCGGTTCTAGAGAGTTGACGTGAAACGCTCCATGTATAAATCAAATAGATATGCGTATATTGAATTGATCCGTACGATAGCCGAAAGAGTATGTATTCCCAAATAGTGATGTAAATACGTCAGGTTGAATGTAAATGTTTAACGTCCACACGCCGACTCTGGAGAGTTGACATGAAACGTCCCACTTACATCCTGACATTACTCGTTCTAGGTTCACCTACCCTTTACAAGTAATTATCACTCATTTTTTTTATTGGCTTGAACACTCCATGAAGTATCTGAAAATCATATGAAAAATGATCACGCGGTAGAAAAGCTTTCAAAGTCTCAAAAAATCGATTTTCTGAACAAAGTCGTGGAGCCAAATAAGTGGTATTTAGAGCGCGGACACAGTTATGCGGTGTGAGGTTGAGGATTACTCGCCTACCCAAACTCATAAGTATTTTGGGGGTGAATTCAAATCGGGCGATCGATTTGTTGGATTAACATAAAACTGGAATCAACTTTAGAATTGAAGGAAAACAACCAATTTTATGTAACTCGTTCATTAACATCTTAAAATAATTCCTGTGAGGAAAAACGGAAACGCCCGAATGTCACGGAATCACGATCGCGGAAAAACTCATACGTGCCCTTTTCCTCTGAAAACGGAAACGCCCGATGTCCAGTAACGCGTAACCGATCAATCATTCTTTCACATCACACATCACAACAACACAATCATACTAGACCAAACCAACACAACCTACAAACATTTCATCCCACTCACCGCTGTTAATTCAAGCGCAACTTTTGCCTAATGGCGCGTACAAAAATCAACCGCTCTTCAAGCGATACGAATTATCCGCGTCAAACTGCAAAGGTGATCCTGTGGTTGACCCTATCTGCAGGCGCGATCAGCGGCAGCTGATACGGGTTATACGGGCTCTGCGGAGACGTTTGGCTGCGGCTAACCCTCCAACACTGGACTGCAGGCGTGATCAGCAGCAGCTGCTTTTCGGCGTGGGTTGCTCGGGTTCTGCTGCTGTTAACCGGCGTAGGCTGCTTGGGCTCTGCGGAGACGATTCGCTCAGGCTCACTCAAAAGCACTTCTTGCTCCGAGAGCTGATGCAGAACTGCCCGAAAACTGTTTTTCAAAAAGACAGCTGTTTCCTCCCTAGCAACAGCTGACTCACTATAGGGCAAACTTCACGGCATTGCACAGCGCGGGACCTCGGAAAAAGAACGATCGTCAATTAATACTTGTCAGTTTTATTTGACGATCCTGATATTTCTCAAGCACCATCGCTTGAAAATTCGTCAACATTTTAATTCGTCAACATTCAAATTCGGGAAGGTGAAAATTTGGGTTTGGGACGGCTTTGCTTGTTTGCTCCATTCAATTTTCATTAGTAGGAAAAGAGGAATTGCAATCGTATTGATGAAATAATTTTAGAAAATTTGATGAAATAATTTTTTTTTAATTATTTTTGAATTGTTGGCAAAATTATGTGATTAATTACAATAGGTAAATATTTCATTGTTCTCGTTCAATTGTATAACATTGAAATGATATGTCATATCTCAAACACTTATTGAGAATCATTGAAATTGAATAAAATCCTCATTTTTTATTTCGTAATTCATCCTATATGAAACCCGCGAATCCCACGATTTGGTGATATACCTCAAAAACAATTCGTATAGTCAGAATACTATATATATATATATATATTTATATGAGAGAACTATGTAGTTTGCATGTATGTGAAATAATACATACACACAAGGGTGTAAAATATTGCTGGTGAAGGAGTTTGCCCGAGTTGTGAATTCAAGTTTTGGAAAATTTGATGTTATTTGATACTTTTATATTGAGATAAAAACTTTTAACAAAACATAAAGGACAAGTGTCTGACACGTTTTGGTAGGCATCATCTTGGAATAATGTCAAAGTTTATAAAGTTTATTTCCATCTGGAAAAAAAAATTAAAAAAAAAAATTAAAAAAAAATGTCCATCTGGAACAAATAATGAAATTCATCATTTTTCAACAATAGTGATTTCATCATGGATCATTCCGCAGAATACAGATTCGCATTCATTGATTTCTTATACAGAATTTTTCCTGCCTGCGATTCTACTAGAGTCAGCGTATGATTTTGGCAAGGAAGAGGAAAGACTGAACAGCGATGCCTTTCTGACAGGTTCCTTAACAATCTTTGTGCGTCTGTTGAAATAAAATCCCCCCATTCACTTCTGTCTAAGAATATATAACTTTAGGTGTTATGTTTGAACTTAGTTCTACAAATCTACTAGTAAAGAATTAGGAAAGATATATACAAGAACCAGATGCTATCTATACTACTATATAAAAGGACAGCCTGTTTTTTTGTGTCCGCTAATCTCAAAAACTACTGAACCGATTTTCATGAAATTTTGATACTTGATTTCTGACCACTCTGTCTAAGATCTTCTGTATCCCAGTCCCCTGCTGCCAAATAATTTTGGTAACAATGCCGGGAACCAGAAGTAACATTAGGCGGTATACGATTAGAATCAGAGGAACGCAAGCCGTTCGTCAGGGTCGAATAATTAAAGCCCCGTCAATAGTATGTGGAAGATCTGCTTTTGAGTATGATCCAACAGAAAATTACGCTTATATAAAAGATATTATAGTTGGATTTATGAATAAAGTATGTAACAAGTGTCAAGCCTAAAAGTGGCCAGATGAAGCTCCTGGATAGTGCAGTTCTGGTGGAAAAGTTAATCTTCCTGCTGTTGAAGAGCCACCAGAACCTCTCAAAAGTCTTCTTTTAGAGAACTGCACTGATTCCACATTTTCTGGCCTATTTGAGGAAGTATAATACACTGTTTCAAATGACTTCATTAGAGCTAACGAAATTTGAGAAGGAAATTTTAGGCCAACTTTCAAAATTCAAGGGCAAGTATATTATAGTATTGGGAGTTTATTGCCTCTTGGGGGTGGAGATTTGTAATTTGCTTTAGAACTTCTAAAAATTTGAGATGAGAAAGTATCAAATGAAAATGATCACATAAATATTGATAGAAAACTAGAAACGACTGTTAATACAGTCATGGACCCGATTTCTAAAGTCTGTCCAGAAATTGAAAATCTCTCTGACTAACCTTAAAATTGGTTATGCAAAAGGGCAATTATAACTCCTCGAAACGCTACCGCTCATAATATTAATAATATTATTCTAGGAAAGTTAGATGGAGAAATAAGACATTATCATTTTATCGATACAGTGATTAAGAAGAACATTGATGAAGTTGTACACTACCCTCAAGAATTTCTGAACTCTCTTGACCCTTCAGGCTTTCTACCTCATGACTTAAAATTGAAAATTAGTTCTCCAATAACGCTATTACGCAATCTAAATCCTCCCAATTTATGTAATGGCACAAGGTTACAAATTAAAGATATGCGGGGAAATATAATCGAAGCAACTAATCTTACAGGACCTGCTGGAGAAACAGTATTCACACCTCGCATACCTATGATTTCATCAGACTCACCATTCCAATTCAAACGATTACAATTTCCTGTGAAACTTTTTTTCGCCTTGACGATCAACAAATCTCAAGGACAGACTTCTAAGTACGTAGGGATAGATTTGCAAACAGAATTTTTTCACGCGCCCAATTGTATATTGTTCTTTCACGGACAGGGATTGCACGTAACCAATTGATATTAATTCCTCAAAATTCAAAAACTAAGAACGCCGTTTATCCAAAATTTCCAATTCTCAGAGGATACATGGAAAATACAACTCCAAGAATTACAAAATATCAAAATATCATATTATACGAGTTTTTCAACAATAAATTAGAGTAACAACATTTCGAACTCAATACACATATTCGCGGGCAAAGCCGCGACGAGGGACGCTAGTCTACATTATATTAAAATTAATCCGTACACAAATTATGATTCCCGTATCTTGCTCTTGGAAACAATGTTTTGTTAGAGTATTTTGAAATCGGGTCTGGCAGATCAATAGAGGAGCCCGAGCAGTTTCATAATCTGAGGTGAAAAATCCAAAAAATAGATGCGTGGGCGTGATCTAAGTTGTGGAAAATTATGCATAGCCGAATTTTCGTCATACGAAAGATTTTGAAGTGATAAACAACTTGGAAAATGATGATTTGAAGAATATTCGGTATAATGGGTCGGAAGAGGAGATCAAGAGCTACAATTTGAACTGGCTATGTGTTGGAAAAATTAATATTGTGGGGGCGTACGACCATAAAAACAATTATTCGACATTTGATTGCAGGATAACGTTGAAAAAACAATGTAAATGGGTCATCTATTCAAATTTAATCTTGCAGATTTATAGAGTAAAATGAGGACTTTCATAATCGAGGTGGGAAATTCAAAAAAATAGACGCAGGGGCGTGATCTAAGTTGTGGAAAATCATGTGTAGCCGAATTTTTGTCATACGAAAGATTTTGAAGTAATAAACATATTAAGAAAGAGACAGACAGCACATCAAAAACATATGAACCAGCAGCGCCAAGTGGCTGACTTTGCACACAGCGCGAAGCTATTAATTATTCGTTGTTTCGTCAGCCTACTGACAACACGTATTTTTGATTGCTAGTTATTTTCATAGACAGTGGCCATTGATTGTTTTTCTTAAATAAAATAGACAGAACTTTTTCAAGCTACACTCGCGTGACTCGTGTTTATTTTCTACCCCTGAATCCTCTCAAGTCTTGGACCCAGCACGTTTCCACTGCGCGCGCGAGTGTTGTGCTTATTTTTGTGAGTGACCTCCAGAGCCTACACCAGTCCGCTCGAGAGGATAGCTGGACGTGTGGAGCCGGGCGAGGTGGAACAGAGCCTGAAAGAGGCGAAAGGTAGGTGAACGTGTGTGAGCGAAAGAAAGAGTGCTCGCGAGCGCGTGTGCCGGCATGATCGTCGTGTACACGACGTACACAAGATGTGCACACGTCGTGCACCGACTGCGAAACAAAAAGACAGAGAGACAGAGATCCATGAGACAGCGGCTCTGAGAATGGTCACGTGATTGCTCGAGTGGATTAGAATCGGGCAAACGCCATAAAACTGACTCGTGTAAAGGCCCTCATTCGCGCTGATTTCGGGAATCGGCCTCGATGTAAACAAGCGAGGCTCGCGGTGCGGCCGTCGTTTGTTGTACCGCGCGGGCTGATGGAGCGGCGCGCGCAGCTCACTAGAGAGAGAGAGAGAGAGAGAGAGAGAGAGAGAGAGAGAGAGAGAGAGAGAGAGAGAGAGAGAGAGAGAGAGAGAGAGAGAGAGAGAGAGAGAGAGAGAGAGAGAGAGAGAGAGAGAGAGAGAGAGAGAGAGAGAGAGAGAGAGAGAGAGAGAGAGAGAGAGAGAGAGAGAGAGAGAGAGAGAGAGAGAGAGAGAGAGAGAGAGAGAGAGAGAGAGAGAGAGAGAGAGAGAGAGAGAGAGAGAGAGAGAGAGAGAGAGAGAGAGAGAGAGAGAGAGAGAGAGAGAGAGAGAGAGAGAGAGAGAGAGAGAGAGAGAGTACATATGATTACTTATATCTAACTTAACAGTATGAGTCTGGTTGGCTTAGTTCGAATAACATGAGGCATAGAAAAAAAACACAGGGCATAATGATTTAAAAGAAGTGATCTATTGATTTAATGCTTTAAGATTTAAGAACAGTGCAAGCTCTCCCCACGGTCGCAAGCAAGGAGGTGAAGAAATAATAGTTTTTTGAAAACAGGGAGAGATGAGGCATTAGTTATAATAGCGGGGAGCGAGTTCCAGAGATATGTTGCACTAACATAGTGCGGAGGAAATCCTGCGGAGGAAATCCTGGCGGTAGCCGGGAACAACCAGCTGCGGTCGATCTCCACCCCTACAGGGACGAGCACTGGTATTCACGAGGAAATACTCAGCAAGATACGACGGGCTGCCATACCTGAGGATCTTATACACCATGCAGGCCATGAAGTAGCTGCGCCGAGTAGATGTCATTAGAGAGAGAGAGAGAGAGAGCGAGAGAGAGAGAGAGAGAGAGAGAGAGAGAGAGAGAGAGAGAGAGAGAGAGAGAGAGAGAGAGAGAGAGGAAGAGCTGGACAGCGGCGAGAAGTCGCGCGTGACCGCGCGATGTATGCATGAGGCCGGGCGAACGCGTCTGTATGGGTGCGCGAGCATTTTTGTGTGTGAGACAGAGCCGAGAGACTTGGGCGGACGCGCGAGTATGACGACGCGTTGGCTGCGCGCGGCAGACGGCCCGAGAGGTATACCCTCTCTACATAGATAGCCGACCGAGCGTTCGCGCGTAGGTGAACACGCGTACATATGTGTGCGTGTGCTGCAGTGAGCAGCGGGCACGACGCGCGCAGGCTAGCCAGACGCATGGGTGTACATGTGTCTATACAGCCCAATGATAGTGCGTGCGTGTGGTGGTTGGTTGAGTGGCGCCGCTCGATCAGCTGTTACATTCACAGCGCTTTTTATGTATACACATGTATGTGTGTGTATGCATGAGTATATGTGTATATGAATAGACTGAATGAATGAATGAATATATATATATATATATATATATATATATATATATATATATGTATATAAATAGACAGTAAATAGACATATTCAAATGAATTTTTATGCATGCATGAATAATTGACTGGATCAAAATGTGCGATGATGTCTGACGCTGTGAGCCAGATATCGCCGTACAATCAGATCGATACTAAAAGTTAACTTTGGTGAGGATACGAACAACTAATTGAATTGTTTGTAATAGAGCTGAAAGAGCTGACACTCACACCAGCTGAGAAGACAGCTCTAGCTAACTTCTGCGGAAAACGAGCTGAGAGATTTTGGTGCCTGAGCAATAACCATAAGAATGAGGATGGTTATTTTCCAATCAAATTGGATATAATTGAGTATGTTACTCAATCTGGACAGAAATACATCATAGGTGAATTGACCAGAATAATTAAGATTGGCCAATCGACTTGCATTTATTAAATAAAACTGCAAGTAAATAAAATCTCGAGATAAAGTCGCAATCTAACATATTACAAATTTTGAAAGGAAAAAGCTAGTGAGGTGAAGTCGAACTGAACCTGAAGTTTTTGATTTTGATAAATTAATAGGCTGAATTGACGTCAAATGAAATGAGATAGTAAGACAGAATAAAGACTGAATAAATAAGGCAGTAAGACTGGAATAAAGTGTAAATTTGTCATAATTTGAGAATGACTAGGAAGAAATTCAGCGACTATAAATAAATGAAATCAGGTTAAACAGAAAAGATCATTTCGACTTTCCTACTTCAAAACTCGTTTTCTTTGATGATGTTTGACGCTGTGTGCCAGGTGTTGTCAATGGTAACTGAATTTTAATCAGATGAATTTGAAAAATCAATAAGACTGTTGATTCAAAATAAACGCTGATCAATCCATACTGTGATATTTGACGCTGTGTGCCAAACGTCATAGTATTGGGCTGGATCCAACATTATACATATGCATTGAAAAATAAACTAAAATTTATTGAACTGAGGTAACTTTATTTTATGCTGTGAGCCAGATATTGTTGCTCGGAGTTGATATGCAATGTTAAGACATGTTATTAATTATTTTTGGTTATGCAGATGAAAATGTTCTCTCCGATGAAGAAGTCGAGGCATTTGAGAAAGCGGAGACATTACATCCAGGTCTTAAACTAATTAGACAGTTCAAAACTGTTAAACAAAATCCAACAGATGACCTGATTAGACGGGAGCTTGCCGAAGACAGAGAGCAGCTCAGGTCAGCCCTTGCACAGGCCACAATGATGACAGAACAAATGTCAGAGGTTCTGAAAACCATGAGGGGATATGCGCAATCTGCTCGTGATATAAAGACTCAATTGTCTAGACTGGCTGAGTCAACTGAGACTGATGCAGGGTCATCTGATACTGTGGAAGCCGTAGCTCTACAGCTTCGAGACAGAGTTGATCGTGAACTAAGAGATATTCACAGAGCTACACAGAATCAGACAAATGAAATGATTAAGCTCATGCAAGACATACAAGCTGAGTACAATGACGAGCCTTATGATGATAACACCATCGAAGATCCAATTGATCAGAATGATGATGATGATGATAGACAGGTAAATATAGACAGTAATAAAGTACCGGTAAATAAAATTGCTGAAATATGTAGAAATGTGGTTAATAAATTTCCTAATGAAAGTCACAGAGACGATACTGTGGCTAATATCTCAACTGATCAGTTCAAATTTGCAATGGCAGTTAAAGATACTGGTATTAAACGAGACTATAGACTGAGTCCAAAATTAAGGTTTGATTTCTTCTATGACTTTCTGTCATCAGAATTACGTTCCATGGATCTACTTCACATAATTGATTCAAGAGAAAAACCTTTGATAGAACATGAAAAATCTGTTTAAGAAAGAATGAAATATAAAGTTCGAGACATAATAATAAATAGAATTGATTTTTGTTATTACTCAAAATTGGTTGATGTGAAGGATCCAAAATAAATCGTAGAAAGACTGAAAAACATGAAAGAATGTGAATCAAACGTATCGACTATGGATATTAGAAATCAGTTGTTCACAATGAGATATAACCCTAAGAAAGAGACTGCTGTGACTTTCATAGACAGATTTGGAGACTGTATAAGAAATTTTGGTCTGATGAAATCAAACGGTATGCCTGAAGACGAACAGCGCGATTATTCATATCGTGCTGTAATAGGAGCAATACCTGACATTCAGAGTTCTGATTTCAATGCGCGTGAGAACGGTGGTCCTGGATTATCTTACAAGCGTATAAAATGTTTGTTCTTAAAAAGGCAGCTGAGAACCAAAGTCTCGGCACAGATAATCAGGCCTCTGCAATGTTGACTGAAAACCAACACAAGGGACAAAGGTGCTACAAGTGTGATGGACCGAATCACTTAGCGTACCAATGTACTAGGACAGATGGCCTTAGACTGTGTTTTGCCTGTAAAAAGTACATGACCAAGGAGCACATAGATGCGGGTTGCCCAATGAAAACACAACCAACTGGTCGAGGACGAGTACAACCTAACACAAGGTATGTTAATAGTCGAGGTCGTTCATCTCATCGAGGTGGTAGAAGCGGTTCTCGCGGAACAAATCGGTGTGATAAGCGGAGAAATGTAAACCAAAAGGGTGGAGGCCCTTCAAAGAGAGGAAAAACCTCCAATAATAAAAGCCAGTTCCATGTTCAGAAAGGGGGGAAAGATCATGAAGAGACTAACAACTCAGGCAACTCAGCAAAACAAGGTAAGGAAGCAGTTGCTTGTTTTGTAAGAGATGATAGGTCTGTAGACAGTATTTCCCCAGAAAAAGAATACCCATTGTTAGTCAGATGCATAAGTGATTCAGGTGCAACGAATCATATGACTAATTCGAGAGTTGTTTTCAAATCATTTGACCCTGCAAATCGAGAAACAATAAGGTGTGCTAATAATGACAGTTCTGCAAATTTTGAATCGGAAGGAGCTGGATCTATAGAAACAAAGTTGAGTAATGGAGATAAGACTGAAATTGATAATGTAATCTATGCATCTAACTTGTCAGAAAATCTGCTCTCTCTGAGGAAATTTGCCGAGGAAAATTGCTGAGAATCGAACGAGCTGTTCCTTACAGGAATATATAGTAGACCGTTTTGAATAATAGAATTGCAAATTGATAAGGATGGCTCAATAGACAGGGAAAGTTCGATTATTTATAGAAAGTTATACGTGAATCTGACTGAATTAGCAAGCGATGGTCATTTTACTCGAAGCATGGCAAGAAAATTAGAAAGTAATACTTGCCAGAATGATATCCCATCTGAGACTGAAACACGAAATGAAAAAGGTACAGAAAATGAGTGTACTAGTGGAATTTCAAATTTTGACGTAACTATTTGCGATAGAAAATTTAACTGTGTGAATCAATGATTATCATCAGTTATTATCAATTTTTGGAACCAGAAAGAAGAAAATTTTACGAGAGCAGAAATGTAAAATTTAATGAGAAACTGGTGTAAAAAGACATGTATAAAAGAGATAGTGTAAAAGACTGGCCGATTGATAATATTCAAATTGATAAAGACAGTTGGTTTGCAGAATTTGAAGAAGACATGATTGACAGTGATAATCAAGTGAAAACATGTGAGACAGCAAAAATTGAAAGTGAGGTCGAGATCTCAAAAACGGAGGGAGCTCCTAAACGTAAACGAGGAAGGCCAAAGAAAGGAGAAGAAAAACTAACAAAATTGACAGTACAGGACCAAAGAGAAGGAGAAACTGGTCTAGAGACAGATGAAATGACAAAAGTGATGATGTCATATACTTTTGAATCAGATCCAGGAGAAAGAGTTGATGAATATAAGGATGAAGTGTATTATTCACTTCTTGCTCACATCAATAAGGATCCAGCTTCATATGCTGAAGTCATGCAGTCTAGGGAGAGAGAACAGTGGCAGAAAGCAATCGATGAAGAATTGAAATCGATGGAAGAACATCAGGTTTGGAAAATTGTGAAAAGACCGTTTCTAGATGAGACTGGAAGAAAACCCAATATCATAGATTCTAGGTGGGCTTTCAAAAGAAAAATAGAAGCGAATGGAAGTACTAGATTCAAAGCGAGACTGGTGATCAGAGGTTTCAAAGACAGAACAAACTACGACCTCAGAGAGACGTATGCACCAGTATCTAGACTCCCATTAGTTCGAGCACTGTTTTCAATTATAAATAGACTGGACTTGGAAGTGATTCAATTGGATGTGAAAACAGCGTTCTTGAATGGTACATTTGAAAGAGACGTCCTGCTGGAAATTCCAGAGGGAACTGTACATTCTAAACAAGAAAGACTGAACATGATTTGCTTGCTGGAAAAGGCATTGTATGGATTGCCTGTTAGTCCCAAAAGATGGAATACAAAATTTACTGAGGAAGCAATATGAATAGGACTGAAATACGAGACAAGTGAGCCTTGTATTTTTACTTGGAGAGAATCGGAGAAGTTCGTAATTTTGCTTCTGTATGTTGATGATATTATAATGGCTGGTAATCATAAACCAAAACTGTTAGAAATTAAAACGAAATTGAAACAAAAATTCAAGTTGACAGATCTAGGTGAGCCTAAACAGTTTGTGGGTATATCAGTTAAAAGAGACAGAATAAATAAATTGATTGAATTGAGCCAAGAATCCTATGTAGATAAAATTCTAGAGAAATTTAGTCTTGATAAATTGCCAAAAAGAAAGACGCCAATGGAAACCTCTCAAGTTACCAATCGAAAAAGAAGAGACAGAGAAGAGACAGATTGTGATAAAGAACTGCAGAAAACTCTGAGTTTGAAAAATGCTGGATATAGAGAAGTAATTGGAAGTCTACTCTATCTTGCAAATGCAACGAGACCTGACATCTCATATTCAGTTAATGTACTCAGCAGGCACCAAATTGATCCGACAGATGAAGACTGGAAAATGGTGGCCCGAGTCCTGGGATACTTAAAACAGACTAAAGAACTGAGTCTGGTTTAGAAAGGTGAGACAAATGAGATGGAAGGATACTCTGATTCTAGTTTTGGAGACTGTAAGGGATCACTCACAACTTGTGGCTATGTGATCAAGCTTTTTGGAGACTCTGTAACGTGCAGGACTCATAAACAAACTAGCGTTGCACTATCAACTTGTGAGGCTGAATTTGTGGCAATGAGCGAAGTGACTCAAGAACTGATTGGACTGGCAAAATCAGTTGAAATTATGATAGACAGAAAATTCTATCCTATCAGGTTGTGGTGTGATAACAGAGCGGCAATATCATGTACCAAAATTGACGGGGGGGGGGGAAATAAATTGAGACATATGGTGGAAATGAGATCAGATTACATCAATGAATGTGTCAAAAATAATTTAATTGAAGTAAAATGGGTATGCTCAAAGGAGCAGATAGCTGATATTTTTATGAAGCCTCTACCCCTAGTACTGCATGAAAATTTGCGAGACAGAATTATGAATATTGAATAGACAGTTGATAAATTATAATTTTTATATTATTATTCAATCATGTTTTTCTTCTGCCTTAGGAGCCAACAAATAAATTATCAAACAAGACAGGACCAGCGTAAAGTACGCTTCACTGAAATCCTTATGTTCAGAGTTGGAGGAGACAGTGAGATTTGGGACTAGTTTTTCGAACGAGGTATTTGATGGAGCTGTCTGGGAGGGAGTATTAAAAAAGAGACAGACAGCACATCAAAAACATATGAACCAGCAGCGCCAAGCGGCTGACTTCGCACACAGCGCGAAGCTATTATTCATTCGTTGTTTCGTCAGCCTACTGACAAAGACGTATTATTGATTGCTAGTTATTTTCATAGACAGTGCCCATTGATTGTTTTTCTTGAATAAAATAGACAGAACTTTTCCAAGCTACACTCGCGTGACTCGTGTTTATTTTCTACCCATGAATCCTCTCAAAACAACTTAGAAAAAAATTATTTGAAGAATATTCGGTATAATGGGTCGGAAGAGGAGGTCGAGAGCTACAATTTGAACTGGCTATGTGTCGGAAAAATTGATATTGTGGGGGCATATTGACCGTAAAAATAATTATTCGACGTTTGATTCCAGGATAACGTTGAAAAAATAATGTAAATAGGTTATCAATTAAAAATCTGATCTTGCAGATTTATAGAGAAAAATAAGCGCTTTCATAATCTGAGGCGAAAAGTTCAAAAAAATAGACGCGGGCGCGTAATATACGTCATAGAAAACTTGCCACGTTGCCGAAAACCATTTTTCTCCAACTTTCTATTTGATAAACAACTCAGAAAATGATGATTTGAAGAACATGTGGTATGATGGATCGAAAGAGAAGATCGAGGGCTATAATTTATATGCATCATGATATCGATTGATATCTATTCACAATAAATTAAAAGTACAACTTATTAAAACTGAATTGAATATTGAAGATTATAGAATATTTTGTAGATTTTTCAATTGAAATCCACACGAAAGACTCGAGCGAGCGATAGCGAGCGAGAGATTATTGTCAGTTTATAATAATTTGATCGAGAAGAGGTTATCCGGAAGTTTGTGTAGGTTTGATTTCTGAAGGGTTTGCATTTTGTTGAACTACTAATGTACACCGGGCATTGAATTCTCGATAATTATTGAAGATGCCAATACTTTCATGCTTTTTATAGTAGAAAGTCTGACTTGCTTCTTTATACCAACAGCTTTTATTTCATTGGGATTCATAACTACTTGTTTTTGAACAGAACTTACTTTTTGTCGATCTTGACCAGGTTTTGTGAGTATCATATAGCATATAATCATGTTTGAACTGACAGATTGGCTTTCACTTGATTCGTTGTTTGGGAGGACATTCATCTCTACAGGTGGTGGTTCATTCACAGGGATAGCCGGTAAAGGTGTTTCTTCTTTCTTTTTACCACTCACAATTAAAATTTTTTTCCTCACTTCTATTAAGATTTTGCTTATCAGATTTATTTTCTTTTTTCAAACTCTTCATCGCATTGACGGCAGCTGCCATCTCCAAATCCAAACAGCAGCCCTGGTCTCTATCCATATGCTGATTTAAATAACCCACCTCTAAATCTAACACTTATCCTGGAAGACATGGGTCCAAAATCACTGTCACTATTCTGATGACTCGGATGATAAAAAAATCTCATCATCTTCTGCTCTTTCTTCATCGATCAAGAATTTTCCTATTGGTACTGCAACTTGTGGAAGCTTTTCATTTCCTCAAACATTGGTGATCAGCTGCTTTGTTCTTGTAAACAGCTTATCCAAGTCGAATCACCCATACCTGGATCTGGATGTATATTTACCTAGAGAAAAATATTTTCTCACAAAGCATTGTTCTTACGAGACCATTAGAAACCGTAATCAAATCAAATCAATTGCAAAAAACATCTGACGTTTTCTTCTTCACTGCTAGAGGTTATATTATGTTTGGTATTCCGCTGGACACCGTGAACTAAGCATAATATACTTATAACTCGATGAGAGACGATATTGCTTCACTCGAGAGCGTACATGCGCAGTAGAGCTGGGAAAATCAAGTATCCGGTTAGCCGGATTATCCGGCGGATATCCGGATAAAATCCGAATATCCGGATAGTCGTTCTTTATCCGGATATCCGGATACTCGGATATCTGGATACTTGGATATCCGGAAGCTTAATTTCATAAATA
This sequence comes from Aphelinus atriplicis, assembly GCA_020882685.1. NCBI lineage: Eukaryota > Metazoa > Arthropoda > Insecta > Hymenoptera > Aphelinidae > Aphelinus > Aphelinus atriplicis. Next base: position 40,432,924 of record CM037074.1, on the reverse strand, counting down.
AAATGTGGATACCCAAATATAATTTTTGCAAGCATAATTTTTTTCATATGAAGTGTAGAATATGCTTTTGGCCTTCAAAATAATTTATTTATTGGTCATGAATTAGATATTGGGAATAAGTAAAAACCATTGAACTCATTTCATAACTCATTATATTTTGGGTAATAGTGAACATATCAAAATATAAAATTCATAACAGTTCTATATATATATATATTGTGACGAGGTCCAGCCTCGTCAACGATTGCGCGAGACGCGAGGCGGCCGCCGAGGGATCGCAGGGCCGATACTTCGTCAAGCGATCGTTTAGGCAGGGTGGGGGGAAGAGCGAAGCACGAAGTCGCGGCGCGTGCCGATAGCGCGCAGCGCGACAATCGAATTCGAGCAGTCACGGTTGACTGAGCGATTAGCCCGCGACCCCTTTTCGAGCCCGACGCCCTTTGTCGATTCCGCGTGTGCGTGCGCCCTGGGAGGAAAGCCCAATTTCCTCCAGCGTCGAGCCTGCGACAGGAGAGCGCCAACCCGCACCGCCCAGCCGACCTGGTGGGACGCCACCGGGACGAGCCAGCAGCCCCGTCGACCGCCGCCCGACAAGCCGGCCTTTCGCGGCAACGAGTGCTGCATCGACGACGTCAGCGAGAGTCGGGCCTACGCGAGGCAAACTGTAAGTCCGCACCTGCGAGTGCGCATCCTCTTTGTTGCGTGCGAACTAGCGAAACTCGTCGGCGCCCGCAGCCGACGAGCGGCCCTCAGCGTCCACGCGGCGCATCGTTAGAAGTCCGTGGCCGTCCTTCCGGCGGTCGCGGCACGTGTAGTTTGAGGCGTAATAAACGCACTTTGCTTTTATTCCCCCCTCGTGTTACTTTCGCGCCCTAGCTCCCCAACATCCTCCGTGACTCCAGGAACGAGAACGCGGCACTGCACCCCGCCGCATCCGCGAACGGGCCGATCAACGGATCGGCCCGTGAACGAGTTAGCCCGGGCGTGCGCGGAATTCCCTGATCAAGCCTCTCGTACGAGGCATTAACGGGGCCCAGCCCTGCACCGAGGGACCTGCCGAGCAGCGGCTGAAGAGGGCATTCCACGCCCAGGACGGCGATCTACGCGTCCCCGATTCACCCCTTTGATTTCCCCATACACCCCGTTACAATATATGGAAGTACATATGAGTTATATCTATAACTCACAAATTACAAATAAACTTACAATAAAGTTGTATATATATGGGTGATTCTCTGTCAAGTGAGAGAGTGAAAATGAAAAAAAATTCTGAAAATTTTTTTATGAATTCTAGAAGACTCCATCGTGTCCCCTGAATTTTTTAAGAATTTTTTAGACCATATGTCCCATCCTGACAGAGGCACAAAGTGGTGGAGTTTGCAATATTAGACATTTTTTCAGGACCTTTGACCTCAATTTTGAGCTATCTAGAGATGTTTTAGAGCAAAAACTCAAAGAGAACTTTTTCACTGGAAAAATGCCAATTTTTTTAGAGAAATTGGTTCCAGGGTCATTGGTAGACATATAGCTATCACTTATCTTATTTCTAGGCTTAAAACTGATCAAAAAGTGGTTTTGATCACCCGCAGCATAATGTGATACATACCAAAAGAAAGCATATTTTATTACCAAAATGTCCTGACTAGTCCCAGAGTGCTGCATTTGATTTATTTTTTGTAATCAACCAATACATTATGAGAATTAACCAAAATATTCTAAAAATGGGTGACCGCATACGCCACTTATATGTGAACTAAATTTATTAAAAAAGACACGGTTCACCACTTCTCACTCTGGGCTTGGATAATAAAGTAGTATCAACTTGTACCCAAGTACAAGTGCCACGAAACAATCAAATTCTATGAGAAAACCAGAGTAACAAGCATACTTATAAGTGGCGTTACATGGCGCCCAACTTTAGGAATTAGGCCGCGTTCGCGATAAAAAAAAAAGCGCGAGAGAAATTATCCACGTGAATATTCATATCGAAAATTTACGGTGGAAAAATCCGAGTCGAACGGAGAGCTAGGCGCGCTTCAAATTCGAAGAACACGCGAGGGCCGGCGCGTACAGTAAACACGGCGCGGTGTTTACAGCGGCGAGCGGCCGAGTCGGCAACACCAAAACAGCGCGCCGACCGGCATAGTGAGAGCGAGAGAGAGAGAGCTCGGCTTGCGAGCAGCAGCCGCGCGATCGGCTCATAGCGCAGCGGCCCGCTCTCGCAGACGAGAATACAAAGGCGCTATATTCTCAGTTTTGGAGATAAGCGCGCGGGGCTCAATTCATCGAGTGCATCAAATTGTCGCCTAGCTGAGTGCGCAGCAGTGCTTCGGCACGCGTGCAGGGCGAGAACACGGGAAAGCGCCGTATTCTTGCAACTCGCCGACACACTGGTAATACAGTGAGGCAAATGCTCGCTGAATTGAGCACGCATTTGATTTGATTTTCAAATAATGCGAACACGTATTGGCCAAGTCGAGGTGGTCACTTGAATTGATATATAACGTAGAAGCAAAATTTTAAGCCGAATTTCAACTTGCCAACAGACCACCTCAGCCAACCGCGAAGGTTATAGAGTAAACATACTCTCTCTCGGCCTCACAGTATTTGTGTTGGTGCTTGTTAGGCCATTATTTTTGTATTTTTGTTTATGTACGAGGGCCGTACACCGCGGCGAACAGTAAGTGTCCACTCGATGTATCTTGGATTTCTGTTTCTAACGTAAATAGAAATTTCGAGAGTATAGTTTGAGGCCTACGAAAGGCAGTTCAGAAATATAATTTCATTTGAAAATTTTTCGGAAACAGCGGAACCGAATATAATGATTGTTTGAAGTTAAAAAGCACCGAGCGAACACCGAATTATTCTTTTATTTTAATTTTTTTGCGGAAGCATCAACGCAAATACATTGCGTGCGAAATATATACAACGAAGAAAAATAAATTGGACAAGAAAAAGAATGACTACGGCCACGATGGCAATTAGAGAAATAGAAGACTGGATTTTTAACATGAACGCAAGAGAGTTAGACGAGACACTGCACAGCCTGCAACTGAGGCGAGATGGCAGCGAAATGGCGCGTCGAGTTAGACTCGAAAAATGGTTATTCGGCGTATACAGTATGGACGATTTTATAAATTCAGATTTCGAAAGCGCGTCGGCAACAATGCGTACTCGCTTGACACTCAGAAATGAATATATAAATATGACGTGCTGGGAGCGGTCGGGTGCAAGCGAACTGGCACCACACCCGCTATTAGCCCTGGCCGAGGTTCCGGCAGTATCCGAAAATCTTCAACGGTCGGTGCGATTGGCCGACGCGTCGGACATCGATGAGACGGCGTGTCAAGAAACAGGACTGCACACAAGCTCACCCCAAGACGAGCGGCGGGAGAGCGCGGAAGTAAGCGACTTCGCGCAGCAGATCGAAAGCGCGCACGCCGAGCCGGCGGACCAGGCAAGGCGCGAGGCACCGCAGAGCGGCGACATCGCCGCAGAAGCCGGCCGACGGCACGAACCTTTTAGCACATTAAGCGGCGAACAATTCCAGCTTCCGCCAGAATTTGTACAGTATTTGGCAGGCTTACAAAAGCAAATGCGAGATATGTCCGTCGAGCTCGCGCAGCTGAAATCACCGCCGGATTCGTTCAGAAATCCACAGCGCGTTGCCTCAAGCACAAGGCTTGAGCACACGCAACAGACATCCGCACCGCGAGCGAGTCAAATACAAGCTCGCACGGAAACAGGCAGACCAAGGCAGCAACAGCAAGTGAATTTTCAAGATACATATACGCTGTGCGGACCAGATTTTCCAGAGCGGGCAAGTCGAAATCAGCCCCGCCAGACATCGCATGAAAATATCGGTTCCACCTGGAGAGGGGGTGAGTCTGCGAGCGCGCAGGCGACGTTTAACACGTCGAATCATAGCGATGTCGGGCACGTCGTTCGCAGATGGAAGCTGAGATTCAGCGGCAACGACCAGCAGAGTATCGATCATTTCCGCGAGCGGATCGAAGAATGCCGACAATTGGCCAGGCTGGACGAGCAAGATCTGCTACAGTCCCTGTCCGAATTATTAACAGGAGTGGCGGCAACATGGTATCGAAATAATCGACACGAATGGAAATCGTGGGCGGAGTTCTGCGATGCGGCTCGCCGATGGTACGGCATGGATAGGCGCTTGCAGCGAGGCCTATTGACTGAGGCACAGCAACGCACGCAGCATCCGAAAGAGCAAGTGCGTGATTTTATAACGTGCTTACAGGCCATCATGAGAAAAATCCGGCCCGAATTAGCGCTGGACCTTTAGGTGGACCTGTTACACGGAAATATGCTGCCTGAGTTACAGAAAATGGTCAGGCGCGAGCAAGTGCGCAGCATCGACGAACTGCTCATGCTCGCCACCGAAGCCGAGAGAACGATGGCCTGCGAAAAATCATACAGGCCGCCACCCGATCCGAAGAATTCACTGCTGCCAGAATTGGCCTTCAAGCCGAAAAAGAGTGAAGAGAAGTCCGGAAAGCAGGCCAAGGAGCCGACGAGCCAGTTGTCAGCAATGACAGCTACGGCGGGCACCAGCATGGAGCAAACGGTGAAAGATCTCGTTGCTCAAATGCAGAGGCTGACTGCTGCCCAGAATAAGGCGCCCGGGACGACGGCGGGCGACGCGAGCCGACAGGTTAGCCCAGCGGCCGCGGGACGCGGCCGAGGGCGGGGCAGGGGGCGAGGCCGAGGCGCCGCGGGAGCGAGCGCTCCGCGCGCCCCAGCGAGCCCGCAAGGAGCGGCACCGCCGCCGCCGCCCACGGCAAATTCGCCGTCAGGAGCAGGGCAGACGCAGCAGCCGCGATTTTATTGTTACGGGTGCGGGGCACCCGAAGTAATGCGTCGGGATTGCGCGAACTGCGCGGGAAACGAGCAGGCAAGCGGGTAAGCGAGGCCGCACCCGCTGAGCCCCCCACGCAGGCCTCATTTGAGCCGCTCGCACAAGAGTCAGAGAGGGCTCCCAAGAAGGCCGATCCCGGCGCGGCCCCCGAATCAGACGCATCCCAGCTGAATCCGTTGCAACACCAGTCGAGCGACGAGCAGATGGAGCGCGCGAATCAAGAGGGCCACTGGTGGCTGCAGGTCGACGTGGGAAATTACAAATTCCGCGGCCTGTACGACACCGCGGGCTCACGCACTACGATGGGCAATATAGGCCTACAGCTGGCCAGCGCATGTGGCAGAAGAGTCATGCCCGCGCAAGGCCGTCGTACGCGATGCGCGAATGGTACGTTTTCCGCCCTGACTGGCTTTGTTTATTTGCCATTCATGGTGGCCGGACAAACGAAGGATATTCGCGTTGACATAATGCCCGATTTGTGAACTGATTGTCTACTCGGATCGAACTTCATAAAGTCATTCGAAGTAGAGCACTATCCAAAGACCTCCGAGTGCCGGATCGGCGCCGCGGGGCAAACTTTGAAGATAGAATTCACGGGTATAGGATCGGAAGCCCTGTCATCGCTCTCGGCGATCGGGCTGGCCGACACCACGGCACACGAGCGAGAGCGGCTCGAACAGCTGATTGAGCGCGCCTTGCCGGTAAAAACGGCCCGCTCGGCTGCACTGAGCTGCTGGAGCACGAGATACATACGCGCTCGTGCAGGCCGATTAAGCAACGATACTATCCCGTATCAAAGAAACTGGAAGAGGAAATGCATCGGCAGGTGCAGACGATGCTTGAGGAGGATATTATTGAGCCCTCGACGAGCGGCTGGTCGAGCCCCGTCGTGATGGTAAAGAAGGGCTCGGGTGACTATCGAATGTGTATCGACTTTCGGAAAGTCAACTCCGTATCAGAGCCGGATGCATACCCCCTTCCGTTTATGGATGACATATTGCGCAAGCTACGCAAGGCGCGATACATATCGACCTTGGATCTCAGCAGCGCATATCACCAAATTAGACTGGGCGAGAGCTCAAAGCCGCTCACGGCATTTTCGGTGCCGGGGCTCGGCCTGTTTCAATACAAAAGGATGCCCTTTGGCCTAGCGTACGCAGGAGCGACGTTTCAGAGGCTGATCGACAAGGTGATCACACCGGATCTAGAGCCCTTCGCTTTCTCTTACCTCGATGACATTATAATTGCCACCGAGACATTCGAGGACCACCTGCGCATTTTGGAAATAGTGTTCGAGCGCCTGAAGCAAGCAGGCTTAACTGTAAACAAGCAGAAGAGTGTTTTTGCCCGGAAGGAAGTGAGATACCTGGGCGTCTTGGTAAACCGGGACGGCATACGCCCCGACCCGGACAAGATCGCGCCAATTACCGAGTATCCGGCGCCGAGAAACTTGAAGCAGTTACGGAGGTTTCTCGGCATGTCATCCTGGTATAGAAAATTTCTACAGGAATATGCGACATTGGCCGAGCCACTCACGAGAATGACGAGCCCGAAAAATCCCTTCGAGTGGGGAGATGAGCAGCAGAGCGCATTCGATGCGATTAAAAGTCTTGTAGCGTCGGCGCCGCTGCTGCATCGGCCGAATTTCGGCGAGAGATTTATCGTCCAAACGGACGCCAGCGATATTGGGCTGGGAGCAGTCCTATTGCAGAACGTCGGGGGCGAAGAACGAGTGCTCGAGTTCGCCAGCCGAGTTCTGACGTCGGCCGAAAGATTCGGTAACAGAACGCGAGTGTCTCGCGGTTCTGTGGGCCGTGAGAAAATTCCGCCCGTACGTCGAGGGCTACGAGTTCACGGTGGTTACAGATCACAGCAGCCTTCGCTGGCTATGTAACCTCCGCAACCCCACCGGCAGGTTGTCACGGTGGGCCCTCGAGTTACAAGGGCACTCGTACACCGTCGAGCATCGGAAAGGCACCTTGAATTGCGTGCCCGATGCGTTGTCGCGGATGTACGAGGGTGAGGAGTGCGACTGCGCAGCGCTCTCCCACACGGCCGACACGACGGACAGCTGGTACTTGGAGCAGTGGCAGAAGGTGGTCGCGGACCCGAACGAGCATCCGACGTGGAAGGTGCTCGGCGGCCAGCTGTTCAAGTACAGTCCGGACGAAGAAATCCGCAACACGCTCGGAAACGATGACCTAGCGTGGAAATTGGTCCTACCCCAGGAGAATAGACGAAAAGCGCTCGAGGAATGCCACGACAAGCCGGCAGCAGGACACCTCGGGCGCGCCAAGACGTACGCACGCTTGCGAAGCTCGTACTATTGGCCGAAAATGTACACGGCAGTAGCCGATTATGTCCGGCAGTGCCAGACATGCCAGCGAGTAAAGGTCGAGCAATTGCCCCCGATTGGGCAAATGGGCCGACGTGTAATCAGGTTTCCCTGGCAGTCGGTGGCAGCCGACGAATTTATTTCCGACAACGGGACTGAGTTCAAAAATCAGATGCTCGACAAGTTCCTGGCGGAGTGCGGCATCAGACATACGCTCAGCCCGCCTTACCACCCTCAAGCGTACATTGAAAACGATGATCCGCTCGTACATCGAGGCCAACCATCGGCAATGGGACGAGAAGCTTCCGGAGCTGGCCTTCGCGTATAATTCCGCGATTCAAGAGTCGACAGGCCAGAGCCCAGCGATGATCCTGTATGGGAGGCAGCCGAGGGCTCCGGGAACGTTGAGGCAAGAGTACGAGCAACGAGTAGAGGACGAGTTACAGGCCGACGCGCGGCGAGAGTGGCAAGAAAGGATGACAAAACTGCCGACGTTGCTGCTCGATGTGGCCGAAAGATCGCGGCAGGCGCAAGACCGTCAGGCACGATATTACGACGCGAAGAGACGCGCAAACCCGTTTGAAGAAGGGGATTGGGTGTGGCGCGAGAATCGCATTTTGTCCAAAGCTTCCGAAGGAATCGCCAGCAAACTGGCCCCGTCGTACGCCGGACCGTTTAAAATCGTCCGGAGCCTGGGGTCAAAAGCGTTCGAGCTGCAGGACTGCGACGGAAAGCTGTATTCGCCGATCGCCGCGGCGCACCTGAAACGATACGTCCCCGAAGAGGAAGCTACGACGCCACCGGTAGAAGCGGAGGATCAAGAAGACGACCCCCGCGATAGCGCCGAGCCGACCGCAGCGGCAGAAGGGGAGCCCGAAGACTCACCCGTAGCGAGCGAAGCGAGTGCGCCCGCCGAGTCCGTCGGCGCTCACGTGGCAGGCGAGCCGCGAGCGAACGAGGCCGAAGACCGGGTGAGTCGCCCGAGCGGCCCCCGATGGGCCACGCGCGTAATCCGGCGATCCGAGCCCAACGCACCTACCGCGGAAACAAGCGTCCCACCGAAACGCAAGCGAGGCCGGCCGAAGGGCGCGTGCCGAGCGAGGCAACCCCCGGCCGCGACGAGCGCGTCGCCCCGACGGACGCGCGCGCAGAAAGCGCTCGCGAATTAGTACCATACATCATTCATTTTCATTCCATTTCCATCATCACCCCATTTCTTCTCACCCTAGGAGCTGATCGAGATCGACAATGGACCAACCCAGTAGGGAGCAGCAGAGTATGGAGGAGATGCTGGCCGCGCTGACCAACTTAGCGGTCAGCCACCCCGAGGTAACGCTCAAGGCATTCCTCAAGGATGCCGCGAGAGCGTTGCCGCACATTTTTGCCCCGCGGCGTGAGAGGAGGTACCCCACCCTTGAGGAGTTGCTAACCCTCAACCCCTTGGCGGACCTCGCTCGCGGAGATCAGCCGTCCCGCGGCGACACCTCCTTTCCCCGCAAGTCGCCAGGGGCGAGCAACGGGGAGCCGGCCAGTCCGGAGCCGACCGCGGGTCCGGGCGAGAAGAGGCTCCCGCCGAGAACGGCCAGCAGGCGTCGCCCGCCCGCCGCCGATGGGCAGCGCTGAGCAAGGAGCTAAGCGCGGCCTGGCGGATGTCTAACCAGGCCGAGGATCGGGCCTACGCAGCCCTGGACGCGCTCCGCGACTTCCGAGCCGAGTTCGGCGCGGAGGCCGCTCAGCTGAGCAAGGAGTGGCTGGAGGACGCGGAGGACTGGCGCGACGAACTAAGGTCGGTCGACCGCTTCCGCGATCGACGAGCCGAGCGGCGGCGCGAGGCCGAAGAGTTTGAGCTGGAGCAGCTGATGCAGGCGGAGGAAGCTGCGATGCGCCTGGCCGCCGCGGAGCTCGAAGAGGCCCGCTGCAGGGAAGAGCGCGAGCGGGTCGAGCGCCGCTGGGAAGAAGTGGCCGCGGCCGCTCGTCGAAGAGCCGAAAGATGCCGGCAGGAGGCCGAGGCAGCGCGGCAGCGCGCCGAGGCGGTGCGCAACGACGAAGGGAGGTTCGTCAACCCGCACCGGCGCTGCTGGGTCTGCGGCTTCCCAGGCGTACGAGAGCCACGCCACTGCCCCAAGTTGGCCGACCACACCCCGGCCATGGAAGAGAAAGCGAGAAGGAAGAACCACCGTCCCTGGGAGTTGTAGGGCGGAGGCCCACCTGGGGGGTTTGCCAATAAAACTGGCCTAGGGCCGTCGCCCCCATTTATCCCGCATTTTTCATTTATTCCACCCCCCCACGTTATTTTCATGGAACCTCACCTGCATTCACGATTTCAGCCCGCGCAATCATAACATATCGGCGCCGAGAGTCGACGCCTAGGAGGGGGCTGTGACGAGGTCCAGCCTCGTCAACGATTGCGCGAGACGCGAGGCGGCCGCCGAGGGATCGCAGGGCCGATACTTCGTCAAGCGATCGTTTAGGCAGGGTGGGGGGAAGAGCGAAGCACGAAGTCGCGGCGCGTGCCGATAGCGCGCAGCGCGACAATCGAATTCGAGCAGTCACGGTTGACTGAGCGATTAGCCCGCGACCCCTTTTCGAGCCCGACGCCCTTTGTCGATTCCGCGTGTGCGTGCGCCCTGGGAGGAAAGCCCAATTTCCTCCAGCGTCGAGCCTGCGACAGGAGAGCGCCAACCCGCACCGCCCAGCCGACCTGGTGGGACGCCACCGGGACGAGCCAGCAGCCCCGTCGACCGCCGCCCGACAAGCCGGCCTTTCGCGGCAACGAGTGCTGCATCGACGACGTCAGCGAGAGTCGGGCCTACGCGAGGCAAACTGTAAGTCCGCACCTGCGAGTGCGCATCCTCTTTGTTGCGTGCGAACTAGCGAAACTCGTCGGCGCCCGCAGCCGACGAGCGGCCCTCAGCGTCCACGCGGCGCATCGTTAGAAGTCCGTGGCCGTCCTTCCGGCGGTCGCGGCACGTGTAGTTTGAGGCGTAATAAACGCACTTTGCTTTTATTCCCCCCTCGTGTTACTTTCGCGCCCTAGCTCCCCAACATCCTCCGTGACTCCAGGAACGAGAACGCGGCACTGCACCCCCGCCATCCGCGAACGGGCCGATCAACGGATCGGCCCGTGAACGAGTTAGCCCGGGCGTGCGCGGAATTCCCTGATCAAGCCTCTCGTACGAGGCATTAACGGGGCCCAGCCCTGCACCGAGGGACCTGCCGAGCAGCGGCTGAAGAGGGCATTCCACGCCCAGGACGGCGATCTACGCGTCCCCGATTCACCCCTTTGATTTCCCCATACACCCCGTTACAATATATGGAAGTACATATGAGTTATATCTATAACTCACAAATTACAAATAAACTTACAATAAAGTTGTATATATATGGGTGATTCTCTGTCAAGTGAGAGAGTGAAAATGAAAAAAAATTCTGAAAATTTTTTTATGAATTCTAGAAGACTCCATCGTGTCCCCTGAATTTTTTAAGAATTTTTTAGACCATATGTCCCATCCTGACAGAGGCACAAAGTGGTGGAGTTTGCAATATTAGACATTTTTTCAGGACCTTTGACCTCAATTTTGAGCTATCTAGAGATGTTTTAGAGCAAAAACTCAAGAGAACTTTTTCACTGGAAAAATGCCAATTTTTTTAGAGAAATTGGTTCCAGGGTCATTGGTAGACATATAGCTATCACTTATCTTATTTCTAGGCTTAAAACTGATCAAAAAGTGGTTTTGATCACCCGCAGCATAATGTGATACATACCAAAAGAAAGCATATTTTATTACCAAAATGTCCTGACTAGTCCCAGAGTGCTGCATTTGATTTATTTTTTGTAATCAACCAATACATTATGAGAATTAACCAAAATATTCTAAAAATGGGTGACCGCATACGCCACTTATATGTGAACTAAATTTATTAAAAAAGACACGGTTCACCACTTCTCACTCTGGGCTTGGATAATAAAGTAGTATCAACTTGTACCCAAGTACAAGTGCCACGAAACAATCAAATTCTATGAGAAAACCAGAGTAACAAGCATACTTATAAGTGGCGTATACGGTCACCCATTTTTAGAATATTTTCGTTAATTCTCATAATGTATTGGTTGATTACAAAAAATAGATCAAATGCAGCACTCTGCGACTAGTCAGGACATTTTGGTAATAAAATATGCTTTCTTTTGGTATGTATCACATTATGCTGCGGGTGATCAAAACCACTTTTTGATCAGTTTTAAGCTAAATTTTTTTTCATTTTCACTTTCTCACTTGACAGAGAATCACCCATATATATATATATATATATATATATATATATATATATATATATATATAAAACAATTCAATCAATTTATCAATTGCCTAAATAAAACCTTCAGTAAACAGAACAAATTAAACAAATTCACGATAAACATCAACATTCACGACTTATATAAATGATTTATGCATTACTTTACATTTTTCTTTTATTTTGGTGCAAAAAAATTAATGCCGAGACCATTTCAGAGCCTAGACAATTGCATTTCGGGCGAACTATATTCCCTGCACTTGAGAACACTCTTTCGGACGCCGTTGACGTGGCAGGTACGGCAAGATATTTTCTTGCTAGTTTTGATAAATTTGGATACAATTTTTTGTGATCCTTCCACCACGTACTTGCACTCAAATTATGGTTCAGCTCTGTTTCAAGGATATACCGCTCGAGTTCGTCATCATTATCCTCGTCACTTTGCGCATCGTCGTTCAACAAAACATCCATTACTGTTTATTTCTTTTCAGCAGAAAAATCTGGTGTACTCGTAATAGTATTGATGAGAGGTATTGTGTTGAACATTTTCACGAATTTGCTTGATCTCATCTCGAAACTCTTTGGATTCTTCAAATCTCAATTGCTTTAAGCGCGGATCAAGAAAGCTTGCAATATGCGTAATTTTGATGTCTGTTAATTCTATCTCATCACATGATTCAAAGAAAAAACGTCGTTTCAAATCAGTAGCAACCTGTTGTTTAAAATCTTTGGCAAATACTGAATCGTCTTTTCTTATTTTTAAATGTTTATTAATCAAAGAATGAATGATTGGCCTTACTTTGGAAATTGTGATTTCTGCATCACTACTCAGTACTGTGGTAGCAATTTGAAATGGCGCGAGTAATTTGATGAGTTCCAGTTTAAAAAAAGTCATTTCGAGATAAACGCGTTTAAAGATTCGGTTAACCATAACAATAACGTTAGTCATAGGTTCCATTATTATCTATAACTTTTTTATAAATAATATTTCGGTCACACGCTTTTCGGAGTATATTCTACACATCATAAGGTAGCAAAATCAGCAAAAAAAAATCGAATTTTTGAAATTGCTTGATGAACCTCCCCTTAAACATTACAGTATGTTTCGGTTCATGTACCATGCCTCCATTACATGCTAGACTAGTTATTATTCAAGATTTACACAACATTTTGTTGGGAGGACACAGAGGGATACATAAAACGTACCGCAGAATTAGAGAAAAAAATTACTGGGAAAATATGAGAGTCGACGTAGAAAAGTTCATTCTTCATTGTAAAGAATCAAAATTCGTTCACTTACGAACTAAGGAACCAATGGTGATCACCGACACCCCACACGAGGTTTTTGCCAAGATAGCGGTAGACACAGTCGGCCCTTTTCAGACCACGACTTCCAGGAATATGCATGTTCTCACCATGTTTATTGTCAAAATTTTACCTAGCTGTACCTGTCCCTAACATAACCGCGGTAACCATCGCTGATGCAATAGCTCGACATCTAATATTGTTATTTGGAGTACCGAAGATAATCTTAAGCGATCGCGGGACCAGCTTTAAGAATAAATTATTGACGTAATTCGCTAATATTTTCGGATTCAAACTAGTCACTACTACCGCATACCACCCTCAAGCCAATGGATCTCTCGAGAAAAGTCATTCCTTGCTCAATAGTTTCCTACGAACGAGAGCAGAGAATCAACTGGATTGGGACAAACTCGTACCATTCGCCAAATAATTATTTTAACGTCCACATGTTTCAAACGACGAATAAATTCGGGCTTGGTGGACTATCCCAAAGTGATATTGCGAGAAGAAAAATTCCACGCTCCCAAGCTGGATTTGAACCAGCGTCCTCCTGATCTCCGGTCAGTTGCGCTACCATCTGCGCCACCGGGAAGGAAGGACGGTGGTTCGAATCCAGCCCGGATGCGTGGAATTTTTTCTCTCGCAATATCACTTTGCGATAGTCCACCAAGCCCGAATTTATTCTCTGTTTGGAACATGTAGACGTTAAAAATAATTATTTGTAAAATACTACTTCGGGTGAAAAGATGTAGTAGCTCAATAGGTTGGGCTGGGGCGAGGGGAGGGTGGGGGGAATAGGTAAAAAGGAAATCTGCGATAATGCGATCGGACCTTGATCGTGCGGTTTCAGCGATCGAATCTTTGATCGTGTATATAGGTGATATTGCGAGAGAATGAATTCATGCTCCAGAGAGGTAGTGAGCTGCCGTCTTCCCGGTGGCGCAGATGGTAGCGCAACTGACCGGAGATCAGGAGGACGCTGGTTCGAATCCAGCCCGCGGAGCGTGGAATTTTTTCCTCGCAATATCACTTTGGGATAGTCCACCAAGCCCGAATTGATTAGTCGTTTGTACCATTCGCCAATCACGAATACATTACCTCGGTGCATAGATCCACTAACTTTACCCCTTTCGGAATCGTATTCGGGAGAATCTGCAGAACTCCCGATCGATTACCCAACAAATACGAATTAGAAACTTACTACTCGTATCTTCGCAGTTTAATAGGATCATTGGACAAAATTGAAACTCTAGCCCGTAATAACCTTATGAAAACTAAGTATAAGGAACACTATGATAAAACCGAGCGCCCGCAAAATCTCCAAGTAGGTATGAAAGTATACGTGAAAAGAGAAGCTCGCAAAGGGAAATTAGATAAATTTTCCAATGGAACATTCGTCATTAGAGAAATACACAGCAACAACGACCTTCTAATCGAATCAACTAACGGAAAAACCGCGCTAATACACATGGATCAAGTTAAGAGAGCATACGAATGACGTCCCTTACTATTTCAGGGGACCAACACCATTGCGCACCCAGCGTACCACACGGCTTCCTAACATGTCTATCGCAGCGTTACCTCCAAGGAATCGGCATACACTACGTGTAACAAGTATTCTCTTATGGATTTGCTGGACGCCTACAATACTCGCCGCTGAAGCCAACGACGCCAGCCGATACAAGATTGTTCAATTTTAAAATAACCCCGGTATTTATTATGAATATTTGGAGGAAGCTCAGCTGATTCGATTACTGAGGAGAGTGACTGTTAGTTTAGATCTGCCAAAATTTAACGAACCCGCAGAATGAAGAATAGAACGTTTGCATGCCACGTATAAAAAATGTTCTGACATACTACACTATAGTTACGATACGATACTATACTCTCGTCCCTATGTCTAATCTGTTACACTCAATCAAAATTATACGACTATTACACAACGACCTAACTGACATCGTGAAGATCCCTCATACACCTACTTACCCTAATACTCAAACGCATACTTCAGTGAAAAGGAGTGCCCCCTTAGAATTCATGGGCTGGGCCAACAAAAAACTGTTCGGCTTAATAGATGCCGATGATAGAGAACTTCTGTCCAAACAACTAGCCCAACTATACAAACGTCAGACAAACATTACAGTACTCGAAAGTGAACAAACACACCTAATGAGATCTAACGTCGAACACTTATACGAAACTATAAGCAAAGATCGGGCCGACGTAAAATTTCAATACGAGAATTTTCTAAACGCCAATGCCTATATTAGCAACGCCCTCAATTCTACTATATTCGCCTTCTCAATATCAAAATGGGTCATAGAATTCGAACAATCACTAAACTTTGCCATAGACACGTATAAGATTTTTATTCAGGCCGTCGAAAGTACGAGCAGAGGATAATTACACCCCTTGATCTTCGATCACGAGCAACTGAATACTATCCTACTATCATTAAATACTTATAAGAAGGGGCAAATACTTCCTTGGTGAAGAGAAACTATTACCCACGAGTATCTCTTTGCGGTAGCTGCTACTACTCAGCCCAAAATCACTCCCTACCTAAAACAATTCTAGGAAATTCCACACAGACCCCTACATACAAATGCTACACTATAGTTTCTATGCTTTTGTACGAAGAAATTCCACGTTCGCAACGGCTCTCTCTCACCGACCCCGCTACTGATAAGAATGTAACACGACCGTCTCTATCCCAGCTCAAAGCTTGATATCAAGAGAACTTGTATTATACCAATTCCCGTAGACGTAGAAAATAGTATATAAGTGCAATTATAATGTTTAGATAGAATTCAAATTTATGTATTTAGGTATGGATTATGTATAATTTATGTATGTAGCCAGATTTATTACTCAACCATTCGTTTATAACTAATCCCCGAGGGTGAGATATAACCGTATTAACGATCTTCGACCATGATTAGTGTTATTCAGGAAGTACTACCTGCCTCCAGCCCAAAGATCCTATACACTTATCTTTCGGAAATCATATACGTTCACCTCCCCACACTGTATTTTCCCTTTCCTCAAGATTACAATCCTACCCAGTCAGCTCCACAGAAGTATTCTGTTACGTTCGAGCCTGGTCACTCGAACTCAGTATCGTTGCTACAGCCAAGCCAGCAGCACAAAAAGTAATCTTTCAAAAGCAGAACTCACGCATCATGGAAGAAATTAGGAAGTGTCTAGACCGCGCGCTAGCCAACGAAAGGGACACTATCCGCGACTTCATGCGAAGTATAGAGCTTGAAGCCATTTGGAGGCTGCGGCAAGACAACTTAGCCCTCCCTCTGCCCGTTACTCCCAGGCTAGAAGCATTGGACTTGAATGTCGTATTACGTCAAGGAGGATCAACTAGGCTGGAGTTTGGCTCAACCTCAGCTACATCCCTGACCCGGGCACGCCGAAGCATTGCTACCCAAACACCGCCGCCCGCGCTGCCGAGCGTACTACAGCCACCCGCCGGTCCAACACCGACGCTCACACTGCCGAGCGTACAACAGCCGCCCGCCGGCCCAACACCGCCGCTCACGTCTTCCTTCCAACAGGCTCTTGGCTCAGCATTGCCGGACGCGGTCGCAACAAAATGAAAATAGGCTGATGCCTGGATTGCCTAATATCCCTATTCCAGGAATTACGGATAGAACTCGTACTCCAAGCCCAAGACCGGGAGGATCATCGCAACAATTTAGCCCGATCAGTCCTGTTTCATCACGCGAGTCCTCTCGGCCAAGAACACCAAGGTAGGAGCCTCGATCGCAGATATCAGGCAACGGGCCAGAAAACAAGAGCAGGGTCGATGCCGTGATCACCCCAACACTGATCCAGCAGGTAATAAACACCATGGACGTGCTTTCGCCCGAACACCAACTCAAGGATGTGTCACAGAATACTCTGGCCATCGATGAGCAACTACCCGGAACCTCGAACGTTCTAACCATTGCCGAGGCAATGATCAACGCCTACGAAGACAGGGATATCCAGAGTAACAAAAGTCTCGAAGCCGCCCAACGAAAGGCGAAGAGAAGGAAGCTGACCAAGGCAGAGATCCACGCCTTGCCCAAGGATAAACGGAAACAGGAATTGAAAGAACACGCGCGTCGCATGGAACAGAATAAAAATCAGTCTACAAAGCTCGTGAATTAAAGAAAAAGCTGGGACAAAACTATGTAGAAGCAGTCTAAAAAGGAGTGTTGTGCTACGCAAGGAGCCAGGACACCCAAACAACCTCGGTTGGTGTGAGCGCACCAAAAAAAAGAAAAAGAAATAGAGATCCCACTACCCTTTCCCATCGTCCTTGGGGCGACTACACTCTTGGGGGGGGGGGGTAGATGTGGTGTACTACGCTGAACTATTACTAGAAATTACTATAAGATATCTTACTATTATATAAAGAAGAAACGTTTGTTTCAATGTTCGTAAAAATCTTAAATAAAATTACTGAACCAATCGCCTTCAAATTTTGACAGTAGCTTTAATACGTACCCTGGAGTGTCATAGGCTATTGAGATTAATCATTAATTAATTACGAACGTTTCTATGTAAAATGGGGAAATAACATGCGAATCAGCTCCGGCTTCTCTTTTTGGCCACTAGGTGGTGAGACGCTGTTTTAACTGTTCACGCGGCTGAAATGGCGCGGTCTGGCTTACAAGTATAAGGCAATCAGTGATGAAGTCCTCGATTTTCTTATGAGAAACTGTAAATTGGTCATCCTATTGTGACTCCCGATATTGTAGCGGTGTAATCGATTGCCTAAATAATCGAACTCGCATACATTTTCCTAAGAAACTAGCTAAATCAAACGCGCTGCGCGCGATCTACATGTATCATATTTCAATTATTGCTTCCACGATTCTTGACCATAATCGTTTTGACGTACTTCTCAATTCATTTTATTATGAAAGTTTTCAAAAGCTAAATGAATAACCGAATCTTACATTCTTATGATCCATGTGAAAACTGTATAAGTATTAGAAAGAACTATCGAGCACTGACGTCTTATTTTATTTAAATAATCCTAAGTTATCGACACTCGAGCTACAAGACGATTCCAAATTTCTAACAGTAAACTATTCATCAAACCACATAGCACATAAAACTTACAAATCAAACATCTTGACCTAACAGAGTTATCCTATCCGGCAACTGTTCAAAACTAAAAGGTAGCCTAAAATATCCACGTATCGTCAATCAAATTCACATACTTCACACACGAATTCACACACCCCACTACAAATCACGTGGTTAGATCTACACCAATCAAATCACGAGTTAATGCCTTCACTATAAAGGCCATCACTTTTCATATGAGGATTATTTTTATCGGCTTAAATATGCCTTAATTTGAAGCTCCGGCTCCTCTCTTTGGCCACTAGGTGGCGAACCGCTGTACAAGCCGTTCACGCGGTTTCTTTTGCGCTCAGATTGTTTTTCACTCGGGCAGTTGTATGTTGGACTTTCTAGGACGGGTAAATCGGAAAACCAATTCATCCTATATGGCCTAATGGTAAAAAGAAAACCAGAAATGTCGCTTATTCTTAAGTACTTTAGGGATTAGAAATCTTAAAGTTTAAACACTTGAATGTTACGTTTTTATTCATATGCACAGTTGATAATTATCATTCGAATTCTATTAGCTCAGAGAGCGGGCGAAGCCGCGACGGAGGATGCTAGTATTTATATAAGTTGCGAGGATTTAATGAAGCCCCAGATCGATGCGTCAGCTTTTCGTCACCTTGCCTGGTGTCGATGTTTGGCAGACGGTTGTCCTTGTGATCGCCACCTTGACGTCGTACTATTCGACACCTTCAACGATTGGCCAGGCCGATCGAGCGACTTCCTCCCCCGGATAGAAGCCGAGCCATTAAATACAGGCCCCAAGTAGTCCTCGTGGCACTAACTCTCTGTATGGCCGTCTCCTACTGGGGGAAGCAGAAGCTCTGGTTGCTCGCTGTTGGAAGTGGCGTCAAATGGACGACCAAAGAACCCTCCGTCTTAGCATCGTAAGTGACTTCGAGTGTAGAAATTATTAAGTGTAAATTAAGTGTTATAGTCCGAACGAACGCAGTGGCAGTGTGTGCCTATAAGTAAGACGACAAAACGAAATCTACAAGCTCCTACTGTAAGTTGCGCGTAACTATAAGTAGGATAGGCTATTACGTTACTCGTAGCTCGATATAAATTGTATTATCCGGAGCGCCCGATAAACTTGCGTTCGCCGCGGGAGAGTATATGGGGCATTCTTCGTCAACTCTCCGGAGCCGGCGCGCGGACGCTAAAACCTCACGTTTTCGACGCTTGTTTTCGACTCTATATGACCCATATCTAAAAGATGTTGGATATGCTATCAATACAGTTTATTCTCAGCTTTCCAATGGTGAATTTAGTTTTCCAAATTTTTCCCATTTTTACAGAAAAAAAAACATAAGACAGGCCATATCTCAAAAACCTATTTTTTTTAATTTTTTCAAGTAGCCTAGATCGAAAGCTGAGGTTTTTTTACGTTGATATAGACCTTTTGAAAACATACTTTTTTGTTGTATTCGAGTAATTGAGTAGCGAACATGAGAAAATGCGCCGCGTCGGGCCGGGCCGCGCCGTGCCGCGCCGCGCTGACTCCACGCGCTCCAGCTCAAGTCTTCTGCTTACAAGAGTGCCGAAATCGGAATATATTTAATATCCATACAAGTCTCTATCTGTTGGATAAACTACTATCTAGCGTAGATCATGTACTCATTTGGGTTACGGACTGAGATATGGACATTATTTCATTTCGCATTCTTTGACCTCCGTTTTGGCCTTGATATTGAAGACTTTGCCATACTATGTTTCAACTGAACTACTTTTTCAGTTCGTTTTGATCTAGGAAAAATTTCATATTCCTCAGCAGATGAAAATTTTTTTGACCATCAGTCTGTCATCGGAAGTTGGTATGAACGCATGAAATTGCAGAGTACTTTGTATACCAAACCAATTATCAAATCTTTCTTTCAATTTCAGTTTAGCTTGCTCATAATCTTCTTTTTTACTATAAAATACCATGGTTTCTTTACAGTAATTTCTTGCCCATTCGATGTTCACCGATGGGATCTCCATTATCGACCTCAAGCTCTTGAGGTTCAAACGCCAATCCCATATTCCCATATGGAGACTGTAGTCTGTGTCTCCGTGGCTATACTATAGAGTATAGCTTACCAACCATCAGTGACTGTCAGTGATCTGTTAGTAAACTGTGTTGAACATCTGAGATGCTGTGTTGCAATATTCTTATCACTCACAGTTTAAGAAATAGTGAATGAAGTTTTTCTCATTGCTTGTACAAATGTTCTCCTTTGTACAAGCAGATTTTCTTCAACGTAGGTAGCTGATCAGTTGTCCATGGGATGGAGTTGCGGCAAGATTCAGATAAGTTTATACTTTTAAACTGTACTTTCTTACCCTATCTATTTTCTCTAAGAATATGATTCTTTGTTGTTCATATTCTTTGTTACAGGTGCGCTGAACAGTTCTGAAATTGGAATGTCAGTTGGATGCTAATTAAATGTAAGCAGAATATTATTTTAGGTTACCAGTGTGCGACAACAAGTGATCTGAAGTGCTTATAACTGAAATTCGATTCAGACACTGAATTATCATAGAATTTGAATGTATGTGTCACTTGTACTTTGATAAAAGTTGTTATTACTTTATTATCCAAGTCCAGAGTGGGAAGTCGTGAACCGTGTCTTTTTTCATCAATTTATTCTATATTTCATTCTGTTCGAGTGCAATGTTTTTGTGAATTTGAGTAATGTAACTGAACTAAGTGATTCTATGTGTCTTGCAGGATATTAAATGCAGTAGGATCCGACAAGTGCTAGTGAATATGGAAGTTCATTCATAGGAAATACACTTCATGAGGGAAATTCTGATTAAAGGCAAGAACTACGGCTCCAAACAAGATATAATAATCAATATCTTGGGAGTATTGGATTATTACACCCTGGGACTCTGGATATCACCTATTCTTGACTCAAACAAATATGGAAAAAAGTTTGGTCATGATCAGTAACTCAAATCTGTAGTGGGTCTGTTGGTGAGTGAAAAACACTTAATAAAATAACCATTTCTGAGTTGGCGACAAGTGTTAGACTCGAGTATAGGATCAAATTGAGTGAGAATTTCAGTCAACCAAAAGTATGAATTAAAAGTATGAAGAGAAAACCAGAGTAACATGCATACATATAAGTGACGTATGTGGACACCCATTCTTAGACTATTTTCATTAATTCTCATGATATATTGGTTGATTAAAAAAAAGAGATCAAATGCAGCACTCTGGGACTAGTCAGGATATTTTGTTAACAAAGTAAGCTTTCTTTTGGTATGTATCACATTATGGTCCAGGTGATCAAAAACACTTTTTGCTGTTTTAAGCCTGGAAATGAGTTAGGTGATAGCTATATGTTCACCAATGACCCTAAAACTAATTCTTTTTTAAAATTTGGCATTTTTCCAGAAAAAAGTTTTCTTGAGTTTTCACTCTAAAACATCTCTAGATAGCTCAAAATTGAGGTCAAAGGTCCTCATAAAATGTCTAATATTGCAAACTTCACCACTTTGGGCCTCTGGCTGGACAGGACATATAGTCCAAAAAATTCTGAAAAAATTCAGGGGACATGATGGAGTCTCCTAGAATTCATAGAAAAAATTTCAAATTTTTTTTCTATTTTCACTCTCTCACTTGACAGAGAATCACCCATATACATATATATATATATATATATATGGGGCGTTCTTTGTCAGCTCTCCGAAGCCGGCGCGCGGACGCTAAAACCTCACGTTTTCGACGCTTGTTTTCGACTCTATATGACCCATATCTAAATAATGTTAGATATGCTATCAATATAGTTTTTTCTCAGCTTTCCGACGGTGAATTTAGTTTTCCGAATTTTTTACATTTTCACAGAAAAAAAATATAAAACAGGCCATATCTCAAAAACCTATTTTTTTTAATTTTTTTAACTAGTCTAGATCGAAAGCTGAGGTTTTTTTACGTTTATATGGATCTTTTGGATACCTAATTCTTTTTTGTATTCGAGTAATTGAGTAGCGAACATGAGAAAATGCGCCGCGTCGGGCCGGGCCGCGCCGTACCGCGCTGACTCCACGCGCTCCAGCTCAAGTCTTCTGCTTACAAGAGTGCCGAAATCGGAATATATTTAATATCCATACAAGTCTCTATCTATTGGATAAACTACTATCTAGCGTATATCATGTACTCATTTGGGTTATGGACTGAGATATGCGGACATTATTTCATTTCACATTCTTTGACCTCCGTTTTGGCTTTGATATTGAAGACTTTGCCATACTATGTTTCAACTGAACTACTTTTTCAGTTCGTTTTGATCTAGGAAAAATTTTATATTCCTCAGCAGATGAAATTTTTTTGACCATCAGTCTGTCATCGGAAGTTGGTATGAACGCATGAAATTGCAGAGTACCTTGTATACCAAACCAATTATCAAATCTTTCTTTCAATTTCAGTTTAGCTTGCTCATAATCTTCTTTTTTACTATAAAATACCATGGTTTCTTTACAGTAATTTCTTGCCCATTCAAATAAACCTTCTGCGGTTAAAATATGATTATTTGCAGAGCGTTGTGAACTTGCTCGTTTAGCACCTCGTTTCACATTAGCTCCAATTCCATCGCATGCTCCCTTCCCATGTGCGGTCGCACAAAAATGCCATTCCGCGGGAATGCCAAAATCTTTCTTATGATTAATAAGATTAGAGAAACTTTCCTGATTTTTGAAGTGTTGACCCACTCCAGCGGTACTATAATAAATTTTCTTTGGTTTGTATTCTTTCTTCAGGTAATTTATGATTATGAGCAAGCTAAACTGAAATTGAGCTGGAGCGCGTGGAGTCAGCGCGGCAGGCACGGCGCGGCCCGGCCCGACGCGGCGCATTTTCTCATGTTCGCTACTCAATTACTCGAATACAAAAAAAAATTAGGTATCCAAAAGGTCCATATAAACGTAAAAAAACCTCAGCTTTCGATCTGGACTAGTTAAAAAAATTAAAAAAAATAGGTTTTCGAGATATGGCCTGTTTTATATTTTTTTTCTGTGAAAATGTGAAAAATTCGGAAAACTAAATTCACCATCGGAAAGCTGAGAAAAAACTACATTGATAGCATATCTAACATTATTTAGATATGGGTCATATAGAGTCGAAAACAAGCGTCGAAAACGTGAGGTTCTATCGTCCGCGCGCCGGCTTCGGAGAGCTGACAAAGAACGCCCCATATATTGGAAGGTTAATAAATTCAATAATTAACTAATCAAATCTTGTCAATCGCACCCAGGAATAAATCAGAATTATAATCATCCTATCCCAATTCAAATAACACGTATTACAAGTTCTTTCATTCAGTGAAGTCTAAATTCAGTATTCTGTTTCCTAATATTTAGTCCAATTGTAATCACGCGTTTGTCTAACACTCGCGCACAACAGCGCCCAACACCTCGCGTGCGCACAACAGCGCCCAACAGTAATATCTAGATCCCAGGTAAACTAATACGAGATAGGTCAGGGCCGAGAACGAGACACATACACATGAATGATGGAGTGATATATTGAGCGTCACATACGCGCTACTGATCTACAGCGGATGAAACTCTAGGCTTTGAAGATTCGCGTTAAATCACCGTAAGGCAAGCGTTATTGGGTTTTGTGCCAGCGTTACATAATTACGCTCACGTTCACTGTTGACTTTTGGCGCAAAACGGTTTTACGCTCGCTTTACATACGTTCTGCGGGCGCAAAAGTCTACTTTACGCTCGTGTGAAGTTACAGAATTAGGCCCCTGCTCGAGTTTGTTGATGTAAGTCACGATCATCGATATGATGGTGTTCCGAAAGTGCGTTTCTCGTACTTTCTCTTGGACGAGCTGACCCTAAGCCGAAATGATGTCCAGGTAGCCAGGGTACCCGATGGCTGTTTCAAGGGTGCGCTCCTGGTATTTTCACTTTGAGAAGCTGACCCTAGACCCGGACGAAGTCCAGGTAGTCAGGGTACCCGATAACGGTGTTCCAAGAGTGCGCTCCGGTTATTTTTCCTCAGGTAAGCTCACCCTGGACCCAAATGATGTCCAGGTAATTAGGGTAGCCGGTGACGAGGTTCCAAAGGTGCGCTCCTGGTAGTTTCACTTGAGGAAGCTCTCCCTGGACCCAAATAATATCCAGGTAGTTGGGGTCCTGTCAACCGTATGAGAATACTGAGCAGTTGTAGACTTCTAACCTTATTCACATCTATTTCTGAACTGCATGAAAAAATGATCAATTGGCTAACCAATCAACGAATAACCTCAAATTAAATCTTCACAGAAATAAAGGAACTAATTCACATTGAAAAGTATATCAGTATCAGCAAATAGGTTAGCCCATGTCAAACAACTCAATCGATTTGAATTCAGATTGACAAAGCTGCTAAAGTAGCTAAGATGACGTCCAGCATATTTGCACTTTTCATCATGACTGATATAACTCGATGGGTATATCGTCGCCTCCGAGCAAGAAGGGGCCAACTCAGCGTCCCCTTGAAAAAGGGGCCAACTCGCTGACCGGGCAAAAAGGGACCAACTCGCCGTCTGTGCAAAAAGGGGCCAACTCAGACGAGTTTTGAATTTCAGATAAAATTCAGTTCACGACTCTCTTGAGAAGTCTTATGCACGCTATGTGCCGTAGTACGTCTCTTTCAATGAATAGGTGATTTTCACGTAATTACATGTCATCTGAATGTAATATGTCAAGCTAACCATTTACGTTAAACGGCTTTTGCCTCGATGGTTTCTTGTAGAAATTTATATACATATGTTTTTGAGGTCGCTCATAATAAATCCGGCCTCAAATTTTGAAAATTCAAATTAGAGCCTCTAAGATCACCTGACAAAAATTTGGAAAAAAAATTGAATTTTGTTGAAAATTGGTATACATGGGTTTTGGAGGTCGCTGATCACAAATCCGGCCTCACATTTTAAAAATTCAAATTAGAGCTTCTAAGATTGCAGGCTAAAAATTTGAAAATATACTGGATTTCCATGAAAGTTGGCTTACATGTGTTTTTGAGGCCGCTGATCACGAATGCTGCCTCGGATTTGAAAAATTCTAGTTAGAGCCTCAAAGATTGGCGATCGAAAATTTGAAAAGATACTGTATTTTTATGAAAACTAGCAATGATATCTCGCTCGCTGTCGCTCGCTCGAGTCTTTCGAGTGGATTTTAATTAAAATTCTACAAAATATTCTATAATCTCCAATATTCAATTCAATTTTGATAAGTTATACTTTTAATTTATCGTAAATAGATATCAATCGACATCATGATGCATATGAATTATAGCCCTCGATCTTCTCTTTCGATCCATCACACCACATTTTTCTTTAAATCACCATTTTCTGAGTTGGTTATCAGATAGAAAATTGTAGAAAAATGGTTTTCGGCAACGCGGCAAGTTTTCTATGACGTATATTTCGCGCCCACGTCTATTTTTTTGGATTTTCCACCTCAGATTATGAAAGCGCTCATTTTCCTCTATGAATCTGCAAGATCAAATTTTGAATAGATAACCCATTTATATTATTTTCTCAACGTTTTTCTGGAACCAAACGTCAAATAATTATTTTTATGGTCAATACGCCCCCACAATATCAATTTTTCCAACACATAGCCAAATCAAATTGTAGCTCTTGACCTCCTCTCTCGACCCATCATACCGAATATTCATCATGTTCCAAGTTGTATATTACTTCAAAATCTTTCGTATGACGAAAATTCGGCTATACATGATTTTCCACAACTTCGATCACGCCCACGCGTCTATTTTTTTGGATTTTTCACCTCAGATTATGAAAATGCTCGGGCTCCTCTATCGATCTGCCAGACCCGATTTCAAAATACTCTAACAATACATTGTTTCCAAGAGCAAAATATAGGAATCATAGTTTGTGTACGGATTAATTTTAATATAATGTAGATATTCAAGCCCATTGGATATTCTTTCGATCAAACATACCCTAAATGGCACCAGATCATAATCTCACGTATTTATCTGAAAGCATAAAAATCGCAAAGTAAACTACCAATTTTCAATCACATACTTCACGCCCACGCATCAATATTTTTGAATTTTTCACGATGAATAATTAAAGCGCTGAATGAGCTCTATCGATACCTTCAATCAGAATGTTCATCACGACGCTGTTTCATACATTTTTTTAACGGTTTATGTGACACAACTCAATAGAAGTCAGTTTTTTCCATATTTTACGCCCACGCATCATTTTTTCCAAAATTTTTACCATAGAATAAGAAAGATCTTCGATTGATCTATAAATCAATGAAGCTCAAATTTGCACCATACAACTATTTCACAGTTTTTTACAATGGTTTATTGGATACCAAAAAAAAACGCAACTTGAATTTTACCATTTTTGACGTCCACGCATCGTTTTTTTCGTAAATTTCAATGCGGAATATGATATCGCAGGCAATTCCCTTTTGATCCGTTTTATTTGTTTCTATGGAAGTCAACTTCTTCATTGAAAAATCTTTCCATGAAATATCCGGGAGGATTAACTTTACAGTATAGTATAGAAGTATAGATTAGTATCCAAGGGTTCTTGGGGTTGCTGATTACGAATCCGGCCTCAGATATGAAGATTTCAAATTAGAGCCTCTAAGATTAGCGAACGAATATTTGGAAAGATAATGGATTATAATGAAAATTAGTTTCCATGGGTTTTTGAGGTCGCTGATTACGAATCCGGCCTTCGATTTGAAAAATTCGAATTTAAGCCTCTAAAATTGGCGACCGAAAATTTGAAAAAATACTGGATTTTGATAAAATTGGTATCAATGGGTTCTTTAGGGCGCTGATTACACATCGAGCTTTAGATAGAAATAAGCCTAAACCTTCAACATCATCAATGGTAACAAAGAAGCATCCATTGAGATGGTTTACTGAATAAAGAGGAATTTCTTCTACTCTGGTGTCAGCGAAAGTCGGTTGATTCCATTTAAAATAAACTTCTGTTGGAAATGTAATGAGCATCGATCAAAATATGAAAAAATGTTTGAGGCAAGTATAATCTTCAATACTTGTACCAGAGGTTATACTGTTACGCAAATAGAGTTTCACGGTATTTCACTCTAACCACTGTATATTAATTTTCTAGTTCTTATTTGTTCCGTTCTCTCAAAGGAACTTGTAGAACAAATATATGAATATAATTATAATTGGGAATATACACACAAATGCATACAATAACTCCAAACGCGCAAAAACTAGAAGAAATGTAATCACTCTTAAAACGGTTTTGTCTATAAAGTCAAATATGAGATGGCTTTTTATTTGGGTAACCTTCTAAAAAGATGTTTCCTTGTAACGGTCGACGATGTTGAAAATTTAGGCTTATTTCAATCTGAAGCTCCATGTGTAATCGGCGACCTAAAAAACCCATGTATACCAAGTTCCATGAGATTCCATTATCTTTCCAAATTTTCGGTCGACAATCTTCCAGGCTCAATCTAATTTGAAATTTAAAAATCTGAGGCCGGATTCATAATCAGCGATCATAGGAGACCATGTATACCATGTGTTGCAACGATCACTATATGGAGGGTGGATAGATTGCGCTTTTACTAACAACTAGGGGGGTTCCCTCCTGCTCGCTTCGCTCGCCAACCCCCCAATGCAGTGCGGAGCATTTATTCCATCCTGAGTTTACCCCACCCTAATCATCCAACAAACCTTGATAATTTTCAAATTCCAGATGAATGGAAAACATCAGATATTATAGACAAAGCTCAATGATACAAAAATTCGATGATTTATCGAACAAAGTAATATTGACAAGTCATAATGATGATGTACGGATAATTAATAAAAAAGTTTTAGAAAAAATTCAAAGTAAAGAACATATCTATTATAGCATCGATTATGCTAAGCATAAAGGAACTGATAGAGCCCAAGACGATGCCATAATGGATTATCCGATAGAATATTTAAATAGTATAAAATTACCAGGTTTTCCAATTCACAAATTAATTTCAAAAAAAGGATGTATTGTTATGTTAATTCGAAATTTCTCTCTATACTAAAAGCCAGACCGCCGCCGCTGCCGCCGCCACCGCCGCCGTCAAATTTCTCCACCCCTTTTTTGCACCCCTTTTTTGCACCCCTTTTCTGCACCCCTTTTTTGCAATAGTACAAGATTGAAAATTTTGAATTTATATAAGTTCAATATATAGCACAATCAGTTATATAATAACAAAAAACGATAAATCGAAAAAATACATTTTTCATTTTTTGTTACTATATAATTGATCGTATTTATTATTTTTAAGTATATGGGTGGAGTAAGCCTGTATTGTATACGATATATGTATATATATTACTATTATTCTAATTTATTAGTTTAATATTGATATATATATATGGATAACGTGAACAATATGGGGAAACCACTAATCAAAAGCGCGTTGGTATGTACTGCAAAGTAACGTGGAAACGATACATGTTTAATTGAATGTGTTAAAACAAATTTTCCAGCTTCCGAAGCAACGGTTGCTAGGGATGCAAATAACCAGTTGTTTCGATGAATAAGTGGATTAAGAAGACTTATGCAAAATAAAATTTAACCCATTTCTTCTTCTGCAGCAACGGTTGCTAGACTCGTAAATAATGTTTGCTATGAATAAAACGGGGATATTCTATTCTGTGCAGTTGAAAATACTGGAAACGAAACTACGTTATCTTCCCCTTAGCAACGATTGCTAGGGCGGTAAAAAAGGGTTTCTGAGGAGCTAGTTTTGCAATCGAAAGATATAGAAACACTTAAAACTGATTTTCCGGCTTCCGAAGCAACGGTTGCTAGGGATGTAAACAATGGTTGCTATGGGTAAAACGGAGATTTTCCATCCTGTACAGTTAAAAATACTGGAAATGAAACTACGTGAATTTTTCTACCCCCTACCAACGGTTACTAAGGAAATAAACAACGGTTGCTATGGAGCAAATACAACAATTCAGTGTCCTTGGCCATGGAGTGTGACTTAAAACTGATTTTCCGGCTTCCGAAGCAACGGTTGCTAGGGATGTAAACAATGGTTGCTATGGGTAAAACGGAGATTTTCCATCCTGTACAGTTGAAAATACTGGAAATGAAACTACGTGAATTTTTCTACCCCCTACCAACGGTTGCTAAGGAGGTAAACAACGGTTGCTATGGAGCAAATACAACAATTCAGTGTCCTTGGCCATGGAGTGTGACTTAAAACTGATTTTCCGGCTTCCGAAGCAACGGTTGCTAGGGATGTAAACAATGGTTGCTATGGGTAAAACGGAGATTTTCCATCCTGTACAGTTGAAAATACTGGAAATGAAACTACGTGAATTTTTCTACACCCTACCAACGGTTGCTAAGGAGGTAAACAACGGTTGCTATGGAGCACATACAACAATTCAGAGTCCTTGGCCATGGAGTGTGACTTAAAACTGATTTTCCGACTTTCGAAGCAACAGTTGCTAGGGATGTAAACAATGGTTGCTATGGGTAAAACGGAGATTTTCCATCCTGTACAGTTGAAAATACTGGAAATGAAACTACGTGAATTTTTCTACCCCCTACCAACGGTTGCTAAGGAGGTAAACAACGGTTGCTATGGAGCAAATACAACAATTCAGTGTCCTTGGCCATGGAGTGTGACTTAAAACTGATTTTCCGGCTTCCGAAGCAACGGTTGCTAGGGATGTAAACAATGGTTGCTATGGGTAAAACGGAGATTTTCCTAGGTTGCTAGGGAAACTTGTAAACAAACGGTTGCCAAGGATATCAACAATGGTTGCTATGGGAAATGTCTCATCGATTCTCAAAGGGGTGCAAAAAAAGGGGTGCAGAAAAGGGGTGCAGAAAAGGGGTGCAAAAAAGGGGTGCAAAAAAGGGGTGCAAGAAAGGGGTGCAAGAAAGGGGTGCAAGAAAGGGGTGCAAAAAAGGGTTGCAGAAACGGGGTGCAAAAAAGGGGTGCAGAAAAGGGGTGCAGAAAAGGGGTGCAAAAAAGGGGTGGAGAAAAGGGGTGCAGAAAAGGGGTGCAAAAAAGGGGTGCAAAAATGGGGTGGAGAAAAGGGGTGCAGAAAAGGGGTGCAGAAAAGGGGTGCAGAAAGGGGTGCAGAAAAGGGGTGCAAAAAAGGGGTGGAGAAAAGGGGTGCAGAAAAGGGGTGCAAAAAAGGGGTGCAGAAAAGGGGTGCAAAAAAGGGGTGCAAAAAAGGGGTGCAAAAAAGGGGTGCAAAAAAGGGGTGCAAAAAAGGGGTGCAAAAAGGGGTGGAGAAATTTGACGGCGGCGGCGGCGGCGGCGGCGGCGGCGGTGGCGGCAGCGGCGGTGGTCTGGCTTTTAGTATAGAGAGATAAAAAATGAGTCTCAATCACCAAATACAGTACAATCTCTTCATTTCAATTTCAATGGCAAATACTCATTGGAGCTACATGGTGAGTCGCCGACGGGCGGACTCAGACTGGCTGCGGCATCGCGAACATAAAAGGTCATGTCGGTAATCTCTCTACCGTAACGACTGTTACATGAATCGAATTCGGAGCTAAATCACAAGCGCAATCAAAAACCGCGAGAGAAAGAAATAGTAATGGAAGCACACGCTATCTACATCGGTTTCTACACCATGTTCTATTCTAATCCAGTATCTTTTCAAATTTTCGGTCACCAATCGTAGAGACTATAAGTTTTAAATTTGAGGCCGGATTCGTAATTAGTGACCTCGAAAACCCATGTATACCAATTTTCAACAAAATTCATTTTTTTTTCCAAATTTTTGTCAGGTGATCTTAGAGGCCCTTATTTGAATTTTCAAAATTTGAGGTCGGATTCATTATGAGCGATCTCAAAAACATATGTATACCAATTTCTACAAGAAACCATCGAGGCAAAAGCCGTTTAACGTAAATGGTTAGCTCGACATATTACATTCAGATGACATGTAATTACGTGAAAATCACCTATTCATTGAAAGAGACGTACTACGGCACATAGCATGCATAAGACTTCTCAAGAGAGTCGTGAACTGAATTTTATCTGAAATTCAAAACTCGCCTGAGTTGGCCCCTTTTTGCACGGACGGCGAGTTGGCCCCTTTTTGCCCGGTCAGCGAGTTGGCCCCTTTTTGCTCGGAGGCGACGATATGTATTTGCGTATATGTTTGCCTACCAGCTGTTTACTACGACGATACTACTATAACTATATACTATATCTATATATGTTGTATATCAATCGTCATTCTTTTTTCCCTATCATATGTATATATACATGCATAGTGGCGACACTCACGACGCTTCGTGGTGACGCCAGCATGTGCTCGCGCGCCAAGCTATATGGTCGTGCTCAATAAAAGTTAGCTGTTTCTTTCATACGCGAGCACATTGTTAACCCGTTCTGAAGCTCCTGCATTGTTTCTCCCGATTCTCACCAACCTCCCAACATCAATATATATCTCTTCATCACTATCATACGAGGATACGAGGCTGGACGTAATATACATTAACGTTGCGTTGAGAACCACGTTCGTAATAGGCCTCGAACTGCTCTCACGTGATATACGTTACTGGTGGGAGAAGTTTGATGTGCAAGATTTTCGAAAGGCTCAGAGTGTCTGTCGTCTGCTCGTCGACCTCCCATCTTTTCTGACGTAATTGAGCGCAACTGAATGCAGCTTTTGCTAGTAACCATTGCAAAATTGCAGGACGGAGGTTTAGAGAAAAATATTTGTAGGTGCGAGGTAAAACCACAAACGAGCTGTATAATGGCTTGTCGCGTCCTCTCGCTTGCTGCACATACTTGTCGTCGGTGGCGCTGACATAAAATTATTTACCTAATTTTCTATTCAATCTATATATTTATTATTTGGAATCAAAGGAAACAGAACAGTATACACAGTAGCATGTACATTTGAATGAAGTGAGAATGACAGAAGATTGATTGAGGCTCAAATATTTTCAGATTTCTCAACATGAATTTTGAAAATGCTCGTGTTCCTCTAACGATCTGCTCAAACGAATTTTCGATAAATCAACCCTTTGTACGTTTTTAAAGGGGGGTCCCACCCAAACATCGGTAAAAAAATATTTAAATTCTCTATACGCCCACCACAACTCAAATTTTTCAAAATTTTTTTTCTACGGAAATGTAGTCCTCGATCCCACCTTTCGATCCGTCATACTAGAGATACCTCGAAACTGTCACATAATTGTTTCCGAGAGCAATAAAGGTGGAACAGAAAAATATACGGATTCATTTTATTATAATGTAAATGTAGATGTAGATGTAAAAGTAGATTTCATATTACAAAGAAAATTATACAGTAAATTAGTATGTGGATTCATTGATTATAACAGTCACTCAATCTAAAGTATTTGCAAATGGTCTTTTTTGAAAGAAGTTTGATACACTCCAAGCATCTAGCAAACGTGTAAGTGCGTTCACAAAAAGATTCAGTGAAATTGAATAAACGTAAACGTTACAAGGCCAAATTTATGAATTTGCGTTCTAATCAGTGCTCTACAGTTACTCCTCTTAAAAAGCCTAGAGTAATTACACAAAGAAAAATATGTGTAAATCGTCGATCTTTGAGGGCCAATCCAAAGTGAGGTGAAAAAGGACAAATCACAAAATCAACCACATGTTTAATTGATGCGACGTTTTGCCAGTAAGGTTCGCTGGCCTTATCATGCAGTTATGAATGAAATTATAATATTCGGCAGTGGAAGTGGCTGCTTCCACTGCCGAAAATATATCATAACAAAGACTGATTTGAAAAGTTTCGTATAGAATTGCAAGCTTCGATTGCAAGAATGTGTGGAGCAAGTCTTGAAAAATCTCGAGATGAGTTGGAAGGGAGTTAAAACCCAAGTTTCTGACATCAAATCAAATATTGAATCTTTGCAATAGACTATGAATGTTTAGTTTTCGAAATTAAAAGAAAGTGATAGTAAAGAGTCTTCCTTACAAATTACACTGACTGCTTCGGCTACTTCTAATCCTTTACAAATTACGGACAGTATTATTCCGATTTCGTTTTGTCCCACCTCATGTCTCTAATGCTCAGAATTTGGCTTCATTTTCAACTACTAACTCTAATGTTTCTTTCTCTCAAAGCTCACTAAAAATGACAATGGCTGATTTATCGGAGAGCACAGTTTCTACTAGTATCAATAGTTCTCCCTTACCACACTTTTTTTAAATTTGAGCATCTACGTGAATTTCGACTGAGCGTAAGAAAATGTGTTTTTGCAAAATCTGAAATAACTTATTTAGGCTATAGAGTCTCTGAACAAGGCTATATGCCTATCGAGGAAAAAGTTGAGGCCATTAAATCCGCTGAATCATCTCAAACTATCGAGCAATATATAGATAAATTCTTAGGTCTCATTTACTGATTCTGTATATTTATCTCACATGCGGCAGTTCTAACTTAACCCAAAAAGGGAGATAAGCGTTTGGTTTCGTGGAACGATGAGGCGGTGCTTGCTTTGAAAAAACTGGCATCCATTGTGCTTCTTTTCTAAAAAATTTCCCCCAGCCCAAACTATGTACTCTACGTGTGATAGAGGCTTCTTGCAATTTTTCAAGCGGAAAGATATTTTTCACACTTGTTGGATGCTCGTGAATTTATCATTTTTACGGACCACGAACCTTTACATTACGCGATGTTGCAAGACTCATTAACAACCTTGCATCGACGAATGAATCACAATATATATCTCAATTTTATGCACTCATTTTGGACATTGCGGGTAAGGACAATTCGTTGCTGACACTTTGTCACGATTAGATAATCTCACTATCTCTATTCATGCTTTGCATTCTGTTAACGAAGGTTTTAGTAGAATCAATGCGTTGAGACTATCTTTTTTATTCAATAATGTAACATTAGCAAATAAACAATCTAATGATGAGCGGGTCAAAGAAATAATTGCTGGTTAGGATCATCCTTTGAAACTGACGCGTTTAATTTTTGGTAAACAACATCTTCTTTTCCACTGTAGCTCTCACGATAGAATGTTAAGACCATACATACCCACGTCCTTGCAGAAGCAAATTTTTTATATTTCTTATTCACCTGCGCACGCGAGTACAAGGGCCACAGACAGATCTTCACGTCGTCATTATGTCTGGCTCAATATTTTACACGATGTGGAGATTTGGCGTAAAAATTGCATAAAGTATCAACAATCTGTCAACAAGTTTCCTCCTGCGCACGCGAGTACAAGGGCCACAGACAGATCTTCACGTCGTCATTATGTCTGGCTCAATATTTTACACGATGTGCAGATTTGGCGTAAAAATTGCATAAAGTATCAACAATCTGTCAACAAGTTTCCTCCTGCCAAGTTAATAGCTGACGACAGATTTGACCATATCCACATTGACATTGTGGGTCCCTTCCCAGGGTCCTATGGTATGAAATATCTTTTCACTACAATCAATAGGTGCACTCGTTGGCCAACGGTGATTCCAATATTCGATCATACGGCGGAAATAAACGCTAAGGTATTTCTTTATAATTGAGTCGAAAATTTCGGGGAACCTTAAACTATAAGTACTGATCAGAGAGCGGAATTTGAATCCTCTCTCTAAAAGGAACTATTGAAATTAATGGAAATTTTTCGGATTTGCACAACGGCATATCATTCTTGTGTAAACGGTCTTGTTGAAAGTATGCATCAGGATCTGGAGATGGCTCTCCGCTGTCACACTAACGGCTCGGGCTGGACGCGCGCGTTACCAATTATTTTATTAGGTCTTCGTACTCGTGTCATTAACGCTAGTATTGTCGAGATGGCGTATGGAACCACTCTTAGATTACCCAAACAACTCTGTCTGAAGATTGACGAGGATCCTGAACCTCGAGTTACCCCTCAATGAATTTGTACAATACATGACCAAGTTAAAACCTGTTTGTATTAAACAAAATATTAATAGGAACTCGCGTGCCTTTGTCTATAAAGACCTAGAATACTGTCCGCATATGTTCGTGGAGAATAAACCTATAAAACCAGTTCATTCTTCTTTTCTCGGCGAATAAACCACCGATATCTAGCGCAACCACTGCTAATTAAAACGTGATTTTCAACAGTTTCACTTCATATGTAGATAATGTATTCTCTACTCATGACTCCTGAAACCGTAGAAAATGTTGTAAATGCTTGGGAATTTGGATGTTGGAAATATCCGTTTGCCAAAGTGTGAGCCTATGCGGCTACCTTTATATACTTGTGTCTATGTGTTTGTAATCAAGCGCCTTATATATATATGTATCGTATACTAATCGGCAGCAGTCTTCGTCCCGACTCTCAGCGTAATGGTCGGTGCTCCCGCGACATTGTGTATTCATTTAATCTTTCTAATATACTTTAATATAGAGAGTTGTGCTTATTATATTCATTCTTTATCCTTCCCTGTGCCTAAGTTCAATAGGTTATGGGCCCAGCTTATACGGATAAGAAAGTGTGAATGAACATCACAAGATTTGAAAAAAAAATAGTGAGTTTGTATAGCGCGGACCGTTGCATTTAAATATGAGTTCTTCGAATGTTATGCGTGTCGAAACTCTCGGGAAGGACAACTATGATACATGGAAAATACAAGCGGAAGCACTTCTTATTAAGAATGACCATTGGAAATACGTGAATGGTTCTGAAAAGCCGAAAAAAGATGCAGAGTCGATCTGGGACGAAGCGGATGCAAAGGCAAGGTCCGATTTGATTTTAATAATAAATCCGTCTGAGTTGAAACAAATAAAGCACTGCAAGACGTCAAATCAAATATGGAGAAAATTGGAAGAAATATACCAATCTAAGGGACCTGCGAGGAAAGCAACATTATTGAAGCAGTTGGCACTTCGAAAAATGTCGGAACATGAAGACATACGGTCGCATATTGACTTGTTCTTCGATGCGGTGGACAAACTTGAGGACATGGATGTAAAAATAAATCAAGATATGTTAGCTGTTCTACTGCTGTATAGTCTGCCAAGCTCATTCGAAAATTTTCGGGTCGCAATCGAATCTCGGGACAAATATCCAACGCCCGAAGCGCTGAAAATCAAAATATTGGAAGAAAGCGATGCTAGAGCGACCAAAACTGAAACAAACAACAGCGCAATGTACATTCGGAAACCTTTTCATCAAAACAAACCGAATCAGAACAAACAGAATACATCCAATAACAATCAACGTCTGAATTCGAAAGTGGCTAACGGTAATGTTAAAGATTATTCAAAGGTTCGGTGTTACCGTTGTAAACAAATTGGCCACGTAGTGAAAAGATGTCCACTCAAGCCTCGCGAAGGGAGTGCGAGTGTTGCAACAACTGAAGAAAAGTCATTCTACCATAATGCGCCACAGACTGAGGAAGTTTCCCTCCAAATAGGCTGGAATTCTGCAGAAGAGAGAAAATGGTGCCTCGACAGTGGATGTTCGTCACGAATGAGTAAAGAAGAATCATCATTTGATGAATTGGAGCCACCCACCTGTAGTTCGCTGAGCCTCGCAAGCAGTGCGTCAACGCAAGTAAAGGGAAAAGGTATTGTGAGATTGAGCGTCGAAAATTTGAATGTGAATAAATCGATTAAACTGAATGATACGTTGTTTGTACCCGATTTGCGAACGAATTTAATGTCAGTTGCTAAAATCACGGATCATGGTTATGATGTATTATTCACTAAGTCTCACGCCCTGGTACGCGATTCTAATGACAATGTAATTTTTGTTGCAAAACGTGAAGCAGATTTATATTATGTTAAACCTGCTGCGTGCGTAGCTAATCGCGTGTATGAAGATATGGATGATTTGCAATTATGGCACCGACGCCTTGGACACATAAACGAGGAAAGCTTACGAAAAATCAGTCGGGATGGCAGCGTGAATGGTATAATTTTGAAAAATGAATTAAAAATGAGTGCCTGTGATATATGTTTGCGCGCAAAAATGTCAAGGTCACCGTTTCCAAAAGCAACGGAACGCGTGACTGCTGTACTCGATTTGATACACGCGGATTCATGTGGACCAATGAGCGTTGAGTCTCTAAGCGGCGCGAAGTATTTTATGGTGCTTATAGACGACCATACTCGTTGGTGCGAAGTTATATTTTTGAAGCAAAAAAGTGAGGCTCTCGAAGCTTTTAAAAGGTATAAACATGAAGTCGAAAACCAAACAGGCTCC
The DNA here is from genome assembly GCA_020882685.1 of Aphelinus atriplicis. Taxonomy (NCBI): domain Eukaryota; kingdom Metazoa; phylum Arthropoda; class Insecta; order Hymenoptera; family Aphelinidae; genus Aphelinus; species Aphelinus atriplicis. Next base: position 40,395,816 of record CM037074.1, on the reverse strand, counting down.
CGAATTAAGTGTTTGCAAACGGATAATGGACGTGAATTTGTGAATCATGAGTTTGACAATTATCTGAATGCATGTGGTATTAAGCGACGGTTGACAGTTACGCACACGCCTCAACAGAACGGTGTTGCCGAGCGGAAAAATCGAACACTCGTCGAAATGGCACGTTGTTTACTAATACAGTCCGGCTTGCCCATACGATTTTGGGCTGAAGCAATATCTACTGCAAATTATACGCGAAATAGGTGTCCGTCTCGAAAGTTAGGCGACGATAATGCGTATCATTTGTGGACAGGTCGCGTTCCAAACTTGTCACATTTTAAAACTTTTGGATCGAGAGTAGTATCGTTAGATCGTGATCCGAAAAAATCGAAGTTTGACGCGCGAGCAAAAGAAGGAATTTTTCTCGGTTACTCGGAAATCACAAAGGGATATCGAGTTTGGATTCCCGAAGAGAAACGCGTCGATATTTCTCGAGATGTAAAAGTAATCGATGAGGTTTTAAAAGAACGAAGCATGAGAAATCTCGGAGAATTATTGTCCAACCAGAATTCAGTTGAGTTGTCAAACAATGATTATCAGGATGAATGTGCGCGTAACAATATCGATGATATGCGTAAAAGTAAAAGAATCATAGAGAATCAAAAGAAACATGAAGAGCAATCACTTGAAACCTGTGGCGATACAGTGCGCGAAACAGTCATAGCAAATGGAAATAGAAGAATCTCTGAATGTCGAACGCTCAGAATTTTACCGGGTAGACCACGAATTATGCGAACGGGTAGTCGAGGTAGGCCGAAAAAAATAAAGAACATGGCTGAGATGCAATACGAGGAAAGCGAATTGGACGATGATGTATTTGATGATAACGTTAATACTAATCTGGAAGAATCCGCCAATATTGCTGAAGTCCGGTTATCCGATGCGTTGTGTAACTCTGATCAACATGAATGGCGCGCGGCAATCCGAGGTGAAATTGAATCCATGCTCAAAAACGATGTATGGACGGTCGTTGATCGACCCCGTGAGCGTGAGATTATTGGTTGTCGTATAGTTCTGAGTAATAAATTGGATGCACAAGGAAACATAGAGCGTAGAAAAGCACGGCTTGTCGCACGTGGTTTTACTCAGCGACCTGGGGTAGACTACGACGAAACATATGCTCCCGTATCTAGATTGAGTTCGATTCGATTGATTTATGTCCTTGGCTGTTCAATATGATATGTATGTTCATCAAATGGATGTTTCAACAGCATATTTAAATGGTGTGATCGACAAAGATATTTATATGCAACTGCCCGAGTTACTTGTTGAAACTTTAAAAGATATTATAAAAAATGGTTCTTCTGAATGCAGAAATATTGCTCAATCTATGCTGGCTGAGATTTCAATTGGAAACAAAGTATTAAAGATAAAGCGTGCAATATACGGTCTCAAACAAGCAGGCAGGCAATGGAATGAATGTATTGATGAGGAATTACGAAACATGGGTTTCGCTCCACTGGATTCGGATCCATGTGTTTACGTTTTGATCGAAGAAGATCAGCGCGCGTTGCTATCTGTGTATGTTGACGATATTGTTATCGCTACTCAAAGTGCAGAACTTTTAAATCGCATAAAGCGAAAACTCATGGATAGGTTTAAAATGACTGATGCAGGAGACATCAAGTATTGTTTGGGTATAGAGTTTAAACGCGAAAACGGAAAACTGAGTATGAATCAAAGCGGATATGTAAAACGAGTGTTGGAGCGATTCGGCATGCAAGATGCAAATCCCGTAGCTTCACCTATAGACTTATCTAAAAAATTAACTAAAAAGGATATGATAGATCCCGAAGTAAGCAATTTTCCTTATCGAGAGTTAATTGGATCATTTATGTATTTGGCTACAGCTACAAGACCGGATATAGCTTTTGCGGCAAGTATGTTAAGTCAATTCAACACATGTTATGGAAGTGAACATTGTATGGCCGCTAAGCGTGTGCTTCGTTATCTTAAAGGTACTATCGATCATGGAATTTCTTTCACAAAACTTGATAATATTGTCAGTGGATACGTTGATGCCGATTGGGGTGCTAATACTCATGATCGTAGATCGTATACTGGATATATTTTTATGATGAACGGTGGACCTGTGAGTTGGGAAACTCGCAAACAGCGAACTGTTGCACTATCGACTATGGAAGCTGAGTATATGGCAATTACCGAAGCTACAAAAGAGTCAATTCATTTGATAAATTTCTTGAAAAATACTGGTTTATTTGATCAAAGTTATGTATGCTTATTCAACGATAATATGAGTGCTATTAAATTAGCTAAAAACCCAGTTTTCCATGGTAGATCGAAGCATATTGATATTAGGCATCATTTTATTCGCGAAAAACTGAAAGACGGAACAATTGAATTACTTCACAAATCGTCGTATGAATTAATGGCCGATGTTTTGACCAAAGGATTATCGGGGCCTAAACATAAAAATTGTATCTACTTATTTTTAGATGTTGATGAAGTTGATTAGTAACATTTTTGGCTCGCACTTTGAGGGGGAGTGTTGGAAATATCCGTTTGCCAAAGTGTGAGCCTATGCGGCTACCTTTATATACTTGTGTCTATGTGTTTGTAATCAAGCGCCTTATATATATATGTATCGTATACTAATCGGCAGCAGTCTTCGTCCCGACTCTCAGCGTAATGGTCGGTGCTCCCGCGACATTGTGTATTCATTTAATCTTTCTAATATACTTTAATATAGAGAGTTGTGCTTATTATATTCATTCTTTATCCTTCCCTGTGCCTAAGTTCAATAGGTTGATCATAGATCAATTCGAAAAAATTCTAGTTATCTACAAATGAAGAAAACGAGACAAGATTTGGCTCAAGAATGGGCTCGAGTCCGTCATTTTGATGCACTGATTATTTGTTCTCAAGTTTTGGCAGTTTCTGTAAGTTTACAAACTTTTCTGCTTGTGAATTTGTTTCAATGGTCTACAGGAAGGAGACCTAGATTTGTGCGTTTTTCGACTTATATAGTCATTAACCAAACCTCTGCCAGTCTACTGATAGTGACAGTTTTGAGACTATGGCAATAAGTTTTACTAAAAACGTTTTCGTCGATAAAATTGATAGTATTTATATACCAAAGCTATTTCGTGACTCCATTGTATTCAAGAGATTAACAATTAAGACATGCACAGTAATTTTGAAGTGAAATCGAAATCGCTCGTATCGCCAAATTTGTAACGTGTTTGAAGTCTACTTTAAGTATAATGTCACAAGGAAGTAATTTGTTGTGATCTTGTAGTTTTTCACGCGTGGATTTGATTCTACATCATTTGGGATTTTACGGACAAAGTGATATTAGTGTTTAATTTAACGTCTAGCTCTATAAAATATTCTAAAAGACTTTTACCAAAAATATGTGAATACATGTACGGATAATGAGCAAATAGATTTTTATCGAAAAGGTATAGGAAAAGTGTTTTCTTCTCGAAATATAATGATTTATTTTGAGGTGTATTTAACCCTTTGAGCTATCAGGTTTGCATATTGCTGATTCAAGATGCAATCAGCGAAAGAATCTATCGCGCTCAGTAGCGAGAAGATGGACTGCAAGCGATTTGTGAGGCTTTGCTTGCGAAAAGACAATTCAGAATATATACCCTAGACAATGTCCTGAAAATCGCTGGCAGCGGAAACGAACGGAAGTTTGTTGTGCCAAAAAGAATCCAGATCGAACTCATTCGAAGATCGCACAAGAATGGTCACTTCGGCCTTAACGGCGTTAAACGGAAAGTATTAGATAAATTTATTAATTCAAGTAATTTAATTAATTGAGTATGGATTTAACTGAAACTAAGGAAACTCAGCTTTCTTGAACTTCTTTCAAGTATAGTTGACTTTCAGTACTGCAACACTTCTAAGTAATCGTTTTCGTTGTATTGAATCCGGAGATTTCAACGTTCATTTTCAACAAATGAAAGACGGCAACTTATCAATTTTATCAAACCATCACTCCATTTGTATATTCTCACTAATTTTACTGAACCTGTGACTGGAAGAGAGACAATCGTCGATTGATGAACGATGGATCAGTTACTAAAGTTCTGATATTTAAAGTTCTGGTATTTCAATCCCTCTGTTCATAAGGAAAATGGAAATGATGTAACCAATGGACATATGGTGGCTGAACCATGAATCACTTTTCTAACAAGTCGTTGACTGTAAATAATAATATATTTTTTGTAAATTTTGTGAGAATTGAATAACACTGTTTAATTATCATTCAGATCTTGTTATTTGATTATAACTTACAAATACAGATTACAAAATAATTTTTGGTCTCCTGTGTAGCGAATGGATTTTTTCTTCCAAATTTCATCTCTATTAATCATTCTCGGTAACATGTTACATTGAAATTTCACTTCTAACGGGGATCCCGAGACCAACACCCATTCTTTATGTTCAATGCTACAATTATATTTGTCCTTGGGAAATCATTCGAGGTTATACGCTCTAGTTGGTCAAGGTCATATTCGATCGTAACATTGTACGTTTCTTCTATTTCCGACTTCAAAATTATGTAAAACCAGTAGAAAAATAAACTCAACCTAGAAATGCCCTCATAAGTCATAGATATGGTCAAATTCAAAGTGACAATCATATTTTCCTGGAAAAATCCCACAAATTTGGTCCAAGTAATTTTTGTTTTGACAGACCCAGTATACACGTGAGGTGCCTTTTTACCATTATCACAAGACTGATTTGAAATGTGGAACGAACGTCTTACAGAGTTTATTGATCGATATGTTCGAAGTATGAACTAATCGAATAATAATATTTGCGCGCGTATCAACATACACATTACAAATCATGGCTATAAACTGAGATACGAATAAATGTCTCCCAAACTTCTCCACTGGATTGATATTTGGTTCAACGCTAGGAACAGCTACCCAGTCAGCACATATACACATACCTGAACCGTAAGCTGGTTCTTGGCGCAGGACAGACTGATATGGGAAGTAGCACATCGCAAGTCTAGGGTACGTTGCAAAAATGGATGGACGTTTTGAAAAATTCAAAAATTCAGGAAAACAAGGCTGGGTCATGAGAATTCTATTCCAAGGAGGAAGATAACAATTCTTTATATTGAAGCTTGTATCATTGAACCTTATTGGAGATGAATAACTGCCCAAATAGTCTTATGTAAAATTGATCTCACTGGAGTGATAATGAAATGAAAGATAAGATAGTTGGGTAGTGAACAGACCTTGTCACCCATTTGCTGCACAACTTTTGGCTTGGGCCCAATGAAGCGAATGCCAGCGTCGATAACGGACTGAGCGAAGTCAGCTCTTTCGGAAAGGAACCCATAGCCAGGGTGGATGGCATCAACGTCATTTTCTTTAGCGACTCTAATTATTTCTGGTATACTAAGATATGCCTGCACTGGTGGTAGTCCACGACCCACAATGTAACTCTCATCTGCTTTTTGTCGATGCATTTGCATTTTATCCTGTTCAGAGTAAACAGCTACTGAACGAATTCCCAATTCCGTACATGCTCGGAAGACGCGGATAGCAATCTCACCTGGAATGAGCATGATCAAGTTAAATAGTTCTAGGCTTAGAAAACTGCACTATAGTAAGGTGCGTAAGGATATTGGTGCACTATAGAATCATTTGGAAGATGCATAGAACTGACAGAGGAGGAATAATTTATTTCGTACGATACATATTTTCCTCTGTTAAAATACAATCATCGGAAAACCTGAATCTGTATCTCTATGACATAGTTCTTGGGCGCAAGATGATGACTACATTTTTTTCGTTTTGTTATGGCCCGACCGATATTTAGAGAGGCGGTTGGGCGAAATACCCCTGTATTGCTAGGAATTTTCGTTTGCGAAGGTGTCGCGATCAATATTTAGGTCTGAATGACCGCTCGGTCACTTACATTATCCTAATCCGTCCGGCGCTTGGTTACCCGTGTAAAAAAATAAATCTGGCATATATCTGGCATAGTGAACTAATGCCAGAGTTATGCCAGACTTAAGTATTGTGTATTTAGAAAATCTCTCATAGAAAGTCTAGCCTAACACAATCAATTAATTATTTCTGTGATTCAGTTGCATTGTATTTTAACTTGGAGGACCTGACCCTGGACCAGAACGATGTCCAGGTAGTCAGGGTACCCGATGAGGGTGTTCCAAGGGTGCGCTCCTGGGATTTTTCGTTGGAGGACCTGACCCTGGACCCAAACGATGTCCAGGTAGTCAGGGTACCCGATGCGGGTGTTCCAAGGGTGCGCTCCTGGGATTTTTGATTGGTGAAGCTCATCCTGTACCCAACCGATGTCTGGGTAGTTAGAGTTACCGATGACGGTGATCCAAGGGTGCGCTCCTGGTATTTTTTGTTGGAGTAGCCGATCCTGGACCCGAACGATGTCCAGGTAGTCAGGGTACCCGATGAGGGTGTTCCAAGCGTGCGCTCCTGGGATTTTTCGTTGGAGTGCCTGACTTATACGTGCTGATGAGAAAATATCCTATGTCCGTTTCCGATTAATTCTAAACTGCGCAGTTGCCGTGTGCAACTCGCACTTATAAAATAACGAGTGCCTGCTGGCTGCTCGTGGCTTCATATAGGCCGATAAGAGAATATCTCATGGCCGACATCCATACACTCAACGCTGGGCAGCTGCAAGAAAAATGCAAGCTGTTCCCATGATCCCCGTGCACTATGTACGACTCGCCATCCATCGCATGGATGCGTCTCACTCGTCGCATTCTTACACTCACACACACATATATGTATGCTTAATCCTCACGTTGCTTCTCGGCGCAACTCAGGTAAGTAGATAGGCTATGAGCATTCGAAAACATGAGCATTCGGAAACATGAGCATTCGAAAACAATGGAAGTGGGGGCGATCGCGCTGGTGGATTTGCGCAGGCGCTCTCATACCATAGATCGATATATGGGGGCGGGCGGAGAGTAGTGTCGCGCCGGTGTAGGGTAGCGCAGGGGCCTCTCTAGTGCTCACATACCCTAGATCGATATATTGGTCTAGCTCGTATGCTGGTAAAATAAAACGGAACACTCAATGGTAAAATAGAGCTATTTCTATCATTAGAGATCGTTCACCATTGCAAGTCTCACTCGCTGTGTGGGAATATAGGAAAGCTATAAGTCTCAACTCGAGTTGATACTGCGCGCTTTGTTTATATAGTTTGAAGTGCATGCAATCTGCTCTAGCGTTGACATGCGTACACTTAATTTCGAATGAGTGAGTCATCTCTCATACTGTGGGATTTTAGCGATGGGAACTTTGAACCATGGAGGATTCCAAAGCAATATTCAAGAGCAAAGAACGAATAAGGGATCGATAATACAGTCGATCACGAACTCTTGTAGGGTACACATCGTGAAAAAACTAGTGATCATCGCGCATCATCATGCAGTCCGCAGAAGAAAAAAAGAATCAAGTAAGCTGTGTGAACATTGAAAAATTTCTGAAATAATTCTCATTTTATAAGTCTTTTGTTAAAAATATAT